>OY728130.1:107592642-108842642 GCA_963277665.1 Viscum album
ATGGCTTGTTAAGGAATCTAAAGATCAAATAACACTCACAGCGGAAGAAAGGTCGTTGTCACCGCTTTCGTTAAAAAAATTCCTTTTTTCATTTAGTAAAATGCTTCATATAAAAATATTCCCCTTTAATGAAATAAAAAGTTAAAGGGGTTTATACACCATATAAAATAAAGTCGTGTAGAAATCTAAATATGCCTCATTGAAAGGAGATTGAGACAAAGTCCCTTACCTCGAATCTGAATTGACTCGATCATTCTTTAATCTCTTGAATAATAAAATAATGTTAATTTTTAATTTTTTAAGAAAATTTTTCATTTTTATAATTCCTTTTATATCACATATTACCTTGTTGTAAACATTATTTAATCATTTATGTTACCAATATTCATTTTGTCGATATTTGGTACTTGAGTAAAAAATGAACACCTTATATTTACAAGTTGTCCATGTGATCAATAGTCCATTATATCGAGAGTAAAATTCATTATTTATATATCATATATATCAAATATATCCAGTATATATATATATTTATAAAAGTACATATCATTTGTATGTAAGAAATGAAATGCACCGTTCCTGGAGACGGTAAGCCGTACGTACGCATGAACGTTAATTTCATTTCTATTTCTTATTTTAATGGAATTAAATCAAAATGATAAAAAGTTATATTATATTTCCAGTATAACATCATATATAATATCATATATAATATCATTAACTCTATCTTATATACATCCCACATATGGCATTAACGAGTCATATCACTTTGAGGGGGCTGTTGTCAGCACTTCTTCAAATGAAATTATCGTGTTTACACATAATGGAAACCATAAAGGTATGATATTAAAAAAATACATAAGAATATATAAAGCATAAACATAATATATATCATATATAAATACAATTCTATCTTAATGGACACCATGATAGGCAGTAAGAGATAATCGTACAATCATCATTTCGTGAGGCATTAGTTTTTCATCCACCGTAACATTATGTTATTCACCCATTAGATGGAGGTGTGTGTTAGTTTACTTCGAATAATTCTCATCACAACACACTTGTATATTAAGGATTCATTTTCTTTATAAAATAAATGAATAAAAATAGTTTAGGGGTTGGGGAAGTACAATAAAATAAAATAAGTTAAGAGAAAATGTTACCTTTTATTTGGGTAACTCACATTGGTTTGAACAAAAAGGACTTCTTGAAGCACATTATGCCTAAGTTAAGGATTCTAAGTGAAATATATGGATTTAGGGAGATTAATTGGAAAGAATTTGGAAGAGACTAAAGGATTTAGAGGTGTGAGGAATTGGTTAGAAGTGATGACTTTTTATAAGGGGAGGAGGGGATCTTTAGGAAAGTGTGAAAATATTGTTTTATTATAAACTTATATTCTGTTTCAAATGGTCTAAAAATCATTAATGTAGAATATAAGATGACTCATGGTTGAAATAAAATCAGAAAATAATAATTGGACATGTTTTGGTTGTTATTTTAATATTTATAATCTTATTTATTTAAATCTATTATTAATTAGGTAAATACTACATAATTATTGTGTCATAAATAATTTAATTTATGTGATGTCTAAAAATTATAAAAAACTACCATGATGTAGGAAATGTATTTATCTTTACAATTAATATTTACGGTCGAAACTATAATTTACAGAAACCTTTTAAAAAATTAATTTTTTAAAAGATATCTGTTTTTCCCATTTTAGTCTCTACTTTAAGTTAATTAATCTCAATTGTCATTATCACTCCCATGTGGCTCAATGGGGTCCCAAAATCGACAAGAATATGAAAATGGTGGTAAATGACTCAACCAATAAGGTTTGGACAAGTGTTAAGGTAATGTTGAATTATTATAATATTATTTTACCTTGAATTAACATATTTACCTTTAACTGTGGTAAATAAATGTCAAAAGTTACTATTCACTAAAAATTATTTTCATCTTATTAAACCAGATTTTATTTACTAATAACAACCATGTATGTCGGATTTTTGAAATTCAATTCACATAATTGCTAAAATTCCATTTAAATGAAAAAGTCTGTGTTTTTTGAACTACTACTAAGTGGTTTCACTATTCATCAAAAATTTAAAATTTTCAGAAAAATTCCCAACATTCAGCCTAAGATATATTTGATATTCCGAATTCAAAAATTATGTATATTTTACAAAATTATAAACATAGAAGTTGAATTAATTAATTTAAAATTAATTCTAGTTATCATTAGAAGATTGATACTTGTTTATGTCCAATTTCGAAGTGAAATTTATTCCAATGACCAACATTGGATTAAATGGTAAAAATATATTCTAATCACACTTTAAAACTAATTAAAAATATAATGTAACCATATAAATCATATATATTAAATCTTAGTTTTGAATTAAAATACAATATTTTCATTATTCATTTAAAAAATGATCTTTATCGGAAAAATTCCAACATTTTACACAAAGTAAATTTTGATGTCCCCATTATAAATAAGGATTTTATATGTTCAATTAGAATGTATTAAAGTGACCAAAACTATATTTAATGTGGGTTCTATATTAAAAGGCTGTAAAATGACCTTTTAATGTAAATTATGCTTAAAATTAGATTAATTCACATTTTAAGCCTCTAAATTTTTATTGCATAAATGTAAATAAATTTAAAAAAAATGTATAATCATATTTTAGTTATTTTTGTTCATTAAAACCAATAAAATGTCTAGGATTTAACTATCAATTAAAATAATATTATATTATTACTGTACAATGTAAGATTTCAAAGAAACCCGTTGTTTCGTATCGGGTACGCTATTGAACATAGAAAACCCTTTAAATTAAAAATAATATTTAATTCCAAAAAATATTAATAAATATGAAAGATGTTTTATTTTTTATTTACCTGGGATGTTACACTCCAAGATAATGGAGGAATGGAGGAGTATGTGAATATTATACAAATGAATTTATAAAGGGATAAATTTTATGCAATGCATAGTGAATGTGAGTTTTGGATGGATGAAGTATCATTCATCGAGCATGTTATCATAAGAAAATGAATATATGTAGAACCTTCTAAGAAAAATGAAATAGAATAGTGGCCCAAACCAACATTTGTAATTAATATCCTTAGATTCCATAGTCTAGATGGGTATTACATGCGATTTATGAAGAAATTATAATGATTTTAAATCCCACTAACTAAGATGACTCATATGGGAGAAAGGTTTTTCTAGATCGGTGAATGTGAATACTTCATCAAATAGTTAAAAAAAGGCTCATCACTGGGCCATTACTTACACTGTTGAAATGTGGGAAACTATTTGTGGGCTATATCGATTATTAAAAGATGGTATTAGGATATCTCTTGATGAAAAATGATATTTTGATAGCATACTCTACAATGCAGTTGAAAATTGATGTGTGAAACTATCTTATGCTTGATAGGGAGTTGAAGTTGTGATCATTAGGTTGAACATCTGGAAACATTATCTCTATGGGGAGAACAGTGAAAGGTATAATGATCTTAAGAGCCTAACATATATATTCACACAGATAGAGAAAAATATCAACCAGAAAATTTTGTTAGAGATCCTCAATGATTGTGACTGCACAATTGACTACAATACTAGAAAAGTAAATAATGTTTTAGATACTCTAAGCATGAAGGATCCTATAACATTATCATCGATGATAATAGAGAAGGATCCAATCATCTTAGATTTAGAAGGATGGTCATAAGAATCATTAAAGAAGGAAAATCATCAATCTGTTCTAAAATTATTTCTGAACTTTCAATTATAGAGAAAATAAATGATGCTAAATGAAATATTGTGGTAATTCAGAAGAACATGGATGTTTTAAGAAAACATAAATCTACAGAGTATAAAATTAATGTAGATAGTGGTGAATGATTTGGGTCATGAGAATGTTTACCATTTGATATAGAGACAAAGAAGGAGCATATGAATAACACACATAACTCAACCTTGTCGATTCACCCATGGAGTATAAAGATGTATCATGATCTTCAGGAGAACTATTGGTGGGAAATATAAAGAACGAGATAATATAATATACAACAAACTACTCGATATGTTAGATAGTGAATATAAAAGGAAAAAGCCTATGTGGTTGATGAATTCATTACCCATAGAAACATGGATATGAGAAAACGTAAATATGGACTTGGTCACCAGACATCCAAAGAAATAAATAGGTAATAACACTATATGGGTTGTTGTTCATCATCTTATAAATAAAAAGCACTTTATCACAATTACAAAAGACTTTTTACTAGATAAACATTGATAAATATACATCAGAAAAGTTTTAAGTATTTATGGAGTACCACTATCAATTGCATCTGATATAGATCTGTGATTCACATCAATGTTTTGGAAAAGTATCCAAAATTATCTAAATAATAGGCTAAACATTTATATGGATTATTATCCTGAAATTATGGTCAAACTGAATGAACTGTTTAGAGAGTGGAAGATATGTTAAGGCATGTTTTATAAACATCAGAAGAGTATGGGGCCAACATCTTCCTCTGGTTGAGGTCTCCTATATCAACAATTTCAACTAGAGCATCCAAATGGAACCATATGAAGCTATTTATGGGAAAAGATACATAAATACAGTGTGTTGAGATGAATTCCATGAATATAAGTTAATAGAAATTGGGATGGTCACTGAAATGTTGTAAAATGTGAGAAACAATCAATAGGATGTTCAGGTACCCCAAATTCAAGACAAGATATATTATGAAAATTGTCAATGGGTCCTAGATTTTGTGTTCGGAGACATGGTATTCCTATGCATATCTCCATGGAGTAGGATCATTAGATTGGGGATGAAGGGAATTGTTTGACCCATTTACATCATCCCCTTGTAGTTTATTGATTGAGTTGGATTTGTGGCATATCGATGCGAAGTTCCACCTACCATGTCTCAAATACATGATATATTCCATGTATCCCTCTTGAGGATATACATACTAGATCCTTCACTTGTACTGAATCGAGAGGTGGTATAATTTGAAAATGATCTCTATTATGAGGAAAAACTAGTAATGATAATGAACTATAGTGATAAAGTTAAACACAAAAACTCCACACACGTTTTCAAAGTAATATGGGAGAACTATAAGTTTGAAGAGGAAACATGGGAACCCAATGATGTGATAAATGGGATATATACTTAGTTTTTCCCCATATAACAAAAAATAAAAGTTCTATGGAGACATTTCATAAGATTAGAGAATTTAATGACCCATAATTTTATCAATGGAAGTTACATTTAAATAATTATTTCATAAGATATAAACCACATAAAATGACTTTGAGAACATAATAATAACTTTATTAAAGAATATTGAATGCAACTATAGGTATTTATAGAAATTAAGAAACTTATCCTGATGGATTTGTATCATGAAATTTGGAATAGTATTATGACCATTAGGAATAGTAATCTGACCAATAGAATAGTAACCCCACCTACTAAAGAATAAATAATGTTTTGGCACGTTATAAAGGGAACTATGATATAAATTTATCATAGTATAAGTAAATAAATGCTATAAAAATTATTACTTAAGTGTTAGTTTTTTGTAAGTAATAAATATTCATCTATAATTATAAAATTAATATAATGATTAAAAATATTATTTATTTTCATAAAATAGATTCATAAATTATCTTTTTTTCCATATTATAATAATAAAAATTCAGTAGACCATTCTAAATTTATCAAATTATTATAAAAGATGTTATAATTTTAAAATATTTATTTTCTAATAAATGAGGATTTTATTAAAAAATAATTTTATATTGTTTGGAAACTATATTCATAAAATTGAGTTCATTCCTGAGTTCTACCCATTGAATAATGGTTATGGAATTGTTTTGGGATTTTTATAAAATACATGAATTGTTATTGAATAGTAAAATACTATAATGTATTATAAAAGGAATATACATGATTTATTGAGTTGTCGATGATGTAAGGCATATTTAAGCCCGAAATATATAAAACTACTTCAATATTTAAAAATATTTTGGGGTGATTCTCATACTATTCCATGTCTTTAGAAACAATAATATACTAATGAATTAATTAATGAGAAAACACCCTTATCCAACCCAATAAGTACCACCCATCACCATCAATTCTCCTCACACTTATAATGTTTTGAGACCTATCCAAGTTCAAACGAATAATTTTACTAAGACCCCCCACCCATGTCTAGGATCTCATCATCTCATTAAAATACCAAACCCTTTTACCTTAGGTGGTTCTCAAGGAGGATAAAATCAAGAGGTAAAACCCTATTTCTTATCCCTTTAATTTTAGTTCCATATCATATCCTCACCTCACACACACATATCAAAGAGTTATAAAAACTATAATATATATTATATATTTTAATATTATAATGTTATTTGAATAATTCATATTCTAATATTCTCCCTCTTCATTTTATTCTTAAAATAAAAATATTGTCGGTGGTGTGTACTGCCACTGTGGAGGATTTATTTTCATTTTTCACAACCTCCTTCAAGGATAGTTACACGACCATAATTATGGTAAAATAATAATTTCATATACATATTGTATGTTATATTAATTTATTTATCCAATTTATAATCATTATGTTAAATATAATGATACAATCACATAATGGTTTTCAAATCCGCAAAATAAATTTAACCAGTTTCATTAAATATTTATCTATTGATTCATATTCATACCATATAAAAAAATTAAATATAATATCAAATATACTTATTTAGTTTCATTAATAACATATTATTTCAATTCCATAGAATCATTCCCACTTTACATGAACTTATATACACATATACAAGCAAATCGATCATGAAAACCAGGACCACAAACACTCCCAAATGATGAAATTGAAAACTATAACTCATAAAAAATCAAATAAATTAACTTAAAATAATATAAAGAATCATGTTAATGGAAATATTTTTGGATTTGTTAAATACATAATTTAATTTGATTATCTATGATATTAATGTGATTAATTCATTCCAAACATAAGGTAAAGGGATAATCGAACCGAACTCTCTTTCTTTGGGAATTCTCTCTTTCACTCCAATTTTTATAGGTGATCTTTTATTGTTACATAAATATCACTTTTATTTACTTATATTTTATTTTATATGATATAAATGTTTCTAATTTTATATTATGAAAAATACACTGACTCTTCAAAAGAAATATTCTTTCTAAAAAACACATCTTTTACTTCTATTGAAATTGTTTCATCTTCAATAAAGATGGATACCAAGCATGTTATTCCCTTTTTATCTTGGTAAGTCCAATGTTTATGAATGTATTATTTGTGAAATGAATGATTTTCATATCAATGGGTATTTTTATATCCAATATTGTTATATGTTCTATGTGGTACACATGATAACGTAAATGTTATGATTTGACTAGTCCGCCCAAAATTATAAAGTGAATTTAATTGTAATGATGTGATGGGTGCACCTAGAATTATATAGATCATTAATTCATTGGGTAATGTGATGAATCATACAGGATAAACTGAAATATGTGTGATCATGATGCTATATTTTCCCAAAAAATGAATGGTAGTGGACCACTAATATACATTGCTTCATTTTTATGATTTTCCACATTCTGTGCCTTTATCTAATGTTTCCTTTCATGATCATGATTATATAATGATGATGATAATTATTCTCACCCATGTTTAATGTGTATTATTAATCATATTAATTTAAAATTATATCACCCCTTATTTTTATTTATATCCTTTGGTTAATACTTTTACAAAGGATAAAACGAGTTCTAATAAGAATCTATAGAAGATATAATTAAATAAATGTTTCAGTTTACTATGTAAAGTAATTTAGGGTCCTAATTTTTCAAAGTCACTAAACATTTGGATCTTGGTTGTGTAATGATTTTATGTTTTTATCATTAAAATGATTTAATAACAATGTAATAAAAGTAGGGTTGATGTTTTAGAGTGAGTGGTATCCCTGAAATTTAATCCATGTTTGGATTTTCAAGTGGATGTGGCTCTGGAACACAGGTACCAAGGGTTAATTACTCCCAATAGAGTGCAATGATCTAGAATATATCATCACATTATGCATTATCATGAGCCTTACTATATACCTGGTTTGATACTCAAAGATTATACCATTTATAAATTCAAAGACTCTTTATGAACCAGTATAAAGGATTTAAATAGATGATGATCATGAATGACCTTGAAAAAAACTAATGTTCCATTGATTAAATAATTTCTAATGATTTATATAAGAAATAAGTTGTTTTTCTTGATAACTTACTTCCACAACAAGGTTATTGTTGAATACACTATTCTTTTGGGTTTTAGTAAATGGATGCAACCAGAAGGAACCTTGTTAATGCTGAGTCTAAAAAACAATTCCATGGTTTTACTCAGAAGTATCAAACAATTATGAGATTTGGAAAACTAATCTCATTGGAATTATCACAAAACTTTCTAATGTGATGAATCATGATGGACTTCCAAGTTAACATTATAGGGAAAAACATTTTTTTGATTCTTCATATTGAAACAGTGACTTTGATTCAATGGATCTTCTAGTCCATTAGTTTTTGGAAAATGGATAGGAACAACTAAAAATATATTATTCATTATCTAGTGTTTATAAAATGAGAAATTAATTTTTATTTTCTACCATTTGGAAAGCGAAATAGATCAATGGTGGACACTTATCAAGAATATGACGCATCATGATGAAATTGACACTGTGGATTTGCACAAGTTAAAGAACAATTTTTAAATTATTACATGCCTGATATTCATCATTAGATGATGGGAAATGAGTTCATTGATTTAAAGAAACAATATTAAAAATAAATAGTTATATTTCAGGAAACTTTTACAAGACATGAGAGGTAATCTTCTGGTATTATCATCCAACATAGAGGAATGGTTGATTGATTCTTCGTTCAAATAAAATAATGTCTTTATAGGGAATTTCTTACAAAAGACTTTAACACGTATAAAGAGATTTCTTTAGTGATATATATGTGTAAATGTTTGTTGGTTATATGAATAAATATCATGAATATGTTAAGAAAATAAATATGGAGTTCCAATGAAAATTTAAAACCATGAAGAGAAGAAGATGAGGATTCTTTTTTACTCAATGTATGGGATGAATCATGGAGAAAATTATCTTAATGAGAATATTAATTATTTTAAACCTGTAAGACAAGTTCATTGGGAAATTGATTTCCAACATTAAGGGAAAATGTTATCTAATGATGTCAATAGAGATAAAGCAACAAAGAATGCACCAACCACCCTCTAGTGTATAAAAATAAAGGAGTATGGGAACTATGATAACCATTTCCCAAATCTGAAGGTTAATGAAATGCAATGACATCATCAACCTCTTAAGAAAAAGGTTATGGGTAAATATCAGGAGATCACAGTTTCTAATGAGGGAGGAAATAATGATGTGTTGAATGGTAAACATACCAACCATAGTATAAATACTACTGTTTTATTATAATTTTTATCTACCCATTATTCATAACTTTTGAAATTTTTAGGGTATTAAAATTCAACCAATATTATTAGATATAGAATTAGTAGTGAAACCACTACTTGTAAGATTATAAAAACCAAATTATATGATTCGTATATTATATATGTTGGGGTTAATTTTCTACCTTAATGAGTATCATTCTTCCTCTAGTTGAATTTGATGTTGTCTTGGGAATAGATTAGAATGATCTGGATAAAACCTATATCATTTTTCCTAGAAGGAATTCACAGTTGATATTCCAAAAAATCCTATGATTTACTATCAATTTGATGATATGTATGAATAACAAAGGGATATCACATATCTGTTATGTGTCTTAATTTCCATTCAGAAGAGGTATTTGTCTCAAATGGTGGCCGATAATTAAAAACGATGATACGCCTAGTGTGTTGGAATTTATTGATCCCTTTCTGAAATGTTTCATTGGATTCCAACACAATGTGAAGTTGACATGACATTAGAACTCATACATGGTGTCATAAAAATTCAAAAGACTACTTATAGAATAGAACTGATTGAGTGGTAGGAATTAAAGAAGAAACTCAAGTAAAACCATGATAATGAAATCATTCAGCTATTTGTGTAACCTTGGGTTTGACATGTTATCTATGTTGAAAATAAATTATTATCGACAAGATATGTCTCTAATTATTTGGAGTTTAACAAGATCACAATCAAGAAAATATATCATCTTCCACATATTTATGACATTTTTGATCAAATTTCCAGGTCTCAATACATTATCATGGTTGAACTTCATAGTTTATATCATCAATTAGGGGTCAAGAAGGATGATATACAGAATATAACATTCCACTAAAGGTATAGACACAATGAATATATTGTTATACCTCTCAGTCTTACTAATGTCCCAACTATCTTCATATATTTAATGAATAATGTCATTAGAGATTACCTTGATCAATTTTTGGTAGTATTAAGGGATTATATTCTTATCTATTAAAAGAGAAAGGAAGATCAGAAAGAACAATTGATAATTATTCTAAATCATATAAGGAAGGATAAAATCAATGAAAAATTTACAAAGATTTAATTTTCCATGAAAACGGTTTTATTTTTCGGTCAAATAATATTAGGATATGGTATATTAATAGATCTATCAATGTCAATGCTATTGAATGGTTTCCTATACCAGCAAAAATTACTGATATCTGTAATGTTATTGGTTTCTTTGGATATTATCGATGTTTATTTGGAGAACATATCATCAATATATAATTGCATAACTATCTTCACTCGAAATAGAGACAATTTCCTCTGGATAGTTGAATGTGTTAAAAATTTCAAGGAATAGAAACTACAATTTGTCATCACACTTTTTCTTAGATTACCATATAGTGGAGAAGGGTTTGTAATCTATGGTGGTGAATCCATGATGTGATTAGAATGTGTTATTATACCTAATGACATGATTATAGATTATGCCTTAGAAAAATTAATGATTCATGAGAAAAAATACCAAACTCTTTATTTAGAGTTAGTTGTGATAATTTTTTCATTAAAGATATGGATGAATTATCTTTATAAAAAAATTTTGATATATATATCAATCAGGAAAAATTAAATTAAACATTTAATCTAAAGTAGTTAAATATTTTTCTAATAAGATAGTCAGATTTCATTTTTGATTTTGACTTCTCAATATATTACAACCCTGGGAAATTGAACATGTTGGATGATGATTTTAGTATAAAATATCATTCATGATTACCCATGATGAAGAAAAAAATGATAGAATACTTTTGGAATTGCAATGAATAGATCTAGAAATTCTGGAGGAAGGTGAAATCCTTTCTTTCTCAATTGAATATTCAACTATCTATCCAATTGGAAATTAAAGTTGTTTAGAATGAAGATGATGAGACAAAAGGAAGATTAGAAATATTCATGAGTTTAACCTTAATCAATATGGAATGATAAGGTTCAAGAAACATGTATGCATTCCACTAATATCATATTTGTTGAAGGAGTTATTATATAATGATTATAATTTTTCACAATCCATTAATCCTTGAATTATGAAGATGTATAGAGATTTTAAAAAAAATTTCTAGTGGGATGGAATGTAGAGAGATATTGTAGCTTTTGTATCTCAATGCTTTTTGTGTCAGTATGTTAAGACTAAAAGAAAAATTCTAAGGGAATGTTGCATCCATTACCCAAACCAGAATAAAAATAAGAAACTATTTCCATAGATATTATCATTAGACTCCCCCGAACATCTAATTTTCATAGTACTATAGGTGTTGTAGTCGATCTACAAACTAAGAAAACACAATTAATTATTATCAGATATTAATTCTCTCAAGATTATCCTACAAGGATATATATAAAGGATATGGATTGTTTTCAGGGAGTACCAAATTCCATTGTGTCTGATTGGGATATGATGTTTACCTCAATGTTTTATTGATGTCTTTAGTAATCTCATGATATAGAGTTGAGTTTCAACATTGCATATCATCATTAGACATATTGTCAATCTTAGAGAACAATTGAAACCCTAAAGGATAGGTTGGGATTTTTTTCTTTGGATTTTAAATGTTGTTGGGATCAAAACGTTCATTTAGTTAATTTGTTTTAACAAATATATTTCACTAAATCATTTTAATGAATTATTATGATTCCCACTAAAGAAATATATGTAAAGCTCCAACGTGATGGAATGAAGTCGTAGAAATAAAGTTATTGGGACAGGATATATCTTTAGAAATGTTGTAGATGATTAAATCCAATCAGAATCACATCAAGGAAAGCGTTATGTCAATAATCACCAACAAGATCTGAAATTTTTATTTGGTGATAAATTCCTTCTAAATATTTCTCTATGGAAAGAGGTTATGAGATTCATAAAGAAAGGTAAAATATTCCATAGGTATATTAATCCCTTCAAAATCTATTAACATATCGAGATAGTATCCTATCATCTAGAGATTCCACCAAACACCTCTCAAGTATACGATATCTTCCATGTATCACTTTTGATGATTTATATACCTAACCATTCACTTTTACCGAACTCGAAGGACATACCAATGGAGAATGAAAATTATTATGAGGACAAATTGATAGAAATTGTTACCATAAACGGAAATTACTAAGAAACAAGGAAATTAATATGGACAATGTTTTATGTGAAACATCCAGTTTAAGGATGCTACATGAGAACATTAGGATATGATACAGAAGAATTATTCTTAGTTGTTTGTATGAAAAAGAGGAATTTATTGAGAGAAATTCATTGGGGGGGGTAAAATGTAACGCCCTATGTTTTTATGTATTAATATTAATAAAATAAATTTCTTTTATATATTAAAATACAAAGAAAAAAATGATAATATTGCACCACACACCACCAGGTTACTTTTCCATTAAAGTGATACTGAGTTTTATCAAAACTACGATATATTTTTAATATTACACAAAATGGACAATTATAACCCACCCATTAAGCCTACAGGTATTAGTTGAAATATATATTTTCACCATTAATTATTATGGATTTACATAGATAAAACATATTTATTTTTATTCAAATGTTGTTTTGGTAAAATCCTTATTTTTATTAGAAAATACTATTTCTTCAAAAAAAATGTTGTATTTATTTCTGTGAATAAAAAAAATAAGTTTTTTTGGAAATTTTAGACCTCTATCTATGAATATAATTTTTATTTTTTAACAATCATTTAATTATTATCTTATATTTAGTTTTTGGGTTCCTTCTGACATGTTTTAGTTTTTAATAAATTGTGAAACATACTGAATTTTAATTTAAAACTACATTTTTGATTAAATTATTTATGAAGATAAATTATATTTTATATTTTTTTAATGAAACAAATATTAAAGATATTTAATTAATTGGAATTAATATTGAAAATTATTAGTTATTAAAAATATAAAAATTATCATTTTAGTTTTATTCTAAAGGATATATTACCTCGGTAAATAAAAAGATACATGTTATCGTGAAAAAAAATAAAAGGGTAAAATTGAGTAAACCTAATGATTATGAAATATAATGATGAATTGTGTGTTTATTTTGTGTAATGTAAGTTTTTATCAACAAAATAATACCTCTAATAAATTATTGGTAAATTTCGGATGTGTATGGGGTAAGAGTGACCTCCCAATAGTGAGCACATTTTGGTAGTAACAAACATTTCACCCTCCTCTATTATAAACGGACCCCCCCCCCCCCGCACATAGTCCCGCCATTCAATCCATATGGAATGACAAAAATCAACACAGATAACCGACAAAAAATTATATACTCTCATTCTCTAATCCATATTTATGACTAAAAGGTCATCCTATGAAGGATTTCGGTGCAAACCAGAGGAGGATATCCAAAGAAGAGGTAACATTCATCAACTAGATTTTTTTGTTTTATTTCATCTTTCACCTAATTAAATTATTAATATAAAATGATAATATAACAAAATAATAATATGAAATATAATAATATGTTTTTTATTTTAAAGGAATTACATACAAAGAAATCCACATCAATTAAATGGTTTACGAAATAAATAATCGTGTGTAAAGAGGACTATCACCTCACAAACTAATGAGATTTATTTTTTCATTTACACATCTATAGAATAAATAAAATGATATATTTTATATTTATATATGATATTAATTATATTTTTATTCTTTTTAAATTTCTATATAACATATAAATTCATTCGTTATTTTTTTTGGAATATGATAGTGTCGCTCGGGTGTATGGCTAACTACCACCTGACAAAGTGATGTTATTCATTAACTCTTTAAATGGAATGTATTAATGATTATTTAAAAATATTTGATATATATGACATAAAACATATTTCATAATTGTAATATATATCATTTAGTTTTATTTCTTTTTATCCAACATGAAAATAAAAAAACATTCATGCTTATGCATGACCTACCATCTCTTAGAAAAATGTATTTCATTTTCAACCACTATGTTTTATAGATCAATCTAAATTTATATAAATATACACACTTAATATATATTATATGTACATCATGGTTTAAACTCTTCATATTGTAGAAACATGATCAATGTAAGAGGACTAAAAATAAAATAGTCAAAATATATAAGAAAAATGAAGTGGTTATTACCCAAAACATAACCTTAGCATGGAATTGTTAAAAAATGTGTAAAAAATATCCTATTAAAATAATATGTGATATGATATATACATATATTATTTTTTAAAATATCTATAATTAACATATATGTATTATAAAGTAATTTTTAACGGTTATGATTGGTGTCAATACATAATGTAATTTATTATTATCTAAATTTTCCTTCATTGAGATATTCATTATGTTGTGTGTAACATCCCGACCTGAATCAAAGGTCTAAGATGGAAGACAATATGAACTTATGTTCACCTCCCCAAATGCAGGAGGCTTCCGACTAGAATTAAGGGTCTTAAGTGGAACATTGGGGAGACTATAACGTCTATATCAAGCCATATGATCTATAATAAATAAATTCAATATAGACAATCACTGTTAAATATAGAAATGTAAAGATTGAAAACATAAAATGTAAAAGATCCCAAAGAGAAAAAACAAACCCCTATATGAAGAAGAAAAAAATATGAGGAGATAAATAATTATTTTTGGAGTTCTCTGGTACCTGCCCCGGTTTCCTCCCGCTTCATGCTTCATCACTCAACCATCTCCCATAGGTCCATTTCCCTTCATCAGAAATCTAGTCACAAAATCTACAAGCACACTAGACTTCCAATGTAGGCAGTGAGTATAAGACTTAGTATGATGCCACCAATGCGTCCTCAACCTGATGTTCTCAAAATACAATTGTATACCATAATAAATAATGTGTAAAAACAAAAAATTCAAAACTGAGTGGTTGGGAATAAAAGAAATTGTATCAACCCCTGACCGTACAATCTTCGGCTTTATGTCCGAATGTATAACAACAACGTCAGAAGAAATAATGATAATCCATTAGGTTAATAAATAATGTTTCTTAGTGTCTACATGTGGATGTATTAATTCTTTACATGAAGATATGATTCACTTTTTACGCTAGGTGAAATGATATCTAGTTAGCTTCCCATAATCATCAAGTTGACGTACTGATGACCGAGAGATAATCATATCCCTTAGTCACTAAATAACACCATCGATAAGGCATTCTATCGACCAAGAGGTAATCAGCCTTTTATTCATTGAGTTCATCCTAATGAATCATTGTATGCTAGTGCATCCCAAGGCATAATCTTATGATATTGAATCCCAACACATCATCGTATCCCTTGTTTTCAGATATTCACAACCGAATGCATCATCTTGTGCCTTCCTCATGCGTCCCAAACATAACATCTATTATGTGAATCCCCAAAAAGGATAACACATGTCTCAATATCCCACTATATGGATTCCCTTAGAAATCATTATGTGCCTACCCCATGTATTAGACCCTCACCATCAATCATGTGCATCCCTCCTCCAAAGTTTAACGCAAGTTGATGGTCAACCTGTTTTGACTCCAAGAATAAAATCACAACGTATAAATATCATGGTATGATATGTATACATATATGCATGAATAATCACATCACCATGAGTAAATTATTACACAATGTACGCATAATCACACATCAATGTGAATAAATATATTCCAATACTCATGAAATCAAATTTAATATATTGTTTTTGGCGCTAAACACATACCCGCGTACATTCACTATCTAGAATGGTCATTAATCATGTTAGTGCGTCATATTAAATGGAAAAAATTTATAAACAATCCCAAAAATTTAAGGAACTTCCTACCTTATTTGTGGGAAAAAATCTTGTGGGTTTTCTGATATTAGTGTGATACATCAATGTCTTGAGCTGCTGATACATCATTTCTCAAGCTATGTCAAAATTGTTTCCTAAAGTCATTACAATAATTTTT
This sequence comes from Viscum album, assembly GCA_963277665.1. Classification (NCBI taxonomy): domain Eukaryota; kingdom Viridiplantae; phylum Streptophyta; class Magnoliopsida; order Santalales; family Viscaceae; genus Viscum; species Viscum album. The sequence goes on from OY728130.1 coordinate 107,609,229, forward strand.
CATTCAAAGGAATAAAATATCACATTGGTAATTCTTTTTCTATTTTAAAAAATTTCAAAAATTATCATTAAATTCTTCATATGTGCAGATAACATTTAAATTATAACTTTAATCTTTTAATGGTCACAAGAAAATATAGATCATTACTCTTAATTTATTTATATCACATGCAATAAAAAATTAAATAATTATTTTAACAATTATTAAATGTCATATTAAATGATAAACATTTCCCGTATGCTTTGATAATTTAAATTATCAGTTTATAATTTTTAAAAACCTCACATAAAATGATAAATATTTTTAATATTCGTTGATAATTTAAATAATAATTGTATCATTTTTAAAACATCGCATAAAATGATAAACATTTTTCATATGAATTGATAATTAAAATAATAATTTTATCTTTTTTAAAACTAATGTGATGATAATTATCTTCATTAGATAACTAAAATGTGATGATGATAATATTTTAAAAAAATTAAACTTATCACCTATGTTTATAAATTTAATTCTAGTTAAATATTTTGAATTATCCTTGATAAACTGGTGTAATTATCACTAAATTATTTCTTTTAATTGTGATTGAAAAGTTCACGCAATTATCTTCAATAATCATCATACCATAATTTAAAAAATATTATCATTGAATAATCCTCTAAAAATTTCTCATAATAATTCATAGTTTCATCTCCTTAATAATTTTGATAAATTATTCACCAATAAAACATAGAAATAATGATTTAATGATTTTATCACCAACCATTGATAATTTCTTCTGAACAAATTTTGATAATTTATTTCAAAATTATCTTTCCTTAAAACATACAAAAATACCCAATGATAATTTATAAAAAATTATCATTTGATTTTTTTGTATGAGTTATATGATTTTTCTAAATTTTTTTCAGCACATGAAAGATGAAGTAAAAAAAATAAATGTGAATAACAATGATGTTGTGCATACCTTGTGTGAGGAAGAAGAGAAAATCATCGACCAGAAAAATTGGTTTAATGTCCACCAAATGTACATCATCTATCTCAAAGGTGTGATTCGAAGGAGTATAAAACACTAGATATTTATAGGGTTTCAAAAATACATTACTCATTTTCAAGTAATTATTACCTGAATTTGGATCTGTTTTTTAACAAATTGATTCCTCTATAGTCGATAGATTATCATTAAAGAGTTATTTCCATTATTTCCCAGTTAAAATGGTCATGAAATGACGGTTCCCAATACCTTTGGAAGCTTTAATGGTGGTCCGTGTGATGTTAGAAGAATATGAACAATGAAATCTATGTTTAATTAAATTAATAAATGTAATTATTCAATTAAATTATATAAATAATACACGATTTTATGTGACAGCTACTCGTATGCCTGTAGCGTATAACAATTATACTCAACCTATCATAAACACTCCCATTTCAGACACAATGAAATTGTCAAAATTTCCATGCGATGTGCCATTTGTGAGATATAAAATTATTTCCCGTTATTTAATATTTTAATCACATTATGAAAAACAATAATTAGCAAGCGAGGAATTCAAATTCTTGTGTCCTTTGATTGTTATACTCATAAAAGAGTATTCACCATATTCCAGATCCAATGGTGGTCTCAGTTTAATCACATGATGCACCATTTGGGTGTTATTTAATTATTATGAATAATTTTACTACGCTTGAAATGATATATTTTATATTTTTATTCTACCTTCACTGAGGATTTGCGTACCTCAGAACTTGCACTAACTCAATGTATAACTCTAAAAATATTCAATAAGATATTCCAAAGTGTTAACTATACTATTTTTAGCCTTTATCAATGTGTTTAAAAAACAGATCATTTCAACAATAAACAATTTTTTCTCATTTAAAGTATTAAAAAATTTACAAAGAGGGATTTATTAATATCACAAATAGATAGAATGGTACATTATTCAACTATCTTATTTCATATGGTGTATATATAGACACATTGATAGTCAATTTTATGAATATATTCACCATTAAGATATTTTATATTTCATATTATTTTATTACTTCATGATTCTTATGATTAATAGTTACCAAATTTGTAATGATTTTATGATATAATCTCATCATTTAGAAAGATCGTTTTTGATTATTTTTATATTGATATAATCTTATGATGCATCAATAAAAAAACTCGAGAAATTTATAATCCAATTTTATTTAATTATAATTCAAGAAATATTACCATTTTACCACTATTTTTTATTAAAATAATTAAAAAAATAATTAAATAATATATTATTTTATTTCTCTCTTCAAGCTGAAAAAAAATTTATTCCAAACCATGTATCCAAAAAAAATTTTAAAAATGATTTAATATTATCCTATAATTTATAATAGACAATTTTACCCATGTTTTAATTTTTAAAATAAAATTCAAACAAATATTCTTGTCTAATAATAATAATTTCCATTTGTATTTTATCAAAAATTTTAAATTAATATTTTCTTTTATGTGTTCAACATGAATGAAACATTCCTTCATCATGAATACTATGATATTTGATGTTTAATTTGTATCTTTTCAAGTTTATTTAAATAAATAAATATTATGAAAATGATTTAATTATGAAAAAGCATTTTTGAAAGTGCAATGAATATTTTCATTGAGAAATGATTTAAATGAAAGATGAAAATTATTTTCCATCTATTCTGACATCCAATTATGTTATGTAATCCTTAATGGGATGTGATCTAAGGATACCATTCTAGTTATTTATCTGAATGGTTTTTGGTTTTGTGGAATGAAATTTATGAATCCTATTTCCCTTCCAAAGGTTATAACATGATAAAATTCCTATTAAACTCACTTATTTTTCCATGGGATAAGTTATGGTGAAATAGTGGAATGATTATGAATCCTGTCACTTTTATATATTTCATGATATAATGAAATATTTATGAAATCCATTTCAATTCATTGATTATGATATGATGAATGTTTTATTATTCTATGGAAACCATTAATATAGTTTTCATTATGATATAGATGGGACCTATATATCCCTCTAATGAATTGGGAATAGATTTATATCTCAAAAGATATAAAAGAATATAATGTGGCATGAACTGAGTTAGTAAGGGACTTTTTCCATTATGATGGTCTTGAGAGTTAATCATTAAAACTATCATGTTTTGTGGAGTGAACCCATTCCACTATAATATCCATGTCAATGATCCTTAAAAATATCGAAATACTTTTCTATTCTTATTTATAGGCAATAAATATGTGTATTATAAATTTTTTTTCTCTTGTGGATCATGTTACTTGATTCCATTATTATTCGTGACTTATTAACTAACAATATTTTCCCATCATTCAAGATTCTAATATTTGATATGCATGGTGGGGTTTTAATATCTTATACTAATGTTGTTATTCACATTGGTTAAGGTTTTGCTTACATATCTACCTTTTTATCCTTACTGAGAATCAAAGCTCATCTTTTCATATGTCACCTTTCCCCTGGTTATTGAGATATGTATTGTTTATGATTTTTTAAGAAGAGTGTTATATATAAAGAACATGTTGGGAGATGATGTAGCTCATCTATGTACATGTTTTTTATGATTCCATGTTTCTAGAGGTAATGAACTGTTATGATCCTCAACAATGAGTGTTTTTAATGAATTGAACATTCATAAAAAACTATTTAATATATATGTATGATAATACTAGGATTCTATACTCAATGTAATCCAAACATAACCATTAAAAAAATAACAAAAATGAAAAATGGAGTGTGTTACACTTGAAAATATATTGATTGTGATATACATTAAATGATGGTGTGATAAGATGTTAAAATAGAACCATGAATACTATTATAGGTATTAATATTGTTCTATAATTGAATTATGAAAACATTAAATATCTTTTATGTGAGGTTAGAGAACTCACTATGTATGATATACTTGAGGTAAGGTTTTTATGTAGCAATATCATATTTAAAAGGAATGTTTATGCCTAAATTTATAACAATGAAATTATATTATCAATATCTCAAAAAAAATTATATATTTTTCTCTCCTATAGTTATTTATTATGATTGCAAAATTTTCATTAATTTTACACTCTTTGAGTAATAAATATACTGAAATAATATTTTTAAGGAAAAACAACGTTATTTTTTCTAAGATTTGTAATATTATATTTCATGTCAATATTTTATTTAAAATAATTTTACTACTCCACAAATATTTGTTACATTAAATTTTACCATGTTTCAAATACTATTGAAATGTTTTAATATAATCTTTTTTAATTTTGTTGAATAAGATACTTTTATCATTTTTTATCAAAAATGAAAATGGAATATTAGTTTTATTATTCAGCACTTGAAAGACTTTTCCCAACATCATGCCTTCTCTTTAATTCAATGGTTCCTTTACACATTTCCATTAATTATGGGATAGAATATGTTTTCCCTAATATTTTGTGTTTTTTATATTTATATTAAGTGATTTATAATTGAAAATGGTATTTTTCTCATGAAATATACTCATTTTCTATTAAACCTATTTTTATTCTAAAAAAATATATTAATTACTATTATAATTTTCTATTGATATTATCTAATGTTTCCAAATTTATTATTTCTATGGATATTTTATGTTAATGATTATGAAGTATTGGGGATACTCGTTTTTTTATTGGATACGTTATGATGAAATGTCAAATGTTTTAATGATCTTGTAGCACACAGAAGAATGGATTATGATTAGGTGATGGTGGGTCACTTATTTACATCCAATGAATTGGTTAAATATTAATATTTTATGAGATCAAGGGTACATGTGGGGTTATCTCAATCCCAAAAGTGGGTAAACATGAGGATATCCGAATCATAAAATAGAGTAAATAAAAGATTATCTAAAGCCCAAAAGAGGGTACACTAGAGGTTATTGCAAGTTGGAAGAATGTACACATCTGGTTAGCCAAAACCTAACATGTTATAAAATTCTTAATGGGTAGACATTACATAGGATCTCTATGATTATGATTATTCCACAATTTATTCCAAACTCCTATGACATATTCTTATACTTGATTTTTATTCTCTGGGATCATGATATTTGAATCACTTATAATTAATTTCATCTATACAATCAAATCATTTTTCCACAATTCATGTTATTAATATATGAATTATTTAGTGTCATTTTATAATTTTTATATCATTATCTCATACCCACATGCTTATCTTATGATTACTTATAAACTCCAAACATCTAGGATCTCCCTTTATATGTTTCATTTCCACATATTATGATGAATAGTAGTAAATATGGTATGGTGAAGATGGGTCATAGTAACAATGAAGATAATGTGATATGATGTCGAACATTTATGTATAAGTTTATTATGTATCTACTTTCCAAATACACTCTACATTTATGTTTTTTTAATTGTTCATAATGAAATATAATAGATATTCATGTATTAAGATGTAATATTTATGTCTTTAATATTTGTATATTCTCAGTTAAAAGAGGGTATAAGAATAATTATTCTTGGAAACTTGGGTGAGAATACGTTTGTGATTCCCTAAGGATAAAACTATGTATTTGAGAACATGATAACATATGGAAAAGAATGAAGCATTGTTTTACTAAAAAATACATAATTGTTGTGATAATAGAAAATTTATATAGTTTTGGAATATTAACACAAAAAATTATCATGATTTTTATAAAAAATTTCAATGATTTTATAATTTTATAAAATTAAATTTCCAAGAAGTGGAATGATTTATTAAATTCGGGGTAATTTGATGTTTGGGACTGAAATGATCTAAAAATAATAAATTATTTAGAAGTTCGAATTGGGAATTTATTTTATGTATTCTAGTAAATGTTATTAATTTTTATTAAATTAAATGTTCAAGATGAAATTTTATATGCCATACTAGGCATTCCACAAGATTTCATGGACCACATAGCCAGTCCAGGAGGGCTGGATGCTCACACCACCAATCGGGAGGGACCACTAGTGCCGAAAAAGTAAGGGGCATCAAGATTGTGTAGTTGTATAAAAGATATAAAGCACATAAGGATTATAGTAGGTCTGTATCCCTAGATAATTTTTTCCTGGTGGTGAAACCAACAAAGTGATAAGAGGAAGTCATTTCCATCATGGTGTGGTTTACAATGTTCCATGGGGTCCCCCCCGACTACATTACTATAGGAGAGCAAGGAAATTTATTTCTATCATTAGAACTCAGTGATGTCATTTTAAATGTGGGAAGATATTTATGTGGTTACTATTAAAATTATAAAAAAATAAATCCAATTCATTCCACTCCATCTAGTCCCATTCTTAGACACTCTACACCACCACACTCCTTGTGACTGTGATCTTCTTCATTGATCTGCTGCCACTATGATAATATGAGACCTCCATCTACAACACACATATGTGCGGGGGTCAATCCTTCGAACTCTACTGAAGATAAAAAATTCTGTGGATCATATAATTCACCCTTAAAAACCTTGATAATCCATATCCTGGTTTATCTTACCACTATAATGTCCATATTTGAAGGAGGATCCACTACTACCCCACTTCCACACATCAACCGCCACACCAACAAGTATCATGTCGTCGCCTGAATCTACTAATCCATTCAAAGCCACAACATTCATCCAATAATTTGCTGACTCATGAACTATTGGTGGACCCAATAGAGACTCATGATCCACGGTTGAAAGGGAACAATGACTCATCATCAACCATTGATATACCAACACCTCGGAAGACACCGTTGGAGCCAACTGTGACTCATGGGACACTGTTTGTAGGACTTTAACTCATAAGACATCACTAGATAATGTTGTGTATCATGATATTACAGTAATTTAATAGTGACTCACGAGACCCCATTGGAGACAACATTCATTCATGGTCCACCTTTAATTGAAATTGCCGCATGATCTATCATTGAGAAGTTTCATACTGCTTGCTACACAATCTGCCTCTACTGCATATGGAACACCATAATATAACCATGGGATATAGCAGAAGTTCATGGATAAACCTCACCTTCCCGAGTGAGAGTTCAATCTTCCACCACTAGTAATGAACAAGGCATCAGCTTCTCTAACACCCTCTAGTGTAGTTTAACTACTGCACTAATCTAGTCACATTTAAGGCAGGGTGAGGTATCATGAAAATTGAAGTTTCTCAGGATTTATGTACCACTAATATTATTATACTGATCACCAATATATAGAAAATTTGTATGATCTAATAAATATGAAAGACAAATGAGGATCGGTGAAACTGGCATCCACAGAAACCATGTCTACATCTACCAGGTGTTGTTTCCACCTAATCACTTCTTTCTTACAACACCCACATCACCAATTTCCACACTCCATTGTCTAGAAATCAAATTCCATCTAGTAATTCCATGAACCTTAAATGGGGAGGTATATATCCAATCCCACATCTATTGTGTTATTTTAATGCATATAATAAATTTATATTTTTCAAAGGTGACACCCCAAATATCACGAATCCGGATGATTCAAAAATTAAAATAATGTATCCCAGTGGAGATCAAGAACTAAAGTTAATGATTTTGAGATAATTCAATTATATATGTTATGAAATTATAATCATTTCAAAATTTATGGTCCTACCCTCAATAAAAACCTTTGAGACCCCTGAGGAGAAATTTCCCTCTACAACTGGATAGTCTGTTTTAACTACATTATTTTCTTTCTACTTTCATTATTTATCTATCTATTTGTCCCCCATTGTTTTATTTTTTATTTATGTGTAGACCCTTTCTATGATATGGAGAATTGAATGTGAAAAATTTTCATAATGGAGTTCTAGTTTTATATAAAATCAATATATCTCTTTTGATTTATTAAATGAGTTTCAATTTATAAATATAATGTTCTAATGCGATATGATTTTTTTTTCAAATATAAACACTCTAAAATTTTATTGACCTAAGGAGTTATGAATAAAAATCCACTTTTAGATTTAATTAAATGTCTTATGGTTATAAAAAACACACAAACGTATTTCATTAAACACAATTGGATTTAAAATGACTGTTATGTATCTTTACCATTGATAATATAGACATTGAATATGGATCAAATGACTAGTATATATTTATGGTATTAACAAATCTTTTTGACTCAGAAAAATGATTTGATGGCATAATATAGTAGTATCCTACACCATGAAGCGCAATTATCATTTATTATGAGGGTGATATAATTTCAAGTATTGTCCCTATACCAGTCCCTTGCATAAATCTAACAATTTAATCAAGAGTGAAACCGTTTATGGGAGATGCTCAAGCTCATCGAGATCATAACCCAAACCATGTTCACCGAATGACCACATGAAATCCCTACCATCATGAAACTTACTCTTTTGGAATATTATGTTTTAAAAAAGGGATTGTATCAAGACCCTATCAATAATGCTATATAAATTATTTTTCATAGAATAATGTATATATTTTTTTTCCTATTAATTTTACTTTGATAATGTTTCTTAAAGGTAATGTAGTATTTGTGGGTAATAATAAAATTCTATTAAGAAATATATTTTGAGGAAATAATGTATCATTAAAATAAATAATATTTTATTAAAATTTTGTCATTAAATAAATTTTATTAAATATAAATAATCATATAATTTTTATGAAGTCAAACGAAATTTTTATTAATATTTTAAAATTTATTTATCATAACTCTTTAATTTTTTGTAAATATAATTTTTTATTTTAAATGTAAAAATTAAATTTTTTTTAAAATTACTTAGTTGAGATGGATATTATTTTTGCAATTAGTACAACAAAATTATCCCATGGTTAATTTTTTCATGTTTTCTGATGTACTCGAATATTTGGGTAAAAATTGAATACCATATAAATATACGGTGTGTTTTATGACATCATAATGGACCAATAATTATGTTATAAAAACTATTAAAGGTATTATTGTCCATATATATGATATTAATTTAATATAATGAATTTTTCAGTTTAGTTTATTTATTTAGAAATCCATTTTGATTCTTCATAAACAGATAATATATTTTACGATTTTAAAATCTTTTACTAAGGTTTGTGACTCACCTCCATATAAAAATGGGAATTGTTTTAATATGATCATACCTTGGACTTATAAAATAATTTATTCCACTCCCGTTTTCTAGAAACTATAGGCAAAAACTATGGGATGCTTTGTGGTTATGAATATTTTATTATGTAGTGCCAAAAATAAATAATAAATAAATCCACATCCTTTCTTATAAAAACCCACCCATAATGACATATATCTTCCCTAAAACTATTTGAATAATGACCAAACTCTAGTACATACTCCCTTTAGTCCTCCCATGACACCCCTTGCTCCCAATAATACTCTTCTAAGCCTTTGGACTCAAACAGCCATGTAAGGGATCCTGACCTCCCCGCTTATTTTCAATTCAAGAACATTGTCCAAAACTTGTATTTTTAATTTCAATTGGTTACACTTTAATCCTTTTATAAAAAATCACATAATGACCATTTTAAGTAATTTTAATGATTTAAAATTTATTCCTCCTCACTTGGAACCTAACCTAAGAAGTTACTATGCCTAAATTATGTAAGGAATCCTTACATCCTCACGTCCATTCAATTTAAGAACCTTGTTTTAAAATTTTCTTCTTAATTACAATTGTTTATATTTACCTCCATTTATAATAAATTAACTACTTTAAATTTTATGTCATCTTAATTCATGATCATTTATTCCCTCTCATTTGGACCCTTTCCAAAGCCGTCAATATGCCTAAATTTCATAAGGAATTCTCACATCCTCTCTTCCTTTCAATTCAGGAACCTTGTTTGAAATTTGAATTTTCAATTTAAATTCGTCATATTTACTTCCCTTTATATTAATTTACATACATTATATTTTATGTTATTTGACCAAGGTATCATTTATTTACCCATCATTTGGACTCTTACCTATGATGTTACTATGCCTAAATGTCATATGGGATTTCTCTCTTCTCATTTCCATTCAAGCATTTTATTTATATTATGAATCCAAAATTACATTTAATATGTTTTGATATTATGTTCCATGTTCCCATTACATACCATGTAATTTATAAATTCTAATATACCCCTTCCACAATCATAGACCAATTTTATGAATCCATATGACATTGTTATGTTGCTAAAATATCACTATAATTTTCCAGGACATAATCGTCACGTATTGAATATCATACCCATTCCTCTATCAATGGAATTAACTTTTATGAAAATATTTTATTTTTTTTAAATAATTATATTTATTTATTCCACATTCCTTGATCATGGAATAAATTATGATATTGAATGAACCTATGTAATATGATCTATGTGGCACACTTAGGCATGAGATTCAAATGATTATTAATTGGGCTCCTTGATAGTTCTCCAATGAATTGGGTAATGATTTGTATCATGATATTTCATGATGGGATATGTGTTTATGTGGTTACGTAATGGGAAATATTTCTACCATGAAGTCATTGTGGTTTAACATTGACTTGTGTTTTTCTTGATGTGTTTTATATTGTTGACACCTTTCCATGTTTTGATTATCATGATATATAATGCATTTACATTTATGTTCCTTTATGATTCATTGATATTATTTTCCAAACATGTATTATTAACCTCATTTTAATCAATGTTCATTCCCTTAATGGGCTATATAACTCACCTCTTTCATATGTATGTCCTCCAGTTATCCCATGCAGTGTTAAGTATGATGGAATTTTGTGGTTATGTAAAAGAAGTTTTCAATAAATATGATGTATTTCATATATAATTTTTTTATTTAATGTTCCGTATTTCTGAAGAATATATAACTCTCGATCATAATAGTTGTAATAAGTGACTATTAATGTGATATATCTTTTTTATATTTAAAATAATGAGAAGGTTTTTTATAGTTTGTATCAAAGAATAGATTTAGTTATTTTTGGGATTAGGTTTGGAAAATATTAGTGAAATCCCTTTAAGATAATATAAAGTGTAAACAAATATCCCTAAATTTTTTTAAGTATCGTGTGAGTGGTTTATCAAGAAAATAAATCCATGTCTGCATGCTACATGTGGACATGGATCTTCCACAAATTTACCTTGGTGTAACAACTCCGACAAGGGGTTCTAGGAATTTCATGGGGTAAATAGGTACAAGACTACATGTCTTAATATGCACCTAGTTTGAAACTACTTGGGGATATTCTTTAGTAAATTAATAAATTCATTAAAACCTATTATTAAAGGAAAAAATAAAAATGTTTAATAAGAATATATGTTAGGAAGTAGATCATGGATAATATAGATTAAAGCCTAGGAACTCATAAGTTAACAAAAAATATGTAATTTATAATTTATCCCATTAATGTCATTAGATTACCCTTTACCTAATTAACTCCTTAAGATTATCATCCCAAATTTTCCTTTTATTTTATATAATGTTTAGAAATAAGAGAAATCTTGCTAAAAAATAACACGAAGGGAAATGTAAGGATTTCCCCAATGAGATTCCCAACCTAATGAATATTGGATTAGAAAACATCATCATGATAATTTCTCAGTTAACTAATGTTATGAATATAATCCTAGAACAGGAAGTGTACCCCCCAGATAGATCTACACATGGTCGAGAGATTCACATGATAATGGATTCCAACATTCAGTGGATAATCTGATCCCTTGATCATGAAGTCATGGGTCAATTCCATCAAAATGTTATTTTCAATCCATAAATATTCTAAACAAGAGAGGTTTATTCTAGAGGTTTATCATACGAAGGGTGAAATTTTTTAGTGGTGTAAATTGATTATGAAACCAATGACTGATGAATTGATTGAAGCAATAGTGTGGAAGGAATTCCATAAATTTTTTTTTGATAAATTTTATCCCGCACACACTCTATATTAAGATGTGAAATGATTTCCTTGCACTCAAAGAAATATTTTGATGTATTAGTTCGAGTGTATGATGAAAACATAACAAAAAAATCATGATACACATCCAGTTTTATTGTTAACCCAGAATGGAAGGTTGACCACTTCTTTGGTGGGATAAAGCCTATCCTACTAAACTCCATGGAAATCATTGATTTTGTTCGCTATGAAAAATTGTTTTGATGTTATGTCAATATTAAGAAGGAGATTGGTGAATATTTGGGGTATCATAGGGATAAGAAGAGGAAAGTGGCCTTCAATCTCGATGTCCAATAGATAAATCCAACAGTGCTATGAAATTCAAATACCCAAGTTTTTAATGGTGTACAAAGAATCACCCTAAAAATTGCACAAGGGGAACAACGAAATGATTATGGTGTATAAGAGAGGGGAACCTCACCGTTGATTTCATATAAGATAATCCAACCAATGTAAAAATCTAAATGAACTCTATGGTCATTCCTCAATGTGTTGTTTATTTCTACAACTACAAGGAATCGGGGAACTTTTTGAACCAGTTCTCTAAGACAAGGGTTGTCAGAGGCAACCAAAAACCTCCAAGGTAGAAAGGGAGATATTTTTCCACCACTACTAACAAAGTTAATCCTGAAAATTAATTGTTAATAGGTAATCTAGTTATTAATTCTTGAATAGCGAACATACTTTTGATTATAGTTTTATATATTCCGTTATATCATGAATGTTTAATAGAACTATTCAATCATCACCATAAATAATATAAGTATACATGTTAGGGAAGGCATAAAATTGGGAATGTATAACATCCCATGAATATAACTACTCCCCTATCATTATTTTTGGATGGAACATCCCATCAAACCATGTTTGTAAGAACATGGTTTTTATTTTTGAGGTATGTGCTTCTTCTTTTCCCTTTTCCTTAAGTGTTTTTGAGAAAATATGGAAAATGGGGGAAAATCATAAATTTTAGAACTACATGCCATGTACTTTTTCCACACGCCATGTACTTTTGACCGTGTTGGGATAAATACACAGGGCGTGTAGCCATGTCGGCGACGAGGGGTGTATGAACCGACTACACGTCGTGTAGTGGTCCTTTACACACCGTGTAGTGAGTCGGCATGCCAAAACAGTATGTTGGTGGAGGAGCCACCATCTGGGCGGAAGTACACGCCGTGTAGTCGGGAGTACATGACGTGTACTAATGTCGATGGATGAATAGTGTGGTGGTGCTGCCAGAGGAAAAGTTAAATGAAGGAAGTGCACGCCATGTACTCAGAAGTACACGCCGTATACTTTGTTTTTTCGCTTAAATCGGCAATAGCCTCCCCTGTTAACGGGGAAGGCTTAGAACCAGAGGAAGGAGTGGGAGGGGATGACCAAACCTTTTTAAATATGTCGAGTGTCTGTTTGGAATCGATTTCTGCCTCGGACGCTCTCGTTGGGACCTCACGGGTAAGGGGTTCCATCTCCTTTGCTACTTCTTACCAATTCATCTCCTAATAAGAGTTATTTAATGTTAAGAGAGTTTTTTTCTTCGTCAGATCTACTCGGTTCATGGGTGTTTCTAGAGTCGTCGTTCGGGTATAAAGTTCATTGGTGTATAAGGTTGGTGGCTTTGTGTTAATTTTTCCAATTGTTGTGTATTTTGTGCGTTTTTGTGCCATGAACCCATGATGGGGTGTCGTGTGGCTGAGGCCCTTTCTATATTAAACACCTAGAATAGAATAGGTGATTAAAATGTGATATTAAAATTCTGGTTGGGATAGTTTCTTGGATCCGAAACCACCCCGGGGGTGTGTTCCACTGTTTAGCCGTTTGGCCAGGATACCCGAGGGTATGCCTTTAAATTAGTAATTGTAGAATTGCCTTGAGAGGAATTTCTTGTTTACTTCATTGTTACATGTTGGGCATGTCCTGGTTGCCTGTTTAGCCTGAGAGCGTTGTTGTGATTAGCCTGTGGGCAATTCACTATTTTGCATGTGGGTAGTATTAATTTCAGCCTTAGGGAAAATTCTTCCATGCCTGTGGGCAGCTGATTCTGTGCCTGTGGGCGACACTACCTACATCTAAGTGCAAACTCTGTTATGCCTAAGGGCAGATTCTTGTGTTGGATACTCTTTACATGAGGGTAGGGGTCTACATGTCTGAGGACATTAGATGGTTTCTTAGAATATTATATATGGTGATATTTTAAATTAAATGACTAAAAAGAATATTAAAATGGAAATATAACTAGAAGTTAGTTACTTTTGAGTACTATTAACTTTTTTGCATTTTACTACTACACACTGTTGTATCATACTTACACGCAGTTGGGCACGGGCCTTTGGTGGTTTCCTACTGAGATATATTTCTCACACCCTGTTTGGGTCATGGTTTTCAGCTCAAACAGATTATGTTTTTGTATGAGTGGAAAGGGGAAAGAGTCCCTATATAGGTACTTTACTATTGCTGAGGAGTAGGAGGGAATGGGACCGAGCCTAGGCTCGCGATGCCGCTGCCAGCTGTTTTTTGCTTGGTTTTGCTGTACTCTGCATTTTAATGTATTGTATTGATGTGTAACATGTTCTGGATGTTTTCTTATAACTTGAGACATGTAGCATAATTTTTTATCTATTGTTGGATATATCCACTACTGTTGTTCATTTCAGTTGTGTATGGTTTACTTCTTCCGCTCGGTCATTGTATGTTTATTTTGTTTTCCGCTGTGCTACAATTTGAGAAATGAGGTCATAGTTTCCCCACTATCATTCCTGGGCCCTCATAGCTAGTCGGAAGCCTTTGGTGTTTAGGGAAATGCACTTCAGGTCTTGTGGAGAACCGGGTTCGGGGCACCCGTTGAGTGGCACCCAGGAGCGGGATGTTACAAAGTGGTATCAGAGGAGTTTCTTTTCTTTGATTTACTATTTGGAGCCGTAGTCAGGGATTGGATGAACGGTAGTTGGTAATAAGCTGTGATCGGGGCTAACTAGCCTGTGTATAGGGAAAATCCAATTTACCTCATGTTGCATTTTTTCTCATTTTGTAATTTACTGTAGATTTTTTTTCACCATTGGGTGATGCACTTGAGATTGTGCTGTTATATATTATCTTTGGGTTTTATTTAGTTGCAACCCGATGACATGAGGGTATTCCATCTCATGCATCATATAGTCACATGCTAGATATCACATGCCATGCATAGTTTCCATTCCATGTTGGTGAATTAGAAATTACATGTTGTTGTGATTGTTGTTGTGCTAATAAAGCATGCTATTGTGAGAGCTTCTTGATAAATACATGCTTTTTGATAGGGTATTTTCTTGTATGAGCTTGTTTATATAATGGACGCCAAACTTTGATTTTTGGGGTGTATGGACCCCCATTGAATGGAATTTGGTGGATCATTGACTTTTTATTTTATTATAACATAGATAAGATGTCAAAAATTGATTTGTGGGGAGTATGGTCCTCCACGGGTCGGAATTTGACACTTAGGTGTTGTTTTTCGGTATTTTCTGGGTTCTGGGGAAGTTTCAGAGGCATTCTGTCTGGAAACCCAGTATAGAAACCATGTAGTACTTTATACACACCGTGTATGACCTTCTGTTCGGGGAGAAAGATGAACTTTTTGAGTACACACCATGTATTGTCTTCCCATGTCACAAACCATGTGGAAGGCGACACAGGGAAGGGAAGAGCTTGGGTAAAACACGTTGTGCAGCTTTTTTACACGTCGTGTAGTGCTGACCCGGAGTCCGGCCGTGTAATTAAAAACATGGGTCGGTGAACTCCTGTACAGAACACGCCATTTCAATGATGAACACGCCGTGTAGTGTGACCTGGGGAGTCGGCCATGTAACTGACAACACGGGCTGATGTCACCTCTCCTTGAACACGCTGAGTACCTGTGGGACACGCCATGTTGTCTTGTCCGAGGATAGACCGTGTCCAGTTAGCCGTGTGGCTAGGAAACAGGATGGTGTACATGCCGTGTGCGGTTGTAACACACCGTGTAGTGTCAAGATGAGTAGTCAGCCATGTCACAAGCGACGCAGGCAGTTGGAAAATAACACCATACATGCCGTATAGATGTCATACATGCCGTGTAGTTTTTGTTCAACGGGAGCCGTGTGGATTCTCCATGTAGAGGGACCTGGGTAGGGGAAGGGAAGTCAAGTACATGTCGTGTAGTCAGTATACACGCCATGTAGTCATGTTTTGAAAATCATGAAATGCTTTCTTCGTCTTGTTACCTTTGTGGTTCATTCGCTTTCAGTCTTGTTGACCTTGAATCTAAGGCATACTTTTGACCTTGTAGTGTCATGCCACCTAGATTACCACGCGTTGTTCGCCAGGAGAGCGGAAATGACTATACTCCAGAGATGGGGGGACATGGGCTACTAGAGGATCCTCCAGCATATCCAGATGTGGTTCCAGCTGCTATACCAGACATAGGCTCGGAGGCGCAGTTCCATGAAGGCTTCATGCGGTTCATGCAGACCATTTAGGGAGCACCGCAGGCTGCCACATCTACAGATGAGCTGAGGCGTATCTTCCAGTAGCAGCATCCACCTACGTTTTCAGGGGATAACGGACCATAGGCTGCAGAGTCTTGGTTGGGGTCGATGCAGACTATTTTTTATCATATTGAGACTCTATCAAGGAGGAGGGTCAAGATCGCGACATATATGCTGCGTGATTCCGCCATGAGGTGGTGGGATGTTACCACCCAGTCAGAGCATCACATGAACATGGCGTGGGAATATTTTCATACACTATTCTATGAATTCATTTTCCCGGAGATGCTGAGGGCAGAAAGAGCTCGAGAGTTCATGATTCTACAGTAGGGCGCTACGTTAGTGATGGATTACTCTGCTCGTTTTACAGAACTTCAGCATTTTTCACCCGTACTGGTGGGTGATGAGACGTTGAGAGACAGACGTTTTGAGGATGGTCTTTGTTATGAACCCAGAGTGATGGTGAATGTTTTCAGGTTGCCTTCTATACACGCTATTGTAAACCAGTCATTGATTACAGAGAGGAACCTGGGGGAATCTAGTGGTGTGGGCCAGGGCGGTTCAACACCAGTTACCGGTACTATTTCTGCTAGAAAGAGGAAGAGATAGATGGACTTCTCTCTAGGTGTAAGTACCAGTCAGAAGAATGCTTCAGGTGGCTGGGTCATGTGCTACCAGTGTAGAAGAGAGGGGCACAAGAGGCCACAGTGTCCACGAGATCTAGTAGAGTGCCGAGCTTGTTGAAAGATGGGTCCTCTTTAGTGCTTTTGTAGGGCGTTTCCACCAGTGGCTAGTGAGAGGGGTTCTATGTAAACTCCGCGTGAGGTAGAAGGACCAATGGATTCTAAAAATTCCAGGAACATGAATATGTCAGGGCGTGCAGGCAGAGATGGTGGTCATGGACGTGGTTGCCAGACACCAGGATCTCATAGGCAGTAGGGCAGGACAACTCAAGGTAGCCAGGCTGTGTCGTAGGGCCGCATCACTAGGCATGCTTATGTAGTTCAACTAACCCAGCAGGAGTAGGATATCGGACCTTCTATAGTCAGAGGTACTATTCAAGTAGATTCTGTCTTATCTTCTGTAATTTTTGATACGGGTGCTACACATAGTTTCATATCTGTACCCGTTGTGGAGAGCCTCGAGCTCTGTGTTTCTACTTCTTCCGATATCATGACTCTAGACACTATGTTGGGGAATAGAACGGCTGGTGTGCGTCAGTATAAGGATTTCCCCCTTGAGGTTGGTGGGTGTCACGTTCTTTGGGACATCTATGTCTTATAGATGAAGAGATATGACATCATTCTCGGGATGGACTGGTTGGTTCCGTATCGAGCCTTTGTTGACTGTTATCGTCGCAGGGTTTGTTTCACATCACCAGAGGGCGGAGAGTTTCTATACAAGGGTGAATGGGATGTTCAGGAGAGTCGAGCTGGACCAGAGCATCGAGGGAGAGGTGGAGTCACATCACAGATTGCGAGCTTATATCTGGATGATCAGGGGACTTGTCAGATGGATTTTCCTCCAATGGTTGATCATTTCAGGTATGTCTTCCCAGACGATATTTCAGGTCTACCTCTGAAGCAAGAGGTGGATTTATCTATTGAGCTAGTTCTAGGTGCAGCACCGGTGTCCATTCCTCCTTATCGGATGCCTACACCTGAGCTGTCGGAGCTCCAGAGGTAGTTAGAGGAGTTACAAGAAAAGGGTTTTGACTGTCCCAGTACTTCTTCATGGGGTTCGCCAGTCCTTTTTGCGAAAAAGGAGGATGGTACCCATAGACACCGCGTGTATTTTTGAAAGCTGAACAAGTTGATGGTTAGGAACTGATATCCCTTGCCAAGGATTGATGATCTGTTTGATCTGCTTCATAGAGAACGAGTGTTCTCAAAGATTGGCATGGGATCCGGATATCATCAACTGCACGTGAGACCATCAGATATACGACTTATGGCTTTTCGGAGCAGATACGTTCTGTATGAGTATTTGGTTATACCGTTCGGACTCACGAACGTGCCAGCAGTTTTCATGGCTCTGATGAATCATTTTTTCCATCCGTATCTTGATTCTTCTATGGTATTATTCATGGACAACATCTTGGTGTACTCTCACACTCGACACGACCATGCCACCCATCTTGAGATCATATTGAGAACACTGAGGGACCATCAGCTATATGATATGCTCTCAAGGTGCCACTTTTGGATGGACCAAATTCACTTCATGGGTCATATTATATGAGATGCAGTAGTTGCAGTGGACCTAGAGAAGGTGAGAGCAGTAGTTACCTGGGAGCAGCCTAAGAACGTGTTTGAGATACTGAGTTTCTTGCGGCTAGCTGGTTACTATAGACGCTTCATACATGACTTCTCCTGCTTAGCAGCACCGTTGACGGGTCTGACTAAAAAGGGTGTGAATTTCATTTGGTCAGAAGCTTGCGAGGCATCTTTTCAGGACCTAAAAGGAAGGTTGGCATCAGCACTGACCCTGATACTTCTAGATCCGGGGAAGATCTATACATTTTACTATGCTGCATCAGGTATTGGGATGGGAGCAGTGTTGATGCAGGGTGACCGAGTTATTGCGTTCGGGTCTCGGCAGTTGAGGCCACATGAGCAGAATTACCTGACACATGATCTCGAGTTGGCTATAGTAGTTCATGCGTTGCGCTGTTGGAGACACTATCTTTTGGGAGAGCATTTTGTGGTTTTCATAGACCAAAAAGCCTCAAGTATATCTTTACTCAGTGTGACTTGAACCTGAGGCAGAGGAGATGGGTCGAGTACCTACAGTCCTTCGATTTTGAGCCTGCCTACACACCTGGTAAAGGTAATGCAGTAGCTGATGCACTGAGCAGGAAGACTCAGACACAGGCTGTGCAAGAGGCCAGTGGTGAGTGGCAGCTCATGGCCCTGTTCTCTAAGATTCATCTGGAGGTGTACGACAGTCAGGGGCAGAATTATCTTTCCTCGTTATCTATGACTTCTACCTTCATGGAAAGAGAGAGGATGAGACAATTATCGGATTCAGACGGCCTAGTTCTACGGGAGTCAGTGGAAAGTGAGGACCCTCCTCCTGGTTGGACAATATGCGATGACGAGGTTTTTCATTTCCATGGACGAGTGTGGGATCCATGGGATATACGTGAGGAGATGATGTGGGAGTCTCATGCTTCAGCTTGGGCAGTTCATCCCGGGGTTATCAAGATGTACCGTGACTTGAGGCGTCAGTACTGGTGGCCGGGTATGAAGAGAGAGATAGCTGGTTTTGTTACGAGGTGTTCCACCTGTCAGTAGGTGAAGGTGGATCAACAGAGGCCAGCTGGGCTGTTACAGCAGTTACCCATTCCAGAGTGGAAATGGGATGATGTCGTGATGGATTTCGTGATGGGATTGCCGCAGTTACCTCGAGGAAATGATGCTGTATGGGTCGTTGTGGACAGACTCAATAAGGAAGCTCAATTCTTGCCGATCAAGGAGACCTTTGGTGTTGAAGAGCTCAGATGACTGTATATCTGAGAGATCGTTCGTCTTCATGGGGTCCCTCATTCTATCGTTTCAGATAGGGATGGCTGCTTTATGTCTCATTTCGGGAAGAGTTTTCAGAGGGCGCTGGGTACACAGGTGCTTCAGAGTACATCATACCACCCTTAGACCGATGGCCAGTCAGAGCATATGATACATGTGCTAGAGGACATGTTGCGTGCATGCGTCCTGGACTTTGGGGGCTCTTTGGAGAAGCATATAACCTTATTCGATTTTTCCTATAACAATAGTTTTCAGGTAACTATCGAGATGGAACCATAAGAGGCCTTATATTGTAGGCCATTCCATTCACCTTTCTACTGGATAGAGGCAGGTGAGGAAGCTTTACTGGGACCACAACTCATGCAAGAGACTTCCAAGTAGGTCCAGTTGATTCAGAAGCGGATGGATGTCGCACAGTCTCGACAGAAGTCATATGCTGATCGCCGCATATGACCTTTGGAGTTTATGGTCGGGGATCAGGTTTTTCTATGCGTTTCGCTGAGGCTGGCACACAAGCGGATGAGGAGATAGGGTAATTTTTCACCAAGGTATGTGGGGCCATTTGAAATTCTGTAGAGAGTCGGGATGGTTTCCTATCGGTTACAGCTTCCGCAGCGGTGCCGAGCCATGCACGACGTCTTCCACGTATCTCAGGTGCGCCGCTATCATTGAGACCCGTCTCACGTCTTTCAGCCTGAGGATGTTGAGATATAGGTAGATGCGTCCTTTGAGGAGCATCCAATTTGTATCCTTGATAGGAGCACGAAGGTTCTCCGAGGCTGGTAAGTTCCTCCCGTACAGGTGCTATGGCAGCATTGTCGAGTGCAGGACGAAACCTGGGAGCGGGAAACCGATGTGCGTGCTCAGTGGCCAGAGTTGTTCTGAGCTATATTTTCGCCACCTTGGAAGGGAAATTCGGGGACGAATTGCTATAAGGGGGAAAGTTTGTAAGAACCCGGTTCTTATTTTTGAGGTACGGGCTTCTTCTTTTCTCTTTTCCTTAAGTGTTTTTGAGAAAATATGGAAAATGGGGGAAATTCATAAATTCTCGAACAACACGCTGTGTACTTTTTCCACACGTTGTGCACTTTTGGCCATGTTGGGATTAGTACATAAGGCGTGTAGCCATGTCAGTGACGAGGGGTGTAGGAACTGACTACACGTCGTGTAGTGGTCCTTTACACGCTGTGTAGTCAGTCGGCAGGCCAAAACAGTAAGATGGTGGAGCAGCCGCTAGCTGGGCGGCAGTACACGCCATGTAGTTGAGAGAAAATGTCGTGTACTCATGTCGATAGATAAACAGTGTGGCGGTGCCGCCAGAGGAATAGTTAAATGAAGGAAGTACACACCGTGTACTTAGAAGTACACACGGTGTACTTTGTTTTTTTCACTTAAATCTGCAGTTGCCTCCCATGTTCATAACGAATGCTTAGAACATGAGGAAGGAGCAGGAGGGGACGACTGAACCTTTGAAGATCCTCCAAGTGTTCATTTATAATCAGTTTTCACCTTGGACAATCTCGTTGGGACCGCACAGGTAAGGGCTTCAATCTCCTTGGATACTTCTTACCAATTCTTCTCCTAACCGGAGTTATTTAAGGTTAAGCATGTTTTTTTCTTCATCAAATCTACACCATTCTGGGGTGTTTCTGTAGTCAGATTTCGGGTATAATGTTCGTTTGCATATAAGGTAGGTGTATTTGTGTTTATTTTTCCAACTGTCATGTATTTTGTGCATTCTTCTGCCACGAACCTATGTTGGGGTGTCGTGTGGCTGAGGCCGTTGCTATATTAAACTCCTAGAATTGAATAGGTGATTAAAATGTGAAATTAAAATGCTTGTTGGGATCATTGCTTGGATTCGGAACCGCCCCGGGGGTGTGTTCCACTGTTTAGCTGTTTGCAAAGGATACCCGAGGGTTTGCCTTTAAAGTAGTAATTGTAGAATTGCCTCGAGAGGAATTTCTTTTTTACTGCATTGCTACATATTGGGCATGGCCTGGTTACCTATTTAGCTTGAGGGAATTTTTGTGAATAGCCTGTGGATAGTGCACTATTTAGCCTATGGTCAGTAGTTATTTTGGCCTGAGAGAAACTTCTTTCGTGCCTGTGGGTAGCTGATTCTGTTCCTGTGGGCGACAATACCTAAGCCTGAGGGAAAACTCTATTATTCCTAAGGGCAGATTCTTGTGTTGGATACTCTTTACCTAATGGTAGGGGTTTACGTGTCTGAGGACATTAGATGGTTGCTTAGAATATTCACAGTGGTGATATTTTAAATTAAATTATTAAAAAGTATATTAAATTTGCAATATAACAGGGTAGTTAGTTAATTTTGAGTACTGCTTACTTTATAGCATTTTACTACTGCACACTGTTGTTGCATGCTTACACGCAGTTTAGAATGGGTCTTTGGTGGGTGCCTACTGAGATATATTTCTCACACTCTGTTTGGGTCATGCTTTTCAGCCCAAACAAATTACGTTTTTGTAGGAGTGGATAGGGGAAAGAGTCCCTATATAAGTACTTGATTGTTGATGAGGAGTAGGAGGGCATGGGAACGAGCCTAGGTTCACGATGCCACTACCATCTATTTTTTCTTTGTTTTTCTATACTCTGCATTTTGATGTACTGTATTGATGTGTAACATGTTCTGGTTGTTTTATTAGATCTTGAGACACGTAGAATCATTGTTTATCTATTGTCGGATATATCCACTGCTGTTGTTTATTTCAGTTGGGTATGTTTTACTGATTCCACTCTGTCGTTGTATGTTTATTTTGTATTCCGCTGCGCTACACTTTGAAAAATGAAGGCATAGTTTCCCCACTATCAGACCTAGGCCCTCGCTGCTAGACGACAGCCTCTGGAATTTGGGGAAATACTCTTGAGGTCTTGTGGTGAACCAGTTTCTGGGAACCCATTGAGTGGCACCTGGGACCCGGGACATTACAATGTTATACTTCCCTTAGTGGAATTTGATGCAATCTTGAGCATGGATCAGATTTCCCTTTATTGAGCCAACATGAATTTTCGTGAGAGGGAAATCACTATTAATATGGGCAATCAACCCCAGAATATATAAAAGTGAAATGAGGATGATGAATATTCATTATAACCATCATCTCAAGAATGGATATTATTTTCTTATGAACAAGAATATAAAAATCAAATGATTTTGTCTATGTAACAATCAATGCTCGAAGACAGTTCTATTTTGAGGGAGTTAACTGATTTCATTCCTGAGGAATTTCCTGTACTTTCTCATAGGTGAGAGGTCTAATTTTTGATAGAACAAATACATCGGGTGTTGTAGATATCCAATACTCAATATATAATGGCTATAATATAACATGAGGATCTAAAGAAGCAACTATTAGAGAATTTGTATAAAGGGTTTATACGACCAAGTGCTTCACCCTAGGGTGCACAAGTCCTCTTAATCAAGAAGAAGGATGGGTCAATGCACCTTTTCATTGATTTTTATGTTCTCAATAAAATCACAATAAATAAAAATTATCCATTTCCATGAATTGAGGACTTGTTCTATCAGCTACATGAAGCACAATACCATAGGGATTTTGTAATTATGAACAAAACCTCATCAAAATACCTTACGTGGACCTAACCAATTATGTAATTAAATAAAACATCAAAATAAATGAAAAAATGGTTTAATGGTATATTAAAAAAACCTATAAATGTTTTGTATAAAATTAAAATATTTTAAATTTTTATTTTACAGTTGTTAAAGAACATACATGGAAATTATGGACTTGAGGTAATAGATATCATAATTAAATTACATTTCATTGGGTTATATTACTTATTCATTATCTATATTATTACAAAATTTTTTCTGTAATGAAATATAATTAATTTATAATTAATTTATTTTTATTTTCATTTGTTTTATAAAATCACCCATCGATTAATTGTCATTTCAATTAGATGATCTTTGTATTTGATCCCCATATCACATGTATTTCGGTTAGACATAAACAATATTCCCTACATATTTCGATTATGTGGATTAAATAATCTAGAATAATTTATTTTATGGGAATTATCATGAAAAATATAGGATTAAAAAATAATACCAATTATCACACGTTTATGAGGTTTTGATTCAAATATTACTAGAGTTGTATGGTGTCCGTAGCTCAAAAATGATTTATTGAGACATGTTTGATTTTATAAATTTTTTTATGATTATGAAGATTATATAAATTCTCTATGAAATGTTACGTCATTAATATCCTTATTTTCATTATATTTTAATATTCATTGGATGTTATTATTTCATGGGGACAACAATTCAAAATTTACCATAGTGGTAAAGAGTTTATATTTCAAACCCATTTTAATTCAGAATTTTCATGTTTGAATTTCCATTGAGAAATATATATGATCATTATTAGATAAACCCCCTAATTTTTTATTTTACTCTATAAATTTCTTGAATTTTAATGGTTTAGTACCATTTTCTGTCTCTCGTACTCAATATGGTTCAAAATATTTTTAAGAAAGAAATGACCTTATTTCTCTTTAGGTCATAAATATTTTTTTCCATGTCCTTATTTTATAAAATGTTTTATAGAATTAATTTGACTACTAGTCAGTGAATTTTATTTTAATTTTTACATATGTTTGAATTTTTTTAAAAGGCTTAAAAATAGACTATTTGTCATTTTCTAAATAAGGTACATTTAATTGAACATAATTTTCCACCTTCATAACCAATCTAGGATTTGATGATTCCATTAAATAATTGTATAGTTAATTTAAATTAAAATATTTTTCCAAATTTTCTATAAATTTTTATTTTTTAAAATCACTCATGAATGTGGAAATATTATTTTACTCAATAATAATTTAATTATTTGTATGGAATTTTAATTCATAAAATGTCCACAACCCATTACTCTAATTGTGATAAAATGGTGGTAAATTATAATGATACCATAATTATTCATTATATTGATTTATTATTATTATTTTAAATAGATTTTTATTGAACCCATTTTGTTTCCATGGGTGAATCAATATATGGAGGATCAATGGTTATTGTTATTTTTATTAATGAATTTTTTAATATTTTATGATTATGATATGGTACATGGATATTATTAATGAATGCAGGATTGGAGAGATAACCTGAATCCTTTAGAGAAATTGTCTGATATGTTATAAGTGGGTACATTATATCCCTCTGATACATACGGTAAAGATATGGTGTTAACAAGTTATTAATATCTCCCAGGTTATTGTTAGAATCTAATGGGTTTGTTATTTCATTTATAATATTTACTGTAATAGTGATATGAAAATTTTATTACAATATAAAATAATTATAATATCCTTAAATCCACACTCGTAGTTCTTATGATAAAAACATGATTGTTATGTTTTTTTATTTAAAACTGATAAAGGTAACCTAATTTTAAAAAGTATAAACATTCAAAATCAAAATTAAACATTGGAACACTTATATAACCAAGTATATTTTAGGATTATAGTATAACAGTATTAGGAAAAACATTTATTAAAACAACAGTCATGACTTCAAGATCATAATTTTACAACTATACATAGATTTTCTTATTTAATAATAGGCCATCCTCATAATCCATTTGAACCCCTAATAGAAATAATTAATTTAAAATCATTCTTGATATTATAGGGAATTGAAATATAAGAACTGTGAGATAATATGTTATTTATGATAAACATAATCATTAAAAATATAATGCAATCTATGAGAATAAGATGAGAGTAATTATATGATAACATAATCATTGTGCATGAAAATAACATAAGGGAATTAATAACCATCAAATCCTAGATCATCAATCAGGAAACATAGAATAATGATTTGAAAAGAGTAAATAGTCATCTAAATGAATATCAATGAGCCACAATATTTCAATTCTGATCAAAGGAAACATTTTTAACCAGTATTAATCATTAAAAACACATGTTCACATCTTATAACATTATCATAATAACAAATTTTAAACTTGTGTTAGAAATAATGAGAGATTAGTTAAATCCCTAAGAGAAACGCTATGATAAATACCTCCATATTACCTTTAAATAATAGGAATATTTCCAAACACATTGAATTTTATATATGTAGACACATCATATAAGCTATGTTAGGCTCACTCAATGCTATCAGGCTGAACCCATCATATAAACTATTCCCTGCACACCTATGAGATATAATGGGTATAAACCATTATATAATATATATCAAGATCGCCCATGTTTTCCAAATAGTATTCATAAATAAAATTATTATAATCATTCAATATTTGACATAACTATAATAATTATTCTTTTATTTCTCGATTCACCTGTGGAGGAATAAACATGTACCACATCATTCCCAAAATCCATTCAAATAATGGATAAGGATGGTATTAATATAATATATCCCAAGTGGACTATGAGTAACATACATGATTGATGAAGTAGATGAATATAAATTCTATTAAAATACCATTAAAAAATATTCTTCCAGAAAATAATATTTTTAAATTGATGAACACCAATGGATGTAATCATTTATGGAAATTAATTATGAAACATCACTTTGAACATTTCTTGAGGAAACTATACTTTTCATTTTGAAAATAATTTATTAAAATTTAAAACATTATCCAATATTAAAGAAATAATTTTCATTGTAAATATCATATGAAAATAAAAAGGAATCTTAATAACAATAAGTGGTCATGATGTCATTAAATTACAATCATGTCAAAAATTGAAATGATGTTCCTTTCAAATTTTCTATAAAATAAAAAAATTGATTCATTTGTAAAAAAATTGGAATATTCCGTTCAATTTTTTTTATCCTATTCTGAGTGAAACTCACATTAAATGATCATAGTAAAATATTTTATATTTTTTTGATACATGGATTAAAAAAAGGATTGTCATCCAAAGAGATAAATAAAGTAATCATTTTAAAAAATATATATCCCAATTATTTTAATTATCAAAGAGAGTAATATGTAATCAGTACATGAAAACATCACAAATAACTAGATGATAATAAAATATATTTTGTTCAATAAAATGAAATCAAACTATTTCTTTCTAATGTACCTTCTACATAAATTATACAAAAAATAATGGAAATTATGTCATAAATCATTTTCCGCTTTAGTTTCTCCTCAATCATATACCCCATGAAAGATTAACAATATATGATCCTTATATATCCTGGAAATTAGGTGAGTTTTTATATACAATATTAAAGTGGAATTATGAAATCCTTATAAAGGAATATATTTTTATAAAATAACATATTTTTTAAAGAAGACAATTTGAAATGAGAAAACCATACAACAATCATAACATTGATACGAGATATAATTAATGAGTCCATTATTTTTATAAAATGTAATCCCATATAAGAAAATATGAATAAATCATAATATAATAAATTTCTATAACACAAAAAACCTTATAACATCAATGAGAATGGATAAGTACAATTAATCAATGAAAATAAATTGAGGTACAATATTTTTCTCACTTGGTAGAATTCATGTCAGATCCCCTTGGATGAAATAATTAAAATTGAAATATATACATCAATGATGTATTATTTATTCATGATAAAAGATTTAGTATGGGTGTTAAATACACAATATAAATAAAATTAAGCGCATAATATAAAAATATGAATTGAATAATGAAAATTGAAATGAAATCCATTACCTCAAGTCCAAAATTTCTATATATGCCCATTGGCACGTGTTTAATAAACAAATTTAAATTATTTTATATTTTAATACACTTTTATAGGATTAATACCTTGTAATTAAAACTTTTATTTTATTTATTTTAATGACATATTAAAATACTTATTTAGTTATGGTCTCATCAGATGTTTTGAGGACATTTAGTTAATTATTTCAAAACGGATTCAGTGTGTTGACCAAGGTCAAAGAGTTCATTATTACATAATATAAAAAATATTAGTCATGAAATAATTATAATGTTTATATATCCATTATAGTTTAAAAAACAATTATAAAATATGCTTGTGAAAAATGAACTAATTTAAAATCTGAGAGATGATAGGTCATACATGAATTTGAGTAATGTTTCCATATATAAATGATCACTATATGATGAAGATAGGTGATATTGTATATGAAAATGTTTATAATAATAGGATAAATAACATATAAATTCATTAAATAGAATTTTATATACATTCATGTGATGTGGTGAGGAAAAAAGAACCACATTCTTAAATGTGGTAGTTCATACGTATTAATGACTGACATTATCATTTTTTGGTGAGTGGAGAGGTAAGAAATATAAAAATAATATATATTCAGAATTAAAAATATATCATGAATATAAAAATTATTTCATATATATAAAATATATTTTTTAACAGTATTTTTATTACCATCCATATAAATTTGCAGTGAAAAATGTATCACATCACTTCTAGAGGCAGTAGTCTGCCATAGAAACAAGTGACGATATTGTATCCCCCACAAAATGGAACATAATAAAGTATATGAGATATAATACTTAAAAATTTATTATAATTATAAAAATATTATATATATATATATATACATAAATTCAATCATTACAACAATCCGTGAGGGATGATGATAAAGAATGAATGAATCGATTTACAAGGCGGTAGTCCGCAGTACACATGAATGTTGATTTTGTTTCTAATTTGATAGAATATTAGATGAACTTAGGATATGAAATTAATACAATAATGTATCATAATATGTTATTATTTTTTATTTATATAATCATAATTATAAAATAATTTAACGAGGTTGACAAATAAATAAATAAAATGCTCGGTTAAAGACGACACCAATTATTTGGGAAACCTCCTTATACTAGCATAAAAAACCTTGTTTGAAAGGATTTATAATTAAAATTGAGATATAGGTAGTGGTTAAGGAAGTATGAAAGTTATTGGGTTTTATATTTATTGATCCAATGAACTTTAAAGGTGTATAGAGTAAAATATAGTTAGTGGCCTTTTGTATGTGACGTTAGTGGAACACATGTAATTTTTCAAAACAAAAAGTGATACCCATATTTTTTACAATATTAAAGGTTCAAAAATAGAAAAATATCAATATTTAGACATTATAAGTATTTAAAATTTACATAAAATAATTTTTTTTATTTTTTAGGTCATTTTAATCGTTATCATTATATTTTAACCTGCAGATAATTCTGTTTTTACCTTAACTATTGTAAATGGTTTTTACTACATTCACTATTCGTTACGAAAAGAAATTATGTTTACATTATTAGATAATAAATATTATTTTAATTATATATATTTAATCTATTTTACTAAATTAAATTCATATAATAAGAATAATTGTATTTAAAATAAAAACTACATACACGTTGAAGAGGAAGTTAGTTTTACGAAGTGTATTTTTCTTGAGAAATATAATTTTAAAATTATCATTATGAATTGTTATAATAATTATATAATTTTTTATGTATATATATAATATAAATCTTATTAAAAAAATTCCTCATTTGGGGTTTTTTAATTAATTAAAATAGAGTATAATTTTTTACTTTAATACTCTTTGATGAAAAATCCATTTTTAAACCCAAAAATAAACTTATATTAAAACCCATTATAAATATTATTAAAATGTAATTAATTGGATTAAATATAAAAAATGAAAATAATGTTACATGAAATAATATTCAGAAAATATTTTTACTTTTTAAATAATGTATTTTTTGGAAAATTAATGACACTTTTACCAAAATTGGCATTTTTCACCATTCACCGAGAAGTCCATATTTTTTGAAAACTACCAAAATTTCACCAAAATGAAATTTTAATATGATGGTTTGAAAATTGAATTTATTTTTATCAAATAAATGTTATTTACTATATTGAAATTAATTAAAATATTTCTCACTAAAACATTAAAAATCATTTTAGAAAATCGATATTTTTGAAGAATAAAAATTGTTTACTAAAATTTGAATGATTATATAATAATATGTTATAATTAAATTTATATTCCTTAGGATATATATATTTAATAAATTAGTAAATAATTTTCTTCATCCCCAATTTATTGCTTGGTTATAACGATCAAATTTAAAATAATATTATTTTATTGTTCAATTAAGATTAATGTTGAATGTTGAATAATATATATAAAATTATGTTATTTTATAATTATATAAGAGTGCATAATACTCCACTATTTGATAAATTTTGGCATAAATTTTTTTTCTTTATTGTGATAATTAATTGTTAAAAATTTCAAAATACCTTTATAGAAGTCCCTCAATGAAAAAAGTTTTGACAAAACATTCTCTTGATAAGATAGAAAGAGAAGAATGAAGGTCCTCATATAAATAGGTTTCCAAATAGGAGAACATTAGTGGGAATTAAAGATATATAAACGGAAGAGATGAATAAATAATTACCACAAGTGATATAGATAATTGATTATAAGAAAGTGAATTATTATTAAAAATTAATGGTCCTAAGATGTTAGTGTCGAGATTAACACGATTCCACTAGGTTCTCCTGCTCTGGGATCGTCGGTGATGGTGTAACCCTAATGGGATTGGTGGCGTTCCCCCCTCTGTCTCCTATCGACGTGAGGGTGAAGGATTCTCGACATCCTCAGATCCGGTCTCGTGCTTTCTCGCCTTTTACCAACCTTAATTTGCTACCGTCATTTCCATCAATTAATCTTGCTCCGAAGGTCCCTATCCTTTGAGATGGTGCCCCCGTGATTTCGATTTCATCTCTAGAGTTTACAGAAGTGGAGTTCCTTCTGAAACTCACATTGGTTTCAAGTTTCAGAAATAGGCGACCTTCGGTGGATGGATTTGATAGGTTCGTTTTCGATTCTTGGGGGATGCGGGATAGGGAGGTTGTCGGTCTGTTGGATAGAAATCATTTGATTGTGCGATGTCCATCCTTAGAGGATCTTGTTCACGCTCTAGCCTTTTCTCACAGGAGTTGCAGTGGATGCGGATTTCACCTGTCTCAGTGGAGTTCTGACTTTTATCTGAATCGCGATTCTACTATGGTTCCTTTGTTGGTAAGTCTTCCTCATCTCCATCTCCCCTTCTATAACCCAGAAATTCTTCGTATGTTAGGGAATTTGGTTGGACGTTTCCTTTTCAATGATTCACGTTCTGCTGCAGTTTGTCATCTGGTAAACCCCCCACATCTCTGTGGAGGTGGATGTTTCGAAGACTCTAGTTAAGTTTGTGTGGATTGAAGCCGGTGAGGAGATCAGGTGCAAGAAACCAGTGGTCTTTGAGAACTGGGTGGAGTACTGTTATTCCTATAGACAACTTGGTCATTCGAGTGATGTCTGCAGGCAGGGTGAACCTAAAGGAAAAAAGGAAGGAGCAGGAGAGGATTTTTGCAGATGGGACTCAGGCTCACTCAGTGTGCAATAAGACGCAGTGTACAAGGAAATAGCATGGTGTCGAGCCTCCGTTGTCTGGGGCTGTAGATTGGAACATAAAGGAATTTATAAGTCAAGACAGGGATAAATTAGTGGAAGTGTGGGTTGATAAACATCCCCTGATGTTGCCTCAATCTGGAAGTGGGAGGTTTTCTGGAAAGGAGGTGGTGGTTCGGACGGGTGACATGGTGAGAGATCCCTTTGCTGCTTCTTATTCAGGGGTTAACCAGCAAGCATTTGATCAAGAGATGTTGGGCATCAAAGAGGGAGGTTTTTTTAATGTTGTGGTTGAGGATGATGTGTCTGGTCTTGAGAACACTGTGCATTGGATTTCCATGAAGATGATAGATCATAGGCCACGAGATCTGATGGTTAAGCAGGTTTTTGATCGCTTAAACTGTGAACTGGGAATTTTAAATGCAGATACAGTGGATGGGAAGGAAGTGGAGCTGGGCCTTTAGGAGGAGGGTGTTGGCATTGCAGTGGTGGGAGAGCAGCAGAATCCAGTTCATTTGCAGGGAGTGAGCTATGATGTTGCTGGGGCTGTGGAGGCTTCTGTGCCAGAAAGGACGGTGTGTGTTGATCCAATGGGGAATGTGGGGATGCTGCATGACAAGGAGGTTGATGTGCGGCAAGATGTTTGTCTCTTTAGGTCTTCTGCTGATCCACTGGATTCTGCAACCAGGGAAGGTGTGATGGAACTGATGGACCAGACAAAATTTCCTGATATAATTGATGTCAACAATCAGTTTCAGCAGGTTTGTGGTTCAGAGGACGGTAATCGGGAGGTGAAAAGTTTGGGAGAATGGGGTGATATCTCAGATAGCGATAGGGAAGATAATAGTGGCATGGTATGACCTTCTTACAGCAATGTTGTCTAGGGTTCAAGGATGAAGGTTCAAGGGGAGGAAGGTGCTAAGACCGCCCCACCACGGCAAAGAACGAAGAAAGACTACTCTTACCTTCCCAGGACAATATCCACTAAGTCTTCTATTGGGATGGAAAGCTGTGCAATGCAATCTTCAAAGGAGTATCTGGCCTTGGAAAAGCTAAATCTTAGAAGGAAATATGCCAATGTTCCTAAACACTATGAAAGCTCAGAGTGGGAAACAGATAAATTAGAGGACTTTGTCTCTAAAGGGGGTGGTGATGGGTATCATTTCTATGATATGTAGTTGTTCTGTTCTTCTTGTACCTGTTGTGCTTTTATTTTATTAATAAATGGTCCGAGGCTTGCCTCTAGTTGAGCGTTTCTGGTAATGGTCCTAAAAACCAATAATCTTTTGATGAGTTAAATGGTCATTGATTCAATAGATATGAATATAGTAGGATAATTTTTTTTCAAGATCATTTTATTAGATTTTAGGAATTAATTTACCA
Source organism: Viscum album (assembly GCA_963277665.1). Lineage (NCBI taxonomy): Eukaryota > Viridiplantae > Streptophyta > Magnoliopsida > Santalales > Viscaceae > Viscum > Viscum album. The sequence goes on from OY728130.1 coordinate 107,642,134, forward strand.
AATAGACTACGAAAATAAGAAAATATACTTAATAATAATAATTGCATCCTTGTATCAATTTCCTAAAAAAGAACATCTTTTTCCCTAAATGATGAGAATTCAAAAGGTTTTTTTCATTATTTAAGCACTAAAATTAACCTTTAAAGGATAGAATAACCATAAAATGTATAGAAATATATTCTTAATTTATTTATACATTAACTAAAAAATTATTTAGCCCTGGAAAGATAATTACCAAAATTATTAAACCTTCATATGATGAAATAATAAAATATTCTCTAAAATTAATCAATAATTATGAATGTTAAAACAAATTATTCAATGAATAATTAACCATATATCTTAAATAAACCCAATAAACTCAATATTAAAAAGTTTATTTTATCATAAATGTATATCTCATACCTTTTAAATAATATTCCCAAAAATATAGTCATCTTATTCTGATATTACAGTAACAAATTAGTCCCCAAATTAATTTTCAAACCCATAGTTATCAATATAATAAAACATGTATTCTCATAGTTTCCTCAATATCCCATATCATATAATCCCTAAAGGTATTCAATTCAATAATTTTATTTCACAAAATTTGATCTCATAATTTTTGTTAATCCAAATATTTACATATATTTCATCCCAATAATATCATCCCTTAAAATATTCTTAATCTTCTTAGACTTATCTAACATAAAACCTCAATAAGGGTGTATTAGACATAAATTTTTAATTTTACTTAAACATGTAAACCCATTATTTAATTTTTTACACTTAATATGACAACATAATAAAATATCATGATCTCAAAAGATATCTAAACTGTTATCTAAAACTAACTATAATAATACCAAACTTGTACTCTCAGATCTAGAGCTAAAAATATTATTGTTATCTTTTGGTATTTCATACTGATGAAGGTGACCCAATTTTCTCCATCCAAAACATACCAAATACACATAAAATATGTTATCACTTGTATACCTATGTACTGTTTAGGTATAGTTTTTTATAATATTAAGAAAAACACTTATAAAAAAACACTCATGAACTCAATATTGTATTTTCCCACTGTATCAATTTTACCTTATTTCACAATAGGTCATCATCATAATTCACATGTAAAGGATATATACATAATTCATTTTAAACCATTCTTTATAGACCAGTGAAATGGAAAATTAGAAGGTTGATCTCAAATGATTAGTAAAGGTAAACATAAGTATTAATAATTGAATTTCATAACTTATATTAATATGTGCGTAACGATAGAATGACATAACGAAAATAAAAGATAATTTAATAAAAGAATTCAGAATAATTAATACCATGATCATCAGTTATGAAACCTGGAATAATATACTAAAAAAGTAGTATTCATTGTAATAAATAATAATATTCCATTTGATATCAATCCTAATGAATGAAAACATTTATAACACATAAAAAACATAACAAAAACATGTTGTTATAATGGAATATTATCATCATAACATATATTAAACCGATGCTAGAAGTATTTTGATCTCAGTTAAATCTATATTAGAAACCATCAATTAACCCCCACCTTCTTACCTTTAATAAAAGAACTATTACCCAATACATGAGAGCATAATCTGGAAACACTCATTATATAGGGTATAATGGGCTCACCTAATGATACACTGGCACACAAATCATATAAGTTATATCATGCTCTCCATTGAGCTATGATGGGGCTTAAAAAATTGTATAATAATTATCATGCTCATTCGTAATATCCATGTACGTTTCATGATTAAAAAATTTAGAATCTTTTAATATTAGACATATCAATAATAATTGTTCTTTTATTTCTTGATTCACTAGTGGAAATAAAATGGTTTCTCTATCAATATCATAATAACTCAAAATAATGCATATTTTTGGTATCAATACCACATATCACCAGTGGATGGTAAGTAACACCATTATTTGATTACATAGATGAATGGAAATTCTATTTAAATATTATTAAAATATTCCTTTGGAAAATAACCTTTTCATTATGAGTAACTTCATAGGATATCATATTATATGAAAAAATATCTCGAAATATCACTTAAAATATTTCTTTAGGAAATTATCATTTTTTATTTTGACCCAAATTATTTGAAATCTAAAAACTACAAAAAAAATTAATGAAATAATATTATATCAAATTAACCATTGAAAATTTAAAAGTATGGTGTTCTAATTTGAGTGGCCATGATGGTGGAAAACTATATTTGTTCTATATGTTAAAAAATATTCGTTTTACATTATTAAGAAAAGTAAAAAAGTCCATTATTTGGAGAATGATAGGAAGATTACTTTTATTTTTTAAAAAATAAAATTATGGTTGAAAATTACTTTAAAATATCATTATAAAAAAATTGAAATCATTTTTAGAAAAGATGAAGATGGAATTAAAATGATTTTCGATCTATGAAAAAAATGAAGCTGGAGTTTTGTAAAAACTAATTATTAATAATTTTAAGTAAAAAAAGGAAAATGATACCATTATTTGTAAAATAATAGAATAATCAGAGGATAAGAAAAGATACATTGTTCAATAAAGTAAAACTATATTATATCATTCTAATAAACCTTTAAAATAAACAATCTCAAAAAGAGATGGATAATATTATAAATATTATCAAAATTTATAAACATCACAATCATAACCCTCATGAAAAAATATTAGATAACCTTTAAATATCATGAACATAAGGATAATATTGATATAACATGTCAAAGCGTATTAGATACCCCTCATAAAGAATACATGTATATAGCATAATATTTGTCCCATGGAAGACAATTTGAGATGAGAAACCCTTACAATGATCATAACCTTAAATAAATAATTAATTAATGAATTGATCATGTATATAAAGTGTAAATAAAAAATTGGAATTAAAACATGTAATAATGAAAATTAATTACATGAATAATCATAGAATATCAAATAAAATCGAGAATTAGTATAACCCAATGAAAATAAATTGAGTTATGAAATTATTTACCACTTGGTAACATTCATGTTTAAACCCATTATATGTAATAATTCAATTTGAAACATAAAATACCATGATGCATGAAATATTTATGATATCATATTTAAATGGGGTATTATATAAACCACATAAAATAAATTAGCTCTATAATATTAAAATATGCATTCATAAATTAAAATTGGGATAAAATCTGTTATATCGAGTTTCGACTTTTCATATATATCTTTCAACACCATTATAATAAAATTATATCAATTAGTTTATTAAATATTAATATTTTATATGTTTTACGAATTACACATAATTAATGTATGTTTTTATTTTAATGATGTATTTAGGTACTTAATCAGTTATGTCTACATTAAAATATTTTGAGGACGTTCAATTGATTATAAAAAATGGAATTTGTGTCTTGACCATGGTCAAAGTGGTCATTGTTTAATCATATAAATAACAATAATAAAAAATAATTATAATTTCTATACATTATTTATACTTTTAAATAAAATCATAAAAAATGGTTTAAAAATGGAACAATTGTATAATTATGTATATGGTAGTTTGTATATATGGATGTCCAACCTTTTCATTTCACAATAATCATTTTTGATAGGAGGTAAGTATTATTTAATCATTAAATAATGATAATCATTTCACATATATAGATTATATTATTAAATATAAATATATATATCATCCATGTGATGTGGTGATGAAAAAAACAATAACATCACATCAATGAGGTGTTAGTCCATACCAAGCCACAAACGTCATTATCATTTTTTAATGAGAGGAAAGGTAAGAAACAAAATGAAATATTATGTGTATATAATTATAAATATGTTATTAATATCATAATTTTGTCATATAAATCACATATATTCACTAAAAGTATCTTTATCATCATCCATGTAAATAATTAGTGAAAAACGCATCACATCACTTCGAGAGATGATAGACTTCCGTACACACGAGAAACATTATTTTACCCCCCACGCAATTGAAAATAATAATTTATATGTGATATAATATTAAAATATGTGTAATTATATTATAAATCTCAAATATATACATTTATTTCATTATTACAACATGTCATGAGAGGAGATGATGAAAAATGAATAACATCGGTTCACAATGTGGTAGTCTATCGTATACATTAAAGATGATTTTGATTCGCATTTGATGGAATAAGAAATGGATTTATATTATTAAATTAAAATAATAAAAATACATTATACGGTATATAGTATTTTAATTTTATCACAAAAATTGAATAATTTTTGAAGCAGATGGAAGAATAAATAATATTAAAATGCTCAGTCAAGCATGATACCGTTCTACAGACAACCTCATTAGGTTTGTATGAAAGCACATAATATAGTTTATTTATTATCAAAATGGAAATATAATTCAGGGTTAGGGAATTATGTAATGTATTTTTTCAGGGAGTGGCCAATTCAAATTTATTTTAATTAGTGAAGAGGAGTGAAGAGTGGGTGGCCTCTTATAAATGAGTTGAGTGGAACACTTGTAAATTTTGAAAATAAAAAGTTATACACATTTTTTTAACATGCCCAAAAACTTGAAAATCACATTATAAATAATTATACATGATATGGACTAAATATTTCCATAAAATATAATTTATACATGTTTGTAGGTCATTTTAATAAATGACGTTTTAGGTTATCCCCTTGTAAATTTGTTTTTACCATAACCATGGTAAAAGATTATTAATGTTTTCCCTATTAATTATGATAAAAAATTTATTTTGAAAACATAGATAAAATAAATTAATAAGAGTATAGTTTTTGAATGAATTTATCAAAATTCAATTAATATATGTGATATAATTTTAAATAATATAAAACACACACCCGCGATAAAAAGAATCTTTTTTTAAGAAGTGATTTTTTCTAGAAAAATATTTTTTTTTATATTAACAATATGACAAGTTATATTCATTATATGAATTAAATTTAATATTTATAAATATATAATATAGAATTAATTTCATTAACTCTTGATTATAATAATGACCCGACCTTATTACATACACAATCTTGAATTTTTTTCTAGAAATATATTATTTTTTACTTTGAGGATCTTTTTTATGTTTATAGAATTAGGGAATTGGGAAATAATACAATCAAAAAAATACACAATGTTATAGAGTGGATACCATAAAAACAGTTACCCGTTTTTTTTCAAAATTTAAACCATTAAAACATAAAACATGATTCATTGAAAATTCTTAAAAATTTAGCTTGGATTTATTCTTTGTCTTACACATCCATTAACCTGTGAAAATCATTTAAAACATTTTATGAGAACATAAACATAGTAAGGGATATAAAAATAGGGATATAACACATTAGTCCATGAATACTTGTAACGTATGAACTCATTTCCAAAAGAAATACTTATCACTTGTATATATATACTTAATTTACAATACATGAGATTTCCACCATAAATAAGAAAAAAGAGGAACCATAAGTTTATCTTGGGGCATTACTTACATAATATTGTAACCCTATTGTCTTCCTTATAATTTTTAACCCTCACGACTAGCTTACTATTTGTGTAACCATCACAATTACACGTGGAATAACCAAACGACCAAAATCCAATATACACATACCCAATGAATTGGAGGGAATTTTAGGTCCCAAAATTCATTATAAACAATGCCCAAAACCCATAAAAGAATCATATAACACTAATATTAACATAAAAAATTACTTTTTGAATTTTGAAAAATATGAATTTTAAAATATGAATTTAATAGAAAATTCCATTATAAATATCATATAATTGAAGTGAGAGTTATTAGAGTAGAAGGAATATGTATATACTCTATAAATATTTATAATTAAACATTTTATAATAATAAGTCATACCACAAAAAATTTAAATACCACAAAAATAATGATGAATAAGGTTAACCCAAAGGAAGGAAATCGGGTTAAGGTTTCACTTACCTCTGGGTTTTCTTAATTAAAAATAGTTTAGAATTCAATTTTAATAGTTAAAAGAGTTTTATTAGTATTTATAGAATCATTTCCATGTTTACAACATCTTATATGATATTTTCATAACCTCATTTTCCACGTTAATTGTTAGTATTATGTTCCTTGCACTGTTTGGGGTGAGTTCCTAACATGATTTACATGATTGGTTCCTGATGGATGTTCCGATCGATTGTAAGTGAAAATTCATAATTGGAATGGAAAGTAATTTACATATTTCAAATACCATAATTTATAACATTTATCATTTTTTTGTTTTATATGAGGATGATTCATAAGTTAAAACATTAATGATGTTCGTTTAGATCTTTTTAGTTGTTCTTTGATAATAACAACATTATTTTGTCTTATAAATTAAATCCATTTGTAAAAAAATAATTCAGGAATATTGTATAAGAAATTATACATATATTATAACCTGGTTCAACCATATAAATGGTTTCATGACTAGACATGAATGAATTAATGGAAATAGAATTCACATTGTCCACAATGTCGGTAATTGGACACATCACTGACAATGTTATTATTCCATGAATAAGTGGGTGAGGAGAAAAATAGTGATGATGATTTTTCCATGATCATGAAAACATCCATACTATATACGATTCCTGGAGATTTCATGCCTCTTGGGTTAGAAGAGATTTATAATGAATAAGAAAAGAAAGGAACTCAAAATAAAAGAATAGTTGAGATATCCTTTACAAAAATTCGGAAGCCTAACGACGATGCAACATGTTTTTAGAAAATTTTAAAAAGAGAGGGGATAATGGTAACACATCCATAAATGAATCATAATACAGAATAAATCATGAATAATATGGAAATAAGAACATGTTAAGGAAACATGAAAGTTATACCACATAAAAGAGAACTTGAATTGAAAAAGAAAGAAATTGAGAATTCTTATACCTTGTAGAGTAACTCCATGAACATGACGGATGGGTCCTTGGGGGCTTGGGGAAACCTTGGGAGTGTTACTAGGGAGGTAAAGAGGCCATATGGTCATTAATGAGGAATTTGGAAAGAAGTTAATGATTGAATGGGTTGGTATTTATAGCAAAAGTGAGGGATTGTTTTAATAATTTTCAAGGAACACCTCATTAGCAGTTTTTGAAAAACCATGGGCTTTCCCAATGTATTTCCCATGGTATAAGCCACTTGGAACACCTAATAACTTAATTTACTATAAAAAATTTGACCAGATTTATTACATCATTATTACATCATTAATGATGTCATTAACACAGTGAAACACAAAACTAAATTTTTTACTGTTCACCAAAAAATCATCATTTTCAGAAATATCCTTTAAATTCACCCTCTCCATTTATTGAAGAGGTAGAATTCAAAAATGAAGTCCATTTTTTATAAATAATTTTTTAAATATTTGTAATTTAAATTTTAAATAAAATCAAACATAATTCAAAAATTAATAATTAAAAACCATACCTGCTTTATATCACATTTAAAAATTAATCAAGATTTAATTATCTTAATGCCTTAAAATAATAAAAAAATAATAAAATTTTTAATTCATTAGGGACATATTACTATTCATATTACTATTGAAAAGGGTATATTACTATTCACTAAAAAAAGTGGTTTACAAAAGATGCCAAATAACATAGTGAAGACAATTGTAGATGACCATTTTTTCAAATTGAAAACAAAGAAGTAGTAAAATTATGTATAAAGGCTACTTATAAATATCTAAATTAAAAAAATTTCAAGCATTTCAATTTATTTTTATGAAACATTATAGAGTTACATTATCGCCACCTTCTGAATATTGCACCCTTGCAAATTTATTTACATACAAAATAAGTGAGGGTACCTTTCCCTCTGAACATTTTCAGACTCCCATGTTGCTTATTCAACCATGTGGTTTCTCCAAAAAAACCACTACCCGGTGAATTACCTTATTCTACAATACCATTTCCCTTCGATCAAGAATCTGAACTTGTTTCACTTCATATAAAAGGTTCTCCTCAACCAGAACTATTTATAGGTTCAAAACATGAGTGGAATCTGGTAAATATTTCCTCAATATCGAAACATGAAAAACATTGTGTACCTGAGACAAACTAAGTAGAAAAGCTACTCAGTATGCAACTGGTCCAACTTTCACATGGATTTCAAAAGGATAGTTGAACCGCATACTTATCTTTCATTTCTTACCAAAAAACATCACACATTACCAAAGAGATATTTTAAGAAAAATATGGTCAGTTACCTTGAAAGAGAATTCTTTCCTTCTGTTATATGCATAACTTTTCTCCTTGCTCTGAGCTATTCTCATGTATTGCTGGATCATCTTCAATTTAGTAGCCACTTCCTCTACTAATTCTTCCCCCATCAAATTTCATTGTTGGAATTCATCCAATAACACTAGAGTCCGACACCAATTTTCGTACAAAGCCTAAAATGGTGCCATTTGTATACTGTAATGAAAATTGTTATTAAATGAAAATTCATATTAAGAAAGATATTGATCCCAACATCCATGGTAGTCCATTGAACAAGCTTGAATCATATCCTCCATTGTTTGAATCGTTCGTTCTCACTTCCCATTTGATTGAGGATGAAAAGCTATTCTAAAATTTAACTGTGTTCCATCAACATCGGAAGTACCTTCCAAAAGTTAGAAGTGAACCTGTGATCCTAGACAGATACAATGAAAAGAGGAAATCCATGTAACCTTACAATATCCTTGTGGTAAAATCGAGAAATTTGATCAAAAGACATTGTATCAGAATAAAATGAAAATTTGCAGATTTTGTTAGCCGATCCACAGTAACCCAAGTTGCATTGTTACGTTGAGATATCTTATGTAGTCCCACCACAATGTCAATGGATAAATTCTCTCACTTTCACTCAGGAACATGCAAGGGTTGAAGCATCCTTTTCAGTTACTGCCACTCTACTTTAACCTGCTGACATTTCACCCATTTCATGGTAAAATCAGCAATATCTATTTTCATTCCATCCCACTAGTAATACTCCCAAATGTCTCCATACATCATAGAACTTCCAGGATGAACTGAAAATGGAGACCTATGAGATTCACATAACAAATCATTCTTCATCTGAGAATCATAGGGCACACATAACAAATTTCCAAATCTTAAAACACAAACGTAATAAAGGTTAAATTCTGGAAGCATACTAATTTTAACCAATTATACCCTTTTTTGTGACTCATGGTCTTCCTTTTATGCTCGCTTAATTTGGTCTGAAACTAAAGACTGCACTGAAACCTGAAGAAAAATAGATGTATTCCCCACACCAACCACTTCAATGCCAAAATTCATGAAATCATTAATCAAGGGATCATGTTCCAAAAGTATCATGGTTAATGAATCATTATGTTTTCGATTCAAGGAATATTATACTTTTTTTTGATTTTCTAAGATGGTAACTGATCTTTCAATCATAATCCTTTTTCAGTTAAAGCCATATGTTCTCTTCATCATGTTTAATTCTTTCTGATTGAATATATTTTTCACACATTTATGGTCAATATATATTTGCCTTTTGGATCCATATACATGTTGCCTCCAAATTTTTAAATAAAAAACTCAATTTCCAATTCCAAATCATTTTTGGGTTAATTTAACTCATGAGGATTTAGTTGTCTTAATGTTTAATCAATTACCAGATCATTTTTCATGAAAACACAACCAATATCCTTTAACGACACATCACTATAGATGAAAAAATCACCGTTTTGGGAAGGCATGGACAAAATTGGATCATTTACCAATATCTTCTTCAATTCATGAAAAGAAACATCAAATTCTTCCGTCTCAAAAAATTTAACCCCTTTTTATATTAACTTAGTTACCGTGCTAGATAACCTAGCAATGTTCTTAACAAAACATCGGTAATAACCATATAATATTTGAAAAATACAAATCTTTGTAACATTTGTGGGTCTTGGCCATTCATCTACTACTTTTGTTTTTGCATGATCAATTGTTATTCAATCCTTATTTACAATGTTCCCAATAAAATAAATCTGTTGAAAAAAATAATCACACTTTCTGAATTTTCCATACAGTTTCATTTCTTTTATGGTTTTTAAAACAACCCTTTATTTTTTTTCATGCTCCTCATTATTTTTAGAAAATACCCGAATGTCATCAATAAATATATCCATAAACATATCCAAGAACTCATGAAATACTCTATTAATAAGATTCATGAATATAGAAGGTGCATTAGTTAACCCAATGGGCCTAACAAAAAATTCATAATGCCCATATCTAGTATGAAAGGCTGTTTTTGGTATGTAATCCCCGTTTAACTTCAGCTAATGGTATCCGGATCTCATGTCAATCTTTGAAAAGTACTGAGCTCCATGGATCTAATCAAACAAGTCATCGATAGGAGGAAAAGGATAGTTGTTCTTAACAGTGATGTTATTAAAATCATTGTAATCAATGAAAGGTCGCATGGAAACATCTTTTTTTAAAGAAACAAAACATGAGCTCTGTGTGGTGAAGTGATAGGATGAATAAAGCATTTATTAAGAAAATCCTGTAACTAATTTTTCTATTCAAGATGTTCTATTTGAGCTATATGATATGGGTTTTTTGAAATTGACTAAGCATCAGGAACTATGTAAATTGTGAATTTGACATCCCAATTAGGTATGACACCGAGTAACCCATCAGGAAATGCATCAAGTTATTCATTTAGAATAGGAAAATCATTAATCTGAAAAGATCCCTTATTTTCAATAATATGAGCAAGATAACATCCATTTACATATTTCAATAGGTTTTCAACATCCTGATATGTTATCAACTTTATGGGTTTATTCTTTTATACGAACAAAAACACTTTCTAAAAAACCTCTTTACCTCTACAGTCAATCTTATCATGATAAACAGAATATCAGTCCCTTCCCATAATAACATAAAACTAGACTAAGGGTAAAATAACAAGTTTTGTAGGTAAATACTTCCCATTGACCACAATAGAAAAATTATTATAAATTCTCTTTGATATAATATTTCCCCTGGTGTTTTAATAATAATTTTAGGTATCATTTTTTGATGTAATATTTCCAATTTACCTGAAACGTTCTCGGAGATTAAGGAATGTGAAGACCCTGTATCAAAAAAAACTTTAGCCGAATTTAGGTGGAAAAGAAAAGTACATGATACAACTTCATTGGATGGACCGACATTTTCTGACATAATCACAAGGGATCTCACTAAACCTTTCTACTTATAGTCAGTCTTCTTTGCATCATTCAGATCACTCTTTGGGTAGGAATTTACCTAATGACCCATCGAAACCCATTTAAAACACATTACAGTTTTCTTATTAAAATTAGTATTTAAATCATTTTCATTTCAATATCGAGCCATATTTCCAAACATACCACATATAAAACACTTTCTAGTTTTGCTAAGATATTTCCAAGGGTGTTTTTTGCCTAACATTTCAGAAACTGGAAACTGGATTTTCTTGCCATCAAATTTCTATAGTTGATTCTTACCCATCACTTGCCACCCAGACCTCTTCTTCTCCTTGTTTACAAAATGTACATGATCATTATAAAACTCTATACGTTCCCTGTCAGAACATCAGAAATGTTTCTCATAACTTTTGAAGTTACTGGAGGACAACTCCCTTCAATACCTTGGCTTCAGTCCTGAGTAAAAGTGGTTGATTTTTCTATCAAGATCCAGAATAAGATTTGGAGAATACCTTTCCATTTGTGTGATGTTCGCTTCATACACAACAACAGAATCCTCCTTCTTTTTTATTAAATTTAAGGAGTTTCTTCTCCATCGTATGTCCCACCACCTTAGGAAAAGAATTTCAAGGAAAAGAAATTTAAATTCATCCCACTATAATGCATCAAAATCTTCTCTACCCATGATATTGCTCAACATTTACACCCAATGATCATATTCACCTTCAAAATGATAACTGGAAAGAATTACCTTTTGATTTTATGATCATCTCATAACATAAAATTTATTTTCTAGGGATTTGATCCATCCTACAGCTGCTTCTGTGTCAGAATATCCAATAAAAGAAGGAGAGGGTTGTCTAATATAATGTTCCACTACTGTCATGTTTTGTTGTGATACCTCTATTTTTTCTATTTTATGGATTCACCCACCATCTATTTCCTATGTTAGATGAGCCCTTACTGTCACAAACTGCTCAGTTCCAATCCCTATCAGCATCCATGTTCCATCTGCGGTCAACCATTCTAAACAAAAATATATTAGATGAAGAAAAATTGAAATATTTAAATGCCATAACATTTCAAATTAATGATATAGTAAAAAATCAGTTATGGTATTCTATTAACATCATCCTAACCCCTAATGTTATCTAAAACTCCATCTGATACCAACTATAAAGACCTGACCTTATTACATACATAATCTTGAATTTATTCAAGAAAACACTTACTTTACCATTGATTATCTATTCATGTTTATTGATTTAAAGAATAGGGATGTAATAAATTCATAAAAATACACGTTGTTACAGAGTTGATACAATAAAAACAGTTTCTATTTGTTTTCAAAATTTAAAACATTAAAACATAAAACATGATTCCATGACAATCATTAAAAAATAAACATGGCTTCCTTATTTGTCTTACACATCCATTAACCTATGAAAATCATTTAAATCTTGGTATGAGCACAACAACTGAGTAAGGTATATAAAAATAATGAAATAACACATTAGTCCATTAATACTTGTAACGTATAAAATCATTTTCAAAAGGCATAATTATCACATTTATATATATACATACATTGTGATAAATGATATTTCAAAAATACCTAAGAAAATAAGTATAACAATAAGTGTATTTTGGGTAATTACTTACATAATTTTGTAACCCTCTTGCCTACCTTATAATTTCTAACCCTCACTACTACCTTACTATTTGTGTAACCATCACCATTACTCTTGGAGTAACCATACGACCGACCTCCAACTTACACATACCCAATAAATTAGAGGGAAATATATGTACCACCCTTCATCATAAACAATTCCCAAGATCCAGAACATAATCATACGACATGAATAATAACATATAAACATTTCTATTTGAATTTTGAATAAACTGAATTTTAAAAGAGGATTTTAAAAGAAAAGTCCCTAATAAATATTATATAATTAAAGTGAGAGTAAATATAGTGGATTTAATATGTGTATACTCTGTATTTATAAATAATTCATATTTCATCCCACAAATAATTTAAATACAACATAAATAATGAGGAATAATGTTAATCCAAAGGACGCAAATCGGGTTAATGATTACCAGACCTTAGACTCGTCTTACTAAAAACTATTTAGAAATACATTATAATGTTTAAACTAGTGTTATTAGTATTATATAGAAACATTTTCATGTTTATAAAATCCTATATGAACTTTTCATAACCTTATTTCCCCCTAAAATTTCAATAGTTTGTTCCATGCACTGTTCATGGTGTGTTCTTTACATGATATCCATGATTGGTTCATGATGGATGTTCTGGTGAATTGGATGTGAAAATCCAGTATTAGAATGGAAGGCTATTTACATATTTCCAGTACCATAATTTATAACATTTATCATTTTGATGTTTTATATGAGGATGATTCATAAGTTAAAACATTAATGATGTTCGTTTAGATCATTTTAGTGGTTCTTCGACAATAACATCCTTATTTTGTCTTATAAATTAAATCCATGAGAAAAAAAGAATTAATGAACCATGGATGAGTAATAATACATATTTTATAACCTCGTTAAATAATAGAAATGGTTTCAAGAGAATACTTGAATGAATTAATGGAAATTGAAATCACATCCTCCATAATGTCGGTAATTCGACACATCACAGACAATGTTTTATATTCCTTGAATAAGTGGGTGAGGAGAAGAATAGTGATGATGAATTTTCAATGATAATTTGGTCATCCAGACTATACATGATTCCTAGAGATTTCATTACTCTTGGGTAATAAGAGATGAAGAAATTATAAGAAAATAAAGGAACTCAAAATAAAAGAATACTTGAGAAATTCCTTACAAATATTAAGCGGCCTAACGGCTATGAAACATGGTTTCAGAAAATATTAAAAAGAGTGGTGAAAAGGTACATCCATACAGAAATGAATCATAATAAAGTATAGATCAAAAATAAGAAGTAAATATGAACATGTTATGGAAACGTGAATGTTATACCACATAAATAAGAACTATAATTGAAAAATAATGAAATTGAGAATTTTCTTACCTTGTAGAGTAACTCCTAGAACATGAAGGTTGGGACCTTATGGAATGGAGGAAACTTGGGATGACTAATTTGGAGGTAAGGTTTCCATATATTCATTTATTAGGAATATGGAATGATGTTAATTGTGTAATAGGTTGGAATTTATATCAAAATTGAGGGATTATTTTAATAATTTCCAAAGGATACCTCATTAGTGGTATTTGAAAAACCATGGTCTTGGCCATGGTATTTTCCAATGGTATAAGCCACATGGGTCACCTTATAGCATATTGTACTTTACATAATTCTACCAGATTTATTACATTATTATTACATCATTAATGATTTCATCAACACATAGGAACTCAAAAGTTGATTTTTTTTACTATTCATAGAAAAATCAACTGTTTCAGAAAAATCCCCAAAATTCACCCTAACCATTTATCGACACCTAGAATTAAAAAATGAAGTAATTTTTTTAAAAATAATTATCTAAATATTTTTAATTTATTTTCAAAATAAAATCATTCTTAATTCATGAATTACTAATTTAAAAACTATAACTTCTTTTATATCACATTTAATAATTATTCAGGATGTCAATATCTTAAACACTTAAAAAAATAAAATAACAATAAAATTTGTTATTCATTAGGGTAATATTACTATTCATATATACCATTCATAAGGTGATGTTACTATTCACCAAAAAACAAGTTGGTTCCAAAAGACTCTAAATAACATATTAAACACAATTATAGATGAACATTTTTTGAAATTCAAAACATAGAAGTAGTAAAATTATGATTTAAGGCTACTTATAAATATATACATCAAAAAAATTTCAAGAATTTTAATTTATTTTTAGAAAACCATATAGTGTTATGATTATCATCTTTTTTAAATAAATAAAATGAAAAAACATTATTCACTTTAAAACAGGTTTGTGAACATTTCATTTTTTCAAACCAACAAATAAACATATACTAAAATCCAATATAATGATGATTAAAATGTAATTAAGATGATTAAATATAAATAAATAATAATTATGTTACATTAACTCTTATTGAAAACATAATTAAACATTATAAATTACATAATTTATTGAATATAGATTTCTATTTACATAAATTGGAATTTTCACTAATCACTGAAAAATAATTATTTTCAAAAAAAACAAAATTTACCCATAAGATAAATTTAATATTCTGATTTCAAAAATTAATTTAATTTTATAAAAAAATAAAAATAGTTATAAATTAATTATGATATTTTTGCAAAAAAATATAAAAACATATTTAAGGAAAACATATTTTTAAAGAATGAAATTACGTTACATACAATTTATTGATTATTTACATATTATTTTTTAAAACATTTATAATCAGTAGGAAATTTGGATATGTATTTTATAAAGTATTTAATGCTATTAATTACCAAAATTATAATTAAAATTATGCAATGTGAATACTTAAAATAATATTATTGGATGGTTCATTTAAGATGGGTATTGCACGTATAATAATCTATAGAATATTCTGCTCTTATTTTAAAATCTCAAGATGTTAAAAAAAATTATATACACATTCGATTATATTCCATTGATACATCACTAAATGGATTTTTTTAAACGGATCATGTTGACTTATATGACTCTGGACATATGTAAACACATTATCCCATGTATTATGATTTTTTATATATTTTTGATGTGTACGAATTCTCTCATGCTTATATCATGTATTTTGATTATGTCATCATAATTTGTTCTCATCTTTTTTCCATATATTATATTTACTTATTAATTATTATGTTTACCCTTATTGATCATTTTAGATAAGACATCCTATGTTTCATTACCAATGTTATGAAGGAAGATGTTATGTGTGACATGACTAGAGGGATTCCTTATGAGAGATAACGACTATATAGTTTATAATAAAAATTTTAGGTACTATTGAATAAAAAATTACTCTTTTAAGGTCATGAATAATATTATCTAAGAGTTTTTCCTTATTATTTAATACTTTAAACCAAATCAGACCTTGGGAATTTAAGTGAACCAATATTTCCTTTTGACTATTTATGTTTTAGATGGTTGAGATTGGGTTACATTTATCATAACAAAATAAATAAAATTATAGATTATATTTAAATAATCTAATATATAATATCATGTTTATGAATGTTATATTACAACCTCTTCTCTATAAAATGGGAAACTAAATAATCACTCATGTGTATCTGTAGACTACCACCTCTACATATCGATATCAATCATTTTCAATTAATATATTTAATTTTTTTATGATATATTTAATATAAATATATTATATTTAGAATAGAATAATTATTCTAGAAATGTGAATTATTCATTAAATTTATTTTCATCCATCAATCAAAAAATGGAAATATCACTTGTGTGTATGTAAAGAATACAATGTCCACATGGTAACGTTGTTAAATTTTCATCACCAATTTCTATGAATCATTATAAATATGTTTAAAATTAATATATATTATATTTATACCATACTTAATATTCATTAAATTAAGAAAATATGAGTAAATTTCTAAAACCATTACATTGGAAAAAAATACATGAAAAATAAAGTATCTAACACAAAATATGATGAAAATAAGATAATGATAATGATTGGGTGATAAGATATTATAGTTAAACAATGTATGGAATTATTTTTATAATTATGGATATGTTTTATAATTTTAATAATTTATTATTGGGATACTGTATTTATTTTTTGAATGAGGTACAGTTAACTTTTTTATCAAAAATATCATTGAAATTTTTATTTTATCTTTCAAAATATGAAAATCATTACCTATAATCATGGATTATAATTTCATTTAAGATCCCTTTTGAAATTTTAATTGTTTCTTTCATATAATATTATTTCGTTAATATTTATGTAATTGTTTAGATTTCAAATAAGAAATTTCAAAAGTAAATGTCTCTTTTCCTCAATAAATGTTCCTTTTATATTAAATTTTTTTTAACTATAATAGAATCCAATGAACATTTATATTCATTATTCGGGATATAATCCCATTTTACAATCATTATTCTTTCCTTAAATGGTTTTTGTTTATAATGATGAAATATTGATGAAACCCATTTTTTCATGGGTTATTCTATGATGAAATGGTAAATGATTTCATGATTTATCATATATGTATGAATTCAATATGATTATGAGATGTATTTTTCCATTATATCCCTCAAATTCATATGGGGAAAGTATAATAATATTTTATAGGAAAAGGTACACATGAGATTATCCCCAACCCTAAATAGGGCACATGAGATGTTATATTGTGCCCAAAATATGGTCGATACTTAGAGACCAAAAGAGTATACAATAAAGGTTATCTATTTCTAAAAGTATGTAAATGGTTAGTTAACCCAAAATTAACATGTGATTAATTACATAGTGGGTAGACTTGAAATAATATTTCAATTATAATTATTTTTCCTCGTTAAATCCTATTGTCTTATGACATGTCA
Organism: Viscum album; assembly: GCA_963277665.1. NCBI lineage: Eukaryota > Viridiplantae > Streptophyta > Magnoliopsida > Santalales > Viscaceae > Viscum > Viscum album. The sequence continues at coordinate 107,659,973 of OY728130.1, forward strand.
TTTTTTCAATTTTATATATCAATGGATCATTACCGTTGGTTCAATTTTAATTATTTTCTTATGAACTACAAAATAATTATTCATTGATTCATGATTATGATATAAAAATGATTAAGTATCAATTTATAATGAAAATCTTATGATTTCATATCCTTATCCTTATCTTATGCTCATCGGTAATCATTAACTGATATCTCTATTTTTCTTTACCCTTACTGGGTAACTGAGATCAAGCTTTATTATGTTTTCTTTCCCGATTATATGAAAAGTTATTTAATTAGGGTTTGACAAAAATGGGTGCTTGTTTTGAAAAACATAATGTGAGATTATATATTTATTTTTTATAGAATTTAATTTTTTATCCGTATTTCTAAAGACATTAATCCTTTATGGTTATATCGTGTATCATAATGATATGTATTGTTTGTTCATATAATAATATGAAATATTTGTAAATTTAATGTTTATTTCGCTATATATTTTGTGATCAGAATTATACTAATCCTTTTGCAATTATTTTTGAATGGAAAATTATTTAAATTTAATATATTGATTTTTTATTGTTTCTGGAAATGCTTAATAAAATAAAAACGATTCATTTAAACCAAATTAATAATAAATTTATGTTCTTATTTAGTGAAAAATAAAGTTAATACATTAACTAATTAACACCCCTCTTTAAGAATCTGGGATAGTAATTCCTCAACCCGAGTACATGACTTCCTACTAATACTGGAGCACCCCATAACCATTGATATTCCTCCCTATACTCTAAATTTTGATGAATATTACTGAGAATCTATAACCAAAATGTGTATACAATACACTTAGTATCATTACATAAAACAAAACATGAATTGTGGAAATTAAATAATGCATTAGAGTAAGTGTATGGATTTCCAGAAAATAAAAAATCAATAATAACATATAATGATCACATGCTATATCAAATGGGAGCCACATTAGGTATGAAACTATATACATGGAACACTCACTAGGATAATTAAATTCACAATAATCATGTTAAAATACTAGGACAACATGCCAAAAAAAGTAATTCTCTTCTTCGTAAAGTCTCACAACAATCACATGACTACACCAGACAACTCCATAGTAAAACATGAAACCTAAAACAAGAACACAAGGTGATATGAACACACCAGGGTTCCAATGTGAAATATGTTAAATACAGCCCCATGTAGGCTTATATGTAAAATTGATAAGAAAAAATCACAAAGTAACATCAGGTCTTCATGTGCTAACTGGATCCACACGACACCTAACCACTCATGTTGTGATCAAATTAGAAAGAATACATTCAACCTTGTAATGTCCTTGAATTATATTAACTGAATGTAAATTCTAAAAATATAATTGTATCATATTTAATAAAATAATATTATATTATACACACATTACACATGATAAAACAAGTTATAGTTTCATATATTTATTTAAAAATATCATGTAGATAATAAATATGACAATAAGAACTAAAAGTGTTACAATGAGACAGAAAATGACATATAATATTACAATAATAAGGAAATTTAGATATATATGATCCTCAATAATAACTACTCTGATGAAAAATAGTGTATAAATGAATTATAACATTAGTAATGAAATATGGATTTTTAAAATTAAAATATATAGAACATTGATTTAAAATATAATTTAATTATGAATGAATGGAATATGTGGTATTTATATAAACATTCCGACCTATATGCATGTTAAAAATCATATTATTCGAATAGTAATATAAACGTTGGAATTGTAATCAGGCCATTATGAATAGTAAATTGGTCTTTTAGTATTTTAAGAACAACTATTGAAATGTGAAATAATATTTATATATATTAGAAAAAGAAAATCAGATGTATTTAAATCATTATAAAACTAAATATGTTTTTTTAAATGTATGATTAATGTTTATTTTTTAAAAAAGAAATACTAAAATAAAATTTTTATAAAAAAATATTAAAATGCATGTTTAATTACTTAAAATCGAATGAAAAGTAAATAATATGTTGTTTTATAGACATAATGTTATTTCGACCAAAATTAAAATTTCAATGGGTCCGAAAAATTACCATGATATTAAATTTAGTTATTTTTAATGAAAAAAAGTTTTATATAAAATTTAATATATAAAATATATAAAATTATTTTCATAAATTGGATTCTATTTTTTGAGTCACTAATTTGGAAACAAATAGGGTATTTTTTTATAAAATATATACATTTTTTGTAAAGAGTGAATTATGGTAAAATATAGTATTAGACAATAAAAGTAAAATAACCAATTTAGTTCATCTGTTATGATGTAATAAACCATTAGTTCTAACTCACATACCCAATGTTTTGTATATAGTAACGAAATTCATCACTATTGGTAGTATTGATCCAAAATAATAGACTAATGACTATAATATTAAAAAATAACCTTCTTCTCCATTATAAATTCTACCTCTGACCATCCCTTATCCCCACACCTTATCATAGTTGATTAGTATTAACACTCTACCAAGCTCTCTACATATCTCTATCATATATCCTTAGAATACTAAGTCTCACCAAAATACCTATTCCTGGTTCCTTACGGATTATTTTCAAGGAGACAACATTCAATAGGTAATATTCAAAAAAGAATATCTTTTAAATATTTTTCATATTCTTCCTTCATGTAAACTCTATCATAAAAGATTGGATAATATCAAAAGTATAATATATACATAGTAATTTTTTACTTATATTAGAATATCTACAATTCATCATCTTACCTTATAATTTTATTCTAAAAATGAATATATTGTCTATATTATGTTGGTCCACCACATTCATGGATGGTGATATTTTATTTTAAATTACCTCTAATATTTAACGTTCAAATTCATCAATAATTATTTTAATGTGACCTAACTGTTTCCAAAATCAAAATTTTATTTTAAAAACAATTCTAAAACAATAAATGAATAAATAGAGAATAGAGAAAGAATGATGTGGAAACACATTCTTTCGGGGTCCAAAGTAGTGGAGCCCAAGAGAATCCTCTTTAACTAGGTTAACACATTCATAGGGAGTAGAAACTATGCTCAAGAAGCATGTGATCCAAACCATTTAGCATATTTTTATGAATGGTAATCTATTACACTGTTCCCTTCTTTCCATGTGTGGGTATGGACCATGTGATTTTTTAAAATACCAATAAATCCGTGGATGATGTTTGAGACAGTTATGGGGATGGGGCCTCTAATGAGAAGAGACTCAAGAATAATAGAGGATTCTATATCAATCACCACTATATGAATACACCATTATCTACACAAGATAAGTATAATATTTATCACATTTTATTTATCTATAATTGAAGTACCATTTTCAAAGAATGTTGTGAATGAAAGAATGACATTTCCCCAAGGATCACAAACATTGACACCGCCTCTCAGGACCCCCACAATGCATGAGTGATCTATGTTGAGCTCGAGATCTAAATTTTCTGGATGCAATCAAACCCATCGACCTTGGGAGGGGTTGTGCATCGAGTAGTGAAATGATATATCTCTTAGTAGGGGAAAATAGATGGATCCTCAGCCCAATTCATAGGATTCCTGATAAGATCAATCAAGAGGCTCTATGTGTAAAATGAAAAGCTATCCTTGGAATAGATGCATTTTTATGGTTGGATTTATTTCACACATGCCAAAGAAACCATAAACCTACTAAAGAGTCAGTTATATTGCCTTTGGTTGGGATCTTAGTTTCTTACACAATAAAACCATAAGTCGACAAAAGAAGAGGTTGAAATCACATGGTGAGGTATGCTAGTTAATTCACTGAAATACTACTGATAATGTCCTTCTAGGTTCACTATATCACTTATCAGCGTTGTTGATGATGTCTTCTTTCAGGGTGGTTTGGGGTCCCAACAACGAATGATGTTCTTGGTTGAAGCCCTTGGCCTCTAGATCCATGCGCTGACCTACCGTTCCTCTGCGCCTCTCAATGTTGGATCTAGAGTGGAGGTTACTAAGGGGTTTTGGGTTCTGAGGTTCGGAAGTCCACAGTCATCAATTATCATCTTTGACAGGATCGATGACAGATTTCAGTGTTGGCATCAGCAACGTCATGGATAAGTTCTAGTTTGTCATATCAGATTGGGTTTCTTCCTCATAGCCACTGGTGAAGGTTTGATGGTTTTTTTCTGAGTGCAATTAACATGTTTTGATTTTATTCAGTGATATGTGGTGTGTATGGTTTCAGGTATCTCTGCATTAGCGTTGGATTCTTGGTATATGGTTTGGCTTTTGGGTTTAAATGTGTTCGTTCTCAGCGATAGTGATGGTGGAAGTTGGTGATGCTGGTTGCTCGCCTTGGTGTTGGTCGTCAGTGAATAGGCTGCAATGAAGACTTTCTTGGGCGGCTCAACGGTTCTTGGATGGTGTTTTCCCTATTTACAGTGGAGGTCCGTTTTCGCGGATTGGAGGGTTCCGGTTGTCGTCTCGGATGTCACCGGCGAATTTTGGTTAGGGCTGATGTGTTTGGCATGTCAGGGAGAGCAGCTCGAGTGGTTGTTGTTCGTGATGTCTGTTGGCTGTCGACAATGGTGGTGAGGCAACCACTTCTGCGTAGTTTATGTTTTTGAGTACGTTCTTCACAATGTTCTTACAGAAGCCCGTATTTTTTTCTAATCTGGATCCAAGTTCTATCCTTTCACTCCGAGGTGGAGTTGAGCGGTGGTCTCCATGGTTTTTTGGGAAGTGAGTATGTGCGGGAAGCTTCAGGAGGTTTTTAGTGATGACGAATTTATTGTGGATGTCATGTCCATCTCCTGCATCATTGTTCACGGTGGATGGAAATGATGCGACTGATGGTGTTTGTATGACGTGGGCTGGATGGTTCATGGCTCGAGGCATTGATGATGGGCTGTTAGAAATTTGAATCAGGGTTCGCAGAGATGGTGTTTGTATAACGCAAGATGGATGGTTCATAGCTCAAGGCATTGATGACGTTCTATTTGAAATTTGAAATAGGGTTCATGGTTACATTTTGAGGCGTGATGATGTTGGTGTAGTTTTAATTTTTTGAATTTTGAAACTTTGTTTTTGGATGGTCATGTATGATGGTACACTGTAGTGAATGTCTCTAAATGGTTCCCACTTTTCCTTAAAGTGTATTTTTAATAAAATAAAAAAAAAATTGATTGGTAGAGGGGGTGTATTAGTGTCACCATTTTCATTTATGTTTCCTATATTTTGTAACAACCATAAAATCATATTAAATATTTTTCACTTTTCTATAATTAAAAAAATCACAAATCCGTAGGAACAAAATATTTACAAGGTCCACTACTAAACAAGAGTATATATGTCCTTGGAATGGTTTGGAAACAATACAATACTACACAATCCATTAGAACTCAATCATTATTTGTATATACAAGAAAGTAAGATATACCCATACACTTTTATAGCACTATGACATATACAACATTTCATGTTATTCTTACAAAATAAATGACACAATACATTTTTTGTAACAAGTAATAAAACCTTGAACAATTGGTTCAAAACATGTTACTATTATTCCTGATCAACATCCACTTTTGTATTTATCTAAAACATAGTTCTTTAGTTTCCTACCGAGAAAAAATAAAGTACTTCAATTTTGGACGTTGTACAAAACTCATCCCGATGGCTCAGTCTAATTCCTCAATATGAAAACTTATTATGAAAAACATATAATCAATAATACTCTAAAATAATTATGAAGCACTTCAATATTTTCCCATAAATATATAGTCTATGGCCTGGTCTGATCCGATAATATATTCTTATTCTTATATACGAAAAATATCTCTAGGAAAACATAGTCTGGAATCTTCTTCTGTCCTCTATAATGTCCATTTTTCTCTCTATTAATTTTTATATGAACAATACTAATGTTAGAAATTATTATTTTTTTTTCTTTTAGTTTTAGGTATTTTAGGGGATGAATGGTTGAACACATACCTTTTTTTTCCTAATCAATCGAATTTTTATAATATTGAATTTTATTTACCTTTCAAATTCATATTTGACACTTCCAATTATTCTTATATATTATTGATTCATTTCAAACCTTATTAAATCTTCCCACATCTTAATACATCTTTACCTTTTTAACCATTCATAAATCTGATCTATCATTCCGATTATCTTGATTACAACAGGTAGATATGTTATCCTAATGAAAACTCACTAGAATGCTCTCTACCATCTGAAAAGCATAAATTTTTTGGAAACTCTATACTATTTATAAAATGTGAGTAACTCCTCATTCCTATTATTTGTAAACATTGAAAACAAAAAAATTTAAAAATTCTATAATAAAAATAGTTTCCACATCTGAATCATTGGAAAAACATCTTCGACAACACATCTAAAATATCATCGAAGTATTTATCAATTTCTTCAATTCTATTAATTGAGGATCTTGTGTTCGAATAAGTCCATTATCTAGTGAATTATTGGTTTCATCCCATGTTTTATGGATCAATCTCTTCTTCTCTTTTATATATAATATGATTTATTTTCTGTTTCATTTTACCCACTTAGAGGACATATTCAAGTTCTTTTTCTTTCATCCAACTTGTAGGAAAACAATGAATGACTTGTTTTTATATTGTAAAAAATAAACAAAATGGAAATATAATTTTTTTATGAAATTTCTTGACTATATTTTTGATTGATATATGATCCTATTTTGCATCGGTCCAAACAACTCTCATTTTCTATTATTAATATATCCCATTATCTCTGTAAAAAAATATGTGTCAACCGATATTTTTTTTCCTATGAAATGGTGACATACAATATCCAATAGACCAATGCCAATAGAAAATTATTTCTTCTTGACTTACCCACCAATGATTGATCCCTATGACTTGTTTATCTTGTTATCTATTATTATGATGGATCAGACAATCCAAAGGATTGATGCATCATTACATTAAAAAGACATCTAATTCAGTAACTTCAACCTCCTCATATTTTCATCCTTCACAAACATCTTCTTATTTCATAAAACATTAATTAATTTGACTATATAAGGATCTCCATAGAATAATCTAAATTAAAATTTAATGCTTATATAATCTTCAATTATTCCATAAACTTCTATCAACCGTTCGAAATCTCAATACACTTATAAAAACACTGAACCCATTCCACCCATTCCTTCACACATCAAAGATATAGATTTTAGAAAAAAAACATGATTTTAGAAACATAAAAACTATATAATCAACATCATATTTATATTTAGTCATTTATAATCTCGTAAAACTTCTCATACTGATCAAAACATTCATTCAAGACCCATGGTGAGTCTGAAAGCTAACTTCATCTAGAAATATTTTTTATATTCCGCTGGAAATACATAAAAATTTTATTTTTATCTTCTAATTACGATTCCCCTTTTTCTATAATCATCCAAAATTAAAATAATAATTTATTTTTCTATAATAATAATAAAAAAACAACCAACATGAACATATTTCATAATCCAAATCAACTTCCACCAGTCTTGATCCCAACAATACCCCCCTTTGTATTTTTTTATCAAAACAAGTTCACAAATAACTAACCTTGGAGACAACAATCTATTGATCAATAATTATTTTCCTATGTATGCTAAATAAATATTGTTAAAAATAATTATTGATTTAAAAAACATGACGAACAAAGTAAGTGACTCATGAAACTTCTTCAGATTTCAAGCTTTCTATTTCTATAAGCTTCCATCAAACTTGTTCCCAAAAATATCCCAATTTCTATTTTTCTTTCAAAAAAAGGATCATAAATCTATAAAATTAAAAACAATATCTGTGTATAAAAAATACATAAAGTTAGGCCTATGTGAGAAAACTCATTATAGGAAAAAATAATTCTTGATTGAAAAACCATGTTTTCCAAAATAAGAAACTCCTGAAAAATCTTTAGATTTCAAACCTTCTATTTATTCAAGAATTATTTCATTATTTATTCTTTTAAAAAAATATTCATAAAACCATGATGAAAAATTGTTATAATAGTTCACACACATACATGACTTCGTGACATCTTACACACAACTCCCCCTATATAAATGATTCCTTAAAAGGTTTAACAAATATCAATGGTTATATTTATGGAACAATTCTCCCCCAAATAGCACTATCTAATTGATATACGAGACATGAAAAAAACATACCCCACCCTTGGAGAGAAAGTGGTTAGATACATTTATTAAACCATAGTTTGAAAAATGATTCCTTTGATAATGGTTTTGTGAAAATGTCTGCAAATTGTTCAAATGTAGGAACATTCTCCATGTTCAATTCACTATTCTAAATATAATCCAATTCTTCAATCGTATAATGAATCCACTCCCTTTGATATTGATTATTAATAGTGTTTCTTACTTCAACCTATTTCCATAGCCTTATATCAGATATAAAAACTTATTCCATATAATTGGGAATAGTTGAGTATGAATCTCTATCTGATAAATGGATAATTTTGTTAACACACATGTTTCATCTTTTCATGACACAACTGATTTTATTTAACCATTTCAGTTAAAATGGGTTTTGTACATCAAAAACATGAAAAATGATTCCCTTTGTACATTGGACTCCTGTAACTACATTTCCATCTTCCTTTATTTACACAACAAAACAATTATTTTTTAAACACAACCCTATTGCATTCATTACAATGTTTTTAAATACTCATAAATTGGTGTTTTAATCAATCAAAAAAATGTTTTCCTATATTTCAGATTTTCATTACCACAAATGAAATATCTATCAATGTTTTTTGATATAATCATTATTTCCTAATATCATTGTTCTTTATTTACAATCTTCCACATTCTTCAATAATTTCAAGCCACCTATCATATCATAATTACTCCCACTATCCATGATCTGCGGTTGTTCCAATTTTTTTCATTGAGATTGGTTTCAACGAAAATGTATTTTTCATTCCCATTATATTTAATCACATTAGGATTCTGTTAATTGTTATAAACATGTTTTCATGTTGGTAAGAAAATAAGACACCATTTTCGAAATATCCATGTTTTTTCATTTTTTACAAATAGTTTCCAAAGCATGGAATCTATTCTAAAATTTTTAAAACAACCTTCTCATATTTGTTCCTATGATAGGATTTTTTCCAATGAAAATTTTTCTTTGTGTGATTAATGGGATAATTGTAATGATAATGGTAAAACCAACACATATTTTACATAAGAACAAATCCACAATAATACAAATAGTAACGATAGATATAATATTTACCTTTGTAAATTATATATTGTGTGGTGTTATGAAATATTTTACCATCAAATTTATGATGATTATAATAAGTAATTTAATCACCACAAACATTTTTATTATCACCTGAATGATTCTTCTCCAAAAAAATATATCATTCCTTCCTTATTAAAATAGAAATTAATTGAAAATATTTCAGAATCAGAATATTAAGAAATTTTGAACATATCTACTTTGTTTGTGTTGTCCATATAAATGAATTCACAAACATGTTTTTCATTAGAAACTAATTAAAATTTATTTACAATAATTAATGGTAAATTTTTTAGATCCTTCTCAGGTTCACCCTTTTTATAACTTTCACCAATATCCAAGATTGAGATTTCAAACACATAACTCTTTTCTATGTTTTAGAATGATTTTGTTAAACAAGTTACATCTCTTATTATTTTTCCTTCAATTTCAATTAAATATGTTTATTCTAATTATTTTATTTCATTAGAGACTACATTATACAATCATTTTATTCAAGTATCACAACTTTTATTCAACAAATTATTATTGATTGTTTTCTATAGAACATTCCTTATTTATATTACTGATTTTTTTCATGTCTTGAAATCATCCCCATATATTCTTTCAATTATCCCATTAGGTGATACATTTAATTAATCCCTTCTTATTCGGAACTATTTATTTTAAAAAACATCAACATTAACTGAAACAATAAATGTATTTAATTCTGAAACAATTGTAAATTTTTCTTTTTTAACATCACTATCAATTATCTGAAGAGAAAAAGATAATCTTTTGGATTTTAAGAACACATTATCTTTACCATATAGTATGAAATATGATGATGTTTCTTCCAAGATCATAATGGCCGTATTTCTTCTTAATCACATTCTTCTTCATCACTATCTTTGTCATTCCCTCATTGAGGACAACTAACAATAATGATTCCAACAAACCCACATTCAAAAACTTTTGTTGGTGTTAATCCATTATAATTTTTCTGAATATTTTCACTTTTTTAAAATAAAAGGACAAAATCTCATCAATAATTCTATATACCACATTATTGAATTCATAATTAGTTGCTTCTTATTCTTCAAGATTCATCTTAGACATTCAATTATTGGAAGCATTGATAGATATTACATGATCAGTTTTTTTGTTATTTCATAACAATATACCTTCTCATTTCATAAGTCACGAGAGTACTATAAACATTATCCAAAGATAGAGTTTAAGGATCGATATATTCAAAAGAAATCCCATAGCATCAATATTATCTAGAAGAAGTCTAATTAAATTTTTAGAAATAGTTGATCCCTCAATCACAAAGACATTTAATGGTGGTAATAATATAATTCACCTTTATATATATGTGATAAATATATTCATACTCACTAACCTTGAGATCTTTATACATCAGCCTCCAGAATTTTAATTTTGACTTATTAACTTTTTTATTACCATCATATATATTATTAAACTTATCATATTTAATATTGGTATTTGAATATCCATTTACTATAAGAAACTCAATTTCAAAAATAGATGACTGTAAAGCATTTTTTCCTCTTCCATAATTATCAATACTTACATTATCATAATTTTTAAGGGGACCATTCTCAACTTGAGGAGGAAATAAATCAGTAAAAGTTTCCAAAATATCATACCAGTGAGATATAAGATATGAAATAATTTTTTCATTCAAGATATGATAGTTCTAATCATTTATGATTTGAATCCCCTTACAATTCACATAATTCAGATTCTCCAAAACAAATTTTCTTCAATAACGATTTTCACGGATTAAACAATGGGAACCTTTACTCCCATACCACTTGATATTTATAGTCATGACCAATGTATCATTGATATAAGGAGTCGAATCAGGGATATATTTCTAATTTATGTTTCCATTATTTTCAAAAATTGTCACCTCATGTAAACTATTAATAAAATTTTTAATGGAAAACTATCACACATTCATTGAAAAACAAGTATATAAATGGTTCACAACTCAACAAGAGTAGTTATATCCTTGTCAAGTTTTGAAAATAATCTAATAAAATAATATCCATTAAAAAAATCCTTTTATATGGATACAAGAAATAATGATATAACCTTAAACTGTTATAGCACTATGGTCAATACACAAGTTTATGTTCTTCTTATACCCAAAAAAATTTAGTTCTCTCTCATACGTTTCAGCTGAATAGTACTGGTGTCAGAAAGTATAGTGTAATGTCTTCAATTTTTAAGTGTACTAAGAGATGAAAGGGTGGGAGCTTCTGTTCATTTCATGATCAACCAAATATACAAAATCATGAATTTAATTTTGATTTTGAATTCAAATATCTCTCTTTCAGTAAATATCAACTCAAATAGATTATTTTAGAACCTTCTAAAATCTTCTCATGACTTCATTCATCATTGAATTGATATCTTTTCATTGGTATGAAATACAAACATGATTATAATCATTATTATGACAACATATTTATAGCTAAATATGGATAATTATTATGATCCATACCATATATAAGATAAAATACATTCTAAAGCTTCATATCATTTGAAAAAATGACAATCTACTCATTATGATGCTTCATTCCAACAAAAAAACCTATAAAATTAAAAAAAATTACCATAAACATAGTTTCCACATCATAAGAATTTGAAAACCCCATTTGAAAACACATATAAAATATCTTCAAAGTATTTCTCCTTTAATTCACTTCCACATATGGACGATCGGGCATATGATGACGTACAACATTTGGAATTTGATAAGTGTGATCCCACATATGATGGATTAGTCTCTTATTATGTCTATTGGGTCAGTGTGACATATTGTCAAATATCACTTGAACCACATGGAAAACATATTAGAGTTGTTTTTATATTGTCTCACTTGTATGAAAAGAAATTATTGATTTTTTTCTCTTGACCCAAATGATGAAAAAACAATTTTTTTTCTAAAAATGGTTTACTATGTAGTTAATGGATATCTGATCCCATTGGGCATCACTCCCAACAACTCCCAGTGTACCTTATTAACATGTTCTAAAATTCTATGCACAAAAATATGCATAAACAAATTTATTTTCCTCTAATTAATTGGTTGAATACTATGTCCGATATAATAGTGTCATAAAAAACAACACTATTCCACATTTCCCAACTAACCATTATTCTTTATAACTTTTTCACCCATTAAATTAGAACATCCAATGGAGCAGACAATCTGATGGATAACAAAATCCAATAGATCAACCGATCAGTGCTTTGTAAAAACATCATCCTCCGATACTTCAACCTCCCTAACATTAAATCATACATTGGCTTCTTATTCAGTCATCAAACATTCATGTGATTAACAATTTAAAGATCATCATAACATAGTTTGTCTTACATTAGAATGCTTCTATGAATTTATATCCTTACAAAACCTTATATATTCAAATAAAAATCTCAAACCACGTTTCTGAATTCTTATTCTTTTTCGTCAATTCTACATACATTATGGATCATAATTTTGAAGACACCTCGTGATTTTAGAAACATAAAAACCATCAAAGCCTCACCATATTTATAAAGGGTCATTCAAACGTTGATAAAACTTATCATACTGATAAACACATTCATTCCTGACACACAGTGAGTCAGATAGAAAACTTCATCAAGAATGAATATATAGAAACAGATAGAATTTCTTAATCATTATTCGTCTAGTATTGTTATGATGCTGCCCCCTTTTAGTTGATCATCCTATCTAACAAAGCTAATTTATTTTTTAATATAAAAGAATAAAAAATAATCAACACAAAATAATTTTTAGAATAAAAAAAAATTCTAGAAAAATTAATCCCAATAAGTGCCAGACTGAACATTCCCATTTTCCTTAAAAAAATTAATTAGGCACAGTTTCATCCTGAGGTCCACAACATCTTGAGCACCTAGAATTTCTATTGATGCCTAAATGATTAATGTTATCAATATTTGGTTTGTCCTAGTCTCTAATGAGACATGTGATGATATTGAATTTTTATGGTATCTCTTTGCACAAAAGAATATATACCCGGTTATCTGAAACACTCCAAGCCCTATGATAAAAAATACTTCATTGTGAAGTCCCCTGATGTGGATCCCATTTAAAACATATTTTTCTGACTTAGAGTTATACGTTATGAGATTGAAGATCTCAAATAGACCATCATCCAATGTATAAATAAAAAACATTAGATACACAATAACTTTTTTTAATTTGCTGTGATGAGACATACATAATAGAAAAACATTCTTGGTTCCCCCCCCCCCCAATTTTGGAACCATAACCTAATATCTCTTCTTCCTATAATCAACTAGTTGTGATAAATATTTATTCAGATAAGTGGGTAATGTAGAATATGAAAAGATGTTGGGTCCACTATCATTTTATCCTTTTCACTTATATACTTTTCTAATTTGATAATAAATGCATTAATAATCCACAAGTGATCACATGTTGGAAAATTTTAATGAAGGCCCTCAAAATAGTGAATTGAAACTAATATCTCGTGGAAATTGTTGAAAATAAACATAAAATAATTATTATAAATAATAAATTATATTGAAAAAATTATATCTTATTAAACAACTGGATATAAATTTTTTATTTATGACATTATGGTCAAGCCTTGTGTGATTCTAGGACAACTGTTAAGAGATCTCTCTAATGCACCACATTTTCAATTGTTTATTCTTTCTATATCATTACACAACATTATATATATATATATTATCTATTATGTAATTTTTTTACATGTCCCAAACATATATAACTAGTGTAGTTAACCTTTACTTAATAAGGATATATATATTTTAATGTTTCATTTCCTTATTCTAGTTGAAAATTTATTAAAGGGATATTCTATATTTTATTTTCCACTAATAATGTCACACTCGATGAAATTATTCAAAAAATCCAAGGTTTCTAAAAATAATTATTTTTATACGCAATACCCTTGTAGGTAATGTTTTGGTCTATAGAAACTATTATTTTCATACCATATTAAAGGACTATTTACCCTTTTCCATAAACCCCGATTAAGTGCTACATATCCGATGTCACAAAGCTAATCAATACTCTTCCTTAAATAAATTGGATATAATTTATAAATATATATTATTAGATTACAATATAAATTTCTTATAATCTATTAATCCATTCTTTCATGGAAACCATTATGAAATTCAATCTGGTTATACTATATGAAATGATTATGTAATCCATTTTATTCCCTGGGAAATCACTGTGACTACGCGTTATGATTGATTTACATAATTGGAACACATATTAACATAAATGCTATGATGGATGCACCTAGATAATGTAAGAACACACCATTAATGTTTACTATACCATGAGATGATATATATAGGATTATGGAGTAATGTTGTTCTGAGATATGTCTCTTTCCAACATATGATGTTTCCTGGGTAGTTATCCTTGACATATTATTTTTCAATGTTCCATGTGGTTTCCACATTCATATAATTAAATGATCTTATGATTCAATGTTATTTGTGTTCCTCTCATATGTGATTACTTATGATTCTTATCTTTTGTGATAATATGTTAAGCCTTTTGAATCACATTTTATGATATATTATCATGTTTATTCTCTTATTGGCCTTTTTTGGAAACCAATTTCCAATATGTGTTGCCCATGTAAACCTATGTTGTTTTATGATATAAATTGGATTTCAGATAATATTATCGATAATAAAATAGAATAATATTTAGTGAAATTTTGAGGTATCATAAACATATTCATTCAATGAAACAAGGAATCTCTATCGTTATGCGGTGTTTATTGGATATTTAAGAAAAATACATTATAATAACAAGTGTAAAAGGATTGGTTCTCTATTGAAGGTATCATAGAAATGTATATATATTTTGGGGGATATAAACTAGAATACATTATTGAAAACCCTAAGGAGAAGACTAAGTAAATTATAATATTCTATAACCTTCATAAAATATAGATTGATTGATTTCATAAAATGACATCACTAATTGGAAACCATCAGTGGATGTGCCATTATAACATTTGTAAAAAGGTTTAATTACCATGAAAATGATTATTTATTAATCAAATTTTCACCTTGTATAGTAAAAAAGGCCTTTCTACACATCAATTCTAACACTCCTATGGTATACGCTTTTGAAAATCCAAACAACTATATAAAAACAATTAAAATTGACTTGAATAAATTTTATATTTAGAAAACATACCAAGATAATAACATAGATAATATATATTAAAACTTAGAGACTCATTAATAATGATTGAATTTTCATTTATATGTTAATGCTTAAATATTCATAGTTACCATTTTAATATTTTTTTTGTTTGAGTATTCTGATCCACTAATTTTAGTTTATTTAGATAATGGTATGGATTGGGAGGAACATTGAAAATAACTAATGTAACAGTTAATAAGATGATTTTTCAAAATATACTCTTAACCTTACGGGATCATGGGATAATAATTTCATGGAAGTAATGAATCTATATATATTTGTTTATTGGGGGTATAATTATATTAAACACACATACACCACACATATTGGTTGGAAAGGCAGTTCATAGCCCCCCCAGTTGGTATCCCACTAATCTAGCCTTCTTTTTTAAATACATGGCTCATTGGCCTAGTAGGAAAGAATCCTGTTACATGGCTCGTAGTCCTAGTGGAAATGAAATCCCATTAAATGGCCTTGATGTCTGAAATTTTTGACCCAAATACCCTGTGGTGAATTGTGATACTACAATACTCAGAATTATATAGTGTCATCTCATCAATAGTTCAAGTTTCCTTTAGAGTGTTATCGGTCAATAGTTCCATCACTACTACAGTGCACTTTAATAATACTACAGTAACCTGCGCCCAATTGGTTTTGATCCCCCAGTTATAATGAAGTGTTATGGGGTTCTTATCACTAATCTAGGCTCCAATTACATGTAATGATTCAACATACTCAATCTATGAATAATAGCATGAATCATATGTAATTTCATCATTCTCATAAGAATGTTAAATTTTTCATCATGTCCTTATTGAGACAATGTTCACCCACCATTAATGGATAGGGATTTCCTAAAACTAATGTAAATAAAAGATGAGTCTATAAGGGTCTATAAGGAAAAATCTACATGGATTAAATAGCATGCCTTTGGAATTGACGTCAACTACAAATTTATGGTGGAACACATCATTAATGAAATAAACTATGTATATAAAAATTATTCTCTATTTGAGACTCTAATAGCTATGATAAAATTTTATTTGGTTCATTTAAGATTGAGATAGAGATTGGTGACTCTTATATGTCTCATAAGGTTGGAGATGAAAGGAAAAAAAGAGTTTAATTAGGGAGGATTAATGGATGAATCCCTGGAGGATGAAAAAATTATCTATCGACATGTCAAATATCGGGGATGAAGTATCTTAAAAACTATCACAAGGAATGTAGGATATGTTTAATGTGTCTAATATAAGAGAATTAGGCTCATAAATACTAATGATAGATGATGAAATATAGTAGTGAAATGAAATAAAAGAACTTTCATATCAACACTCTGACTATAGTAATGTGTTGAACTGCATGGAACATATACATTATGGAACCCAATTTCCAAATATATTGGTTATCAGAGGCAATCAACGACATCAACATCCAAGGCCTAATGAGAGAGGTAGGGAATATGTTGTCACACCAACTGAGGTGGATCTTGATAAGGATGCGGTGATATGTATAGTGTTTATTAAATCAATAATAGAGATCATACTTTTTGATTATATTTTTTTACATTATTTTATATCATTTATGTTTAATATAATAATTCGAATAGCAACTAAAAACATTGGGGTAGAGCAATCTGTTAGAATATAAAATGTTGATATTTTTCCCCAATTATATAACATCACTACAGTTAATTTTTTTGGAATGAACCTCCAATAAAATCTTTTTATAATTACTGTAGTACTAGTTTATGTTATATTGTACATGATGTTATTGTCCATATATAAATACAACATCAACTGTTGTGTGATGGAGATCACTCTTCGCATCCTCTGTCACCCTCTAATTACATTAAAGTGTATGCAAGGGGATTAATCTCATTTAGAATATTATTATTAATTGTTGATATTATTATTTATGGGAAATAATATATTTATCAAATTATTGAGACCATGGAGGGGATCATTCATAAAGAAATTACTATTGTATGTAACTATATAGATGTTTTCAATGATGTGTTTCCATGTCTTCTTTAGGAGTGTGAGGTCAATTTAACAATTGAACATATATTGGGGCCTCTTTCCATATCTAACAGTCCCTACCGAAAGGAAAACATTGATTTTCAAGAACTAAATAAGAAATTTCAAGATAATTTGTCCACAGGTCTTATACAACAGAGTGTTTCACCATGGGGTGTGTCAGTCCTCTTCTTTACGGATAAAGATTCATCAATGCTCCATTGTATTGATAATCATGAACTCCAAAAAAACCCAATAAATAAATTGTGTCCCTTTATACATATTGATGAGTTTTTCAATCAACTATAATGGGAAAATTACTTCACTAAAGTGAAAATTCATCCATGATATCACTAATTAATGGTTAAAACAGTGGATATTCTAAAGAATACATTTTGGACAATATATGGACTCTGAGTTCATAGTGATTCCCTTAGGACTCACCAGTGCTCCAAATATCATTATAGAATTATTGTATAGATACTTTAGAGTTTACAAAAACAAATTTGTAGTAGTATTAATAGATTTTTTTTATATACTCTACGAGAAAGTAGGAACATGAGATTTATTTAAATTACATGCTATAGTCTTTGAAAAATGATATTCTACATGAAATGTAGAGTAAATATGAGTACTGTATGGATGAATTATCTTTCATATTGAAGGTAATCACATCTAAAGGGATCGCTTTGGACCCTATTAAGATATTTGAAATTGAGGAATATCCATTCAAAAATTTGTGAGGGATATAAATAGTTTACATGGACATGATGTGTATTAACGATGTTTTTTATGAAAATTTTCATGATTTCTAAATCATCTAACGAAGGGAAAAAAGAAGGGAATAATTCTTGTTTGGACTAATAAATGTGATGAACTCTTCACAAAATTAAAAAATAGGCCTATCCCTATATCAGTACTTACACTAACCACATGTGGAATAATTTTCATGGTATACAGGGATGCCTCAATGACGAATTTATACTGTGTACTAATTAAAAAAGATAAATCCAAATCCTACACCTCATGAATGTAAAATTTCAGGTCTAGGAGTACCCAATGAATAATTTATATATGGAATTGGTGATATTTGAATAAAATATTTGGTAGAAATATCTAAACAATGAGATGTATAAAATATAAAGAGATCATAAGGGAATGAAATATATATTAACATAGGTGGTGCTTACTATTCAACATAGAATATGGTTAAGGATGATTAAGAATTATGACTACATAATCTACTACCATCATGGGAAGGAAAATAATGGGGTATATTCTCTATGTTGAAAGGATCTTTCAACCTTATTAATGATGAGAATTTAGATGGTTATAATCATAATAGACATTAAATGTTTGGACAATGGAATTATAAAGTAATGAAAATCATTATATCATTCATAAATGAATAATCAACCATCCCATCTGTAGAATATAAATGATTACCATAATTAATATTACGAAATTATGAAGAAGCTGCACGTAATGTGGAAATGGAAACACCAAAAGTTAAAAATATATGAAAATGGTGTTTCATGATTTTGGTCCCAACTATATGTTCCAAAAAATCAAGATATAATAAAGGAGTGGTTGAATTATTTTCAAATCAAAAACATCTCTATCGACCCTGGAATAATGAAGATATTTCAAGATATCCTAGGTAAATATTAATGGTACTTTTTGAAGTGAGAGATCATAGAATATACATCATTGTTGCTTCTATGTAAATGTGTAATGAATAAAATGAAAAGGTCTAAGAGGATGATACCACCATTATGTAGTACACCCGTTTTTTGGTATGTAACAATTACATAATTTCATGGTTATAATTTTTAGGGTGACGAATGGGAGAGTTGGGATAAATTTAAAACATGTTATCAGGAAAAGGGGAAGTCGCACGGGTGGTGCACAGTTTGTCTAACTATGTGGAGAAACCAAGAGTAGTTGTTCCTTTTGAGGTAGTGAGTCCTGCACAGTAGGAGCACGGTAAGAGAGACCGTGTGAGGAAGCCATGCGAGGGTCTGTATAGGTAGTGTCTAATACACAATTATTGTACAATTTGTATAACCATGTAAAATAACCATGCGTGCACTTAAGTGAGATCCTGAAAAACTAGATCTTGCACTTTTTTGCCACTATGTTGATGGGTTTTTTTTAAGAAGCTAAATCATATGATTCTTCAACTCCTATGTCCAAATATGGTTCTCCCATCATTTTAGTGGTGATATGAAGGCTTCCATTGGTGAATCGACGACAGATTTCTAAGGCATGTGACCCTTCGTCTCCGCTCTTTTTTTGTTTCCAGGATCTACTTAGATATACTTCTCCTCTTATCTCGATTTCAATGAACTATAACCATTATGGGTAGATATGGGTTTTCGGATTCCATGTATGCTGATATTTGGTCTTTATCATGCTAGGATGAGATATCTAAGGTTGATTCTTGGAGAAACAACCCAGTTTTCTGGTGTGTTCTTCATTCGATGGGGTTTCCGTCAAAACCGTTGAGGGGGGAGGAATATTTATCGACTCCAATTAGTATAATTTATTTTCATTCTTCCAGATTGAATGTGGGGTGTTGAATATATTGTGATTTGGTTGTTGAACACCCATGTGAATCCTTCTTCAGTTATGGTTGTAAAATCTTGATAATTGGGGATTTCGAATGAGTGCTTTGTTTCTTGGTTTTAAAACATGGTATTTAAGAAGGGTATTTTTCTATGTTGATTTAACATAAACGGGATTAGGTATTTTCAAAAAAATGGTCTATTTTATTGAAATGAAATGTTGACTTGAAATTGGTTGTGCTTTGGTGTTCAATACTAGTTCAGTTTTATTTATGTGTTTTGTTTTGGAAATGAAACTACTTGCTATAAATTGTGTTGGTATGTGTTAATTCTTAAATGGACAAGTACCATTGGGGTACAAAGGGACGTAACCCTAGATTGGGGGGTGTGCGTCATTGGGATATAAGGTGATTAGATGAGAGATCTCTAATAAGTATGCAACTGTCGAACGAAGCATGCATGTGTGGCTATGTTGGGAACTATGGAAATGGATATGACAAAATAATAGATGAATAGGTTTTAATGAAATTATTAGTTATTTTTCGGGAAAAATTACATGATGTAAATTTGATTCATTTTGTTTTTTTTTCACTTGGTTGTAAAGGGTTTTTGGGAATTGATAATATTTGGTTAGAAAATGTTTGATAAATTGTTTTATATAAACTATTTTATATAAATGTTGCTAACTTTTCTATCCTGGTGGTGTTATTAGGGAATTCATTGGGGAAAACCTACTACGTCTTTTACTCACCCCTGCTTTGGAACTTTGGTGATTTTGCATATGTTGTCTTCCGGGTCGGGGCCAGGGTAATGTTTTCAACATTTTTAGCACTACCTCATGATGGTTGGGATTTTTGGAGATTGTGGAGCTTGAAGATTGTGAAGCATGGGTTCTTTTGGTGTTTTTAGAGGCTTATGTCATTTATCCACTATGTACATTGATTATTGGTTGTTCTTCCGTAGTTGAATAAATTGATGTGGTTTTTAGATACTTAACGATTTAAGTTGTATTTCATTTTCTCATGTATAATATAGTGAATGTTGGGTTATGGTTGGTTGGTTTATTGATTTATTTCATAAAGGGTAAATCCTCCCCCAATTTTATTTAAAACTCTTCACCATTTATTTCTAGCCTTTTTCATCTTGGGGATTTAATTTAAAGCATAGTAATGACTCTATATGCACTCAAGACACTGAGAATTGGCAGGTCATTAAAAATTTAGTCAGTATGGTCCTTCCTTTGTGGTACAAATAATCTGTGTTCTTGGTCTTGGAGTTGGAATTAATTTTTTTGTATTCATTGGGTAGGAATATTAGATTATAGTAGGATTGTTGGAACATGAATTTAATTTCATAAATGGACATAGAAAGCCCATTTATGCTGAACTTCATGTTACCTGGGTGTTTGGTACATAAGTGTTTTGGATACACTTCTATAATGATGGAAATATCAATTTCATGGGTTTATCCAATGAGTTGAACATGATATGCATTTTAAAGGAATTAATTCCCAATATTATTTCATATATCATTGTGAGGAATGATTTATGATTTCTTGAAAAGATGTAATTTTTTAAAAAATACAGAATTTTTACTCAAATAAAAGATTTTGAAAAGAGGATACTTAGAGTATTTTGAAAATGGATTGATTCCAACCAATAGTAGGTTCTAAAAAACTAATGAAAATGAAAAAATGTCTTATTAAGAAAAAAATTGATAGTTGATGTGACAGAATTTGAAATTCTAATCCATCAGTTTCTATAGAGTAAGATTGACAAGGTTTTTTGTTGGTTTAGAAATTGGCACACGGTATGAGTCATCGAAACCAACTCAACGAAGCTACGGAGAATGTGGTTTCACGATAACCATAAGTGAACCAAGAGATGGTTCAGAGTATTGTACATGCTCCTCAATCTATGGATATGGGGAATCAGAGGAATGATCTATGACATGTGGATCATACCATCTATTCCATGATGCAGAATCCACCTAACATCCACGTTGGTTTTGAACCCAAGAAGGTGGAGGTGAGGCTGAGTAGGATGAATCATATCTTCAATTTCATCATCACACCATCTGAGCTCGAACATAAGATGATGACTTATATACTCGAGGATCATTCATGATATTGTTGGGATTTAGTGGAGTAGGATAAATTGGGTGAATGTATTACATGGGTTTTTTTAGGAATTCATGAATAAACAATTCTATCCTCACACGTCCAACATCCAGAAAATGATGAACATATTCAGCCTAAAACAGAAGAGTCTATCTATCAACGAGTACAAAAATAAATTCATGAATTTAGTATGTTTTTCACCATAGTTTGCGGCATGTAAGTCATTGAAGGAGCACATCTCCGAATCAGGGATGTGGCAGGAGATTTGATCGAAGATTGAAGTGGTATGTACTATGGATTATAGAGAGATGGTGAATAGAACGAATGTGATAGAACGTGGTATCTAGGGATCGATAGGAGGAGGAATGATGGTACCTAAAGTGAATGGTGGGAACTCAACCAATGGGAGTATACGGAAAAGGGACACATATTTCCATGGTGTAAGTGTAAATCACAATCAGGCAGCTTGATTAGTGAACCTTCCTCCATGACCCTATAGCAAAGCAGGTTTTATTCAATGTGGTTTGCTTGACCACATAAAGTGATAATGTACAAAACTACCTAGATCATGTCATAATTTCAACAATATGTGACATCTTCAAGCCTATTGTTTTAGTACTCCATGGTATAGTGCTCGAGACACTTCTTAGGTGTCGCAAGCACCATATTCATTGACAGGGTGAGGATAGCAGAATCAGACTCATCAGCATAACAAAGCTAGAAATGGTGATTCTCAAAATACCATGACTCCCCAACCTTAGAAATCTTAGCAATGAAAAAAGGAACATAGTGCAACGATGAAGAAGTTGTCTGGTTTTGAGAATATTACGATCAATTATTAAGCTAGACTATCTATAGTGAGAGGTATGATTATTTTGAATTCATCCCTTGTGCAAGTACTCTTCAATACTGGTGCATCACATTCTTTTTTTGCTTCTCGTGCTTTGTATTTTTTATGATTAATGATGGAAATGATGCCTTTTGTTTTAAAAACACAAACTTTACTTTGTGGAAGATAATGTCAATCATTTTTGTGTTGAGAATGAGTTATAACATTTGATGAAGTTGAGTTGAATTGGTACATCCCAATGTTAGACGAGGATGTCTACGATGTATTCATGGTGACGGATTAGTTGACAACATTCAAGGCTCACATCAATTTTTATAGGAGAATAATCATTGCCATTAATGAGTGTGGATTCAAGAATCTCATTAGAGGAGAGAGATGCTAAAGAAAGGTGAAAAGAGCTTGTTGGAACCAACAGTGGGAATGATCTCTTGTCATTTGAATGCATTGAATTTTTCATCAATGGGATAGATTGAGGATAATAGCTTTCCAGTAGTTATAGATCAATTTCAAGATGTCTTCCCCATGAACTTCTCAGGTTCACCACCTCTAATGGAAGTGGAGTTTACGATTTATCTCCATATGGGGACCATTGCTATTTCCCTTCCATCAAATAGGATGAAACAAACAGAGTTTGGGTAATTTAATATGCAGTAGGTGGAGTTCTATATCAATGGTTTCATTCTCCATTGCACATCTCTGTGGGTGGCACCAGTTTTGTTCATGAATAAAGTAGATTGAACTCTTTGGCTGTTATTGATTATCATATTAATAACCAAGTTATGATAATGAATTGATATCCACATACATGCATGTATGATCTATTGGGAAAATTAAGGGGAGCAAAGTGGTTCTTCGAGATTGCATTGTGATCTGGATATCAACATTTTTTAGTTTGTAAGGATGATATTCAAAAGTGAACTTTTAGAAGTATATATGGCCTATTTGAATATGTAGTCATTCCTTTTGGTCTAATTAATGCACCAATTGGATTCATGTATTTGATGAATCAGATATTTTAGTGATATTAGGAATCTTTTGTTGTGGTGTTTTTGGATGATATCTTGGTGAAGTAAAAGGCAATGGCTTACCGTGAGGATAATTTGGAAACAATATTACAAATCTTTAGAGATCATCATTTTCATGCCAAATTATCAAATTGTGATTTTTGCATATAGGATGTACACTTTCTGGGCCATGTTATTTTTGAAAATAGAATTTCTGTGGATCCTAACATGATAGAAGTTGTTATCTCATGGAAACCACTGATGAATTTCTTCATGATACAATGTTTTATTTTTCTAGATGGTTACTACCAACACTTTTTGCACGATTTCCCATGAAAATATGTTCCAATGAACACTATAACAAAGAAGAATGCTCCATTACAATGGACATAGTAATTCTAGAAGTCTTTCCAGGAGTTGAGAGTTCATCTTACATCAGAACCGATCTTGATTTTTCTTGATTCAATATAGAGATATGTTGTCTAATGTGATGATTCGTGATCATGATTGGGTTGTGTTTTCATGATTGGAGACCATGTTGTTGAATATAGTTCAAGACAGTTAAGACATAATGAGAAGAACAACCCAATACAAAATTTGGTGGTAGTTGTAGTAGTCGATGATTTGAAGACATGGCGTCATTATCTCTTTGGTGAGAAATTTACTATGTTCAAGGACCACAAAATCTTGAAACACATTTTCTCAAAATGATATTTACATCTGAGGCAATGGAGATAGATGGAGTATCTCTAGATGTTTTACATTATCTTGATTAATGCACCATGAAAAGAGAATTTAGTGGTCGAGGCATTGAGTATAAAACCTTATGATTAGTTGAAAAAGAAGGTTCAAATGAATGGATGTTGATGTCAGTCCTTGCTAACATGCACATGGAATGTGAAGACTGAGGTGATGTTGTAGTTTTATTTTCAGCTATGCCTGATCCAGATTTGGTAGATGTGGTCATTGAGGCACAAACATCGGACGTAGAATGACTAGTTATCAGTTTAAAACTCAATGTTGGGGAGACCATTGAGGGATATAAAAATGATGGGAGTTCAGTTTTATGCTTTAGAGATCAGATAGTGGTACCTATGGATTCTCAAGATGAACCCTTTATGTTTACCACTATTCGAGATGGGATGTACATACAGGTACATAGAATATTTATAAGGCATTAAAGGGTATGTTTTGGTGGAGCAACATGAAAAGGTAGGTGCCCGATTTCATCTTGTTTTACTTATCATGCTAGTATGTTAAAGAATATCATCAGAGACCATCGTGAATGTTGAAATAATTACCAATCCTAGTGTTGAAATGGCAGTAGATGGTTATGAATTTTGTTATATTTCTTCTAAGAATGGTTCAGAAACCTGATGTCATATGGGTGGTAGTGGATCAGCTTACCAAATCTACCCATTTAATCATTATTCATGAAACTCATATTGTGGAGGATCCGTCAAAAATATAAATCCAATTAGTGGTAAAGAGGCATGGAGATCTAGTTTCAATAGTCTTATATAGATATATGAGGTTCACATCTCGTTTCAGTAAATCCTTACAACAATCTCTTGGGACTCAGTAGACTATGAGCATGACGTATCATCCTCCAACATATGGGCAATACGATAAGACAATACAAATGTTGGAAGTAATGTTTTTGGCTTGTGTAATGGATTTTGGTTTCTCATGGTAAGAGCATATACCCTTGGTGGAGTTCTCATACAATAAAAGCTATCAATCCTCGATAAACATGGCTCTGTTGGAAGCATTGTATGGGAATCCTTGTAGTTATCCAATATATTGGGTGAAAATTGGTGGAACATCACTATTTAGATAATCTTTGTCTGAGAAACAATGGAAAAGATCTAGTTGATTTGAAAGAGGATGGAGACAGCTCCAGTTGTAAGAAATCTTATGCATATAACTGTAGATAACCATTGTCGTTTGTTGTGGGTGATCATGACTTATTGAGGATATTTCCAAGGATTGGACATCATTGTTTTTGAAATCAGGTAAAGCTATCTACTAGTAACATACGCCCTTTATAGATACTATAACGGGTTGAATAGGTGGAATTTCGGTTGGTATTACCACCGTGGTTCAGTTCGGTGTATAATGTGTTCCACAAATCTCAATTGAAAAAGTAACAGCCTAATTTTGAACTTGTGATCAAATGGGATCATGTTGACCTATAGTCAAATGATTCATTGATACATATCCTGGTACAGATTCTGGAAAGGTGAGAGAAAGTATTGCATCGAAAAATCATCAGTTTAGTGTAGATCTTATAGAAGAATTGTCAGATTCAGGAAAAGACATGGGAACTAGAAAAGGAAGTTAAATCAATGGTGGCTGTAACTATTTCAGTTGTGTGAGGGTTTTCTAATGTCTAGGGACATAAATTTCAATTGTGGTGAGAATTTAGTACCCCCAAATTATATAATGTAACCCTTACTTAAATATTTTCATTACTAAAATGTTATGGGTGATGAATGGGAGAGTCTGGAGTGCTTTTTATGATGTTTGAGGAAAAGGGTTAGTTGAATGGCCAACACATGGTTTTTTCTAACCGTGCAGCCAAACCAAGTATATTTGGTCCTTCTAACACAATGGATTTCTCAAGGTTAGTTTACAATTAGATATAACCTATACAAAATCCATGCGAGGGCCTCCCTCGTTTGTGGCTAATGCAAGGTTAATGAAAGGTTTGTCTAACCGTGCAAACTAACCATGCAGGCACATAAGTGAGATCCTAAAAAAGTTGATCTCATGCATTTTTGGCTCTAAATGGATTCTTTTTACTCCTAAGTGACAATAACTTGGGATTTTTATTCTTCTATGGCCAAAGATGGTTCTTCCGTCATTCAGGAGGTGATCAGAAGGCTTCCCTTGGTGAATTGAAGCTGTATTCTTGAGGTATGGGATCATTATTCTTAATTATTATTTGTTTTTGTAGCTATATTTCTCATTATATCATAGTTTAATATATATATATATATATATATATATTCGTTATGGGTGGATTTAGGGGTGTGGATTCCATTTATGATGGGATTTGGTCTTCCTCTTGCTAGGAGAATAGATCTAAAGAAGATTCTGGGAGAACCGAACTAGTTTTATTATGCAATCTACGTTCGTTGGGGTTTTCATCATATCATTCGAGGTAGGAGGATTATTTATCGACTCCAATTATTAGAACTTATTGGAATGATTTCAAATTGAATGTGTGGTGTAGTGTTTATTGTTATTTGGGTTTTGAACACTTGTGGGAAACCATCCTCAGTAATGGTTGTGAAATATTGAAAATCGGGGATTTTAAATGAGCACTTTAGTTCCTGGTTATAAAACATGTGTTTTAAAAAGGGGATTTTTCTGGATTGATGGAACATAAATGGGAATTGAATTTTTCAATAAAAGGGAATGTTTTATAGAAATGAAATGTTTCTTTGAATATGGTTGTGCATTGGTTTTCAATAAAAGTTCTGTTTTATTGAAGTGGTTTGTTTTGGAAATGGAAATATTTGGATTAAATGTGTTGGTGTGAGTTCATGCGTAACAAGCCTTTTATAAGGGACGAGTAACATTGGTGTTCAAAGGGTTGAAACCTTGGATTGGGGGAGTGTGTCATTGGGACACAAGGTGATTGGATGAAAGACCACTCATGAGTATGGAACTGTCAAACGAAGCATGCAGGTGTGGGTGTGTTGTGAACTATGAAAATGGGAATGCCAAATTAAAAGAAGAATGAGTTTTAAACATTGAGTGGTTAATTTTTTAAAATATAACATTCTAGAAATTTTTTTAATTTGGTTTTGTTTTCACTTTGTTGCAAACGGTTTTTGGAACTTGTTTATATTTGGTTATAAACAATTTTTCTAAATTATTTTATATACACTATTTTACATAAATGTCGCTAACATTTCTATCCAAGTGGCATGAGTAGAGAAGTCATTGGGGAAAACCTACTGAGTTTTATACTGACCCCTGTTTTGGAACACCGGTTCTTTGGATGATACTATCTTCCAGTACAAGGGAAAAGGTAATGCTTCACATGTTTTTTGCACTAACTCGTGATATTTGGGATGTTCATAGATTATGGACCTTATAGATTTTGGAGCACAGACTCTTGTGGTATTTTGAGAATATCATTTTCTTTTTCCATTGTGTACTTTGATTCTTGGTTATTATTCCACTGTTTCATACATTGATGGGGTTTTGAGATACATGATGTTATTAAGTTGTCATTCTTTTGTTCATGCATCATATAGTGAATATTTGTTTACAGTTGGTTGGTTTATTGGTTTATTTCTTAAAGGGAAAATATTCCAACACGTGTGTTTGAAACACTTCATAATTTATTGCCAGCCTTTGGCATCTTGAGGATATCACTTATGGCCTAGTAAAAACTCGTCGTGCTTTCAAGATAATAAGAATTGGTTGGTCCTTGCAATTACCCTTGACCATATAGAAATGGGAGTAAAAAACTATTTTTTTTATAATAATTCATTCAAAAAAATCTAATGGAAATAATTCTATATTATTTCTGTTCAAAATTAGTAAAAATAATTATTATTTCATCACATTTTGAGAGTAATTATCACTCGATCAACATACAAGGATATTTATCATAAATGCAGTGAGGCTATATGGAACACCACTATCAATTATATGTGACAAAGATACAAAAATAACCTATATGTTCTAGAATAGATTTCAAAATACTTTAAACATTGATTTTATCTCTAGTACTAATTATCACCCATAAATTGAAATCCAGTATGACTGGACTACCAAAACACATGAAGACATTTTTTGAACATGTCATATTAACTTCAAAGGATTATGAGAAAAATATCTTCCTCTTGTTTAGTTCTAATAATATAATTTACTTCTCTAAAGTATAAATATAGATCAATTTGAATCTCTTTTTGGTATGTTATATATTACACTTACATTATAGGATGAATTTATTGAACGTAAGATAATGATACCTAAAATGGTAAAAGAGATGATAGGAAATTTCATGATATTTCACCTACACATAATGGATACTTAGTGATAACAAAAGAGATATACTGATTATCAATGATGAGTCCTGATTTTTTAGGTTCAAGATATATTGTTCCTCCACATATCATCAAGTAAGAGATTAAAAATAATTTAAATGAAGGGAAGGAAATGTCTTAGCTACATTGTTCTCTTTGATTTTAATAATTGCATCAGAGCTATGTCATATCGAAAAGCAGTCACATTAACCCTCTATCATGTACATGACATATTTGAAATATCCATCATAATGAAGTACATATCAAATACCTCACTTTTCCCAAATTTAGATATGTTACAGATAAAAAATGATATCAATTATGAAGAGATGATAGTGAAGTTCTTGAAATATAGATATAATATTCTACAAAATAATTTATGTCACCTAGTCAAGGAAATATGCTAAAAACATAAGTACGAGGAGGTGACATGGGAACCAGATGAATCTATGAAGAAGATAAACCATCAAATATTTTCCCCATAGTATGTAAATTAAACTAATTATGTTAAAATTACATTATTGTGTAAAAAACAATGACCCAATATTTTATCAATGGAATTACCATTCTTAATGTATAATTGTGTCATGTTTAGTAATATAATATTTTATAATTCAAAAACATTACATGATAAAAGTGAATTTATTTTGTCATATTAATTTATAAAATAATATTATAGAATGAATATGTCTAAAGAAGTTGAAATTATTATACTGTTACAAATAATATAAATTAAGATAATAAAAATAGGAAAATTTGGATTTATTCGATCTCCCAGAATAACCCCTCTCACAAACAACATTGTAGATTCAATGAATAATATTATTATTGAAATATAATTTTTTAATTAAGAATATATTAAAAAATGAGTGAAAATATAATTGAATAAATAATAAATTAAATAAGAGATATTTATAAAAATTATAGAACCAATATTACCCTTACAAATTTGACCATTATAATAATAATATGACTGCTTGAATAGTAATATGATCATCCATAATAGCTTCCTGATCAATAAGAATAATAAAATTATATATATATAAATGTAAAATAATATTTAGATATCTTGAAAATGACATTATGACATATTTTTATCATGATACTGGAAAATTATATTTTTAAAAAGATATAATATGGGTTTATAATTTCTAAAACATAGTTGATTTATTTTAGTTTTTATAAAAAAAATGATGATTTAAAAGATACTTTTTCCCAAAAAAGGGTTATAAATTATTATTTAGTTTTTTTATAAAAATGATATAATTTTTTTTAACATATAACTATTTTTATATGGTCAGAAAAATTATCATAATATAAAAATTTGTATTTTAAAAATAAATAAGTATTTTATGAAAAAAATAAAAAAAATAAAATTTAAATAATTATTTTCTTTAAATTTATTTCATTTATGGAATCAATACATTGAAAAATTATGAGGTTGAATTTTTCATTTTTTTTAAAATAGTAGATTTTTTGTGAAATTTGAAATATAGTAAAATACGGTATTTGACTTTATAAGTTAAATATACGTTTTAATACATATTTAATGATGTAAGAACTAATTATTTAGAATATACATGAGAAAATTAATATATATTTTCATAATATTCCTGAATTTTGGTAGTCTTGAGATAAAATAATAATAAAATTAATATAATACTCAAAACACCCCTCTCATCCACTAAAAAAATACCACCTCTCATCACCAGTTCACATATCACCCTATAGGAATTGGATCTTAACCAAAATCCTAAAAAATAACTCACCATATCTCTCATATGTGACTAGAAATATTTTAATCATGAAAATACCAATTCCAATTTCATTGAGGATTTTTTCAAGGACATGACATTAAAGAGGTTATATTCATAAACTACCCACTTTAAATATTTTTTTTCTTTTACTTTCTCCTAAAATCCCTTATATAACATGTATAAGTCACTATAGTATCATAAAAATATCTAAATATTACATATATATTGGAATATCTACCATCCATCCTCTTCTTTAACCTCTTATTCAAAAAACAAGCATTGTCCATATTATATCAGTTCAACACCTCCATGGATGATTAGATTTTGTTTCCCATTACCACATACACAGAAGTATTAATTAAAATTATTTTGTAATAAATTAAAATAATATTTATATTACATATGTTACACATTCTTTATTGAATATGTATTCCTAATATTAAATAAAATGGAAATAGTTTTCGATCACCAGTAAAATAACATAAATGATCTAAGCATATGATAATACTGATTCACTAAATTAATTATCCTCATGTAGGACCCAATATGGATATTTGGATCATTTAAATTTGTATAAGGTCATAAAAAATCACTTCACTTTTAGAGTTTTAGTCCCATTTGAAAAAACATTAATAATTATCCACAATTGATCTAAACATGGAATCATGAAACAAACTCCTTCAAATAAGTATAATAAAACCTTATATATCATTGAATTTTTTATAAATAAACATAATATAATTATATAAAATAAAATATAGACATTAATGGTTCTTAGTTAGGTATTATTAAATTTAATTTAAATATTATAAACATTTAGTGAAACCTCACAATAATTTGAGAACTTATGTTTAGGGATCTTTTGGAACCACACCATTTTTATTGGGTTATTATTTATATCTATTTTACTAACATTGTTTATATTGTAATTATTTAATTTTTATACATTATTTTTATATATATCACACAAATATTCGCATTCTAATTTACCTTTATTTAATTGGGGTATTCCGATTTTAAAGGTTCCCTTCCCAATTTCTTTTAAAAAGATGATTAAATTGTGATGCTATGTTTTCATTTCCTATATTATAGTACCACTCAGTGAGATTTTATAAATCATAGAAAGTTTCTAAAAAATTAGTTTTATATAAAATATCATTTTATTTAATTTATGTTTTTATGGATACTATTATGCTATTACACTCTTTAATGACATTTTACCCTTTTCCCTAAAATTTTATATTATTGGTACATATCCCAAGTAACCTATCAAATAACTTTAAAATGTTCACTTAATTTGGAAATTATATATTATGATATATTTTTATTTACACATATTAATGTGTACTAATATTTTAATGCTATATTTCAGGGAAACCATTATGATATTCCATCTGATTATTCTTAATGACATGATAACACAATCCATTTCATTCCCTGGGAAATCCTTTTTTATGACATATTATTTAATACTTTATATTTAAAAAATATTAATGAACATGCTATTATGGTTGTAACAAGATACTTATCCAATTTATTAAGATATTTTTATGTCTCATGAAATGAAATGTACTGTATTAAGGAGTAATCATAAATGAAGATGGGACACTTTCCACCATGTGATGTTGTATAAGATGTTTGAAAGATAATTTTATAATGTCATGTTGTATTTTTTTTCCACAATACTATAATTCCATTACCTAGGATTCCACTTTCCTTATGCAATGATCCAACAACATTAGTCATGAGCATTGACCTTTAAGATAATATGTTACTCATTTCTACTCACATGATATTCTTTGTTATCATGTTTATTCCCTTAATGGCATTTTTTGATCACCTATTTCATTTATGTATTACACGGTTCATCATATAAAATTTTAAGAGATAAAATGTATTTAGGATCTCATAATTGAAAATAAAATGCTGTTATTTTAATTTAATTTAATTTTTATTCATTACTAAGCTATTATTCCAAATACCCAATGCTTTTTGTCTATTAGGATTTGTTTATTTTATGTTTATATGAAAAATTATATAATAATATGTGTAAAAGGAATTAGTTTCTATAACCCCACAATGAGAACCCATCTATATAATCAATGAGTTGATCTGAGGAAGGAATCACAATAGCCAACCTCTCACACATGTCGATCCATACCCACTGGGTAATGTCCTTTAGAATGATCTCACAACTTCTTGTTAATATATGTAGCTATTTGAGGAGATAATTTGAAAATAAAAAGTATCATGTAGTTTAAATAGTTTCCCCCATTGAAAATTCTCATATCCACCAGAAAAAACAAAATATATTTTAGGATGGAAACCCAATATCCAACCTCTTACATTGAATTAACAATAATGTCCTATGGATAATCCCATAAATAATGAATAAATCATGGGGGGGGGGTATAACAGATACAACATTCAATATTACCTTATCAAGAAACACATATTAGGCCCTATGGATAATTTGTATCTCAACAAAACATGCCTAGAGTAACAGAATCATGCATGTGAAAGTCTTAATCACTGGGTCTGACATACTAAAATGATTTCCCATATTAAATTAAGGAAGAGAACCTTGGTGGTATAAATGTACACTTTAATACTTATGTCTCCAGGATATTAATACATTTATACTATTAAACTAGGGTTAATATATACAATAATAAGTTCAAAAAATCCCATCCAGTATAATAAAAATCAATTGATCTAATTCATGTACTCAGGTAGATGATAACCCACAAAAACTCAACATATTTCACCCTAGAAGGATATCGATAAACATGGCATCTCAATATTAACCTATTGATAAATTATACACTATCCACATCCATAATCCATTTTTCAAAAGCTCAACTACAAAATGGATCATTAGTTACATTTGCATACACCCTTTACAGCATGCCACATATGTAATAATCTACCTCAGATGTCCCAAGGAATTCACATTATAATTTCTTGTTATATAAAGGGAATCCATAATGACATCATGTAGTGTAACTAATCCCTCAATATCATTTCATCACATTCCATGCACAACACCCATGTCGTCTCAAAGAAGATAACACCATTGTATATATCCCAAAGGCACCACTCCAAAATGTTATCTATGATATGTTATGAACTCTCCACTACAATGTTCAAAAAGGAAACCCATTGGCACCACCAAAAATAATCCAACTAGGTGGTAATATGATTATAGCACCCAAAAATAAAAATCTCAAATAAAATATATAGGATAAATAAGGGCCACACATTATATTCAACAATTATCTAATTAATGGAAATATTTGACCCCTTTAAAGTAGATTAATCACAAAACTAATCCACTGAAGGATGTTATAAGGTCAATGAACACATCAGGAACTTTGTGATGATTACATTATTCATCACTCACTAGAACCACTATACAAGTACTGTATACAAGAGAAAAACCCCATCTCATATAACCTCAACATAGCCCTTTCGTAATTATTCACATTAACCCAGATCTCTATTGGGTCAGTTTAACCCAATTAGAGGATAAAACCCTTGAAAGAATAACCTCCAAGATAATCTAAAATAAACAACCCCCATATTGAAGATACAATTCACAAAGATAATAATTTAACCAATACAATAATGAAACTATCTAGTCACCCAAACCCCTCATAGAATTCCCATGGTTAATACCCAAGTAATTAAACATCATTTCTCATACAAGAACATGACATACAATGAGAAAATAAATGAACCACCTACATCCAACAAAAATAGTAATCCCTTTCAATGTAATTAATTCATTTGACCCCTTTATTTGAAATCAGAAATTTTATTCAAATATATCATAAAATAATATTTATGCTAAAATAGTGGTTAAATACATGAAATAAAAAATAAAGGACTGATAAGTTTCCAATTATATAAAGAGATGAACCTTCATATCTAGAAGACACAATAATATTGTATGAAAAAATTTTACGGTATATCAAAGAGGGTGGAGGGAGAGGGGGAAGAGAGTGTTGGGGGTTTAGAGAGATATGGTGAGTATTCAATAAAAGGGGGGGTTCCTCCTTTAAAAAATGTTATTTGAAATATTAAAACACACATAAGGGTCCATTATAGAAGGACCAAGGCAATATCATCCCAATGAACCCCTTCTAGGGGAACATTGTCGCATGAATATTAGGTTTGTGATGAAACCTACCATGTTGGGGGAAAACCATGAAATACTGATCAATGATTAAAATGTATCTGGGTTCCTTTTGATAAAATCCATTTACTTGTGGAATCCAAAGACTCCTCCCCCAAGAACCCCTCACAACACAACCCCTTAGTTTTCATGTGATTCTTTCCCTCTATGTAGCCATATATAATGAATCCTTTGGTTATGGTGTGGCACATTCTTACGGAGTATCCCTCATAGCATAATGTCTTGTGTTGTGGAATTAAGTGATACTTGATAGAGAATTAACGATTCTACAATGAGATTAAAATATCCTACCTTTACTTGATTCAATATAAATAATCAAAACAAAAATATAACATTTACAGATTTCACTAGATATGCCCCACCTCTTATTGTACAAATTTAAAACCAATTTTCAAAATACTCTTACTGTGTGGATAAAAATTAACAGTACCCTTTGGGACAACATCCTATAAAATCAAGAGTCATTACTAACCCCAACTATAATTATTTATATCATCGATAATTCATAATGGGGATCTGATAAAAAATATCAACAAAAAACAATCGTCAATATGTCAATATTATCAGGGTATGACCTTGAAAACTATTCAAGCTTCAACTACACGACTCCACAAATCCAAAAAAAAATTTAATGTATGTCTCATCACATTATCACCATGAACCCTAATGATATTTCCATGATAGTTTTCATCCCACCAGAATCATTTTACATTGAAATGTCCATCGACACTCTCAAATTCCAAATGTAATCCAATAAGAAGTTAACACACAAACAACACCCCAACACCATGGTTGTGGATAAGAACACCCATTATACCCAAACTTCAAGAATACCCACAACCGATAGACCTTTGTTATTATGGTTCTCTCAAATATATTAACATACCATCAATGAAATATTTTTTTAATAATACTACCCACCATTGGAATCACTAATACAAATGACACCATGAGTATACCAATGACCAAAACCATCATTATAGATTTCCTTCTATCTGATCTAAACATTGAAAAACATCTCATAGATCCTAAAATGGGTATCTAAAAATATGTAACCATCCATAAACATTACTTAAACTAGTTAATTCCCCAAAATGTATCTATTTTACATTACCAATGATCATTTTAGTTAATGTTTTTCAAATGTTAGGACATAAATCATACATATCAATCCACATGGGTTCAAAGTTGATAAAACTAAAACAATACCCATTTTTTCATAGTACAAAATCATTATTTAAAAATACGAAATATGGTTTTGAAAAGTCTTCAAAAAATTCATCTTGGCTTATCCTGTTATATTACACATCCTTAAACACTTTGAATTTTATTTTAAACATTGGATGAGCACAGAATTCACAGTAAGGGATCAAAAAAGATAGAGAGAAACCATTAGCACATTAATACCTTTAAACATATGAAATAATTTTTACAAATACATTCTTTTCACCCAGAAAGTATCTTATACATAGTTTATAAAATGTGATATTTCCATAAAATATAGTAAAAATAAATAAAACCATTAGGGTATCGTGGGGAATTACTTGCATAATATCATAACCCTCATGATAACCATATAATTTTTAACTCTCATGACTACCTTACAATATAACGTTTACAAATACCTTATGGTGTAACCATTGTAGTTACACTTGGTGTAACCATATGACCAACCTCAAATGTACACATAACATATGAATTGAAGGGAGATATAGGTCCCACCCATAATCATAAATTTTTTCAAATAACAAGAACATAATCATAAAACATGAATAATTTCATTAAAAAATTCCTTTTCATTTGGTAAAAATAGAAATCTAAAAGAGGAATTTTAAAGAGGAGTCCATTACATATATCATATCATTGTAGTGTGAATTAATAAAATGAATAAACTATGTATAATCACAGTAAATACACATAATTAAAAATAATATATTAAAAATTAATATAAAAAATAATCTTATCATGATATAATCCATGAAATAGAAGGTTAACCCAACGAATGAAAATTTGGTTATGAATTCACTAATATCAGGTTTTTCTTACATGAAATGTGTCTAAAAATACTGAAAAATTGTTAAAAGAGTGTTATTAATTTTTTAAAAAACATATTCATTATTATTATACCTTATATGTTCTTTTTATAACCTCAATCCATCCATTTATTAATAATATTTTGTTGTTTCCGTTTTTTGAGTTCATTCTTTACTTACTTTCTATTGTTGGTTCGTAAAGGATTTTCGTTTAGAAAGGAAGAGAAACTCATGAAGTGGAATTAAATGGTATTAATATGTTTACATAATATAGAATGATACCATAAATTATTTTTTTCATATATTATGATGAATCATTTGATAAAACATTAAGGATTTTTTTAGATAAATTTTTTGGTTATTCGATAATCTTAAACTAGTTTCATTATATAACCAATGTTATGTATATATGTAATGTAAGGAATATTAAAGAGGTTATATAATGAAATTTAAAATATTTTTAAACCATTAAAATAGTTTTATAAACAGATCTAAATAATGTAATAGAAATTTCGAACACATCATCCACGATGTCAGTAAATAGTCACATCAAAGCCGATGTTTTTATTTTTTAGAATATGCGGGAGAGGAGAAGATTTTTGAAAACTAAATTTCTCCCTAAAAATTATGGTATTAAGGTATATATATGATACTTGATATTTAATTCCTCTTGTATAATTTTAGGTGAGGAGAGTATAAAAAATAATGGAATTTGAAAAGAATAATAATACAAAATGAATAAGGATTTACACCTCCTAAACTCTTATCCTTAAGATACTATGTAAGGCTATTGGTTTTGGAATTTTCATGAGACTTAAAGGTCTTTTATGTGAGGAATATATTTGAGAAGTGTATTGGGAATATGGTAGACAATGTTTATATCCTAAGAGGTGTTTGAGGTAGAGGGGATTGTGCGGTGGTATTTATATTGGATGAGAGGAGGGGTTTTCCATAATTTCAATTGTTATTTTATTATTTTGCTTAGCACATGAAAAAGTATTGGTTCTTGTGAATAATAATAAAATAGGGAAAGTGAGTTCAATCCAACGATGATTACATTATCCAAGATGTTAGGAATAGTAAATTTAATTTATAATGTATATATATGGTAAATTTCCATATTTCACTAATCTTTAAAAATTGAACTGGATCATAAAAATTCCAAAAATTCACCCCAAAATTGTTTAAATTTGTAGAATTCAAAAACTGGACCTCGTTTTATAAAAATAATTTCCTTAATACGGGAAATTTAATTTTTAAATAAATTCATTATTTAAACAAAATAATAATAATTTTAAAACTATAAGGTATTTTATTTCACCTTGAAATATTAATGAATATCTCATAAAATTATCTTATAAACATATGATAATAAAATAATAATTTATGATTACATTTTATTAAAATAAAAGTTTCATTTAAATTATTAAATTAATAATAAAATTGTAATAAAATTTTTATGACTTATCAAAATAAAAACACTTATAATATGATCATAATTACATTTATAAGATGCCAAAATTTTATTTATACATTCAATAGTGAGGTTACTATTCATTGGGATGATTTGATATTCATAAGGGTCTTATAGGTATTCATAATGGTAACATTACTATCCATTAGCATCTGTTACTACTCACCAAAAAAATTATGTTATTCTTAACAGACTCTATATATCATAATGATTGTTACCATCAATGTGTGTTTTTTGAGATTTAAAACATAGAAACATAAAAATTTAGTTTAATGGCCGGGATATAACTATCATATTAAAACCATGTATTATTATTTAGAGACTCATTGTTACATGAATTTAAATTTATTTTTAGATCCATTGGGTGTTACATTATCCCCATGTTCTAAAATTACATACCTTTAATTTTTATTTAGTTATTCATCAAGTGAGGGTACCTTTACCTAATAGAATTTTCAGATTCCCATGTTGGTTAACCAACCATGTGGTTTCTCCACAAAACAAGAACTTGGTGGATTACATTTTTCCAATGTACTTTCTCTCTACTATTGATAATATTAATTGGTTTCACTTCATATTACAGGTTCTCTTCCTGTTGAACTACATATGGGCTCAAAAAATGGGATGAATATAGCACATACATTCTCAACATCCAAACATGAAAAACATTGGGTACATTGATAAAATCAACGAAAAAAACTACTCAGTATGTTAAAGGTCCATATTTCTCCAGATTTTTATAAGGTCCAATGTTCCATGGAAATAAATTTCCTTTCTTACCAAAATGAATAGAACGTTTCCCAAGAGATATTCTATAAAAATATTGACCACCTACATCGAAAGAAAATACATTCCTCCTCTTATCTTCATCACTTTTATGCCTACTCTGAGCTATCCTCATTTGTTATTGGATCATATTCACTTTCTCGGCCACTATATCTAATAAATATGGTCCCAAAAACATTTATTCCCAGGATTCATCCAAAATTTCTAGAGTTCAAAAACACTACACATACAATGAGTCAAATGTTTTCACCTGTATACTATAATGAAAAAAATTTGTTTTATGAAAACACAAGTGAATAAAGATAATGATCCCAAATTCTGTGGTATTTTGTTGAACAAGATTGAAGAATATCCTCCTATTATTGAATTATTCTTTCAGTATATCCATCAAATTGAGAAATAAGCACAATGATGAGATTTTATTCGGTTCCCAACGATATTTTAAGGCCTTTACAAAAGATATAAGTGAACTAGGGATAAAGGATACATATAATGGAAAGAGGAACTCCATGTAACCTAAAAACTATTTGAGGTAGAGTCAAGAAAGTTTATCCCAAGGCATAATATCCTTAATATTAATAAAATATGTATATTTTTTCAGTCGTTCAATAATAACCAAAATCAAATTGTTACCTTGACTAATATTTGGTAATCCCACCACAAATTCCTTGGATATATTTTTCCCATTTTCTCTCAAGCACTAAAAATGTCTAAGTCATCCCCTTTGGTAGTTATCACTCTGACTTAACATATTGAAATGTCAAACATTTCATAGAGAAGTATAAAATATATCTTTTCATTAGATCATTCCAGTAATAATATAGAAAGTATCTATGCATATTAGTACATCTAGGATGAAATAAAAATAGTGAACTATGGGCCTCACACAAAAATTCTTTCTTTTGAAGGTAATAAAAAGGAACACACAATATATTTTAAAATCTAAAGAATCAATAATCATTAATGATAAATTATGATAAATTAAACATTATATAGAATTATAAATTTTTCTGTAACTCACTGTCATCATTATAAGCTTTATTAATTCTATCTGATGGAGAAAAAGTTACTAACACCTGAAAAAAATAGAGGGATTTTCTGCACCAAAAACTTCCAATCCAAAATTCATAAAATTAGTAATCAAAGGGTATTGTTCCAAACATTACATGGTTAATGATTCCTGATGTTTCTGACTTGAGGAATGAAATAATTTATTTTCCTTTCTTGGATGTTAATTAATCATGTAATCAAAATAATTTATCATTTTAAGCCATCTTATATTCCTCATGTTTAGTTCAATCAGGTTGAATTTATACATTAAACATCTGTGATCAGTATATATTTCACACTTGGATCCATATAAATAATGTCTCCAAATTATCAATGAAAAACCCATTGCTACTAATTTTAAATCATGTGTGGTATAATTTAACTCATGAGGTTTTAGTTGTGTTGAAGCATATGGAATTGGTTCATCGTTCAACATTATAAAACAACCATGTCCCATCAATGAAGCATCACCATGGAAAAAAAACTCATCATTTTTTAAGGAAGGGACAAAATGGAGAATTCACCAATCTTCTTTTCAGTACTGGAACACAAAAATTACATTTTTCTATCCAAATAAATTTAACCCCTTATATGTGTTATCTTATTTAATGTGCTATATAACTGTGTAATATTTCAAAAAACCATCGGTAATAAATTGCTAATCCATGAAAAAAAATGATTCTGTTCTACATTTTTAAGAATTGTCCTATAATTAAAAACTTTTTATTTTTAAGGATCAACTCTATTTCCATCATTAGTTACAATGTTCCCAATAAAATAAATTTATTGCATCCAAAAATCACATTTTTAAATTTTTTTGTATAACTTATTTCCATTCAGAGTTTGCAAGAAAATCTATAAACGAATATAATGATTCTTCTATCTTTTTAATAATACCAAAATATCATCTATATGAAAACAAAAAAATTTCCAAATATTCATGGAATATTCTATTTATAAGGTCCATGAATACTAAATGGTAATTTTTTAAACTAAAGGCCATAAAAATAAACTCATAATTCTTATATATAGTATGAAAAGATGTTTTCAGGATGTTTCCCTCCATCAGCTTCAGGTAATTATATCCGGATCTCATGTAAATCTTGGAAAAATACTGAGCTGCTTGGAGCTGGTTAATCAAGCCATCACTATGAGGCAATGGACACATATTATTAACTGTAATGTTATTCAATTCTCTATAATAAATTCAATGTCTCATGGAATACCCTTTCTTTTTTATAAAAAAATTGGATCCCCACATGGAGAAGTTTTAGTATGAATTTTGACTTTATTATACAACTCATGGATAGAATTTTCAATTAATGAAGTTACATTTGAGGTATTTGATAAGGGGTTTTGAAATTATTATAGAATCAAGAAATAAGTCAATGGTAAATACCACTTATAATGGGATATAACATTTGGAAACTCATTAGACAAAACATATAAGTATTCATTTACCACAAAAACATCATCAATCTAAAGAATTCCCTTGTTTTCAACATCATGAATATGATAAATTTAATTTCCATATTTTAACAATTTATTATCTCATTGATATGTTACCTATTACATGGGTTCATTCTTATAAAAATACATTAACTCTTTCTGCAAAATGACAACTTTATCATTATAATAATACATATCATGATAATGTTAAAGCCAACCCATTCCTAGAATGAGATAAAACACTACTAAGAGTTAAATAAAAAAGATTTTATGTAATCCATTTCCATAGAAAAAAGTAGAAGGATTCTTATAATGCATTTTCCATGTAATATTACCCCCTGGTGTTTTATCCATATGTTCTGGTCTCATTTATTGAGGTGAAATATCAAATTATCTAGAAAATTTATTAGAAATAAATGAATGTGCATACCCCATATAAATATTGACATTAGAATAATCTGAGCAAAAAATAAAATAATTGATAACACTTCATTAGATGGCCTGACATCTACTGACATGTTTGTTAGGGATCTTAGTTCACTTTTCTTCTTATTATCTGTATACATTCCATTATTATGGTATTTCTTTTGGAATGATTTTTCATAAAGACACATATCACCACATTTAAAACACCTCATATTATTCTTATTAGGATTAATCATAAGATCATTTTCATTACAATTTTGGAAAATATTTACAAACCTACCACATATAAAACAATTCACAGTTTTGGTAAGGCATTCTCTAAGGTTATTTTTACCACACTTTTCACAATCTAGAAAATAAACTATTATAATGT
This sequence comes from Viscum album, assembly GCA_963277665.1. Classification (NCBI taxonomy): domain Eukaryota; kingdom Viridiplantae; phylum Streptophyta; class Magnoliopsida; order Santalales; family Viscaceae; genus Viscum; species Viscum album. The sequence continues at coordinate 107,702,733 of OY728130.1, forward strand.
TAGATTTATTTGTTTAATACTTACCCATCAGACGCCATCTAGAACTCTTATTATTATTTTTTGATCATCAGTAAAATACATTTCTACCCTCTCATTACATCAAACTAGTTTCACAAAACATTAAAATTCACTGGAGGTTAGTTACTTTTGATTTATTTGCTGCAATCCTAATAAAATTGATGATTTTGATATCAAGAGCCCAAATAATATTTAGAGCATTCCATGCCAATCTGGCTATGTTTTCTTCATAAATTTTTACTGAATCCTCCACTATTTTCTTCAATTTAAGAAATTTATTTTCCATCCTATGTCGAACTATTATAGAAAAATATTTTTCAAGGATTTTGTTTTAAATTTAACCCATTCTGAGGCATAAATCTCCTTACTATCCCAGATATTCTTGACCACTGGCCATCACTATTCTACTTCCCCTTCAATATGATTAATAGAAATACTAACCTTTTTTTATCTAAACAACCTATGACCTCTAATATCATTTCAATTGATTTAATCCATGCTTTATCTACCACTAGGATAGAAGATCCAGTGAATGAAGGAGGGTGTTTCATTATATAATGTTCCTCTATATACATGTTCAATTTTTTTAGATCTAGTTATTCTCTTTCATGGATTCCACCATCAATTAAAGCCTATTTCAAATGAGCCATTACTATAACAATCTATTTTGTTTTAATCCCAACCATTCGAGGCGTGGATTTGGAATGATATCAGCCTCTCAGTTCCACCCAACCTCAACAACGCTGTTTCTTCTATGGAAAACCAATCTAAACAGATATATCTTATATGACGAAATATGGTAATATTTAAATGGAATATCATTTAAACGTAAACATAAGGGAAAAAAATTTAGGTTATTCTCATAACACCATTCAAACTCATAAATATATATAAATTGTTTGTCTACACTGACTATATGAACCCAACCATTATCATTACATTGTCTCATTAATTCAACTATATTTTACTTCTTTAAATTTCGAAAGATATTTTAGGTTTAGAGTTTATGAAATGTTAGAAATAATTCATACATATCAACCCACATACACACATAGTGTGTAGAACTAAAACAATATCCATTTTTTATTATAAAAAATATTTTAATAAAAACATGAAATATTTTAATTAAAATTCATCACATCATTCATCATGGTCCCTCCATTTCTCATACCCATCCCCAGATATTGTGAAAAAATTTGAAACCTTGTTTGAGTAAAAAACTCTCAGTAAGGGAAATAAAAATAAAGAGATAAACCATTATTACATGAATACTTATAAACCTATAATATCATTTTTACAAATAAGACCATCTCAACCATAAAGTATCATATAAATACTCTATGAAACAAGGTACTTCCTTAAAACATAGAAAACATAAATAAAACCATAATGGTATCTTGGGGAATTACTAAAATAATCTTTTACCCATCAAGGGTACCTTATGATTTATAACCCTCATGGATACCTTACAATGTAACCCTCACAGCTACCCTGTGGTGTAACCATCATAGCTACACTTAAAGTATGAATGACCTCCTACATTCCCATACCTAATGCATTAAAGAGGGATATAGGTCCCAATATTTATCATAAAAAATTCCAATTAACTAAAACATAATCACAAAAATTTAATAATTTTATAAAAACATTTGTTAGGAATTTTATAAAAATTGAAATTTAAAATAAGAGTTTCAAATAAGAGACCCATACACATACCGTATCATTATAGTGAGAAATATTAAAATGAAAGGAATATGTATAATCACTTTAAATACAAATAATACAACATAATACATTAAAAATTTATTTCATAAATATTATTATCATGATAAAATCAATTATGTAGAACGTTAACCGAAATAATGAAAATTGGGTTAAGAATTCACTTATGTTGGGTTCGTCTTACATAAAATGTGTCTAAAACTCATGTATAGTGGTTAAAAGAGTGTTATTAATATTTTATAGAAAAAATATTTATTTTTATAACACAATATATGATAATTTAATAACTTCATTCTATACATTTATTAATAATATTTTGTTGTTTACATTGTTGTAGGTGCGTTCTTGACATGATTTCCAAGGTTAGTCCGTAAAGGATTTTATTTTTGAATAGATGAGACTCTCCAGAAGTGGAATAAAATGGTATTAATATGAATATATAATATTAAATTATACCATAAATTATTATTTTTTCATATATGATGATTAATCATTAGATAAAACATTAAGGATATTAGTTTAAATCATTTTGGCGGTTATTCGATAATCACTAACTAGTTTTGTTATGTAACATAATATTATGTATATATGATAATTAAAGAATATAAAAGAGTTTATATCATAATATTAATGATATTTTTATACTATTAAAATGGTTTTATATCGATCTTTTAAGGAAGTAAATGAAATAGGAAACACATCTTCCCTGATGTTGTCAAATCGACACATCCAAAATTGTGTTTTTATTTTTTTGAATTGAGGGAGTGGAGAAGAATATTGGTGATAAATCCTTCCCTAAAAATGATAAAATTAAAAAATATATAATATATTAGATCATTCATGCCTCTTGGATAAGGGAATTTGAATAGAGTATAAGAAACGAAAAATAATTTGCAATGAAAAAATTAAAGAAAATGAAAGAGAATATTTTCATCTTGATCTCTTCTCCTTGAGATCTTCCTTAAGGACTTTCGTTTTGGCCTTTTGGTCAAACACGTAGGTCTTGGACGTGAGTAAGTGACTTAGGAAGAGTATTGGGATTAATTTAGACAATTCTAAAATCTTTAGAGGTTTGTGCGGATGATGGTGGGGTGTGATGGGTGGTATTAATAGTGGAAGAGGGGAGGGGTTTAAATTATTTTAATAATTACATGATTATTTTCTACAAGACAAGAAATATTATCGGTTCTTGTGACTAAAAAATAAATATATCATGTTATTTATATCAAAGGGTTCTTAAACCATCCATGATTTTAGTAATAGTATATTTAACTTATATTGTATATATACGATAAACTACGGTATCTCAATATTCGTAAAGAATTATACTATTTCCTAAAAAACACAAAAATTCACCCCAGTCATTTTTTGATATGTAGAAATCAAAAAAGGAACCTCATTTTATAAAAATAAGTTTTTAAATATGAAAGTTTAATATTTAAATAAAATAATAATTTATTCCAAAAATAACAATTCTAAAACTATAACTCATTTTATAACCCCTTGAAACATTTATCAACATCTCATTAAATTATCTTATAACCAATTGAAAACAAAATAATATATTATTATTACATTATATGAAAATAAATTTTCATTACAATTATTAAATTAATCATAAAATTCTAATTAAATATTTATGACATACAAAAATACCAACTCTTATAATACGAGCATATTATCACTAATATAGTGCGTAAATATTATTTATAAATTCTTCTGTGATGTTATTGTTTATTTGGATGATTTACTATTCATAAGGGTAAAATTACTCTTCATAAGGGTACATTAACATTCATTGAAAAATATTTTTTGATCCTAAATGACTCTAAATATTTTAATGATTGACACCTTGTATGTCCATTTTTTGAAATTTAAAACATATATGTAGAAAAATTTTGTTTAATGGATAAGTTATAAATATCTCATTAATACAATGTTTTATTACGTAGAGAGTTAGTGTTTCATGAATTTCAATTTATTTATAAATCCTTGGTGTGTCATAGACCAAATTATTCGGAATCACAACAAGCAAAATAACCCATTACACTCACCCAAGATACCTCATGTCCAACTAATAAACATACCAATAATTCTACAGCCCATCACCATACTCTACTCCCAGAGTAACTGTATATATGATGACTAAAACACACCTATTGGTTCACTTTTTCTCATATCATGTAAACCCCTAAACCTACTGAATTATAAAGTATATCCATATCAAATCCATTCCTGGTATCCATCTAGAGACTATCTAGAATTTACCCTCATACATACCAACATCATGAAGAAACCTCTATCACCCAACTCAAAACATTTTCATTTATCCGGAACTTTTTCTTATTTATATAATGTATTACCAGATTTATGCTTGAATTGAATGATAGGGTGATCCACTTTGTAAACATAAAATATGATCATTATAGTAACACCATATCACCCAAAAAACAGAACACCATATGTATTTCCAGACATGGAACATACATTTAAAATCATTGAAATCTAAACCCATAATACATGATCTATTTTTTTGAAGATACTAAAGTATTCCAAATAGAAAATTTACTTATTGAAGAACTCTTATTCATTACCATCAATGGAAATTAAAAAAAATATAACCTCCCTTCCCAACTATCCCACATGTCTAATAATCTCACCACATGATTTCCCTTATCGAACAGAAAACACACAACGACCCATTACAAAACCCACAACTCAATAAGAACCTGGTGGGATAACCATGATAGAATCAACCAATTCGAACTAAAATCTACCATTTAAATATTCCAAAACCTAGGTCCCAATTATTCATATCATTTACACTTCCGTGGTAGTTCAAAAGGACACTAACAATTTGGGGTATTCCTGAAGATACTATATATAAAGCATCACTTTCCAATGATAATATACTTACCTGAGGACCATGGATTAATGATATATCAATATCATCATTTTTTCTCAAACCATTATAGAAAATCCTATTACCATTTCAATTTTTTTTAATATCATATTACATCATCCCAACATACCCAATGAATAACCTTTACAAACCCAACACTTAGTCCCACGACACTCGAGTTTCATTATCAAATTTTAAGTATTTATACCTGTACTCAACCTACGTATCATCTTTTTACACACCAAGTGTATAACTAAAATAAAAACACTAGTCAGTAAACTAATGAGGGTTCCTCTAACAAACTAGACATAACTATAGAAATATACCTTGGGAAATATGAAAAAAACAATTCAAGAACAATTACCACATTATGGGTCACATTGAAGTGTGATCCTCTACACAATGGTGCATGAGACCATTTTATTTAGATGTCCTAAAACCGTTTGATTTTTCATTATATTGTGAATTTGTTTCTCACAACATACAATTATTCATTATGACACAATTATCCCAAATATAGCATAATATTTTTCATGTAGTATATTTCAATTCTTAATAATTTACAATAACACTATCACTGACCCCGGCCTCTACCAACTAATCCAAAAACCAAAAACAATATCCCAATCCCATCATTGGGGATCAACCACCCAAGATAAATTTCATATTAAAACATGGACCCCTCGAGGGTGTCTTTTCAACCAACCATTATAGCCAAATCATTCCATATCCTATAAACACAGTACTTATACTATCCATATTAGATATTCCTCTATCCTACACACTAAAAAGAAATTATCAACCTTGAGAAAGATTATATCATCAAATAAAATAATAAAACACATGATATAAACCAATCAACTTCCAATTATAAATTGTTGATATTATAAGCTAACGTTTACTTTTTAGTTAACTAAAAATAATTTCACAATAGCTTTATAAACCATATAATTACTTTAACAATTTTCTAAATCCATTTTCTTATTTTTTTTAAGATCCTTTAAAAGTCATATGTGGTCTTGAAAATTATAAAATACACATACATTCCAAGACTGATTTATGAACTCATTGAGTCCTAACACCCCTATAAATGATTAAAACAATACAAAACAATATCAATAAAAACATCATAGTTATATAATGAATTAAATCATAACCATACAAATAATGATCACCAATCTTATTCACTTTGTGACTTAATATTATACCATACAAGTGCCTATGATGCAAAAGGCTGGTAGGTATCCCATGTCCAGAAAAATAATTACTCTAATAACCATGTCCTAAATTCCACGTCAACCAAAACCTACCTATGATTCCACAATGTAACACACTCTCTGGAATAACGCATCATTCGTATATGATGAAGTGAATTATAACCACATGCATTGATATTTTTATATCCAAGGCTATTAAAAATTGAGATATTTTATAGACAACATGGAGAGACTATACTCTTATAATCATTTTCTACAACTAAACATTAATAAAATAATAATAATAATTTGAGTAAGACAAATGATTTACATCGATTAGAAAACCATGAATAGTATCTAATAGTATTTTTTTGTATCAAATGATACTCACATCAAGAATAATAACATCTTGATGATCAAATAAAAAATAAAACCGAAACATAATACACGAGTTAATTTTCTTAAAAAACTTTATTTCCTCCTCTATTTTGTTTTAACATCATCACTCAAATACCCATTCAAAATACACTATATAACATGAGTCCTAAAATTGAAACAAAATGTATTCATGTAAACCATGTTTCCTATTAAATGATTAATAAATATATCATATTATACAACCATTGTTTAAATATTGATATAAAATAAATATGTAGTTCACACATGATCATATCAGGTCAATGTTTTCTATCCATTACACCATGATACCTAATCATACCTATTACAATCAACATCAAATTAATAGAATGTCACTATAATTCGAACACATCTATAGAATAATGGAGTTGAGCTGGGGGGCTGAATCACAACCACTATCTTCTCATGTATGATGAACAATCCCCTTATTTTATTGTTACATTTTCAAATATCATATCATCTAATCTACATATGGAATAATATGAGGAAGGAAAATCAATATCCATCCTCATATGTAAGACTAACCATAAGGCCCCACAGCCACATCTCATAAACAATGATTAATATTAGATGTGATCTAAGGAGGGAATGTAATGCTCTAGGTTTTTAAGATGCATGTTGTTTTTATAAACATTATGTTTATAATTACAATCAATATATTTTTCAATTTCTATAATGGAATTGAAATTTATTTAAAAATATTTCATATAATATAAGAATTTAGGATATAAAACATTATTAAATTATAATAAAACCATTAAAAAAGAGAACATAAAAGTTTCTTGTTCATACCATAAAATATTACTCACCATTGATAGAATACATTAATTAAAAGATAAAAAATAAATATATGAAAATAGATACAAAATAATAAAATATTCATGAATATGAAATCCCTGTTATCATATTTACCCTTTAAAACCACAACAACAAAGAACCTATAGTGAGGTAGATCATCATAAAATGAATGAGAATAATGAAACTATTGAATATAAATAATAACTAGTCCTTGTGAAGTGAGAGTAGAATGAATGAATAATTTGGTACGTATACATAATGGAATTAAATGTTACTATTGTAAATATGGTCATTTCAAATACAGTTAGTGTAATATATTTGGTAAAAATATTGTCATTGGTCATATATAAAATATGTAAAATGAAGCCATTTATAAGATTGTTGTAAATTTAAAATAACATATCTCATTATATGAAATTAAAATAATATATATATATATATATATTGGAATTATATATATTTATTAATATTATTATTAAAATATAATGTAATGTAAATATAAAATTATAATAAATTTTTTAATATAAACTGAGTATCAAAAATAAATTTCTGAGAACAAGTAATTTATTTTAATTGGTTTTTTAAAGAGTTTTTGGTATAATAATATATTTTATTTTTGTCAATGGATTTTTTTCATAAGTATTGCATATTTTATTCAAAAAATTAAATTAAATATTTTTTATATATTATTATATATAAACTACTATATTAAAATATTTTTAATTATAAATTGATATGATATAATATTTAGATAACTCAATATTTAGAAAAATCAGTTTTTAATTGAATTTTATTTTCCTTATATTTATTATATTAATTTAAAAATTGAATTTAGAAATTATAAATTCTATACTGTAGAAAAGTAGCATCATTTTTAGATTACGAACATGAAACATTGTTGGTATGATTTTTTATAATAATCTTTCTTAAAAAACTACAGTTTTTAATAAAATTGTAATTTTTATGACTTTATCATTAGGTAACATTATCATATAAGATTAGAAAACCTTTTATTTAATAAAATATGCATTTCAAGAATAATGCTAAAATGTTTACATTTTTTTGAAAATATACATCTTCTTTACAACATGTTTAGAAAATATTAAAATTTTAACTAAATAATAAAAAGATTTCTATTTTTCTCATAATTATGTTTTATGATGGGGAAATCCAGTTTTGGATTTCTTTGAAAGAAGCCTACATTTTAATATTTTATAATCATCAAATTTATGTCAAAAAATAAATATCTATTTCACTGTTATATTACACATAATATTTGAAACATAATAACAAAAGTTTACTAAAAAAATACATTTATACATTATGTGTGTTTATATTAAAATTAATATTTCAAACCCATAAATTATGTAATTGAAAAATGATTCATAAATTTGAAATTAAAATAGAGAAATTAGGTAAAATTTTTAATTTTAATTACTTCAACAATATTACTTATAAGACTTAAAAATTAATTGATAAGGTAAATATAAATTAGAGTAATAGCTAAAAATAAAAAAATCCTTAAAATACTATTGATTGCCTCTAAAATGAGCTATTTAAATGAATATAAACACACACACACACACACACTTCCCCTTCATGTTTTTCTATTTTTGAGACATTGAAAATTGAATAGTAACATTAAGTTTTATGAAAAAAAATTATAATGGTTTCATCAAAAAAAATTATTATATTAAATTTTAAAAGGGTAACACTTAGACCACTCTGAGAGTCACCAATCCTTCAAATTTATTATAGAAAATGATACAAATTACTCTTAATAGAACCATATCACATGTTACAATATTCTTGTTACCTTCTTTTAGCACAATTTATTCATTTCCATTGATAATTCAAATCCTCGACCATGTTTAGTGCAAGGGTAGAATAACTCAGGACCAAGACAAGGGAATAATTCTCAATCAACATTCAGTAATTTATTCATTGATATAATTCAGTATTATATATATATATATATATATTATATAACTATTACTCCCTTAAAATATGATATGATAAATTATTTTTGGACCTGGAAGCCTCATTTCCATTCATTATTTTCCTTGTTGTGGGAAATGATTGGCATAATTCTAAAATATATTTATATTACAAAAATAAATATAATATCTTGAGATATAATGTTTCTCCACGAGAGATATATTTCAATTTATATGGTATACCCCATTTCTATATATGTATATAAAAATTAATTCAAATCCTCCTTGTGTATGAGTTCCCACACTTATTAAAAAATATCTTTGTTAAGAATAATTAACATCCTCCTAAATGATTCTTTTCCCTCCTTTCCCATATTATCCATTAACTATGATGTTTCCATTACTTCGTTGAAATAAAAAAAATGTATTCTCTTGTGAACTTTATATTTACTCTATCCGCATTTTAAAAGTATGATTTCAATACTAATTGATTGTGTGATTTAAATAAAGTTATTTTCAAATGTTCAAAAAAATTCCATTCATTCAATATTAGGTGTTTTATATTTCACTCCCCATTAATTTTGATAATTTTTTTCTTTTCAATGGAAAATAAATATTGATTATTTTTAAATGTAAAATATGTTGTTGTTTTTTCACAGAAAAATTATTAAAACCATGCATCCTTTTTAGGGATTTATTATTATAAATTAATTTTTTTTAAAATTGATTACTTTTCAAACAAATTCAATTCACAGTTCAAAAAAATACATTTCAAGGTGACTATATATTCTTATTTGATAACAAAGATAATATAAATTTTTAAAAAACCTTTTATGATCTCACCAATATTTTCATATTAATCAATAAATGATTAACATCCATGGATGTTAATTTTCTTGAATCTCTCACTATATGTTCTTATGAAATATTCTATTAGGGTGATAGAATTTTGTGTACTCAGATTTTACATGAAAGAGGTCAATTTTAGTGATAGCATCTTGAGGTGTTGTGAAACCAAATTTCTCAAGGGTTATTTATGATGTGATGAATGAATACCCATTTTACCATGTTTCTTCCTGATATGTTGAATTATTGATGTCATATGGAACACATAAATATGGATAATGATGGTTTGGGTATTATATCTCCCCCCAATACATTGTTTTGGTTTTCCTACCTCACGAGGTAAAGATATTGACTGTGGAAATGATGAAGATTATCTATGTTCATATAATTAATCATGGACACATGGTATATTATATATATTCGGAATATTAAGCATAAAAACGATGAAAATTGTATAAGTTTAAAAGATTAAGGATGAAAACGATGCAGATTTGATATATTCAAAATAATTAATGAGAAAATGATGAAGATGAGGTATGTTCCAAAGATCGAGTGTGTACATGATGCATATTATCTATGTTCATAAGAATGATCCAGAATGTGATGCATTTAGAAATGTTATTAATATCATAAATAATTATTTTTATTCGTATTCCATAATTCTATGTTATATATATATATATGTTGTACTCAATGAAACATATTTATTAAATCATGGTTATTTACACTTTTTTATTTGGTATCTGTTGTTATTTTTAGATAACATTCCCTTCCATTAATACATAAAGACAAATCTTCTTGTCCAATGGTAATTTTAATATGATATTTCTTCCATGTTTATTTTTTCCATCATGTGTATGATCTAATCCCTGATGACATATTGATGTGTTTTTCCATTATAAAGAGTTGATTCTCATCCATTTCATATGTTTTCCTTTCCCTAGGTTTTGAATATAACTATAAAATATGTGTTGTATATAAACATATATAGTAAATATTGGTTATAGATAAATGTTCACATGTTTTTTTATTTATATTGTATTAAAAATACCATAAAACAATTGGTAGTTGGGTTTTGAGATTGATTATGAGATATACTATTGAAATCCTAAAATTAATTTTTTTTTGTTATGGTTAGTAGGAATCGATTTAGTTTGTATTATATGAGGGTTTATTTATTTGTTTGGATTTATGTACATATATTATAAAATTAGATAATATAACTTTGGTGAAATTGATAAGGATAATTAAAATTTATTTTTATAATTATAAGTCAAAATTCAGATGTTTTGGTAAATTATAGATTATATTGTTCTATGAGGAATTATATCCCTATATTAAAACTATCAAGTGTATGTGGCTATGGAATTTATACATGTTTTGGTAATCATACAAAAAATTATTCGCTGAGAATTTAATTGATAGCCTCTTTAATGCCCAATGATTGGGCCTATGACATCATGCATGGATAGACACTCCAGGGGGGAATGACTTAGTTGATCACAAGATCCATAAAAACTACTATGAAGGTTATATTTCCTTATGAATTTTGGGATTTGGTTGAGACATATAATATAACTCAAGATATTGTAACCTATGTCAAACTATGATTTGTATAGGTTTAAATAAAAGAACTATAACCTAATGTTATAATGTAAATGTTAATGATTTGTTAATGTTAAATTACTCTTATAATTTTGATTCCCCCCATATTGATAAATTTCTTTCAGTCCTATCAACCCAGTTGGTTTTAAGAAAGGATGGTACGAGAAATAACCATGGGTTTGAGGGACCAATTAGAGATTACCTTAATGAAGAACCCTTTAGAATAAGAGATCTATTGAGAGACCTTATGAATATTCCAAATCATATATAATGAAATATGATTAATAATATTACCATAGTTTAAATCTTGGGGGAACTATAGTAGATAAGTATTATGTCTCATGAAATATAAAGGGATAAATACTATTAAAGAATGAAAGTTAAAATTTTTATATATTATGAATGTAGAAAGATATACTAATGTAATTTCCACAATTGTAATTTAATATTCTCTACTTGTTGGAGAGGGGTTCATTGAGAAAAATAAAATTAATGAAAAATATAGATTTTAGTCATCGTGAGAGAATGAGATAAAGGTCATCAAAGGGTACCATTAATCTTTTTATTAATTATATGTAGGGAACATGGAATTTATCCATTTCAGATCCTTAATCAATAAACTGACCAGGAGGATAATAATCACCAAGATCCAAGATCAAAAGGAAAATAGAATAACTATCCAAAGACTACTCTTAATGTGGATCATGATATTTAAGGTACACACACCCTATAATCTAGTGTTATAAATTTCATGTTTTAATTTATTTCGTGGAACTATAGTATAGATAATATATTTTTAAGTATCATTAAATAATTATTAGGATGATTTGATTGTAAATGAAATATTATTATTCTATGATTACTGTATTCAATTTGTTGTTTATGTGATTCTATCTTGTTTAAATCTAATTATTCATCCTTTAGAGAAATTTAATACGACTTTTGTATCATATTGCCTCCCCAACTTAGTGGAAAGATGAAAGTGATTAAAGGAATCACATTTCATTTTACACTGTGATATTCTATTAATGAAAATATGATAACAAATACCCTCTAGAATAAAAATTGTTTAATTTGGGTCTTCAAGCAAATAACATAGAGAACATTGTTCAAATAGTTAGAGGGAAACAAAATATTATGGAAAACCCAATTTTGAGTATATAGATGTTTTTCCCATATTTTTATGGTTGATATATCCCAATAAATTATATTCCATGTTGTCTCTATAATGTATAAGTCTTATCTAATTCTGTTGAAATGTAATAATGAAAATTTTAAGGAAATAAATTTTTAATGGGGGTGGGGCTAATATATTGCCCATGGATTTTAGGAATCATATACTTTTTATAAACTCTATATTTATAATTATAAACTATATATGTTTTTTTATTATGTTTAGTGATTGAAATTGATTAAGAAACAAGTCATATAATAAATTCTTTAAAAGTAAAGAGAAAATATTTATTCATAAATGAAATTTTTCAATAAAATAACATACAAATTATAATTTCACACTATAGATGATTAATAAAAATGGATAAATTAAAACTATTAAATGTTTAGAAATCATTACGGGATAAAAGATAGAAAAGAATAAAATATTCATGACTAATAAATCCCCAAGACCATATTTTACCTTAAGGATCACAATTTTTTTTTAAAATAATAATATGTAAGATCAACAAGAATTAATAAATAATTATGAATAAATATTTAAAATGAACTAAGAGTTATGGCTAGGAATATGAATTTGGAATAAAGGATTGATTTAGTAAGTATATATATAAGAAAAAAAATTGGTTGATGGAAATATTGTAATAGAAAATATGGTCGGTGAAACTATTTTTATTGAAAATATTTTCATTCGTCACCTATCTACTATATATACTAATAAATTGTATTTTTTATGTAGTAAATATAAAATAATATATATAAAAATGATATTAAAACTATATATATATATATATATATTAATATATTTATTTAGGCATTACACATAAATAGTAATACTATTTTTAAAATATGATATAATGTATATATAAAATTTAAATAATGTGTTTTATTTAAATTGAGTGGCATTATATAATGTTTCTATATAAATAGTAATTAATATAGTTTTTATTGAAACATATTTAGTCTAAAAGTAATACTTATTAGGAATAAATGTTTTGTTATGTATTTTATAATATATCCAAATAAATGAGAATGACCAATTTTAAAATTATATTATATATGAACAAGTATATTATAATATTTAAAAATTCAAATTGATATGAATAAAAATCATAACAGTTAAAATTTAAAATTTTATTTTTTACATTAAATTAGTTTTTTTAAATTTTTTATTTTCATTTAAAAATTAAATTTATAAATTTAAAATTAATTTTAAAAAAATGAGTTAGAATATCAAATTTTTGTTAGTATTAATTTTTTAAAGGTTATTTATTCAAAAATTATGGTTTTTAAAAACTTATAAATTTTATAATTTCATCATTATGTATGAGTATCCAAGAAGATTAAACAATCTTTCATGAAATAATATTTGTATTTAAGTAATGAATTTTTCAATTTTAAAATTTTCATAAATGTTATAAATGCAATGTAAAACATTTATTTACATAATTAAAATGTCAATATAATAAATACTATTTTTGATATTTTCTCTAAATAAGGGTGTTTTGAAGGTGATTTTTTATATTTGATTGCTTTTAAATCCACTGACCTCTAGTTTGTTTTATAATAAAACAGTTTATTTCATAAAAATCAGTATCTATAACAATTTAATCATGTATATTTTTTAAAACATTATAACATAATTTTCCAAAAAAAATATTTTCTACATGTTATGTGCATTTAGTTTGAATTGCCATTTCCAACCCATAAAAACGTTATTCTGAAAATAATATTAAAATTTGAAATTAAAATTATCAAATTTGGTAACAATCAAAAAAAATAACATAAAGTAAATTATTATGCTTAATAAATAATTAACTACAGAAAAGTAAATTAGGGTAATAATTAAACAATGAAAATGAAAATCATTGTTACACACTAGGATTACTTATAAATGAGTGGCTGAGGAGCTTCTCAACGCACACACACATTTCCATCACATTTTTCCTTTTTTGAGCCTTTGAAATTTGAATATCAACATTACATTATTCAAAATTTAAGGGTTATTTCCCAAACTACACTTCCCTTCACTTATTAAAGAGTAACAGATCCATCACTAAAAAACTCTATTATCCTTCAAATGAATTTAGGAAAATATAAGAAATGTATCTCCATGTAACCCTATCCCACATTTAAAATATTCTAGCCACACTTAGGTAGCATAAGGTATTCATTTTCATGGAGAATTCCAAGGAAAATTCAATTCATTGACTATGTTTCATGTAAGTGAGAAAATATTCTGGACCAAGTTCATATTTTTTCTCTCAATCACCCTTCATGGATAATTCATTAATATTATGACCCAAAATTAATTTTTACGCTGTAACTACTACCCCTTTTATTATAATTTCATAAATTATTATTGAACATAGAAATTTCACTTCCATTAACACTCTTCCTCACTAACTGATTGTTACTTGAAAGGTTATAAAAAACCATGAGAACATACAGTAGTCCATAATCTGCAATAAATTAAGGGCTTCATGAGAGTAAAACATAGTGATGTCTAGGGGCATCCCATCAGATAATTTCATTGTTCCAAAATGGATGGGAAACAAGACTTCAGTACACTAAAATCCTATCAACCTAATTACCGTTGGAAATAAGTGGATCAGTCGACAATAGGAATTTCAATATCATAATATTCTGTCTGGATATATATTTTTTTTCCTCAAGATTAATCTTTCGAATTGTATGGAATAAGATTTTTCTATCTTGGGATATAAATTTTGATTAAAATATTTATTATTTTCGAGTTACCATCCTTAATTAAAAATAAAAAATGATAAGAATAATCCCCATCATTTTAAATGATGGTATCCCCTCATTATAAAAAAGTTTTCACTTCTTCCATTATTCTCCTTTATACATGAATATTAAACTATCTTATTTCTCATGTGACATCTATTTTTCTATTTTCCTCTTTTTGTAAAGAGGTTTCATGTACTCTATTCAAATTTGGTTTGTCAAAAAATTCCTTTAAAAAGGTTTGATAGTTTTTTCGTTCATTCAAAATAAAAAGTTTTCAATTCCACCACATATTCCTTTTGATAACCATTATATCCTTTCAATGTTATGTTATTGCTGATTATTTTTAAAATACACGTTTTCATAGTGTTTCACATAATATATTTGAAACCATGATTTAATATCCAAGGATCCATTAGTGGTAATTCCTTTTTATAATAAAAAATTTTCAACATACAATGTTTTTTCATTACCTATCAAATAAAATTATTTCAATGTCATCCCAAATTCTTTGATTATTATAAATATAAAATGGATTTCTAAAAACTAAATTTTTATCAAACTCTTGTTTCCACATTTATCTATTTAATGATTAACCATTATATTAGTTATTTATAATGATTCACCCGATATATAATAGTCTATTATTATAATATAAAACGTCTTTATATGAGAAAGTTGCTTTTGATATCTTTCTCTACATGGAACATAAACATAAAAAAACATGATTAAATTTTGACAAAATATTAATATTTAAGAACAATCATTAAATTATAAATGTTTAATTTTACGGAATAAATAGAAGTATTCCTTTTATGAAATATAAGTGTAATTAAAGTAAAAACTACTTTTAATATTAATTAAATTCAATTATTTTACCTAAAATGACTTGTGTGATCTTATAATTTTTAGAAAATTATTTTTCTAAAATATTAAATTTTTAATCAATATTCATTTCTATTTCAAGAAATTTATGATTAATTATGATTAATTATTTTTTATATTAATAATCTTCATACACCAATTTAGTTGTTATATGATATGAAATAAGAATAAGAATAATTTATTTTTGGAAAATTCCATTTTCCAAAAAATAATGATTTTATTATATTTTATGATTCTATTCAAAAACCAAATTTATTAATTTTAGAATTTTAATTTTAAAAAACTTCACCATATTTTAATTATAATTAAAGTATTAACTAATGATGAAATTTTGGATCTATAATAAAAAATTGATTTTTTAGTTGGAAAATATTGGTTTTTTGAAAGATATAAATATTTTTAATTAATCATTATATGAAAATTTCCTAGATGTTAAAAAAATAATAAATAAAATATATATTTAAGGAATAAAATTAATATTTTTCTTAAAATTTTTTTAAATCAAAAAAAATAATTAAAATGTTCTTTAAGAAAATATAAAATGTTCGTTTAGTAAAAAATTATTTTCAATATTTTCTTCGTATCATGTATTTTGAAAGATACATTAAACATTGGATTTGCATTAAATCCTCATGTATTTTATTTTATTTTTTATAAAAAATATTTCATGGGAATTGATAATTTTAATAACTATATCTTCCACATAAATGTAATATTAATAAAAATAGACATTTTTATAAAAGTACTTTTTATATGTTTTATACGTTGATCAAGAAATAAAATTTTCAAAAACATAGATATTTTATTTAATAAAATCATTTATATGTTTTAAATTAAAATGGATTATTTTAGTTACTGGGTTTTTTGTTAAATTGTTTAAATAAAATTAATTACTTTGGTTAAAAATTAATTATCATCGTAAAAGTAATTTTGGTTAAAAGTTCAATGATAAGAAAAGAAAAAAAAATTATAAAATATTTCTATAAAATTAGTTTTATAGATATTTTAATCCCATACTAACTATCCCACCACTTGTTTCAATTTTTATCTTTGAAACATGAATAGTAACCATACATTCTTTAAAATTTAATGGTTATTCGCAAAACTACCCTTCTCCACACTTATAAAAGAGTAATATACTCACCCCTATCAAGACTAACCATACTGTAGAATTTACCCTTGAAACTCTAATAAATTATTATTAATATATCCCTATCAAATTTTAAAGAACTTTTGGTCACCATTATTTATCACTAGGCCTACATTTCCTATTAGACTTCCAAGGAAAATTCACATCCCCAACATGAGTATTATCAACTACATATATTTTCTTCTTAGATGTCATTATTAAATTTATTATTTCCATTACTATGTAATGATATTAGTAAAATTTTTAAAATTTAATTTTACATCATGATGGTTATTATCATTATCAATTCACCTATCAAATCCATTAAGAAAATGAACTCATCGATCGTTTTTATATGAATACTACCTCTTCTATGAAGTGAGGTTAATTACTTCTCCACACCACCTCTCTAGGATGGTATCAGTGATAGATTTTGTGAAATAAAATTATTTTTATGTCAAAAATAGTATTCTATAATGATTATTTTTTATACACCATCATTTCATCGATTCATTGATAAATGAGATTGGTAATTGTGCATACAACAGACTATCACCTCAATGAATGATGAATTTATTTTGTCATCGATACCATTTTGGACGGTTCTATGAATGTATTTAATGAGAAAATTTTACAGTTATGAAATATTTTTTCTTATGAATGTTACATAGTATATTTATCTAAATAAATTTCTTTTCTCTTTAAAATAATATTAAACATTACTGTTTGGGTTATTTTTCTACCTACAGGAATGATGATATAAGGTTTACATCATGACTGACTACATATTATTATATAAAGATAATATCATGTCATCATAATTAATTATATATATATATATTAATGATTCGGTAATGTTATAAGTAATTTTTTTCAATTTATTAATATATCACTTTCTGATCGTTAAATAAAATGAAACTAGTTTATTGAATTTTCAATTTTCACAAGTCATAGTCACGTATTTCACCTATTGAAAATGAGACCTAAATATTATTTCAAAAACAATTACTATTATATGTTGAATTATATGTTAATTATTATAGAAACAACTTATTGAGGATAAATATAGTCTTTTTTAAGTCTATATATAACAAGCAACTGAACTTCAAACAATCAATAATAAAAATATACTATAATTGGGAAAAAAATTATATTTGGTTATTATATAATTATAAAAAGGATATCATGGTTATATTACATTTCTTATATAATATAGTATGATATTTATATACATTATCTTATAATCTATAAAATGTTCAATTAAGCATGAATATATTGAAAGGGGTTTCTTCTCCAATTCCTCTATTTTAGATTAGTTTGGTATTATGAACATAATTTAATTTACATAGTTTATATACAACCTACATGAGATATAATATAATTAATTATTTTTTAATTTTTGTTTTTTAAAACTAGTTTCATTCTCTCCCTTTCAAAGGGTTTTGAATCAGATGTTTCTAAATCCATAATGTTTTCTTTATTCTTAATTATCATCCTTTGATACATATAAATATTTAAGAATCATGAGTACATTGTATGGATTATATACTATATGAAGTTCAATTATTAAGACATTAGTTTCATTTAGGGGTATTTACAAGTGAAATGGTGTTCCCTTACTCATGTGTTTATTGATTCAATTATTTCCCCAATAGTGTGGATTTTTGGAAACTCAATTTTTGATCATTGAGTTATAACTAATCTATGAAATAATTTAATATAGGATGGGTACATATTTCAAAAAATTTATACAATATGGTTTATGGTATCAAATAATTAATTCTATAACCTTTTCCAAACAACCCAGGATACTATCCCACCACGAACAACACATTTCGTGTTTATATAAGGTTATGTCTCCACACCAGAAGATGAAGATGATTGGATTTCCTTATTTTGAAACAATGATCATAATCTAATGGATGGATATGATTAAGAAATATTACCTGATATAGTTTTTTGGTAGAAACCTCTATTAGGGTGGACAAAACATTATACAAGAGTATATTTAATTTTTCAGTATTCGAATTGACTACTCATTGAGCCCAAACGGACATACAGATTAAACGTTTTGGGTGTTCGAAGTTGGGTATTATTTTAGCTTGAATTAAAATTGAAAAAAGAAATAATTCTAAATAGAAATTTTTTCTGGCCACCATGTGCCTCACTTTGATACGGAAAATACTTATCTTAAAAACTAATTTCATTTTTGGTTTGAGGTAGTGAATTTTGGCCTCTAACAAAATGATGCATTTATGGATCCCCTCTATGGATCGTCTTTTACAATGACCCTATAATGATCCACTTTTCAGATCCCATTTAAGGTTACTAATATTGGATCTGCATTGTGGAACCCCGTTGTGGATCTCCATGTGTAACCCCTTTGTGGAACCCCATTGTAGATCCCCTTTTCAAAACCCCTTTATTGAGCTATTTATGGATCCCATTTATGAAGCCACTTTAAAGATCCCCTTTGTGGATACATTTTTGAAGATCCTACATGGATCCCCTTTCTAGATCCACTTTGTTAATCCCCTTTGTGGATCCCCTTTATGGAACCCCTTTATAGGGACCCATTGTAACACTCTTTTGTAGAGCCCATTTTCTCTAAAGATTTTAGCTGGAGAAAATATTTTATTCAAAACATCCTATAAATATTAACCCGAAATTTAGGATGTAAGTGGGGTGGGTGAAAACATTTATGAAATAGTGGGATTGATGTGGAGGAGACTCATACTGGAATCAGTGAGCTATAATTCCTGAATTCTAAAATTGCAATAGGTCTTTTGGGATTAAATTCCATGAATGTCCTCTATAAAGTAATCTCCCAAAGAATCATCTGATTACAAATACTATACAACCCCCATTTATTTTATTATTTGAGGCATCACTAACACCGATGAAAACTAGAGAGTTACACGATAAATGATATATGATTAGATGGTGACATTTTTAGTTGTGGCCAATACATCCTTAATTTACACCCCATATAATACGATGCTTTAAGATACAACTCCACACTCCATAATATTAATTTATTCAACCTAATCCACTTGTTTTGTTTTCTATGATACAATTTGATATTATCCTCTTACACTTCTAGAGTACCTTTTGTAGAAACATTCCAGACACAATTTATGAAACCTCACCACATAACTCTGACACTGGGTTAAATCAGAATGGGCCACTCCTACAAATCTCCCAAACCATCCATTGTATAAAATCTTCTCCTGATTGTTCTTACTACTTGAAATTAAACTCTAGTATACCCCATATAAAAAATATAGTATCCCTAATTTGAAAATAAATATATTCCTTATGTTTCAAGAATAAGATGCATCATGTAATTTGATGACCACCCTAAAACCAATATGTTAATCATCATCGGTGTATCCTCTAACCACTACATAACTCACCATATTTTTATAATATCCTCATGGTTCCATAAACACGGTCATCCTTCAACAAGTAATCTCTAACCAAGACTTAAATTAGTAGGATTTATAATCGTTCTCATGGATCTAAAACTATGTCCATCCTCCTATGTGTAATACCCAACTAATCAAAAAATCACCACAGGTTGAGATTCTCATCATGGTTTTTGAAACATGGGAATACACTTAAGTGTAATCCATATCCAAACAATAAATCACCATGAGTAGAGAACATTATCAAGGTTCTAGAAATTTTGGAATCATCCTATGTGTAATCCCCAACCAAACCTAAAAAGTACATCAATTCAAGATACTTGTCGTGGTTTCAGAAATATTGGTATCCTGTTTGGTGTAAGACCTAACTAAACCTCCAAATTACACTGATTTAATATATTCCAATGATTAAACCCAAACCAATCCTCAAAAATTTCTATGATTTGTGATGCTACTCAATGTTCTATAAGTAAGGGAATCATACTAGGTGTGAGCCTAAATGAAGCCTCCAAATTATAATGAGACAAGATACTCATCAATATTATAGAAATGTGGGCATCATCCTAATTGTAAGACCCAAAAAATACGTCCAAATTACCTTATTTTGAGACTCAATTCATGTTTTTAGAGTAATGAGCATCCTGCTTTGTGTAATACCCATCCAAACCAACAAATCACATAGTACACTCTCATGATATGTGTCTGATCTACTACTGTCTCTTTTTTCGCACTTTAAGAATTGATAATTTGGTCATAGAGATATGTCATGATCATCCCATATACATTATGATAGTTCCTCAATTATGGTCCTCCTATCATGTGTAATATACAACCCACAAAACTATATTGTATTTGATTCACAACAAAATAGGCTACATAAGAAGCCTCTCTACGGTCAAAACCAAACTCCCCAAACCCACCATAATATTCTTTGGCACTTATCCTTAGTAGATTCAAATCTAAATCAGTTGGAAACATCCCATCCTGGCCATAAGGGATACATCAACATAATTCCCACACCACCATTGAATAGGAACCTTCCATATATACAGCCTATCTGGGTGATACTAAACAACACAGTTTGTCCTTATAACGTGACCAAAAAAGGTATGTTATATCCTATTATGTGTCCCCAAACTACATGGGGTCTAATTCATTAAATAAGGATACATAGGAATACAATCTCATGTCCACGATCCCTAATCATAACACCAACCTCCTCCCTAGATGTAAATAAACTCTAGAGGTCCATCTGTATAGACATAGACCAATGTTTAAGAAATTAATAAACGAAATATAGGGAAACTCTAATGCATATAAATTTTTACACAAAAAACACTGTTTCAATTAGTTATGTAGAAAATGGTTAAAAACTCATGTACGAGGATTTTTTATGGATTCAAGAAGAAATATTAAATCTATAAGAATGTTCTGGACTATGAATTATTTCTTATAAATAGAGTTTGATGAGCTCTAATTGTACTTATCTAAGCCAGTATACTATTTAAGGCCTCATTAGAGAAATTCTAGTGGTCTTCTTCCATTGCAATATATGTTTGAATTAACTCATAACAATCATATGCATGAATGTGCATTGTAAAAAAGGTATTATATCATTGTTTTTAGGGATATAACTTATTACAATATAATACATTTGACTTATATTACTCACATATTGAGTTATCTTCTTATGGAAACTATCAACCATATTTCTCAGAATGACTTCTAATCATGTTATTCTATTATTGAATAATTCATATATCCATTGATCAATATGTTGTGAAAATTACATTTTAAATAATTCAGATTAATTGATGTTAAAAAATTAATAATTGTATTCTATTTATATAATGAATTTTATTATCATTTCATATATTTTTATTCAAATATGGATGAATATTGGAAAGTTGAATATATATTGTTTTACCATCAACCGTCTTTATTTGAATTTTTTATGATCATTTTATAACTTTTATTATCATAGGTAATGTTACTAAAAACATTGATGAATATTTACTATTAATAAAGGAGTAATTTTTCTTGAAATTATATTTATTCTATTATATGGACCATCATGTTTTTATTTAGTTAGAGATTACTTATGAAATTACATGAAAAGTCCTATTGACTCGTATGGTGAATGACTATGAAATAATTCAGTGATAGGTAGGTAATACAATTATATAGACCCTTGATGTGTAGAGGGGTTCCACGAGACAAAATATTTTTGGTTTTGGTTAATGCCTCATCCCATAACAGGATAATATATTTCCACAAGGCACTATTAGTTGGATTTTAATATCTGGTAGTGTTAATTCCATTAGTATGAAATGAATATTATTAATATACATGTTTTAATTAATATCATTTATATTTAATTCCCATTATTCCATTTTGATTATATTTTCCTGTGGATTACTTAATATTACGATAATAATTATTCTAATTTTATCCCCTGATTTCATCAATTGTATGTTGAACTTTAATGATGATTTTATATTACAATTTTTTGGTTTCCATTTACCCTATTTATGAATAAATATAGTATATAAGATATCTTAAAATGATAACAAATAGAAAATAATTTATATGACATGTTTAAGATAAATTATGAATTACTTATATTTATATATAATTAAAAAATTTATTCCTTAAATAAAGAACATGGGATTTAATAGTGATTGTTATGTTCTAATTGTCTAAATCAATATACCTTAAATGGTCATTCATATGTAAGATGATAAATAATAAATATTTATTTTCTAGTTATGGATGTTTATATATATGATTTTATAGTTTTTATTAATGTGAGTGTGTTTATTATTTATTTAGGGAACTGGATCTAATAGTGTAGGTGTACTGTGTCATATTTTTTATTAAAGGAAATTTTTGGAAAACATTAGAGACTAATATTTTTATTGAATATAATTTTAGGCTTTAAATGTTGGGGTAGATCATAATTTCAGAATTATAGATTAAAATTTTTTATATTATTTTATTTTACATTACGGTAATAAATAAATTTTATTTTTGGGTTATGATGAAGAAACATTAGTGGGAATCATTGAAATAAGTCTAAGTATAGTAAAAAATCCTAATGATTTGGTAAATTCTTATTTATGATGTTTTATGAGATATTAAATCCTTGTATAGAGATATTTAAGTGATAATGGATTTGGTATAGATGAATCTAAGGTCAATTAATCTAAAATAATGATTGAGCATTGATTCAATCATTAATCTGATGCATGATGTATGGGAACAATAATACTAACAAGGATTGAAACTCTCAGTGATATTATTTGGTTATTAAAACTTTCTTAATTAACTAATATGATGGATTTGAATATGTTTGGGTTCGAAGACATAATTATAAAATGACTACGGATAACCTAGGATTGAAAATGAGATATATAAGATGATAAAAATGTATCATATTTTAAAATCCTATGTGTACAAAGGGAAAAATATTAAAAATTATGTTTTCATATTTAAATTTAGGATACTGTCATATCAATTTTTTTATTATTTGGTTGAATAAGAATCATTTAAATTAAGCTCAGAAAGTTATACACCTCGAAACCACTATGTCTTATGACAGAATATGTGATCATAATTAAACAATTATTTTTTTTATTATTTTCTTATTATAATGGAAAATTTGAGTTTTCAAGTGTTATGTAATAATGTAATATTAGTATTTTAATAATCATTTAACACTTATCTATTCTTATTATCGAGAAATATTTATTGACACTATTCTAGTACACTCCCAAATATATGAGGATTACGTGAAACATATAATGATTTATCTTCAATAGTTTACATTAAAGGCAATAAAAAATATAACAACTATTATTAATAAAATTGGAATGTTATTTTAAAACAAGGTTATATTTTTCATCATAACTATTGCATAACACATGATTAATGTACATAAAACTCTATAGTTTAATATATAAATAATATTGAGATAATATAGGGTGGTTCTATTTTAAATATGTAAGTTTACTAATAATTGGATGTCATGGGGTTGTTAATTGAATAAATATATTTTTGGGTAAGTTTATCTCATTTTTGGGATAATTTATATAGTGACCATTAATTATCTTCCTTAACTATTGGATAATACCATTTCAGTGTTAATGATAGTGTTAATTTTTAGTTTAATATAGAATCTCATTGAGTTTTAATGTCTTGAAGAATGAAATGATTTTAGGAAATTTTTTTTATTGGGAGAATATGGATAGGGTATATAAATAAATGGGTATATGATTTGAAGAATGATATTCTAATTTTTAGGAATATTTTGTTTTATTTTGAGAAAATATATTTTAATAATTATTGGGTTTAAAATATTTTATTAATGTTTAGTGTAATTTCAGAACTCCATTTCTTAAAGAATTAGTTAATAAGTATGAGATATCCCAACTTAGTCTACCCTAGGTTAATCTAATAATTATATTTGATAAACTGAATGTGATGTAGGTTGCAACATGATTAATACATATTTTGATTTATGAACTATAGTCTAACATGATAGTTTTATATAGATCGTGAGGATAAATTTTTTTATGGTTATTTATTAATATTAACATTAAATGAAAATAAAATATATTATATATTTTGGTTTTAGAAATAAATTAATCCTAGTGGTTTATATTTAACACAAGATTTTGTGGATAATGAGAAATCTATCCCAAAAAATAACCAAATTGAGAAAGGGATTGAGTGAGAAATCTTATTATTCTGATAAATAAGTTACAAATAATTATGATTAATAACATGAACATAGTTGAAATCCAAAACTCACCATTGACAAGAATGTTTTAATATCTTAAAAATTTGGGTGACCATGATGATAGAGGAATGAAAATTCAATCCCTTTCAAGTCAAACATAAGGGATGAAGCACCCAAGGAAATGTATTCAAATAACTGGAAAATGTTTTATATGTCGTAAATAAGAAAATATATAATTTAATAGTTTTATTAAAAAATGGATGAAAAATTCCCTTCCATGTTGTAGACAAGATATTATGGTTGACACCTCTTATTAAAATATATCTTATATTATATCTATCTTTTAAAAACACATGAATAATTTTATTACTAATTGATAATTAAAATTAAATGGAAAAAATTTATTTAATTTGGGGATAATTTAACACTACAATATTTTAATATATGGATTTTTTAGATGATCCAAATGAGGTCAAAATATTCCATCAAATGTAATATTGAACACAAGTGAAACTTAAAAAGATTTATATAAAATATAAATTTTAAAGTAATACCATTCAGAGGTAGTTATTGAATTAGTGGGAATAGATATGAGTAACGTATTTAAGGAATTTATTTTTAAAAAATAATTACTTTTTTAATATTTGTTAAATTTGAATTTTTTTCCTAAAATACTTAATAAGATCAATTATTGTTTACAAATATTTTTTTAAATTTTCATTTATTGAAAAACTAATATCCCTTTCATGAAACACATGATTAATGATGATAAATTATGTTTTATATTAATAATTGGTTTAAATTATTTTTTTATAAATTATATAATATAATAATAATAGTTGTAATTTGAAAATGTCATTTTCTAATAAATATTTCTTCGAATTATTTTGTAGGGTTATATTAAAAGATATAATTTATAAATTTTAGAATTAGGAACAAAAAATATAGGAAATTTTTTTGATTTAAAATAAAAATAATATTTTTATTTGAAAATTTATGTTTTTTTAAAATATTTAATTTTAATTTTAAAATATAGTTTATCATAAAATTAGAATATTAATATTTTTATCATTTTTAGGAGTATCATTGAAGTTTGAAAATAATTTTAGGTTATAAAAAATGTAATGATGAAATACATTTATTCATTTAAAAAATAATTTTTGAACTTATTAAACCAATCCAAAACCTTTGAGAACAAATAAAAATGATATTTTTGAAAAAACTATTTTCAATCTTCTCTATGAATCAAATATTTTCAAGCTGGGATTCAAAAATAGCTATAAATGAAACCCTCATAAAATATATTTTGTTTTTAATTAATGAAATATATAATAGGAATTTATAATTATAAAAAATATGTATTTCATAATATTTTTATCCTTATAAAAAAAATTTGGTCAAATTTGTTTTATATAATATGTTCTTTAAAATTCAAAATAACTTTTTAAATCCAAAGAAATTTAATTATATGAAATTATTTACAAATTTGATAATTATATGTTTCAAATTAGATAAATGGGTTATTGTTAATTATTTAATTGGTATTAATTATTGTTTTTAGAAATTAATTACAATGGATAAACTAAAATAAGATAAAAGATAAAAGTCATAAAAAAGACATAAAATACACAAATTGTTCTCCCAATGATGTTTTCATGTGTTTTAATAACCAAAATAACTAAACCCACCAATTGATCCCTTTTTAGGCCTCTAATACAATAATAGTAATATTAAATTGTTCATAATGTATGGGTTATTCCCAAAACTACAGTTCACATCAATTATAAAAGAGTAACATATCCACCCCTTCAAGACTCACCATACCATATAATTTTTCATTGAAACTATTCCAAATTTATACTCTTAGAATCCTTACACACTTATAATAACATATGATCACTATTATTTTTCTTAAGGCCTTCATTTCTAAGGATACTTCAATAGAAAATTCTATTCCCCGACATGAGTAGTAACAACATCCTATATTTTTATTATACTTTATTTTAATTGAAATTTATTTAATAATACTATTATATATATTCTAGATCCATTTATTTAATTTAATATAACAATATAAATGGTATTATCTTTATATATTCACATATCCCATACATTATGAAAATGAAATCTTTGATCAGGTGTATGTGCAGACTACTGCCTCCATAAAAAAAATTTGACAGAGCTAATATTTTCATAATTATTCTTATGTATTTAAATGATTTAATACCTTACAATTAATAAATTTGATCTTCTTTGGACCATTTTATATTTTTTGTTTATTTTTGAGTTTAATGTGAAAATTGGTTAATTCTAGACATTTAAAAGTTTTATGTTGTCTCTATAGTTCGAGCATAACTCCTAAAATTTTCATCGAATGAATCTGATTATTTTTTTGGGTGAAATAAGTTGTGGCTAAAAATAATTCATCTAGATCTCGAGCTGATTCTAAATCCAACAAAGAAAAAAAATCGATCAATGTGAAAACTTAATCTGGCCGATGACTGGAACATGTATCATTCAATGATCCATATCTTGGGCTACTGAACCAAAAATGGGGTGATTTTTTCTAGGTCAAAAATACAACATGATGAGGAATATGCATATAAATATTCATGGGGAAATTAGTTGATAAGGCTTCCCTTCAATCGGTCAAAGTATGGTTCGTGCAATAGTAATTAGCGGCCAGAATAAGTCAGGTCTACTAATTCGGCTCTAACACATTCCACACAGCTCAAAATTAGTTAAAACTTAGTGGGTAGATGGAAATCTACATTCCTCAGATCCTATAAGAAGGAACAACTGCTTGATTCTATGAGAGGGTGGAAAAACCAAAGATGAACCTCCGGTGGACAGTTTCTGGAGGAAACGTTCATGTTCTTATTTTCCCTCTTTTCTTTTTTTAGTTTTGTAATGTAATCTTCTTCCCCATTATCCCCAATTACCCTTACCATGGTCGGTTAAATCTTATGGGTGATTAGGGATGATTAAGTTTTCCATTTTGTAATGTTTTATTTCATACTCTTAATGTTATAAAATGGTTTCCCTATTTTGAAGTTGGTTACAATTGTAATAACAGTTTATATTAACATGTACGATTGTATATGATTTTATTATCTATTGTTATTAATGATTTGATTAATGAAAATTATATACTCCACAATTTTATGGTCTATATACGTTGGAATTTATCAAAACAGAGTGGTGAAGTAGATGGAAATCATTAGTAGGTGTCAGATTTGTACTGAATATTCAAGATTGTTTGGGATAACCAATACCCGATTGGGAATTGCCTTTATAATTTAAGGGTATTCGCTAAAAATCATTCACAAAAGGAAGAATATTTTACCAAACTAAGATATAGGTAAGTTTTAATTGCCCCAACATCATTAAACAAATAAGTGAGAGGAAGCGATTGAGAAATCTCATTTTATTCGATTTAATAAAAGGGGAATGAATAAATAAGAACTATGATAACATTGAAATTTGAAAAATAACCCCAACCTAAACAACCAATTATTATCACTATTTTTAATCAAATTATTTTTTAATTTGTTTTAAATATTTTACATTATTTCTTTCATTAGTTCCTTTTCTTTATTTTCAAAACCAAACAACATAAAAAACAACCCCAATTCGTTCTTAAATTAAATGTGAAAAACATGATTGTTGAGCCCTCTTCTATGAAGAAAACCTCGGTTAAACACTATAAAATATTTTAACATAGAAAATAATTGTTTCTTCACACCCCTCAAAAGCCACATGTCCAAACATGGAGTCTTTTCCTGGGAGGCACTGCCACAATCTAATTATAAATATTTAACACTTTTCAAAAAAACATAAATTATTTTTCCATGATGTTTTCATATGATTATCTCTTTAATTCATGGAACATTTACCCATATGTGGAACAAGAAAACGTGTTTGGGTAAAATATTGTTCACATACAAGGACTTATAAGTGACATAGAATAACTAGATAGAAAAGTATAACTAGTATTTGAATATATCTGTGCATTTATGGAGAAACCAGAACCTAAGCACGAACTTGAGGAGTCCAAGATGGAAGAATTTACTTCTAAGATACATGTGGATGATCAAAAACATATATATGGCTTCTACACTACGTTTTAAGAGCTAATTCGTCCACATATTTCTTATAAAGTAGAAGAACCAAAACAATTGATGGAAGACACCACCAAAGTGGTGGAATTTAAGGAAAAGATGATTGAGCCTGACTGCCTGCCTTTATCTTGTGAAATTCAACTACAAGAGCCACCTCCAATTAATGAAGAAATTTAAGATGAAAAAATTCAGTGAGATAATCTTATCTTAGAATATTTTAATTCTGTTTTTATTAAATCTGAATTGAGTATTACCTCCCCATGTTATAAATTTTCAGATTTGTCTAACAATTGTATAGTCTTGGTGGATGAGGAAGAAAAATAAGATACACATCATAAGGAAAATATGGGGCTCCCTGAACTAGATGAACACTTATTGGAGGGAGTTAAAGAGGATACCAAATAGGATTTCCATGAGGAAATAGATACACATGATGCATAATTTGAAAGGGAATAATTTTATTTTGATTCTTCATGATTTAATTTAGTTCAAATTGAATTACTTACTGAATCTCCAATTGAGTATTATTTCGATATAGTATACCTTGAGGAACTGATGGAGAATGAAGAAGAAGTTGAGAAAGTGGAAACCAAGAAAGGGGAGGACACAGCCTTTTTCCTACCCCTCCCATGAAACTTTAATATCATGTTCATAAGGGTGTATTTCATGTACTATATCCATGTAGTCCTCAGAAAAAGGATGAAGTTCAAGATAGAAAGAGGAAGTTCAGGTGGTTCATATTAATGAAACTTCACCCACCATTGGATTGGGGATAACCAACTGAAACTGCACATTTGGAGGTAGTCAAAACCTAGGGAACAATTGAGGGATTAAACCAAGATATATCCGTCTATTCTCGTTCTATTTCTGTTTTCGTTACTTTTAATAAATTTATTATGTTTTATTATTTACCATTGTTTGTATGTTTTTATTTGCGTAACACTTAAGAGCACAACTCAACATTGCACAACCAATAAGTCAGGTAGTACCTCCCCATATCTCTTACTTGATTATTTTGATTCAATTTAAACTATAATTACAAGTTAAATCCAATTGAATTCATTGCATCCACTGCATCATTTATGTGTGGGGGAAGGAACCTTTGATGTCTAGTATTTTCAATTATTTGTTTAAAATAATTGTGTGTATTTCAAATTTTTGTGTGTTTTTGAAACTATTGAGCTGAAATGATTATCATCACGAATTTTGAAACCCATTTCAAGGCATCAAACAATTTATCCCATGAAACTAAGATTAAATGAATACTGAAATTGACTTTGATTCATGTTAAAATATTTGGAATTTTTATGAAAATTACTATGACTTTTTAATCCCATTCCACAATTCACTATCTTTATATTTGAAATCTCATTCCCGTGTGGCTTCTAGACCAAGTTTTCATAATCATTTATTTTACCTAACTTTATTATAGAATCATACTATGCTTGATTTATCTCGAATTGGATTGATATAATGGTTGTAAATTGCTAGATCTCATGAATATGGGGTTTAAATTTGATTTGAGTTGAATTTGATGTTTACTTGTCCAGGAGTCCATGAGCAATTGTGGGAGAATTGACAGATATAATATTTTCATAATTATTCCTATGTTTTTAAATTATTTAATCACTTAAGATAAATAGATTTGATCATATTTGGATCATTTTATATTTTTTGGTGAGTTTTGAGATTAAATATAAAAATTGGTTAATTCTAGACATTTAACAGTTTTATGTTGTCTCTGAATTTGAATCATAACTCCTAGCTTTTTCATCCAAATCATTTGATTCTTTTTTAGGAAGAAATTATTTGTAGGCTACAAATAAGTCTTCTAAACCTCGAGCCAATTAGAAATACAACAACCCAAAACAAATCGGTCAATGTGAAAAATTATTCTTGACAGTAGAATGGAACACGTATCAGACAATGATACATATCTTGGGATACTGACAGCCAAATTGGTTGCTTCCAGCTGAGGAAGAATTCCAACTTTACTAGGATGATTTAATGTCAATTTCATGTATAAAGGAGTTGATTAACACCTCCCTTAAACTGGTAAAAGTATGGTTGGTGAAATAGTGATTGGCATCCTGAATAAGTCTGGTCTACTAATTCAGTTCTAACTCCTTCCCCATGGCTATAAATTCATTCAAACATTGTTGGTAGATGGGAAACTACATTCCTCAAATCATTTAATATGGTACCTCGACCAGAATCTATGAGAGGGTGCATGAGCCGAACCTGAACAACTGGTGGATAGATTCCAGAGGAAATGTTCATGTTATTTTTTCCCTCTTTTCTTTCTTTTAGTTTTGTAATTTATTGTTCTTCCCCCTTTAGCTCAATTACCCTTACCATGGTAGGGTAAATATTATGAGTGATTGGGTATTTTAAGTTTTTCCATTTTGTAATTTTTGATTTCATGATCTTAATGTTATAAAATGTTTTTTCTATTATGATGTTGGTTTCAATAGTAATAACAACTTATATTATCTTGTGTGATTGTATTTGATTTTATATTCTGTGGTTATTATTTATTTGATTAATGAAAATTATATCCCCCAGTAGGTTATGGACTATATAAGATGGAATAGATCAGAACATAGTGGTGATGTACTTGGAGATCATCAGTACGTTTGAGATCTGTATTGATTATTCAAGATTGATTGGGATAAACAAGACCCGATTGGGAATTGGCTTAATCAATTGAAGGTATTCACTACGACTCTTTCACAAAAGGTAGCAGATTTGACCAAACTAAGATATTGGTAAGGTTTAATCTCCCCAATATCATTAAGCAAAGAAGTAAGAGGAAGAGACTGTGAAATATCATTTTAATCGATTTAATAAAAGTGGAATGAATAAATAAGAACTATCATAACATTTAAATTTTAAAACCAACCACAACCTGATCACCCAATTATTATCACTATTTTTAATCACATTATTTCGCAATTTGTTTTAAATATTTTACTTTATTTTTTTCTTTAGTACCTTTTCTTTATTTTTAAAACCAATCAATATAAAAAACAACCCCACTTCTTTCTTAAATTTAAATTAAAAAACTTGATTGTTGAGTGATCTTCTATGGATACAACCTAGGTTATCCACCATTCTATATTTTAACATATAAAAGAATTATTTTTTCCACACCCCAGATAAGAACGCGTCAAATATTTTTTGTTTTTCAACACCACATCTAAATGATGGTATGAAGGATGGGTTTAGTGAATAAAATATTATTTTTATGTTCCAAATTAAATTATAAAATGATAAATTTCCATATTAAAATTGTTACATCTATTCATTAATAAATGGAATCATTATTTTCTTATACGGTTGAATACCAACTTCACTAAAAATGAAATTCATTTTTCATCACCACCAACATGGTTGGTTATAAGAGAAAATTTACTGAAGTTATATGATTATTATTAAATGATTAATATTTTAATTATATTTTAATATGCTAATTTTTATTCATTAACTTACACATTAAATATTATAAAACATTGTCATTTGGGTTTGTTTAACCACTTACATGAATAATGTCATAATATTTTTTTGTTGAATAATTATACCATTAAATATACTAAAAATATTATATAATAATAATTATATTAATAGTTTATAATTATTATAAAATTTTTTTATTAATATTAATGTAATTCATCAATATTTCATATTTCGATCGATGAACATGCTAAATCTAGTTAATAAAATTATCTGTAAACACATGTCGTATTCTTATTTTTCAATTAATGTAAATGAGCCCAAAATAATCATTAAAAAATGATTATTATATAATTAATGATATTTGAATGATTACATAAACCCACTTAGTTAGAATTTAGCCTTTTATTTTTAATCCTATAAGAAACAAGAAATAATAATTCTAACACCCTATAAAAATATTGAATAATTGGTTCTTACATTTGTAACCTACGGTCATAAAATAATTATTAAATTGTTTGTATTTTTATATATAATTTATATTATCAGTGATTAATATTGTTATGTTAGTTATATAAGTTGTTAGAGAATGGTCATATAAGAAGGAATACAAGGTATGATATTTTATCTCAAAATCCAATTTTTTTGACACGATTGGTATTATTCCCCAAATTTCACTTATGTTTTTTTGATACATCCTTCATTAAATGTTATATAATTATTTTTATTTTAATCATTATATTTTAATTTTAGTAGAATGCCCTCATTTTAAAATGTTTTTGAATCTAAATATTCTAATGTTGTAGTGGTTTCCATGGAATCAATTCTCATCCATTGAGTCATAATATATTTTCTTTGCCACGATCACTTTTTATGTTGAATTTAAAACCCTTGAATGGATTTTTATTATACACATTATATTTCATTGAATTTATAAGGCAAATCATGTTACTTTATTCAAGGTACTATTTATTTAGTTGTTTCTCCAATAGCGAGAATTTTTTCTTCCTAAGTTATCTTTCATTGGTTACGGAAAATCTGTAATCTTACTCATATAAGATTGGTATATTATAGAATTTCTTTGTATTATGTCATTTCTCCTATTTTTATTCGGATATTCACTCCTACTATATACAATATTTAAATAATACTCCTCGCTTCTTGGGTTATATTATTTTGAAAACCATTCACTTTCCTTCTCGGGTTGGATTGTTAACATGTTATTCTAGTATTACATATCCATATTCCATTACATTATATGGTGGGATGATCAAATTTTACTTAATTAAAATTTTATGATGTTCCACTAAAGATAATTTTATTATATTATCAAGGAAAAAAGTGGAAATTCAATATACTGTTACTCAAATATGAATGATTATTGGAAATCTTGTTATGTATTATTTGAACATACACCTCAATTATATGGATAGGTTATGACCATGTTATCCACATTATTTACATGGATAACAATATTGATATTATTGGTGATTATTAACATTTAACAATAACTGATACTATTATGAAATTATGTATGTTTCATTATATGGATAGCCATATTCTTATTTAGTAAGAGGTTCCTTAGGGAATGGTATGAAATGTCTTGTTTACAATTATAGTAAATGCAGTGAACTTAATGAACTAAAAATTGGGTATTAGAATTATATAGCCTCCCAGTTCATCAATAGGTCTCATTAGATAAAACATATTCGGTTTTGGTGTATGATTAGTTTTATAATCGGTCTATATCCTAACACATGACCCAGGTATTAGGTTTATTATGATTTGAATTATGCATTCACTTAGAATGAGAATAATATATTTGAAATTAAATTTTCATTTATTATCATGGATATATAATACCCTTATTTATTATTTTTATTATGGATTAATCTCAATTAGATAACCCTTCCTTAGTATTTATTACTTGTTTATTCCTTGATTGCATCAGTTGTATGTTTTCCCTTTATGAGTATTTGAGGTCACCACTTTCTATATTTTTATTTAGTTACATTATAATTAAATTTAATATCTGTGATTATTTATAAAGATATAACTTGTTAAATAATGAATATGATATATTCATATCTCATTAATTATTAATTAATTTCATATATAATGACTAAAATTTTGTCTTGATAAAAAGAACATGGGCTACAATTGTTGTTTTTTATCAAAATTATTTGATGTTTTAAACCTAAACATATCAAATGGATGTAATAGATTAAATAATATTTATTTATTATGTGATTTATGATGGTAATATATAGTATTTTATTTCTAGTATCAAATTGATTATGTAAAGTATGTTTTTATGGAACAATATCAGGGAGTGTGATTCTGGGTCATCATAATACAAATGTTCTTATGCAATATTTTATTGGGGACATTTAATTTTTTTTACTACCCATTGATATGCTTGGGGTAAATTTTAAGGATACAATCACAAGGATTTATGAAACCCATTTTTCATTCCATGGGTTCATTATTATGTGATTAATGAATCTCAATTTATATCCCATGGGAGTTCATGATATATTGAATCATTGATGTTTTATATCACACATTTTCATGGTTGATGATGGGTGGTGTCCTATATCACCATCTAATGTGTTGGTTAAGGTGTTATACTACATGTTGTAAATATGACTAGAGTTAACATGATTTAGATAAGCTTTTCTCACATGATTAAGAATGAAAATGGTTAAAATTACCTCCATTAACATGATATAAATTAGTCAATTTGAAATGATTAAGAGTGAGCACGATGTAAATTATATATGTTCAAATGATTATCCATAAACAAAATGAATATTATTTACGTTTAAAATATTAGGAATGAAGATGATGTTGATAAGCTACATTAAAATAAATGAGCCAGAACTCAATGTAGTTATCTATGTTCACAATGTCATGAATACTTATTCATATACCTAATCCATAATTATAATATATATACTTCTATTTCTTCTATATGGAAAAATTTTATTATATTATGTTTCTACATTCCTATTCCCAGATATGTGATGTTTTTTTAGATTACATGCCCTTTTTTCATGAATTATGGTAAACTAATACTGTCCAAAGTTCTTTTTAATAAAATTTTTCTTCCCTGATAAATGTTTCTCTCATTATTTTGATCTAAACCATAATTTAATATTACGGTTTTTTTCTAGAACTAATTGTTTGAGTTTTCCCATTTAATATGTTTTTCTTTTTATATGTTATGTAGATAATTATAGCTAGTCAAAATCCTAAACATGAAAACTAATCGATTTATATTCTAGTTAAATTTTCACATCTATTTCCTCTTTACCTATCCCTCAAAGACACTAAATTTGTTTATCCATGGATTGTGTGAATTTTTTTACATATATTATATAAATCATGAAATTAATGTATAATTGATGTATTTTTTGTATGAATCACAACAGTTTGTATTAGAGTAGGGCTTAGTAATTTTTTAGGAAGCATGTAGTTATTTTGTGTACTCATATAACAGAAATTATGTAAAAATTCAAGGAATAAGTAAAAGATATAAGTATATGTATAGGATAACATTATGATGTTGTGTTAAATTATAGATTATGTGTTTCACAAAAAAAATTATTCTAATATGTACACTGTATATTGGATGAAATTTTGGAATATATTCATCTAATAGTAATCACACTACAAAGGATAGGTTATGTATTGAATTGATCAACACCCGGATGAAAAATGAGTGTCCCTAATACTTCAGAACAAGTAATAAAATCTAGGAAGATATGATTTAATTGGTCACATACTCTTTAAAAATCTATATAAGATTTAATTACAATTAAATTTGAGTAATTTGATTGAGAATTATATGGTTACCCTACCTAATGTAACAATGTTAAAACAGTGATTGATATTGTTTTAATAAATTTAACTATAGTCCTACAAGGTGATTTTAAAAAAAACAAAAGATGAATTCATTTTATGATGATAATAATTATTTTGTGTAGTTAATGTTTCATCACTCATGTTGACCCTTTGGTTTTAGTAATTTCTATATCTAGAATGATCCATGAGTTTGAGAGGAAATGTAGATATTGAACTAATGATAAATCCATCAAAGATGGAGTTGGGGTGAGAAAATTTGTGATTATTACAAACCTTATATCATGAAATATGATTAATAATGTATATATAGTTGAAATATTGATTTCACCGAAGAAGATAATAATGTAGCCTTATGAAAGATCAAGTAGTGTATATAATGAAACATATAATGTTGTATTTCTTATATATAATGTTTTTCAAAAAATAAACCAAGGGAATTTCGATAAGGGTACCATATGATGCGTTACTTGCAAGAGATGGGGTAATAAAGATTGAAACTCTCAAGAAAAATAAAGGGTTTTGTTAAAATTATTTATATAAATATATTTCATTATAATCTACAATTAATAATTCAATACTTAATGTTTTGGGATATTTCCATTATCCAAGTCAATTTCCTCATTAAACCAGAGGCCATGAATATGAGTATTACCAACCATCCATACAACGGCCCGAAGGCCTTCAAATTTTTATTATTTTGATAAAGCCCACTTTTAAGGGAAGAAGGGGGAAACCCCAAACAGACTCTACATACTTATGAAAAATCACATCTGAATGAGAAAATGTAAAACCAGACTAACAACACGGAACACCCCTCCCAAGCATATATCATGAATAAACTCTCCACCATTACAGGGCTATCCAGCAAGCAAGTGTCCTGTGTCAAAGCACAGGCCCGATCCGATGGCGGACGCCATACCCTCTCAACAACCAAATCCTTAAATCACTGGAAAGAAAGACAATGTATATTCTACAGAAAAACATTCTTTCGATATATTATATACATTAAGAAAGAAAAATTAAATAAACGATTGAAATTTATAGAAATAACTAGATTAAAAGAAACTATTTGGGGTTTAATATAGAAAAATAATATAATTTTATCAACATAAACATAGAAAATCAACAATCCTAAATAAGGATAATATTTTAAATAAACCCTTACATCCGGACTAAAATGATTTTAAGTGAATTTATCCTCCTTTATAATAAATTTAAATTTATTTCACTGATATAAGTTTACTATATATAAATTCTTAAATAACATTTATGATCCACTTATAACATTTCAACACAAATTTATAAATAATTAAATATTAAAATCGACATTTCATAGTGTTAATTGTCTCTTTTTTCATGTTTTTTGTCATTTAATAGTTTTAAATATATCACCATTATCATGATTAATTTGTCTCAAGAATTATTATTGTCACGAACCAGCCCGGTTCGAACCAAAACTGGTCACCCAAGTCAATCCATGACAAGTATCAAGAGGAATTCTTGATCCTATTGAGATGGAGAGAAGCACGAAGGGCATCAGTAGAGTGACAATAAAATGATTTATCCCAAATAAAAAAATTAAATAAATAGTGGAAAGAAATGGACAACCCAATTCAGATTTATATAAAGGTTGAACTGAACATTATTCGCACCTGAAATTGAATGTACCACTGAAATAATAACTCCACATACCATGAATGCAAACCAACTAACTCTATCTGACCCACTAGTCACTCTCCCACACAACTATCACACATCACCCACGGATATTAGACAGAAGCCGAAACCTTAAAAAGGGATAAGAATAGAAGAAAACTATATGCGTGACTATTAAAATTTATTGAGTCAGCATAATATTCTATTACCATTTCACATCCATTAAAATAAAAGAAAAATCAATTTGATGTTTGAAAAACAGTATAGAAAATAACTTTTTCCAAATAAGGTTCCTTGCTACAAAAAATAAAAAATAAAAATTCATCCATGTTTTTATAAACAAGAAATGCCCGTAACCAATTTCAAGGAGATGCAACTTGAATGTTAAAAATTTTTTCATCAAGGATACGTTAAAGAAAATACTCCTTTAAATAAAATACACGAGATATTTATTTTTTCCACCAAACTCATTTTATACTGAGGGTGAATACAATACATCTCTTGAACACAAGTCACGAGAACACCCATAAGCACTAGCTAGCTATGGGCCCCAAGTACCCCGTATCTCAGTGAAAAGTAACCATAAAAAATATCTATTCTTAAGAACAAGCCACTAGTAGGGAACATACCCATAACCTAGTAGTCCCCAAAATCATCATAAAAGTATAGTTAGGGTTGTCGTCATCAGAATTTCTATGTCAAACTAGAAAGAAACCACTTCGGATCTCTAGCATACTAGTACATGTCCACCCACGTAGATACCCAGGTTTCCCTCTTTGTGTTCAAAAAAGTTCCACATAATTTAAAATTCCATTTACACATAAAAACATCAATTCTGGCAAGACACAATATAAATATTAAGTAAACATATTCTTCATCCTTTTTGTAACTATATAATCGATAAAAAAAGTTTCATAAATCAATTTCCAAAGTTTAACAATTCTTTACACAATATATCCATATGAAAATAAAATTTTTATGCCAAACACCCACCAATTCCATACCAAAATAGATTTTGAGCCCCAATACCATTAACTATATCAATTTCATCAATCATAAAACTACCTCAAATGGTACAACAAGGAATACCGAAGAAAACACCTTTTTTAGATAAATGCCAAACATGCCTTTAAGGATTTTACCAAACCAATGTAGAAAATTGTTAAAAATTTAACATTATATAAAGAGGATTACACAAATAATTATTAGTAGAAACATTTATACATAAACACTTTAAATCTTTTCTATTACACATTTAAGATCAACCATTTTCATAAGAATGCCAAACGAGCCACTTACCGGCAACTCGTACCAAAATGTGTCAAAAAACCCATCTATATATAAAACCAAAAAAAAATTAGAAACATAAAAGGACAAAAAAATATCACATTTCATTATTCCAGTATTTTAATAAATTGAAAAAAGTTATTTTATTTAACATTTAGCATACAAAGGCCAAACGAGCACTTTTCTGAAAACTATGCATGCAACATCTTGCAAAACAACTTATATTTAACACCTAAAGGGGTGTCAAAACAAATATCCATGCCCAAAATTTATTTATATAGTTAAAATAGGTCATGAAAATCCCAATTCGTATTCAAAACCGAACATAATATTTATTTGAACAAACATTGTTCACTTTTATAACAGAAAACTTCATTTAAAAAAAACACAGCATAAATCGCCATTCTGCACGCCAAATAATCCAAAAAAAGGTTTCACAATAGTACTGAACACATATATAAGGAGAGAAAAACCCAATAAATATGAAACATAAATAATAAAAGCATGTTTTAGTGATAACTACCTCAAAACCATGGCAGAAGGAAGACACACACACTAAAACATCTGTCGCGGGTTCCCAAACCTTAGATCTTTGAAGACCAACTCTAAACCAAAAAAAATCCCATAAAAATGATGGGAAAAAATTACCATAGGTCAAGAATTACTACAGGATTAGATAAATACCATAAACAAATTAAAGAATAATAAATATGGTAGAGAAAGGAGAATGATTTTATGAAGAAATATATAAGAACCACTAACCATTGGTGATATATTTCACACAAAGAGGCCCAAAACGAAGGATAAAGAAGGCAGTGGTGCCAATGTTCAATAGAAAATAGTTTGGTCTCCATTTGGGAGGAGGAAACACTAGAAATGTAAAAAATATTAATAAAATATAAAATAAATAAAATATGTTTTTTGAAACTGGAAATGGGCTCATGGGCTGGCCCAATACATGAATAAATAACCCAAATCTACCATGATTATGAACTCTTAAGGGGTATAAATGAATTTAGTGGGTTTAATTAGTCATGGGAGGCCATTTGTTAAGTTGATTGAATGAATAATGTCGAAAAATAATGGATTTATAAATGAACCAGTTTTTTTAAATATGGAAATGGGCTCAGGGTTGACCAAAATCCAGTAGTAACCCGACATTTCTACAATAACATCCAGAAAACCTATATAGAACCCATTGTAGGATGATTATACATAGATAGAAGTTCAAAAATCTACATTAATATTACCCAAATCCCCGGGAAAGGATCAGTATTCCCAACACATGGGATCAAACCCGAGACATGAAAAACCGGGTGTGACAATTCTACCCACCATTAATACATTCTGCCGATGAAAATCCATAACACATTCCAAATGATTAATCAATGGATAAGGATTGATCCTCAACAAAATATAACCTCAAAATATAATGAAATTTCACCCACAAAAATAGAACTTTATCTTATTTCCTGAAATGATGTAATAACACATAACCACTTCACAAGAATAGATGGAAGGATCAATCCACTCATCCATAACTAATCAATGACTATATTGTTGGGACTTATCCCAAATATCCCAATGAACACCCCAAAACAAATGACATCATGAAATCCAACTATATCAAGGGAGGCCAGAACAAACTCACCACGATTAACAACTAAACAATAATGACTAAACAAGATTTCCACCAAATCTAGATTTTGGCCACTCCCACAGAGGCCAACCAAAACTACATTAAAATGGCTTACCAAACATAGACTAGAAAACACAACATGATCATATAAACTACTCTCTCCCAAATGGAGGGGACAAGATTGTAGATAAAACTTCTCACGTGGAACAAAAACAACAACCACTCTATGAGTGGATGGAAGACGACTAATGAATGGACCGCTAAAACCATAGATGAAAACCATCCACCAATATACACTTATGGATGGATAAAATCCAAGACCACACCTGATTCACTTGGGTGGTCCACACATGAACCCTGAGGATAAGCTCTCATCTAATATTTTATACCCATAAAAACTGCTTGAGGGGTAATTCCATCATCCTCTTTGTGAATAAAAGAAAAGTAAAATTGATGAGATACCACAATAAAAATATATAAATTGAGTTACCAAATTAATGAAGGAAGAATCATAGTAGAGCTCCCTAGAACTTTGATATTTCATGACAGTGTGAAAAGATTCACTTCATGGCCTATGGTTAGATCATTAATGTTTTAATAATCTGCTATGATGAATCCATAAGATAAGGATCATAACACCCCATGAAACTAACTTTCTAAAAAACACACATTTATCTAAATAGGTAATCTTATATACATAGCACCATTCTCTATCACATTGAAAAAGGAGAATAAAGGAAAATGTATATGACAAAACACCTCAACATCACTAAAAAAACTACTATATCAAAAATTATTATCAGAATAGGGAAACATTTTAAATCACTACCAAATAGATATTTCTTCCATCAAACGTGTTGAGACATGATATGAATAGGTGGATTTAATGTTCGAAATCAATCCATAGGCTGATAAACAGGATGTCTTTCCAATAGAGAACCATCCATGGCCACATCACAACATCCAACACATCCTTAGAAATCCACATAAAATTTTTCCACGATCGAGCCACCTAAAATATCACTTCTCAAGAAACACCATGAGTATCACTTATAGATCATAATGAAGAATACCAAGCTGTCTACACTTCTAAAACATAGAATATAAACCCACATAAAAACTATTTTACAAAAATACAAAAAAAATCAGCTTAAAACACTTTTGAAGAGAACCCAACTAGGTGGATTTTCACATTCACCAATAGTGTTTCATCAAGTCCCACTCACATGCACATTCACATGCCACCACGCGCACCCAATTACTATTCCATACTTGGCATCCATCAATATATCTACACA
Source organism: Viscum album (assembly GCA_963277665.1). Taxonomy (NCBI): domain Eukaryota; kingdom Viridiplantae; phylum Streptophyta; class Magnoliopsida; order Santalales; family Viscaceae; genus Viscum; species Viscum album. Next base: position 107,745,599 of record OY728130.1, read on the forward strand.
AAATAGTCTGTGTGAGAACCCCTAAATCTCCCAAAGGCTAAAAAAACATCCTCATTTTACAGGAGAAAAAAAATCAACCCATTTGAAAAATCTTATACATTTCATTGACATACTAACCACCAATTAAAATACCATTTTCATATTTCCACACAACAAATAATTTTTACAATCATGAAAAAGAAACCCCATAGGTCGTCATCAAACTCCTCTCCCATTATTCAAATCATTTTTCAGCATCTCAATAAACAACAATTTTTCAAGAACCATTTGATTTAAAACCCATTTCAATTATTTTAAAATAACTACCAAAAAAATAATTCCATTCAAACAACCCTTTACTATTTTCAAAAATTCGACAAGGTATATTTTCATATTATGATGGACACAAATACCAAGACCCTTCCTAGGAAAACACCATCAACTGAAAACCAATTTCCAAAACCAATTCATCATATTCAAACACTTTTCAGTAGCCAAAAATACCCCACTTAAAACAATGTTTCAGAATCCCCTCAAATTGAACCATGCTTTCAAAAAAATTTATTTCAATAAACAACATGTTTAGAGTAGGGAAAATCCAATCCAATTAAATCATTTTCAATTTATTCCCAATATTTGTTTCATAAAACCCAACCTTCCAAATCCTTTCTTATAATAAATTTGGAAACGCAATTTCTAAATTTGTCACACATGGATTTTCAAAATGATATTTCGATTCATGAAATGACCAAGATACCCATAAAAGGGAACTTGTGTTAGTGGGTGACTTGAACATATGTTTAGAATCCACATGTAGAAAACTAAACCAACACATAGATCTTTCTTGGGATCATACCATTCCTCCACATGGCATTCCAGGACCTGCGAGCTCACGAAGACCATTAGTCTAAATCCTCTTGTCGTATCCCTACACCAACCAATAAATAATAATCAAGGACAATAATAAATACCTAGATCCAATGGAAACCTAAGCACTAGAACAAGAAATATTTCACAACGTAGTTTTCGCACTTACCCCTCACATCCCAGAAATCATACCCCACTTACCTTGAAATCAACAATATAACATAGTCTCTCTAAAAATCATGTGCTGCTATGATTCGAGCTATTGTGATGTAATGTTTTCATGTAGCATCACGAGTTGACCCGGAACCTGTCACCCAAGATGCCCCGTGACAAGTCCTCAGAGGTGTTCTTGATCCTCTCAGGATGGAGAAATGCACCAATAGAATCAATAGTTTGACAAGTGAACAATTTCTCCAAATTATAAACAAATAAATAAATATTGAGAATAAATTGACAACCCAGTATAAATTTATATATAAGTTGAACTAACATCATTTTCACAAGAAATTGAATGTACATCCGAACCAAGAACTCTATCGACCATACATGACAACCAACTAATCCATGTGACCTCGTTGTTCACTCTCCAAAAAAATGATCACATGTCACCCAAGGAAAACATACTCAATCTAAAACCTGCACAAGGTCAAAAAACCGATGAATACTATAAGCTAGAATATTAAAAATTAGTAGGTTATCCCCATATTCTATGCCCAATACACATTCTGAAAAATAAAATAAACATCAATTTCATGTTTGAAATCCAATATATAAAAATTCCTTTTCCAAAAAAGGTTCCATAATAAAAACATTAAAAATATGAATGCATGCACGGTTTCATAAACATGAAATTCTAGTATCCAATTTCAAAGAGATAAAACTTAAATGTAAAAATAGTTTTCAAGTGGAATGATTTAAAAAACAGACAATTTTAAATAAAACACACATGCTACTATATTTTACAACCACACTCAATGTATTTCTATGGTGAATAAAATATATACAATGACCACATGTCACGGGAACACCCCTAGGCACTAGCTAGTTGTGGGCCCCACATACCTCGTATCTTAGTGAAAAGTAACCATAAAAAACATCAATTATCATGCACACGACATTACTAGGGAACATAGACATAAAATAGTAGTCCCAAACATCATCATTATATTTTAGATAATGTTTTCATCACCAAACATGCTACGTGAAACATGGATGAGACCACTCTCAATCACTAGTATACTAGTACATGTCCTCCCACCATGCTACCCAGGTTTATGTCTCTATGATAAAACAAGTTCTACAAGCAATAAAATTCAATTTACACATAAAAACAATAGTTTTGGTCCCAAACACTTAATGCAATATATAAAAAAGTTATTCACCCTTTGTGTAACTCAATAAATCATCTACAGTTATCATAAAACAATTTCAATAAGTTTTACAAGGCTTTGAAAATTAATTCCTTTTGAAAACGAAATTTTTAGGCCAAACACCCACCAATTCCATACCAAAACTGATTTTTCAACAAGAAAACCATTTACTAAATCAATTTCATGAATATTAAAATTACCCCAAATGGTACAACATTGAATAGACATGAAAAACCTTTTTTAATGAGAAATGCCAAATAGTCCTTTAATAATTTTTCCAAACCAATGTATAAAAATGGATGATGTTTCACATTCTATGAAAAAGTGTACACACACCGTTAGAAGCATAAATAATTTTACAGAAACCCTTCAAAACATTATGTTACACATTTATGCTCAACCATTTTCAGAGAATGACTAACGAGCCAATTACTGACAACTTGTGCCAAAACGTCTCAAAAACCTCAACGATCTCTTTATAAAACCAAAACCACTTTTTACAGCCATTTAAGACCCCAAAATATCACATTTTATGCATAAAATACTTTAATAAATTTTGAAATGTTATTTTATATCACATTTAGCACATAATGGCCAACCAAACACTTCTTCGAAGACTAGGCGTTCGACATTTAGCAAACCAACTTCTATTTAACACCCAATAGAGTAAAAATCAAAATTTTCATGCTAAAAATTTATTTAAGTAGTTACAAAAGGTCATAAACATCACAACTAATTTTTATAAACCAATAGAAAATTTATTTGAAAAAGAAGAGTGCGCTTTTATAAAGAAACAACTACATTTTACACAAAACAAGGCATACATAACAACTATCACACCAAATAAACCATCCAAGGTTACAAATCAATACTAAACACATATATAAGGTGATATCACCACAAAAATCTTGAAAACAAATTATAAATGCATTTTCTTGGGAGAACCTACCTCAATACCATTGCAGAAGAGAGACACAAACCCAAAAACACATTTTGCGGGTTCCAAAACACTATTTCTATTAAGAGAAGACCTAAAAAACCCTATAAAAAATGATAGGAAATCATAACACATGGATGATCATGATTAGTAGACCAGAGAAATTCGGGAAAAAATGAATGAACAAGGTAGAGAGAAGACAATGAAGAATGATTTGATGAAGAAATTAAGAAGAACGACTAATATGTTATGAGAAATCACCCACAAGGAGGAAAAAATGAAGGACAAATAAGGGGGATGTGACTCAGGTCTATATACAATAGTTAGGGATCCTTTTTATAGGAGGAATAAGTAAAAATGGATAAAAAATAAATAACATATTACAAAAAGAATTTTTTTCAAAATAGGAAATGGGTTTATGGGCTTACCCAATACCTGAATAAATAACCCAAATCCAAAACTATTATGTATTACTAAGTGGTCCAAATGGATATGGTGGTTTTAATAGTTTAGGGGAAGACAACTTAGAAGCATAATGAGTGAAAAATGATGAAAATTATGGAGTTATAAATGAAAAAAATTTAGTTTTTAAATATGGAAATGGGATCACGGTTGGAAAACATCTTCATGTAACCACCCTTTTCTGCAAAAACTCCAAAAACTATATGGGGAACCCATGAAAAGATGACTAGACACAAATGAAAGTTCAAAAATCTAAATTAATCTCACCCAAAACCCATGAAAAGGATCGAGCTTGCTAGAAAATCGAATCAAAACCAAGACATGTAAAATTCAGTGTGAAAATTATCAAGATATAATATCATATATATTCATTATATACATATTTAGAGTCATATATTATAGGTATATATATATATATATATATATATACATAAATGAATTTCACTATTCCAGAAGATGGTAGTCTTTATGTACACATTAATGGTGTTTTAACTATACAATGGATGGAATGAAAGAACATTATATAATAAATTACATTTAAAAAATCATTTAAATATATTATATTTCATATATATTCCTTAAATATATCTTCATTGCTATTTATAAAATTAGAAATGAAAAATAAATCACATCTCTTGGTAGAGATGGCAGTCCATAAATATGCATGGGTGATGTTATTGATTTCCAAAAGATGGAAAGGTTAGAAGGAAAATAAGATGTTATAATTACTTAATCATAATTATATAATAAATATAATATATAAATAGTAAACCATTAATAATATCCATATATTAAAATTTTTAATTGAAAGCTAATTTCACCACTATGTGTAGGTGGTAGTGTACACGTACACATGATCAATATTTTCATAACACACAAGACTACAAAGGGGGTGAATACTTTTGGATATATAATAATAATAATAATAATCAAAATTTATAATATTTATGATATTAAAATTATTAGGTTATTTAAAATAACATATAATTATATTAACTAAATAGATAAATAATTATGTAGAGGTTGGTTAGGATGATAATCATTCCTTCACTTAACCTCCTTTAAATCATTTCATAAGGGCCCTTGTAATGGAATTTAATGAAGTACATTACTACTAATTGGTTTATATGGAAATTGAGTAAATAATTGTTTAGGGTTTTATTGATTTATATGGATCTAAGGGGTTTATATAAGAGAAGGGAATAATGTCGTTTTATATGTGGGGGAGTGGGAACACTTGGACTTTTATCAATGATTAAAATATAATTATATAAAATTGAATATAACTTCTTCCAAATGGAAAGGGGATTGATGTTAGGAAATTAATATATTAAAATATGGAAATAAAATAGGATTTATATTTTTTTTCATTGTAAATTATTCCATTATCTCTTTGTTGGTCACCATGGTAAACTTGTTGTAACCTTAACTCTCGTAAAAGATTTTTACAATTCATTGCGAACAAAATTAAGATGACAATATTAACTAATATCAATTAATATTATTTGAAATATGTTACCCATTTTATTAAATTAAATTCAAAGAATTTTCATAATTTAATACAAAATTTTTCTTTCAAAACAATAAAAAACATATTTATCTGGAAACATAATTTCATATTCAATAGTGGGTTGATAAGCAGAGTAGACATAAAATTTATTAGAATAAAGATAATTGTATTAATAATAATATAAATTAATTAAAGATACTTTTAAAAAGATTTTAAAAAATCAGATTTTTTAAAATGCATCAAAAGAAAAGATAACTTTGAATGAAAACCATATTTTCACATATAATATAGAAATAAAAAATGATAGAAAATTATCTATATATCAAAATAAGAAAAAAATTTAATGATTATTTCCCAAATTATTTTCGTTTTATGAAATATAATTTCTAAAAATGGTGGAAATTAAATATAAATTTTTCAAAAAAAAAGCAATAAAATCAATTTTAATGGAAACATGTAATTTTTAAGAATAATGAATCGATTGCAAATTTATAAATTTGAATTATATATATACTCAATATTTTTTATATTTTGGTCAATCATATTATTATGACCTATTTAATGACTATTTTATATCCCTAAAATTAAATATATAATTATTTAATAGTATAATGTTGTTTTCTTAAAGTTTAGTGTTTTGTGTTAAGAAATATATTGAAAACAAACAATTTATTTAAAGAGAAGTATATTATAAAATCTTATAATTTATGATTATGAACCCCCTGTAAGTGTTTTTACATATAAATTCTATCACTCTTATATAGAAAAATAGCAAATACTTCTGCATCCTCATATCCATTGTTTACTACATATATTCCTCAAATATATGGTTTCACTGGAAAATGTAGACACAGTGAGTGGTTCTATTTTATATAAATTTATATTTGAGATCCAAAATCTTTATAAATTGTTCTTTATAAGAGTTATACTACAATTTTGGTATGACCTATAAGATCTATACATGTGAACCATCAGTTTTATACTTTCTTATGATATATATATATTACACACAGTTATGTTGAGAGAGATCCAATTGAAACTCTAAGTGGTAATATAGCATCTAAATGTGATCATGAATTTATAAGAAGATAATATATCGAGTTCTAAAAATTTCATTATTTCAAAATTACATAACATTATTCTAGGGATATACTTGTAATATTTCCTTTTAACCAACATAAAACACTAGATCTATTTGAGGATTGTCCACATTACATTTTTATCAACTCTGAGGAGCCTTGTTCTATTTTAAATTGCTCCGTCCATCAATTGTATTATCTAGACCAGATCATATTTCAATTGATTTAATTATCTATCTTCATTACATCATGTTGGACTTCAATAATTCTTTCTATAGAGGTCTTGATAATAACCCTTTTGAATATTTTAGTGATAGATATATTCATATGAAAATACACCAATTTAAGGTGTTCATCCAAACCAACTCTAATATACATAGAGAAAGATATCATTATATCTTATAGAGTTTGAATGTTCCACTCAGTCAGACCATTAGTCTAAAGATGATAAATAGTGATGAAACACAACTATGTTTCTATATCATACTAAAAAATATCTAGCAATTTGAGGTAATCTTCACATCCCAATCATATAAAATTGAATATTATAAGCTAGGAAATATATTAATTTTCTCGATGTATAAACTATGAAATTGATTAGGGGGAAACGTTATACAATATTAACATAATAAACTAATTTAATAAGTATATCAACTCCATGGATAATAACTAGGACAATTTAATCCCTTATCCATGTTCAACTACTGTTTTTATTCAAAATTTTCTACTTTCCTTGGTTTATAATATATGGGGTCCTTGAAACATGTATATCATGAGATATATTATAAACTAATCAACATGATTTGGTTGAATAGTAAGATTGTAAATGTGAAATAAATCAACATATTATAAAACAATATGAAAATTTTATTCTTCATGTTTCTACCCAATAATTTAAGATAAATAACCCTCATGAATATGTAGAAATATGATACTAGAGATGTAATTTCTATTTTCTGTTCCATTTTATCCTAAAAAATATAGATTATTATAGGTTGATTTGGAATATCAAATTCAACTTCCCTTCTTATATTTTTAATATTGGATCCATATTGAGAGATACAATCCATGAACAAAATTACATCCAACTCAACTAGAGGGAGACAAAATTTATTTATAGAATCAATATTACCACAAAACTATATCATATAGGAATTTTATAAATGATATTTGTTCATCCTACCATTAAATGTTTTTACTACCAACTAAACATCTTATCATTGATGTGATTATTTGATACCTATAAAAAATTCTTCAGACATAATAGATTGTGTAGAACAACAATAAAATAAATTTGTTTACTCCTCGATTAGATGATATATATATATTTCATCACATAACAAGGGAATTTAAATTTTACAATAGAAACTAAATAATATTGGCTATGTAACCTTATATTATTATATGGTTTGATCTCTTGAAATTTATGTAATTGGTTAGCATACTGTTCCATATCATTGTAATTAATGATATCTATTTTTATGGTTATTATATAATTCTATCATTAATGAGAAAGTTGAAATTTTATTACAAACATGTATAAATTCTTTTCCCTTTAATAAGGTTCCAAATGTTTCCTTCATCAAGTATCACGTATTGTAAAATACACCTTTTTCTTGTTGCCTTTATCAAATTGTTTCCCAGCCATCCTCTTCTTATCTTTCATTCTACCAAATCCATAAGACATGGATAATTATTTATCTATCAATATAATTATGGGTAATATATCCTAATTTTATAGTAATTGTTTTCAGTAATAATTAACTTTTATGTATTGTAGTTCTATGATCAATGAAATGACCAATATTACTCTTTCGATTACATAAATTGTCAACAACAAACCGGAAAAACCTTGTAAATTTATCTTCAAACATTGAAATATTTTCTACTCTATGTTGTCTTAGAATATGGAATTATCCCTCCATAAAAAGTGATCTGAGAAAAATATACATGTAAATTAGAAATTTTAGATGAATATTTAGAATATTATAGAAATACAAGCCTTGGAAGACTAATGGTTTAGTGTATTTGGAAACATAGATCAAAATATCATTTATCATGGCTAAAGATCTACAAAGTCACATATAAAAATAATACCCTTTATTCCTCCTAAATATACCTTTTATTTATAACTTGATGAATGGAAATATAATAATGGGTGATCTTAGATTATTAGTAAGGGTAATCAATTAAGATACGTAACAATAACATGATCATTAGGGTACAAAAACTTGAGAATAACATTTTAAGATAACACTTTATATAAAAAATATCATATAAATGGGTAATGTAATAAATATTGGATGTTAATAATACATGAATCATAGGGTAATTAAGAAAAAAATTCATGAAAGAATAATATATGAAGAAGACCTAGAATTTTGGAAGACACATAAGCATATAAAATTATTTCTATACTTGTGAAGTCCTACTGCCAACACCATACTGGTGGAATGGGTTCACTCCCCAAACCATATTAGTAGTAAAGTATAACTCCCAAAACATATTAGTTTAATAATTCCTTCAATGAAATTGGTTCACTCCTGGTTCCAGCATTTTATTACAGAACAAGGTTCACTTCCCATTACCGGCATGTATGAATTAACAAGGATCACTTATCATTCCAACACTATATTACTGAACTAATTTCACCCGTCATTCCATATCTGTATTTCATAACTTGGTTAACTCCTCATTCCATTCCATTCATACTAATCTGATTTCGTGACTTATTCTATCCCTTTCACAATCAACTATGTTTACTCCTTGTTGCATCCCTCTCATACTAAATCGAGTTCACTCCTTCTTCCGTCCCTATCGTACTAGAAAATGTATACTCCTCATTCCAGCCCAATCTTTCTCATTTGTTATAAATATTTAACAAATTATTTAAAGGGTGAAATTTTTCCCACCTATCATATAATGAAATATTACATATGTGTTCCATAAGATAGTAAAACATTCATCATTTTTGGACCCATAAAAAGAGATGAGTTTCGTAAACATCATATAATATCCCATGACCTGAAATGGGAATAATAAATATTTCATCATATTATAATCTATGAAAAATTGATTTGATACATGATAATTTCATTTTATAATAACCAATTAATTAAATAATGTTTTATAATAATGTTATCATGTTGTAACCCATGGAAGATAAAAATGATTCATCAACAATATTTTATCTTAAACATAAATCATTCAAACAACGAATTAGATTAGTTACATTTGATAATATCCATATAAATGAATAAAATATTTCTAATGATGTCATCATATGTGGATCATGATTTTTTAAGATCATTTATTGATGGAAGAATCATTTCCTCTTATAAATTTCATTTTAAGTCCAAAAATGTTTTGAAATAATTTTTTCTTTTAAAATAAATTTGACAGCCTATAAATGAATATTTGATGATCGTAAAACATTTTTAAAATAGTTTCCTTGAAAATTATCTTAAAATATAATTTAAAAGGAATTATGAATTTTTTTAGAAAAATGGTTTTTGAATTAAATAATTTTCTGGTCAAAGAGAGAAATAATGTCATATTTTCATAAAATCATTTTTTTATTTATGATAAGTACCAAATAGTTTATAAGTAGAACCAAAGCATGAATAAATAATGAATATATATATTAGTAAAAATTTATGAGAGTTCATAAGATACATATCATAATATTTAACCAATAGAATCATAATAATAAACAATCATAATATGATGATATTGTAGAAATAAACACTATGCACTTTGGAAACATTAAATTATGATCTCCAAGAAATAATTACATTAAATTAACATTAAAATATCATGAGAATAAGGAGAATATTTATAAATCATGTAAAATGTAATTATATAATCATTTAAGAAGAATATAGGGGCATAACATAAAATGTGTCTCGGTGAAGGAAAATGAGACAAAATTATATTACTGGTTTAGAAACATTTGAATCGTAACTCCCTGAAAGAGAAATAATATAATGTATATGAAAATAATAATAAATTGAATGATAAAAATTTTAGAATACATTTGTGGGTAGTATATACACGACAAAAATTAAAAGAGTGGTGAATATGAAAAAAAATATCATAGAAGTAAACGTGAGTCTATAAATCCCCTTACTACATGTGTAACTTTTCAATCCTAATATTTATGAATTAATTACACCAATTGATTCTTCAAATATCTTGATATAAATGAAATTCATGATATATATAGTAATAGGTTAGTATATACACCACAAACCACAAATAAGTTGGTAATATATCATATATATCACATAAATAACTATGGGATGATAAAACCCTTATATTTTGTCTTTACATTCATTGTAAACTTTCAAACATCCTCTTCTATAGGTAATTCCTTTCGGTTTACATGAAAGAAATAACATAGATTTCATTAATATAAAATGTTAGGATTCTTGGATGAGATAATGGAATTGGGAGCTTATTTTCATTAGGTATGAATGAGACAAAGGGATTTAGTGGTATGATAAATGAGGAGGTTTTCTTTTTAAAGTGTAGGAGGTGTGGCATTCTTGTGTATTCAAAAAGGAAAAAACTATTAAGAGGTATCAATTATATCACATCCCCCCAAACAATGGTATATTTTATATAAGATGGATTATGTGGTCTAAATATTTAATTAAAATGGATTAGGAAAATGTTACTAGGTTAAATTCCCCCTTAAGTTAATTTTTAACCACTATGTAAACACAATTTTACCTTATTCGTAATTGTTAATGATAATTACATTCACTAATATATTTTTTCAAAAAATATTTTATCATTAGTATGAATTTTAAATTATTTTGATCAATAATATGGAATCCATTTTTCCAAAATTCTAAACACATAAATTTTTTTATACTATTTTAAAAATTATCTCACAAACATGAAGAGGAAATGAGTTTGTAAAGTGAAAATGATGAAATGTTTTAAATGTTTTATATCTAATTTCTATGAAACATTTATTTCAATGACATTAATTGTATTAATATAATTATAGCTGATCAAAAAAAATATTAAAATAATTTTTGAATTATTATTTATCTATATAAATAAAATTAACTAAAATGTAGTTCTTAAAAAAAATTAAGTGTTTTTAATATGCATAAAAAATGAATCTTCTATGAAAAATACAAATAATTTATTAAAAGTAAATTTTGATATTACTCTTTAAAAATGATTTTTATTATCTAAAATTAAATTTATAAAATATTCCAAAAAAATATTTAAAATAGGTGTGCCATTAAAAGGAAATAAAATTACCTTTTAAAAAGATTATATATCCTTCTACGTAAAATTGGGTTTATTCTTCTCAATTGTCTAGAAATCACTTAAGATGATATTTAAATAGACAATTAATAATATATATATATATTTATATAACTGAAATAATTTTTAAAAAGTGGTTTTATTAGTTTATTGTGTAAAAATGTGTTTAATTTCATTAATATAGTTTTCAAGAAAAAGATTTACTCTATTTTTAAGATGGATTTGTAGTAATTTATAGTCAATTTTTCACCATTTATTTCATCTTATATACTTGTGCAAAAGATATTTTCATAATTTAGTTAATCCTTTTCATAACATACATTTCAATAGCAACGTGAAATCTAAAATAAATTTTAATTATAATATTATGAGTACATTATAGTTCGATAAAACTAAGACATACATGTCATGAAAGGTAACAATGGATTTTGAAATTGTTTGTAACCAAATCAAAGAAAAGTGTATCCTATGACATGTGATAATATATGTGAGGTATATACTTCTTGCTCTAAAAGGATTTTACTAAATATAAGAAATAAATTTGTGCTTTTATAAAACATTATCAAATTTAAGTGTTCTATGAAATGAAAAATATCAAACAGTTTTAATTGATTTCAAAAAAACTATTTTATAAAATCTAATGGTGTTACATTGTACCCCACTTAAAATTAATTTCTTATTCGAAACTACGATGTGTTATAAAATGTTCAATGCATGAGTTTTCCTTTCATATAAACCCATATCATATAAATGAATACTAAAACCACATTTAAAAAAATAATAATCCATAATTGTTACCCAAAGTAACTCATATCAAGGATTCCATATAGGAGAACACTGGTGGTATGTAATGATTGGACATTGAACAAAAAGTGTAAACAATTATAGTGTGATAAATATCACAAATCATATGCATGTGAATGATCAATATAAATTCTAGGACCTCAAAATCATAACTATATAATGATTTTAATTTCATCAGATCAATAGAAATGGAGTTATTAGGATAAATCCATTTCAATATAAATTTAAAAGAGACCAAAAAATATTCATAAGAAGATATAATTACATGATTTTATTCTGTTCCATATGTAATATCTCCACTGTTGGTTGTGTCTTGATATATTCCCACTTCATCTCTTACTCCATGAAATCAAGGTGAATTTTTCATTCTTGAAGAACTAACATATCATGAGATCCATAAATATAATGATAATGCAATCTATCTATCTTTAGTTACTATAATAAGAAAATACTTTGAATAGGTTATCCAAAGTGAATAAATCCTCATATTGAGATATAACACATTGATCTCTAAATGATAATCTAGAATTCATCTTAATCCATTCCAAAAGAGTTAAAAATTATAACCCTTTAAAAATATAATTCACTATTGATTCCTTAAATATGCTCTTATCCTGTACAAAAAATATTTCATTGGAAAAAGAGGTCCACACATATAATGATAGAATATTAAATGTGATTTTATTATCCTATAATCTATATAGTGGGAGGTAATAATATGAAGCATCACCGAACAATGTACATTAAGATTTTCATTAGTTTTATTCATACCAAATCAAACATGAACTTGTTAATTAAGGAGGGAAAGATAAGTGTCCCCTAATTATAATTCATTTCCTCATGCACTATGATTGAAAAAAATTTCACCATTTCTATTTCCCATAGAGGTTGGTTTGGATTACCATCCACAGTCTCCCTTCTATTGGGGAATTTTTTTGTATAGTGTGCAATCTCCCAATAATTGAAACTCTGGAGTGTGGAAGGTGCATTCTACTTCACATTCTCTCTATTCACATTTTTAGTTATACTATTCCCATAAATTCGGTCATCCATTTCATTATATCCTTCCTTTACACAAGTAAAACATTTAATATCCCCCTTAATAAATTATCCTCCATGATATTTCCTACAATTTGAGTATAAAAGATGCCAATATACATGTACATAAATTAAATCTCCAATTACACCTTGATATAACATTAAAAAAATCTCTTCATAGATATTTAAGTATCTAATGGATAACTCACATTGATGATTTAATTTTCTACAATCCAATAATTGGACATCTTTTCAATTAGGTAGGATGATAATATCTAATTAGTACCTCACATTACATGTAAAAGTTTCATAATATTCACCAATAGAATCGTCATCCTTATTCTTTATCCATTTGAATTCCATCTCTATATTCATATGAATGATATGAAGAAATTTATAATTAAAATTTAATATCCTAAACTTGTCCCAATCCAAAGAGTGAATTTCATCTTATTTCCTCATATTACTAATAAAAATGAACCGTTAATCTACATCATGCTCTAGACAGTAAACAACAAAATTGACAGTTTCATCCTATGAACAAGAGAGAATGTAAAATATCATTTTAGTTGTGCTGGTCTATTACTTAGTAAATAACAAATCCATGTAATCAATTAAATAAGGTGGGTTCTTCTTCATGGAGGACGTAATAGAGTGTTGTTACCTCCTTTGATCATTTGGATGCTCACCATGACTCATAAATTGAGAAAGGTCTGTGATCATGGAAGTGAGGTATTTAATTTTAGATCCCATGACATTTATATTTTTAAGAGGTTAATAATTTTATTTTTTTCATTACATTTTTGATTAACATGGTTCCTTCGAGTTACAACCATTTACTAAATACAAAAAAATAGTTTTAGAAAAACTAATCATAATGGAAAACAACATAATCAAGAAAAATCCCTTATAATATATATATATCATGACAAATATATTTTAAACTGTCAAACCATAGGTTTATAATATTTCAATAAAATTCATTATTTGGATAAATATTTCATGGTTGTTCATAATGGGTATATGATTTCACAAATAATATCACCTAGGTGTATTAAACCAGTTGTGTTGCATGTCCCGTTGTCATGCAAAAAAACCAGATCGAGTCTAGCTTAATTTAGGGTTTTAGGGGTTGTTACCCCTATGGAAATTTGTTCCGGAGAAATATACACATGTAGTTTCTAGCTGAAGATGTATTTCTAGGAACTACATGCTCTATCATTTAGAAAACTTTAATGACATTTTCTTATTCTTTACCTCATTATTTAACTTAAAATTAGATACATCCTTAGCTATATCCATAGATATGTCCCAGGTCAACTCACTATGTTTCCCTCATTATAGATTCCAAATGATGACTAAAAAATTCATTTTATACCAATAATAGATACCAAGGATTTACATACATGGATATAACATCAATTTGGATAAATTTTCATCACATTACAAAAATACATGCCCAAGGACTTTAATAGTTTAGTGTATGTGGAAACCTAGAAAATAGTATCTTCTAAATTAGTGGATGATATCTGAAGTCTCCCATAATGATCTACCAAAATATTACTCCCATATGATACTCGTTCATTATAACATGGGAAAAAGAAATATAAGAACATGCCAGATAATATGTTATGTAAGGGTAAAAAAGTAAGATATGTAAACATAACATGAACATTTTTGAATGAGAACACGATAATAACATTTCAAGATCATATCCTACATATGAATTATCATATAAATTTGTCAAGGAGTAAAAATTGGTTTTTAATAAGACAAGAAAAATAGGTAATACAAATAATAAGACCCGAAATTGTAATATGGGAATAAGACATAAAATTTTGGTGGGCACCTGAACATATAATATGATGTCCATAGTAGTCAAGGGTTACATTCAATGTCATATTAGTGGAATGGGTTCACTCCCAAAACCATATCAGTAGTCAAGGTTCACTCACAAGACCATATTAGTGGAATATTCCATTATTATTCTGAGTTTTTTCCCTCTTCATGTCCTATATTAATGAACCAAATTCACATTTCATTCAATCAATATATTACTGAACCAGGTTCACGTCCTGTTCTGGCCCTATATTACTAATTTATGTTGAGTACACATTCTAGTGCTATATTGCTAAATTTAGTTAACTTATAATTCTAGCCCTATCATATTGAACAAAATTCACCCCTTGTTCTAGAGATATCATACTAAACCGAGTTCAATCATCGTTCTTGCCCATCCACACAAAACGGAGTTCACTCATCATTCTAGTCCTATCATTCTAAACTATGCTCAATATTCCTTACATACCTATCAATATCATGAGATATAAATAATTACTCGATGAATTGGAGGGTGATAAAGGTCCAACACATCACATTATGAAATTATATTTACATGATATACAAGATAATAAATCATTCATCACTTCATAACCCATAAGAAGTGATGGGTTGTGTAAGAATCATATTATAACAAATGAAATGAAATGGGTATTATAATAATTTGTCATATTATAACATATGATAATTATATAGTTTTATTTATCATTTCATCATTGGTTAACAAATTATAGGAGGAAATTTTATAACTGTTTTATCATGGTATAACTGTGAAAGAGAAATGGGTTTCATAAACAACATTTCATCTTAAACAAAAACTATTAAAAGAAAGAATAATAAATTTTTAATAGGATAATATACTTATTAATGAGTAAATATTATCAAAGGATTTCTTATTAGTTAGTTGTTGAATTTTTATGATCATTTAAAAAATATCTAGCGAAAAAACACTTTCTAATTAGAAAAATTATTTTTAGAACATAAAATATTTCAAAAACGTATTTTTTTTATAAAATTACATGGAAAACCTATATTAAAATATTTTAATATCATAAAACAGTTTTCAAATTATTTATATAAAAATAAATTATAATATAATTTGGAAAACATTTTCTAAACATTTTTATAAAACATGAGACTTTAATAAAATAGATTTTTGACCGAATAGATAAATACTGGTTGGTTTCCTAAAAACACATATACGTATTTATATTAAGTAACACAGAGTGTAAAAAATGATCTATTACATGATGATATCTTGAATAATAATAGGATAATAAAATTAATGGGATTTCATGAGAGTTATATCGTAATATTTCATCAAATAGAGCATAATCATAAATAATCTTAATAGGATGAGTCTTGTGCAATAAACAATTACAACTTTGGTAATATTCAAATGTGATCCTCAAGAAAATATTATGTTCAACGGACCTTAAAATAGAATGATAAGAATAATAATCATGATACATCATGTTTATGGTTATTATTTACACATTGTAAATTGGTATTTGAGAATAACATAACACATGTCTCAAAGAAGGAAAACTAAGATAAAATTACCATATCTACTTGGTATACTTTTAACCACAAAACAATGAAATAGAAATCATATATTGGATATGAAAAAATATATATTTTATTATAATAATAATATAATACATTCATGGGATTTATATGAACCACATAAAATAAATGAGTGCTGAATAAGGTATTAGTCTCCCATAAATAAAAGTAGAAATACAAGTCCCCTTACTACATGAGTAACTTTTGAATTGTGAGCCCTGTGAATGAATTAAAAAAATTGAAACATATAATATAATAAACGAATGGAAATTAATTTTATAACATGTGATAAATAATAATGAAAACCACATATCCTGAATAATTTTTAAATATATCATATATCAAATAGATATGAAAGTGAGATGAGAAACCCAATACCTTAAGTCCTAACTTTATTCTTACATGTTCAAACCTCCTCTTCTTTGTATATTTTTTCTGGTTTTCACTAAAGGAAAAAATTCATTTGATATATTAAAAAAATTAGTATTTTAGGATTATAATATGGATTTTTTATTTTATTTAGGTATGGTTTGGATGATCTAATGTACTTTAGAGGAGTGAATAAGTGAGGGGTGTGTTCTTTTTTATAATAGAGGAATGACATTCCTGTAAATGGGAAAAGGTAAAAAAATATTGATAGGTAAATATTAAATAATGTGACTAAAATAATGGTGAATTTTATATATAATGGTGGATATAGTTGAAATATTTCCAAAAAAATTCTTTTGGACATGTGTCTGGGTAATGTTTTCCCTTAAGTTATTGTATGAAAACAAAATAAACTCTTTTTTACAAGAATCACTGTAATTAATTTAAATAACTTTCACTAATAATATTAGTTAAAAATAAATTGACCAAAATAAACAATATAAATTATTATGTTCCAAAAATAGAATACATTTTCTCAAATTATAATCATATATTTCGATTAACTTAACTGAAAACTAATCCCACATATGGGAGAAGACAACATGTTTTTAATGTGAAAATATTCAAAAGACTAAAATGATTTTATTTAAAATTTCAATCTGAAATTGATTAAAATGACCAAAACTATGATAATAGATTTATAAATTACATAAATATTTTTCAAAACAAATTTAAAATATGATTTAACTGGAAAAATAAATTAGATGAAAATGCATTTTATTCTATTCAAATTTATTGTTTTCTCACTATTCTTTAAAAAATGAAACTTCTGAAAAAAATACTAAAAATATATCAAAAATAAATTTTATTATCCTATTTAAATAATGACGTTTAATTTGTCCAAATATGATTTTGTTAGGATTCAAAAATTAGAACTAAAATAAGTATGCATTAAAAGACTGTAAAATTACCATTTAGAAAGAATATATATCTTTATGTGTAAAATTCGCTTTCTTCATATATTTTTTTTATAGAAAGCACATAAGTTAAAAATTAAATAGTTGTATGAATATATATAAATATATCATTAAAATAATTTATATAAAGTGTATTAATTAATTTACTAAGGTAAAATGTGTTTAATTTCAGAAATACAGTTTTTCAAAAAGAAATTCTGAATATTATCAAAAAGCGTTTATTTTCATTTAGAGTAAACTGGCCCCCAAATAATTATTATTATATACATGGGTAAACAATATTTTCATAATTTAGTTAATATTATTTGTAACTTCCATTCTATTGGTTAGGTAAAAATTATAATAATGTTTTTATTATAATATTAATAGCATATTGTATTTCAGTAAAACATGGATTTCGTTGTCAATGATTTTATCAAAGGAACTTCACATTATGTGTTACCAAAGAACACATTTTTTCATGTATCTTAATCTAATATAAGTGTTTTTTATAACACAATTTAGATTTGGCATTTCACAAAAAGTAATAATAACTTGGTTCTTTTATATAACACACATTGTAGATTGTTTTTTAAGAAATTAAAAATATTAAAATGTTCAAATTAATTCAAAAAAAAGTATTTCACAAAATATCATTGTGTTATAGTATATATGAATGGATTTTTCTAGGAAAATAATATAAATTTTTTTTTCTTAAAATTTATCCACTCTATTATCTGTATTTCCTCCACATCATTATTGTTTGGAATTAATGAATATTGTTGATCCACATCCGTATTATTTGATAAACTGCCATGGAAACATTCTCCCTTTAATTATTTCCCAATGGGTAAAATATCATTTCTATGGACATTAACCACTGACCTTATCCAAATGGATTTGTCTTTTTATTGAATGATTGTGGTTATTTTCAAAGGAAATTGTATTAAATTGTTAAACTAAGTTATGGCTTTTTATGATACTCCATATGATCATAGTTATTGGTCATAAACTGATTTAAATTTATTTATTATTGTTATAATTTCCTCAGTTATATCTCAAGCACTAGCTTTATTATCTTACCCAACATGTAAATCAATTTATAGAATATATCCATTGATATGGTTTTTATTCCATCTTTAGGGTTCAATTAATAAACTACTAAATACATTGGTTAATATTATAACTTTATTAATATAAATGAATAATTTTAAAATAATTTAATCACATGATATAATTGACAAATGATGTATAACTTATCATAGAATCCCATGCTACGTTTCTCAGGGAACATTCTCGTATATTGAAGATATTTTCAAAAAAATAAAAATAGATTATAAATAAAATGTGGATTAAGACATGATTACACACTTAGGAATTTCAAGACTAGAGCACAGTAAGGTATCATTTATCACACACAATAATTTTGTATAAGATATACTTATCCATCTATTTTTAGGCTTACTACCCATAAATGCATATGGTCGAAAATGGCATCCACATGTAGTATATAAAAATGTCTATATTTATTGAAAGACCACATAATATATATCATTATAAAACATTAATGACATTATAAAACCATTATAAATATCCTAAATGTATATATATAATTTTTTTGTATCCTAATTTATGTTTACCTAAATATTTTACAAAAAATTTCCACTATACTTATTATAATACTAGCTATAAACACATCATCCCTACTATCCTAAATTAAGTTGGTACATTATTATATTAGGACTAGTTAGAAGCTATCACATTAAAAAAGAAATAATAATTTTGTATTCTTGAAAAACGTGATAAATACATGAATATCACATTTCAAATGAAAACATATAATACTACATAATATATTATTCAATAAAAATTATTTTCTCTCTAGAATATCTTTGGATACCATCCATAGTAAACACCTTGGAATGTTTTTAAAAATTGAAACATAAGAAAGTGCTGAGATCAGATATTGTCTAAGTAAATGTGTATAGTATTTGATATGATAGATTAAACGAGGAATGAATATTATGACAAGAATAAATTATTAACAATAATTCTATTTAAATAATCACAAGATACTGAATCTTATAAATATATGAAATAACTATTTTAATAATATCATGGGCATAAATAATTTATTTCATTATGATTGAATGTTTAATATGAGACATTTGAAGCATATGATGGATGATTCTTTATAAGATATCTAACATAAACAACTGAGTTCTTATCCAAAATAATGTCCATTATTATTATCACGATACATAATGATATATCGAGGGGATATTTATTTTCAGTATTCATGAATAAAATAATGATAAAATTCATTTAGTATATGTATAAACTAAACCAACTAATCAATATACATTAAAAATATTTAATTTAATGTACTAGAACTATCATTTAGAATGTCAATAATTTCCCCAGTCAAACAAATCATAAACATCTTATATAAATAATTTGGATGATATAATTAGATTATATCCTTATGAAATCATTAAAATCCTGAATGTATGTTTACACAGATGAAAATACATTTAAAATATTAGTGGATGATTTCATTAGTAAAATACCATTCTCATTTTAAAATAAAAAATTTAAAATCTTGAAATTTCCTAACTTTTAGTTGAATCCATTTATTTATAATGAACCATGGAAACATTTAATGTAATCATAAAAAAATTGACTGGTAATTATGGAAGTATATTTCATTTATGTCGAGTATGTTAAACAAAATATTTTGTTCACATTTTTTGAAAATAGTTAATTGTACCACTTTTATAAAATGAAAAAAGGATTCCATTGAAAATTGTAAATAGAAATTAAATAATGAAAAAATTTGAAATTAAAAAATCATAAAGTAATATTCAAAAGTTGTTTTAATAAATTTTCTAGAAAATATGTAAATTAATGAAAATGTTTACCATTCTACTAGAAAAAAATCAGTCCCCCTTAAAATAATTATAACGCATGCCTATATAGAAAACTTAATGTGAATGGAAAACATTTAATTAATATAAATAACCATTTTATAAGAACATATATTCATATTAACATGGAGGGATCATATAATTTTCTCAATGAAAACATAATACATAAGTAATCTTGAAGAGATATAAGATTGTGAAATAAACCCTTACCTCAAGTCCGAATTGCTTCATAAGTTATTTTATCCTTATTTATAATTAATTTAAATTTATTTTAATTCTATACTAAAACCATATAAATGCATATAATATCATATATGTTCCAATTATAACATTTTAATACTTATTCATTAATATGTTTTATTAAAATCACTATTTGTGTGTTTCAACTATCTTATTTTCATGTGATATTGTGTTTAGTAGTTCTTATTCCTTCATCTTTATCATGTTTACATCATGTTAAGAATTATAATAATGATAAAGATATCATATATATTAATTATATATTTATATTTAATCTTTCAGGATATGTATGGATAAAAAATTACTTACAACATTCGTGGAAATTATAGGTCATAGGTATGTATGAATGTTGTCTTTAATATTCGAATAATGGAAAAAATAAATATCTACATAATAATTGAGATTTTAAAAGAACATTATTAAATAATATATATATTATATTCATTAAATATTTCCTTATTAAAATCCATTGAAATTGGAAATGTAACATGAATCACATATTTTATGGAAGTTGTTTTCCAATATATGCATGAGCGATGTAATCATTTTTCAATAGATGTAATGTTAATAAGTAAGATATGAAGATATAATAATAAAAGAATAATTATATCATAAATATAATATTTAGAAATTAAATTCACCATGATAACTATCTATGAATTATTGTGATAGAAAATGAATTGTATCACTACTTAGAAGCGGCAGTCCACATATACACATGAGCGATGTTTTCACATTCCATAGTGTTGAAAAGATTGTGAATATGGGTGGTTAAATAATAATTAAATTTATTTATATTCATCATATCGATATATTTAATTTTTTATTAATACAACATATTTAATAGAGTTATAAGTTGAAATAATTTGAAAGAGGTTGGGTAAGATGATTGTGTTTCCATTAATTCACCTCCTTCAAAAATATTCTTACTGATAGTTGGAATAGTATATTATAACAAAAAGAACTGATAAATCCTGTTTAGGAATGTTTAGAGTAAAATAAGGTAGTATTTCTTCGATATTTATGGAACTAGGTTCAGAAAATAAGAGAGGGTATGGTTGTCCTTTTATAATATAGGGGGAGGACAGACATTGAATTTCATAAATTATTATAATATAATAACAAAATACTCAAGAAATATATTTTAAAATTGAAAAGGTTATATTATGGGATAATATTATTTATAAATTTTTCCATTCAATATTATTTATAGTATTTTAATTGGAAAAATTAACCCAATCTCTTGGTTTATGTTCGGTATAACCATTTTAACCTTAACCGTCATAATAAACTTTACAATTTTTACTATTATTTATGAATATAAATTAAGTTAATATTGTTATATAAAATAAATTATTATATTTCAAAATAAGTAATAAATATTATATAATTCTATTAATTTAAGTGTAAAATTTTAATTTAACAATTTACCTGTAAAACATGAAAAAATGTTGTTTTCTAAACAATATTTTTTCTCTGGTAATAAATTTTTTATACCTAGATCCAATATCAAATATGTTTAAATTATCATAAATTGTTTATTAATAATATAAATTAATTATTATTTCTTTTACAACATTTAAAACATTTATCATTTTGAAATCTTAAAATTATAAGATAGTGTTTAATAAATATCTTTTTTCCACAATTCATCAAAAAATAATTTTTTTAGAAAATTATATATAATTAATCATAAGATAAATTTTACATGGTTAAATCAAAAATGACTATTTTTTTAAAATATTGTTTAATTTTTTTTAAATAAATTATATTATTTTCTGACAAAAAGTAACAAATACAATTTTGATGGAAGTGAATTATTAATCATATAAGGACTCAATTGAAAAGGAATAAATATAAATTATATAAATAATTTATATATTTTTTAATTTTTTTAATCATATTTATAATTGATATTTAATGTCTATGTTTTATTTATCAATTTAAATACAAATATGTTTACTTTATAATATATTTCTTCTAAAGCTTCGTGTTGCATGTCCTGAAATCTATTGACAACATAAAATTTATTTAATAAATAATATATGATAAAATGTTATGGTTTTAAATATTATCTATTCCCAAAAAAATATCTCATCTTATATGTTTTATTTTAGGGCTATTGACCCCTGAATAATAACATTACATTATTAAACATGTAAGGGTTACTTTTTGAACAACCCTTCCCTCTAGATAAAAAAGGGTTAAACTTATTAAACGTAAATGCATGCCTATATTTCTAATTTTTTAAGGAAAATATTCCAAATTAATCATACGAGAACCATATCAAATGCTAAAATGCTTAATTTCAATATTATTTTTCATAAGGACTTCATTTCTATGTATAATTATGAGGGTAACATAAATATTTTATTGTGTTTTGTGTACATGAAGAATGAATCATGAATGAGTTAAAACTTTTTACCTAAACCACCCTTCAATGAGAAATTATTTGATATTTTTAAAAATATTGAATGTCTACCTAAATCTGTTAGACATATAATATCATAATTTATTATTAAACATGTAATTTTCACTTCCGTTGATTCCCTTCCATGATGTGGGCTACTAATGATATCTTAACTAAAATATAATATTTCTTTATAACATAGTACAGTTTCATTAGTTATAATCTTTCTAATTTAAGTTAAAATTTGGTTGCATATAGTATATCCTATCTATTTCACGGAATTCTACCTTTGATTCAAATATTTATTATTGATGAGTTCCATTCCTTCTTAAAAAATAACCTTTATTAATAATAATTCCCTTCCTTTTAAATAGAGGATTCCCATAATTTTTTATATTATCCCTTACAACTAATTTTATCCTCTATACATGTAAATAAAACTAATTTTTCTCAAGTGACCTGTAAAATTTTTCCCTCTTTCCAAATGATATTTTCACTACTGTTTTTTGAAGTATGATTTCAATAATGGTATTTCAAAATGTTCAATAGGTTTTCTATATTTTAAATATATTGTATTTTATCTTATACTACACATTCCTTTCGATAACCACTTTTTAATTTTAAGGATCTATAATTGAATATTAATTTTAAATGTAAATATTTTTGAAGTATTTTTAATTATCCCATTTAGAAAATTTTATTCTTAATCATGGAAACATTCCTAGAAGATACTATTAAGGAGGAAATTATTTTCTGAAAGTCTTAAAATTATTTTTTTAAAATTTTCATTTCAATGTGACGGTTAATTCTTATTTTATTTTAAATATTTAATATCATTATAAAAATGATTTTATGATTTCAAAAACATTTTTATTTATCTTTGAAGGCTTATATTTCCTGAATGTTATTTTTCAGTAATCAACCTAAAAATGTTCTTATAATATTATATTGTAGGGTAACTTGATATTATGCCCCAACCCTTCATATTCTTGTGGATATTTTGGGAGAAACTATATTGAGGTTTCATGAATTGAATTTTTCTTTCAATTATTTCTTTATAATGTGATGAATGAAAACCATATCATTTATAATGGGTTTTCATGAAATGTTAAATGATTATTGTCTTATAGAAAACATATAAATTAATAATTATGGATTGGGTTCAATGAGTCCCAACATTAAATTTGTTAAGATTTCATACATCAATATGTAAATATGTTGTGCATGAACATCAAACAGATTATCTATGTACATAATGCTTAGTGCGAACATGATGACGATTAACTTTCTTCACATGATTATGAATTTACATGATTTATGTTACCAATGTACAAAAAATTAAAAATAAACCCAATTAAAATTAGCTATATTCACAATATTAAGTTTAAAAATGATGAAAATTATTTATGTTAACAAGATTGAGTATAAATACGATGTGGATTTTCTACACTAACATCAATGAACATAAACTACAAGTGGTTAGCGATGTTCCCAATGTTATGAGTTCCAATTTGTATGACTATAAATTAATTATATATTATATTTTTATATTATTATCCACGTGACATGATTATTATATCATGTTTTCATAACATTTTTCCTTGTTATATTTTGTTATATTGAGATGAAATGGACTTCAACCAAGACATATATACCACTCCTATTGTCCCACATTCGTTTTAATTTGATATTTATTAAATTTTCATGTTTTCTCACATTCGTATGGTCTTACACATGATTAAATGTTCAAGAGTTACTCCTTTTTTGAAAATATGAGAATACTCTTTTACTATGTTTTCCATTTCGAATGTTACATAGATAAGTACAACTTTTGGGATGTCTATAAATTAGTCCAGGGGATTTTTATTATATAGAAATGTTCAAATGTGTAACCTGTGTCAGTAGTCCTAAAAACACTAAACATTTCACTCCTTGGGAAGTGATATTTCGTGTGAGATTTAATATATAAATCATTAAAATATTATATTTTTTGTTTTATTTTTAGTATTGCTATTTTTTGGAATAAATCAAAATGATCATATTATATTACCCATAATGTCCCATGTACAATAATAAAAATAGGAAGTAGTTCTTGAGGAGGGAAAAATTCCACCAACCCCACACATGAGATAAAACCCCAATAAAAGGATGGTCCCATGATTTATATCTATATCAACACAATATAAAATAGGAAACAGGGTCATCCAAGTCAAATTATAAATCCCTAGGTTTAAATCCTAACACAATCACACATAATTCAAGAAGATGGAGAACATGGGTTGTGGAACAATACAGCTCAATCCATATATCTCTAGGCCACTGAAATATATATAATAAACAACTAGGGTTAGAACACATAACATTAATTATAAAATATCCTACCCTAACATAGAGGATAACCCACAACATATCAACGTATCCCATATTAACTGAATCTCTCTAACATTGGAATATAATGTGCATGAAGAAAATATATAATATATCATGATGATCCTCAAGAACAAATTCCATAAATCATCTACAATCCAACCATTGGGTAAAATTTATATACACCCTGTTTCTACACCACACGTATGTAGTGCACAACCCTTTAGGTCACAAATAAATCACATGATCATTCCCTCTTACCTTAGGGTAACATAAATGACTCCCAAAGTTATAACCTGACACCCATTATCCCTTTAGACACTTACCATGAACTACACCCATAAAGGTTTTATGAGTATAAAAACCTTATACCTACCTCCATCATATAAGAGTAAACATATCTAATGCCATGGACTGTTTTGAATACTTGTGAATGGAATAAAAAATTCATTTAAACAGGATAAAAAGGTAATGTTATTGAAAAAAGTGATACAATTGAAAAAAATAGTTAGAGGAGACATGAGTCAATACATATCATTTAAAATAGTATCCTCATTCCTTAGATAACACTTTAATTCACCATGAACTAAAATTTTATGATCCCATAGAAAGAAGTGAAAGAGGGGGAAATACGAGGAAGATTGAATAATGGGGTTAGGTTAAGAACCCAATGAAAGGGTGATGAGATCATTTAAAATAGATTACCTCTGATCATTAAAAACATAGGGAGTGATGTTTGGAATGGAAAATGGTATCATCAGGAAATTAATTCCTCAGGAGATATATTACAGTATTAAAATTATGTTCGTGCCATAACACCCCTTGCAAGGGAAGAACATGGTAATATTATCCGCTAAATTTTCCATGACTGGGTACCCTGGGATAAAACACTCATCTTCGTAAAAACATGATAATCCTCTCCATATCATCCCTCAATTAAAAAATACTTACTTTTAGCATTATTCCCCTTATTTGGGAATCTATTTGAGTGTAACCCTTTGGGCGTTATGTGATAAATCCTTGTCGAGCATCCCTCATAGTAAAATAGATTTAGTGATGCTATGATGTGATACATATATAAAAATTTCTTTCTGAAAACCAAAAACATCATTCAACATTATTTTGACACCCCAAAAATCCATTAAAACACAAAAACACATATAAATAATCCAATAGGGTTATCTTAACTAAACAATATTTCAATATAAACCCCATGTATCAAATACCCCTTACCTTGAGACACAAAATTCAAAATTCCCAGGAAAAAAGTGTATAAAGTAATTGTTATTTATAGTTATGATTATAATATTTATTTGTATCTATGTATCCCCAAAATTTTCAATTAAATCATAGTTATATATTTCATTCAAATATGATAATATTATTAATGGTTGGTAGTGTTGTTTTCTCTCAATGATTGAGAAAATGGATTTTTTGAAACATATGTCATAAAATAATCACATAATTTTTGTGATAATAAAGGGGATTCTAAATTTTAAGGTAATATATATCCTATTTTCAATTATAGAATATTATCGTGGCTATTATTTAATAATTTTCATGTTCATGACGTAATAAAATTTGGGTATGCACCTCATGATTAAAAAGTTTCAATGAACAAAATTGATTGAAATATTATTTCTAATTAGCATTTAGATTAATATGAAATTTAATAATGACTATAAAAAAATAGATTCTAGAATTTTATGGGGATTAATAAATAAAATGATATATGAGATATGCTAGAGAATATCACTGAAGGAAATGTGAAGGTAAGGGGATAAAACATATAAATTGGATGTTTTAAATATTAAATCATTTGAATGTGTGAAGATTAATCTATTGAGAAATTATTCCCAATATTTAATAAAATATTATTAACCATTATGGGTGTTATTATCACTATTGAAAGTTATATGGTATTTAAAAATAGCGTATGAATCCTAAAAATCAAATTTCTTGTAATGGATTATCTACTTGGTGATGGATAATCTATCAGAATTCATTTAGATGGATTTGTAGCATGTTTATTTGATATAAAATATAGAAAATAAGAACTCTGAATTTGATTTAGTTTTTAAAAAAATCCTTGAAATATGAGATATAGGAGAAGAGATAGAATAATGAAAAATAATATAAAATAATTCTAAATAATTTTTGATAATGACAACGAAATGTACCATGGAAGTAAATCGAAAAAATATTTTAAATGGAGAGATATTTTATATTTTGAATCCAATTTTCAGAAATAAATAAATTATTAAGTGATTAGGAAGTTTTATTATAAAGATAAATATTAAGGATAGGTACTTCAAAAATCAAGAAGTAGTTATTTAACTCTATGTTAAATAGTAAAAGATTCTAAAAATTGAAAAGGGGCAATTTATTATCCCTATTTTATGTGTAAGAAAGAACTTAAAATGGAACTAAATTTTAAACATCCATGGAAGTGTATGAAAAATTTACACATCTCGAAAATGAATTTGGGTTATTTAAATAGTGATAATTATGATAATTATGATAAAGAATAAGAAATTGAGATTTAATTTATTCTTTAAAATGAGTTGAAATAGATTCTTTTAAATATTTCGAATTTAGAGGAATAAATAAATATTTAAATAAATGATCCCGAAATTTAATCCACATATATTTATCCCTTGTTGAAAAGGAATGAGATTTAATTAGAAGATTAAAACTTTTACTGTGTTTTTTGTATAAGTGAATAAAATAAAAGTCACTATAGAAGAAGAAGTTGAAATGGAATAAATGTTTCAATCAGGAGGTTCTGTGATGGATTTATTGACAATAAATATTTTATATTTAAAATGAAATTCATGGAATTTAGTTTGTGGATGATATTACTATATCAGGTATGGTATCTTTTATGTGAATGAAATAGATGGAGACAACCTGACATCACTAATTTTCTAGGATGTGGTTTTTTAAGGAGTTTGATGGTTAAAAAATCTATAATTAGGTTACATCAATATGTGCATAGTATGGTTATTTTTCATTAATATGGTAACAAAAGTATTGAGTATATTTCATGTGTGTATTTGGAAAATACTGGTAGAAGATTAGTAGAGGATGAAAATACCACATCATGAAATGAATTCCAAGAATTGGGAAACGTATGTAATTCTCAATATATATATAAATTTCAGTAGACAAATATTTAAAAGTAATATTAGTGCTAAGTATACTGAAAAATATAAAACTAATTAACCCATCTTTTATACGTTCGGGTCAGATAGATCCTATTTATATTGGGTAATTGTTTTTAGGAGTTCATGAATAATGTTTATCAAATTAAAATATAATGTCCATTTTGTAAATGGAAGGATATGGTGAAGTCTATGAGAATATTTTATTATATATAATGGTTAACATACCAATATGTGAATGTAATGTTGTTTATATTTATAAATAATAGGTCTAATACATGAAATTAATTGTCTCTAGTAAGTAGCTTGATGCGGAAAAGGAAAATATTTCTTGTATACATAAAAGTGAAATCTAGAAGAGGAAGTGGAATTAGAAAAGGAAAAAACAATCAACCTGTATGCATAAGAGTTTTTCATACTTACCTAGAAAAGTCATTTCCACAATAGAGGGGACATGTAAGATATAATTCTAACTATTCATGGTGGTATTAGTTTGTCTAAGTCACTTTAGTATTAGAGGATATGATTCAACTACACCATGAATTTGTGGTCACATAGTGGAAATAAAATATGAAGGTTTATCCACTATATAATACAATTTATATTTTAGTTATAAGATCATTGTAAAACTATATATTTTTGAATGATATAAAAGAAAATTTACTTAGTGTAGTAATGATTGTATTGTCTATAAAAACAATAATAATGAAGGAAACACCATTGCGGTAGCTATGCTGGCTATTAAATGTGTAAGTGATGTAGACCACATTATAGAAGATACTATGTTTGGATTAAAAAACCCCTATGTAAAATATAGGACAATATCAAGGTAATTATTGAAGTAATGTTGGATCATCGGTTATCCCGGGATTATGATGTGATTTATTAATCATAATATATGATTAATAATTCTCATGCTGTTGATTATTTTAATTCCATAATATTAGATGAGTTGAATAGAAAATATTTATTGTATTATTGGGATCTATAATTCAGATATATTCCATAGAATAATGATTTATATATATCAATGTGGTTTCTATGTAAAGTGAATATAACACTATAGATATTGACATCACACCATAAAGAAGAGTCTTGTAGCATTCTAGCTTATTTGGTTATATTTAAAAGGATTTTTTTGATTGATATTTTTGTTGGTTCAAATAAGAAGTATCGATATTTACAGAGATGTTAATATGGATAGAATCTAGGTTCAAAATATTTTAGAATTAATTATCATGTTTTTTTGTTAATAATTATTTTAAGATAAGAAATAAGAATTGATGGAATCTCGATGATGTATCTATATAAAATAATACATTATCAGATGAATGTGAAATATAATTAACTTTTGATATCTATGATTCACGTTAAAATTTATACATCCATTATTGAAGAATTATATGTTCTGCAAAGGATTTAATTAAATTATCTAGGTTACTTCATGTGATAAGGCTCGTGTAATGATTAAGGTGATAAGATTATTTAGCTAAATATAATAGAACATAGAATTCAAGAATATAATTCTACTATGGAATTATATTCATAAAGAGAAGTAGTGCTTCTATTTTTAAATCATGGAAGAAATATATTGAACCCTCATTAAGACTTTTGTTATCATTTAGTGTAGAAGGTTTATAGTACAAAAAATAATATCTAAACAAATAATCTCTTTAGATAATAGGATGAAAGGTGTCTCAAGGATATATAATGACTGAGAATACACCTTCATGTCTATATACGTTTTCTGTGAACCACACATTTATAAACTAACTACTTCATTCATTAATTCCACAAATAGAGGGAATAAGAGGGAGTGACCCAATGAATAATAGAGTGTATTAACCAAAATATTTGTAAAAACTATAGTGACTTGTATTACCTCCCATTATGTTGACACACCTTTAAAGAATACTTCTCATATTATCCCATTTTGGTGAACAATATAAAATTATTTTCTCAAATATATTCATTAAATTTAGATAATCATACATGAGATTTGATGTTGTAATCTAAAAATTAAATTGATAAAAAGGATGAACACACTTAAAATTAACATGAGAATAAAATATAAAAGGGAGATATTCTGCTTAATGAAAACTCTGAATTGATAAACACCGTGATTCACCCATATTGGGGTATCTCAGGTTACAATTACTATAACAACCCAGACACGAAAAACCTAGAACAAATGGTTATATTGTATTTTTGTAAATAATAGAAGAGTTCCCACATAATCGAGAAATTTAGAACTCATGAAAAACTATATAGATTCATAAATTACACTTGAAAACAGAAGATATATCATGAAAACATTGATAAAACATTATTTTCACAAAACTTATATCCTAGAAAATTATATACAAACCTTATATAGATTTCAAAGGGAAAGGAGGAAAAGTGGTATGCTCTGATTCTTAGTAAGTATTTGTATACAAAAGAATCCCTCTTGACATAAACATTTAACAATTGAAATGGAAATAATAAATGTAAAACACGAATCTATAAACAATATATATGGAGGTACTAGTATATCCATGACAATATGTGAAAACATGGATCAAAATAAACAATGATCTCATAGTGAAGGAATGAATAATATTTGTCGTAAAAATATTCTATCATTACATTGTGTCCATACACTTATCCCATTATTTGAAGAAATACTAACCGCAACCCATCATATTTTATCTCATGATACATGTTAATGAATTTTGGAGAAATATATTTCTAATCCCCAACCATCACTTGATTATGTCAAATTTATTCTTTATAAGAGTCTTCATGACCTTTCATATGACACACTAAGGAACCTCTTTCTGAATGAAACTCATATATCCATATATTGATGAAAAAAGAAATCAAATATATCCACATTAAATATAATACTTCCAATTGCTATTATATTATACCATAAAAAACAAGGAATTCATTGTGTAACATTAATGTAATAGGTAGTTCCATTATAAAATAAATCTAGGTTTGAGGGTAACATTAATGTTTTGGGTTATCAATGGAAGAGAGTATTTGAGCTTAATTTTTTTACATTTGTCGATAAGGAAAAAATGGTAGGAAAAATTCTCATCCTAGTTTATTATGATCATTTGAATATTTTGAAGCATATCCCACTTGTTTGTATCCCCATGTGTGTAGTCACATGCCAACACATATTTTTTCAGGGTAATGATTGAGTTAATGGTCACCTAACCCTTATTGGTGTTATTACCCATAGTTTTATCTAAGATATATCTACATCCATATTATAGTATCTAGATAGGGATTCATTTTTTTGTAACAAAATACACTTTTACATTATAGAAAGTTATTGTGTTCTTTCCACTATATAAAAGGATGAATTTTACAAAGATTTCAGTCACTCATGGATCAAAATAATTTAAGAAACAAATTACTATATAGACATAAAAATAACATTATAATATATGATTAATATGAAAAAATAATTCTATGGAATTGTATTCAAGAGATAAAATAAAATTGGAGTCGATTATTACATTTTTCATAGAGAATAGAGACTGAGATGTAAAACCCCCACTAATGTATTGGGTAAAACTTTAATGATAAATTATTAAAAATAAATTGATTAAAAATAATCATTAAATACAATTAATAACGTAACTAAATGATTTAAAATCTAAAATTTTTAGTATACACTCTCTATAATGTAAATTAGGTGCATAATACTACACATTTCTAAAAGTGTGTTGTAATGCTTTGACCCTAGTTACCCAGAATCGGTACATTATTACATAACATTGGCACGATCACAAAAGATCATGTCTCGAAGGACATATTAGTTTAGTAGACTTGGAAATACAAGATACATTAATAAATATTAAATTACATTATAAAATATAAATCTACAACAACATAGTCCCCATAGGCCAAACTCATATCCCTAATACTATCCCTGCAGGTCAGTTATAATATACTTTTCTCATCCTGTGAAAAATAAAACATAGAAAGGGGTGAGCTTAGATGATCAGTATGATAACAATATAGAGAAAAATTTATTTAATAAGCATAAAAATTTAAGGCAATGTATGAATAGACCAAAAGAATTTTAAACATGAACATCCGAATAATATGTACAAGATAAAATCAAATAATTCCATTTACATATTCAAATAGATATTTTACTAGTCGAATAATCATATTCAATATCAATGGCCACTTTCATAATGATGGAATTTATAATGCAAGACTTCATAACCACATAGTCAAGGCCTTATTCCAAGATTATAAATAAGTTTTTTTCAAGACCTTGTGCCAAGATAGTAGTTTGTCTCATGAGACCTACCGATACATCGAGGAGCTATAACGGGCTCCACCTGTCATTTACTTATTCTAATGCATTCCTCATATGAAAAGGTTTAAACATAACATAAACATTCGTATTAAAACTTGCATATGAAATGTCAATACTTTAACCATAAATCATGAAAGGTGTAAAAATAACACATACATAGTCAAACATATCACAAAACCTTCAATTCAATTTGGATGTTTTTTATCATAATAAATTAACTTCAAATAATCTTAAAATCCACCAAAGGATGTTAACATAGATGAAATAATGACATCTTTTAGAAAAATATATCATTCTATTTTGAAATCGTTTAAAATTCATATAATTAGAAAAGGAAAAATTTTGTTTTGAAAATATTATTACAACCTTGTATGGGAAGCTTTGACGATGCTAAAACGGCGGAAAATATCCTCACCCAACGTATAGGATAAAAAACATTTTTACCATAATATTGTCGAAAAGGTCATAAGGTACCTTGTTTGGAAAACCAAAAAAAGTTTCCATTAAAGCCATTTATAAAAAGTCAAACAATGGTATAAATTACTTTAACCCATATTCTAGTTAATAGTAAAAATGTTTTGGAATACATATTTACGAAACATGGATGTGGATGATAAAGAGGTCTGATTAAATACTTACATAAAATCAACCTCAGATAATAAATAGATTTTGAAATTAGCTGTTACCTTGTACTTTTCCTTGGTCGAGGGTACATTAAACTCGTGTATAATAGTTAAATAATTGTTATTAAATTATACAAGAATCATAAAAATAAATATGATATCATATATGACCTTCTAATATTTCTTTTTTAATAATATTTTACTATTATCGTTGTTTCGGGTGTTAACTAATTCATTTTCCAATATATATTTTTTACAGAAGATATTTTAGTTATGGATAATATTTATTTGATTAATATCCATAATGATATTGAGTTCTTAAACATTATTTTTATCACAAAATGGGAATTTTTCTTGAAGGATTATAATGGGGAAATGAATCTTATCGCGTTCATGGAGACGGTAAACCCTATGTACGCACGAGAGACAACATCATTATTTTGATTTAAAATCATATGTAAATAGATGTTATATCATATTAAATGAATCATTAACATGTTATATTTATTATTTACATCAATTATAAATCATTATTATACCCATTGAAATAATAATGTATAGAATAACAACTACACCATGGCGTAGAGACGGTAAGTCGTACATACGCATGAATGATGATATGTCATTAATAGGATGGATAAAATAATGAATATGGTTTTACTATATTTATAATAACATCACAGTATAGAGAATATACTGGATTTATAATTTTATAATGGAAACAACAATTAAAGAATAATTGGAAGGAGAAAAGAACTTGGAAGAGTTGATGAAATATTTTCCTATTCTTTGTGTTATTCCTTTTGATTTGATCAAAAAGGATCCTTAGGTTATCTTTTTAACAAAATGAAGGATTCTAGGATGAAGGGAGTACATTTTTGAGAAAATATGGGTAGGTTTTGGTCGAGCCAAATGGCATTGAAGCTTTGAATTTGAGAGAAGGGGAAGTTCCCTTTTATTAGAGGGGTGAGAGCACCTTAGGAAAAGTTTGAAATATTATTTTATAATAAAATAATTTTTGGTTTCTAAATGGATCCAGAATGAATTATTTACAGTATAAGGTAGGGAAGGGTCGAAAAACACTAAACCAATAGGTTTTAGACTGGTTTGGGTCACTATATAAACCTTATCTTTTTTATTTAACTCTTACATAAATATTTTGACATTTACCATGTCTCTTTTTATTTTTATATTATATGGTTAATAAACAAACTATAAACATTAAAGAGAACACCAACTAGTTAATTAATGGTAATCCTATCATTATACATGTTTTTTGGCTAAAAAATACATTTTTATGATTATTATATCAACCAATAGTATTGTATTTGTTTTAAAAATCCATTTTTGTCAATTTTAAAATTATTTAATAATTAATTTTTTTAAAGTCCTAAATACTTTATTACATTAAAATAAATACATTTAATCAACCCTAACATATAAAAGTGACCTATAAAATTATTATAATTCATTAAAACTCTCAAATTGTATTTATTTTGATATTTATAATATCGACTATTTTAATCATTCATTAATAAGGTAATTACTTCATCATCATTGTGTCATAAATAAATTTCATTATATAATATATAAAAATTATTAATAAAATAAGATTATTTAGGAAATTGTTTTAGCTTTCTAATGAATCTTTATAGTCGAATATATCTTATGTATAACCTTATATTAAAAATGGTTCAGTTGTTAAACTTTCATTTTAACTCTTTTAACTATTCTTTAAATAAAATAATAATAAATGCCCTAATCTAATCTAACTGGACCAAAGAGGATCCTATTTTCTACTTAATGTTTTTTTAGAATGAATTATACTTATATAATAGAATTATGACATGTGTTAGGGTAATAATAATATCATTTTTACCCTTAATTACTCTATTTACTTTTAACCATGTTAAATGAAAGTATAAAGTTACGATTCACCAAAAATTATTTTCATCTTATTGAACCACATTTTACTTACTGATATCAACCATGTTTCTCTGATTTTTTTAATTCAATTCACATAAATAGTAAAATTATGTTTTGTGCAAATTTGCAAATTCTTCTAGGTGGTGGGTAAAAGACGAAAAAAGATTGATAAAATTTTTATAAATCTAAAATTATTATAAAATGACTCCAATGAATTAAATTGAACTTATATAGGTATTATGTATCTATTTTCAATTTAAAAAATGTAAATAAAATAAATAATTATTTAAATAATAATCTGGTTTTAAACAATAACTCAGTGTTTTTCCCTATTCATCAAAAATTGAATGTTTTCATAAAAATACCAAAAATTCACCGTAAGCTAATTTCGATATTCCAAATCCAAAAAATGAACCCAATTTGAAAGAAAAATTTTACAATTTTAAAAAGTGGGTATTAATATTCATCTACGCTAATTTGATTTGTCGTGGTGTGTTAAAATCTCGAAGTAGCATACAATGAACGCTATTATATTATTCAAAGGGAAACGTATCGTTGAAGATTGAGGTGTTACATTATTCCCTCCTTCAAATAATTTCTTACTCGAAATTTCTAGAATATTATAGAATAAAAATATTCAGGTGGTTCTTCATCATATGTTTCTCAGGTTCTCACATCGTCTCTTCCATCTTATGGTTTCTCCATAGCACTTTTACCAGACGAGTCATCCGGTTTCCCAGCACTTGTTCTCTGGTATCAAGAATTTTGACAGGCTCTTCACAATAAGACATATCAGGTTCTAGTTCAATTTCCTCATAGGTGAGTACTTGATTTGGTTGAGGCATGTATTTTCTTAAACGTGATACGTGGAACACATCATCAACTTTGGAGTGTCTTGGCCGCATTATCAACCGGTAAGCTACTGCCCCAATTCATTCTAGAATTTCAAAATATCCTATATACTTGGGACTTAGTTTACCCTTCAAACCGAATCGTATAATTTTCTTCAATGGAGACACCTTTAAGAAAACATGATCTCCTACATGAAATTCCAAATCCTTCCTTCGGATATTAGCATATCTCTTCTGCCTACATTGAGCAGCTTTGATGTGGGTTTGGATTAGCTTCACCTTTTCCATTGTTTCCTCAACATGTTCAGGGACTACGAGTTTTCTTTCAACAATAGGTTGTTGTGCGCCATTTATTTCCATATAATGCTTCATATGGTGTCATATGAATACTTGAATGGAAGCTATTATTATAGGAAAATTCTACCTGATGTAAATATTTATCCCACAAACCTCAGCAGTAAAGTGTGAAAGATCTAAACATATCTTCTAAGGTGTGAATAGTCAGTTCTAATTGTCCATCATTTTGAGGGTGGTAGGCATTTATCAAATGAAATTCAGTATCGGGGGATTTCTGAAGACTTTTCTAGAATCGTGATGTAAAATGGGGATCACATTCAGAAAAAAATGATAAGGTTACACCATGAAGTCTTACAACTTCATTAATATATAGTATTTCTAGACGTTCAAGTGGTAAATCTTCTCTTATAATATGAAAATGTACTGACATGGTAAGACAATAAACAATGACCCATATTGCATCATTCCTTCTAGGAGTCTTTGGTAGTCCCATGACAATGTCCATTGTAATATTATCCCATTTCCACTCAGGTATGGGAAGAGGTAGAATGACTCCTTCAGGCTGTTTCCTTCCAGCTTTCACTTGTTGAAAAATCATACATCGTGACACAAAATCCACAATCTCCCTCTTCATGTTGTCCCACCAAAAATGATAATTCAAATCTCTATACATATTGGTGCTCCGAGGGTGTATAGAGAAATTGGATCTATGAGCATCATCCAAGAATTCCCTTTTTAGATCAGTTATATCAGGAACACAAAGTCTCTTCTCAAATTTTAAAATTTGATCTTCATATATAATGTCACTCATTTTCAAAGCATTAAAACTCTTTAAAAACTCTTAATCATCTATTTGACAACTCTTTTTTCATTTCTAGTAAAGTTGGTTTGGAAACCATTTGAAAAGGTATTGATGTTTCACCTTCCACGATTATTCCCATATCAATTTTCTCTAGATCCATGAAAATAGGATCCCTTTCGACTCTCATCTTGTTCAAAACTCCATGATCCTTTTTTCTCAAAGAATCTACCAACTTATTTTCCTTCCCCAGGTGGTAGTGTATAGTGAAATCATAATCCTTGAGTATTTCAAGACATGTCCTTTTCCTCATATTGAGTTTTTTTGGAGAAAATATACGTCGAACTCTTGTGATCGGCATATATCCCACATTTTTCACCATAGAGATAATGCCTCCATACCATCAGAGAAACTATTACAGCTTCTAACTCATGATCATGAGTAGGATAGTTTAGTTCATGAATTTATAACTATTGTGATGCATAAGAAATAACTCTACCATTCTATATAAGGACACTACCAAGTCCTTTCTTTAAAACATAACTATATATAAAAAACCCATCATTCTCCGATGGTAGAGTCAATATAGGAGCTTTGACTAATCTTCTCTTCAGTTCATCAAAACATTCATCGCACTCTTTTTTCCAAACAAAATTAACCCCTTTACATATGATCTTGGTTAATGGGTTTGCCAATCCGGAAACCTTCTGGATGACACATTGATAAAAACCTGCTAAAACAATAAAATAGAATACCTTAGTTACACTCATTGATTCTATCCATCGTTGTATTTTCTTTGTCTTGTAAGGATAAATAGATATTCCATCCTTAGGGACAATATGGACAATAAATGAAATCTCCTGAAGCTATAATTCACACTTTCTAAACTTCCCATATAATTCATTTCTTCTAAGAGATTTTAGGATAATGCGCAAATGATTTTCATGAACTTCATAGATTTTGGAGTATACCATGATATCATAAATAAATACTACTACAAATTCATCAAAATATTCCTTGAAAACACTATTCGTTAGATCAATTAAGACAGAGGGTGCATTAGTCATCCCAAAAGACATTACTGTAAACTCATAATGCCTATACCTGGTTCTAAATACTATTTTTGGAATGTTTTCCTTCTTAACACACAGCTGATGTTATCCATATTAAAGGTTAATCTTTGAAAAATATTGAACACCATGAAGTTGGTCGAATAAATCATCAATGCGATGTAAGGGATACTAGTTCTTTATTGTTATACCATTGATTTCCCTGTAGTTAATGCACACCCTCATAGATCAATATTTCTTTTTAACAAAAAGATCATGGGCTCCCCATGGAGAAACACTCGGGAGAATAAATCATTTATTACTCAATTACTCTAGTTTTCTTAGTTATACTAATTCCATAGAGGCCATTCTATAAGGGGTCATCGATATAGACCTTGAACCAGGAATTAAATCAATGGGAAACTCAATTTCCCGTTCTGGAGGATGTCCTGGTAAATCATATGGAAACACATCAAACTATAATTTCACAATAGGTATGTATTATATTTAAACATTCCTTTCCTCACCCACAGTTATTTCATTCTCTTCCACCTTAATAATTAAATTTAGTTGAGCTACTGGGGGTGGATCTTGATAAGTATTTTGTGGTGATGTTTCTGCACTAATTATAAAGTACTCCTTATCATTATCGAGAATTGTAACTGCCTTCTTCATACAATAAATTTTCTTTTCATGGTCTAAAATCTAATCCATACCATTGATTATATCAAATTCAATCATGGGTATGATTATGAGATCATCAGATAAATACATTTATATTCCCTAATGAGAACTGATTCACAAAAAATTGTTGTAGTGATACTTCCCTTAGGTATTTTACCTACCAACTCCCTTGTTATGAAAAATTAAAAATATCTACTTTGCTAAAACAAACCGGGAAGATATGAAACAAATTGATTATCCACAATCAAATAAAGAATTTTTTAAACTTGAGGAAACCACTAAAATGCATACCACCACCTCTTTCAGAGCTTCATCCTTAGAAGTAGTGATATAATAATCTTTCCCTTGATCCCTTTTCCTTTTCTGATGTATGTTTCCTTGTCTCTTAAGAAAATAATTTGCATAATTCCCCCTTTATGTAAAATTATAGCATTCAACATTGACAGTCTGTTTATTCCCCTTGCAATCATGATTTTGGTAGCCTTTTTCACCACAATTTTAATAAGACTCATATTCCCTTCAGGCAAGTACCGGGGTGTTTATTCCCATATTTACTGCAGGACGGATATAAAACATATCCCTTCTTCCCCTTATTTCCATATCCAGATTGTTCAGTAGATCTCTTCTTCTCTTGATTTAAATTAAAGTCGTAAGACTTAGAGAATTCATTTCCTATTTCGATAGCACATGAGACAACATCTTCATATGACATGAAGGATTTTGAGACTAATTCCCGCCGGAGAAATTTTTTAACCCATCAATGAATCGATCAATCTTACTCATTGGGTTACATATATAATCTGTATGATGTCTTGTTATACTTGTAAAGTTAGCCTCATACTTTGCGACATTCTCATCCTCCTTTTTCTTCAGAATCAGAAATTGAATTTTCATATCCACTCGATGGTCATAAAGAAAATATTTTTCTAAGAAAATATCTTTAAACTCCCTCCATTACATACTTTATACCTCTTCATCATCCTTTGTGTTTTGAATTAATGACCACCATTGATATGCATCTCACTTGATGTGATAAACTGCCCTGACAACATTTTCTTTTTGCTACTCCCAAAGTGCGAAATATATTCTCTAAAAAATTTATCCATTGCTCAGCTACTAATGGATTTGTACTCCCATTGAATTTTTTTGGTTGTTTCCAAATGAATCGATCTAACATTGACCCTCCACATTGTGGATCAGTGTGCTCTATACTGGTAATGTTATTATTCATAACCTTAGTGAGTTGTCCCAGTATGGTGATAAGCTTATCAGCACCAGTTGTTTCACCAGCTCCACTATAATTTTCTTGAGTAGGTGGGAAATCTCTACATGGATTGCGTACATTGATACAGATTCCATTCCTTCCATTAGGTGCTATTTCTAAATAATGGAATGCACTAGATTTGTTTATGTATCGTAATACATAATTCCAAACTTGTAAAATAGTTAACATAAATTGAACAGTGTATGGATATAATCCATAATCATTAAAATGGTTTCCTTGAGGATGTATATACTCATAAACACTTCATAATGACTTGTAACGAAAATAAGAATTATCCTAAGTATATACCTTGGGAGTTTCCTAACTAAGAGTGCAGCAAGGCCAGTTGTCAAAAACAAATTTATGTTCAAGTCTAGCTCAATGT
The DNA here is from genome assembly GCA_963277665.1 of Viscum album. NCBI lineage: Eukaryota > Viridiplantae > Streptophyta > Magnoliopsida > Santalales > Viscaceae > Viscum > Viscum album. Next base: position 107,786,974 of record OY728130.1, read on the forward strand.
GGGTTTTCATGTTTTACCCCTAGGTACATATGTGCTAGAGATGCCTTTACCTACTCGTATCTAGACATGGATGTATTTCTCAGAAAACTCACACAATCTCTACAATACCTAAATTCTAGGAAGTTCTTCTATAATTATCGTCATATTCTATCTTAGGATAATGTTCATTAATCAGAGTTTCTATAAATATTACTTCCAAGGTTTATATTAAACATTCTCTGATACCAACAGTAATCCCCTAACCGTAGTTACCCAGAGTTTGTGAATTATTACATAACATTGAATGATCACAAAAGTTCAAGTTTCGAAAAACCGATTAGATTAGTATCCTTGGGAATTATAGATACATTCATAAGTTTTACATTACATTGTAAAATGAAAAAATACAAAAACATAGTCTCCATAGGCCACACTCATATCCCTAAGACTATCCCTATAGGTCAATCAGATTATACTTTTTTTCATGATGGGAAAAATAAAACATAGAAAGGGGTGAGATCATATTCTCAGTAAGGATAATGATAGAGTGAAAACATTCATAAATAAGTATAAACTTTTAAGGCAATGTAAGACTAGAAAAAAATCCTTTTAAAAACGATCTTCAGAATGATATGGAAATGATAAAATCAAATAATTCCATTTACTTAGTCACATGGATATTCTACTAGTCGAAATATCACATGCAATATCAATGGCCACTTTCATATTGATGGAATGCATAATGCCAGACTTCATAACCACATAGTCAAGGGCTTGTGCCAAGACTACAAATAAGATTTATTCATGGCCTTGTGCCAAGACAGTTGTTTGTCTCATGAGACCAAACGATGCATCGAGGAGCTATAGCAGGCTCCGCCCATCAGTTACTAAGTCCAATGCATTCCTCATAAGAAAAGTTTTAAAAATAACATAAACATTCTTATTTAAATTAGCATAAAAATATCAATACTTTATCCATAAACCATGAATGGTATAAAAAGAACACATCCATAGTCAAAGTTATAACAAAACCTTCAATACAATATCAATGTTTTGTATCATAATAAATCAACATCAAATCAGATTAAAATCAATCAAAGGATGTTGACATAGATGAAATCAAAACCTTTTTTAGAGAAATATCTCTTTTTATTTTGAAATCATTTAAAAGTAATATAATTATAAAAGAAAATATTTATTTTGAAAATAATTTTATGATCTTGTAAGGGATGCTTCGACGATGTTATTACAGCCGAAAATAGCCACACCCTCCATATAAGTTAAAAAAACATTCTTACCTTAATTTTGTCGAAAAGGTCATAAGGTACCTTTTTTGGGAAATAACGGAAATATTCCTTTCAACCCATTTTATAAAAATACAAACAAGGGTATTTATGACTTTAACACATAGTATAGTAAATAGTAAAAATGTTTTGGAATATATTTTTATTAAACATGGATGTGGATGATAAAGAGGTCCCAGTAGATACTTATGTAAAAAGAACCTTGGATAAAAAAGAGATTGTGAAATTAACCCTTACCTTGTACTTTTCAGTGGTCGAGGGTACTTTAAACTCCTGCATAATAGTTAAATAATTGTTATTAAATTATACAAGAACCATATACATAAATATGATATCATATATGATCTTCTAATATTGGTTTTTTAATAATATTTTAGTATCATCGTCGTTTCGGGTGTTAACTGATTAGTTTTCCTTTATATGTTTTGATACATAAGATGTGTTTGATATGAATTGGATGTATTTGATTCATATCTAGAATTATATTGTGTAATTAGAAAAAATGGAATCATAAAATGAAAATTATTCTTGAATGATTAAGTTGGGGAAATGAATCGCATCGCGTTCGTGGAGACGGTAATCCGTACGTATGTACGGGCGATAATATCATTATTTTGAATTAAAATCATATGTAAATAGATGGTATATCCTATATAAAAAATCATTAACATGTTATATTTATTATTTACATCAATTATACATCATTATTATACCCATCCAAATTATAATGTTTTGAATAACAACTACACTGCGACGTGGAGACAATATGTCCGACGTACGCACGTTTGGTGATATTTCATTCATAGGATGGAAATATTAATGAATATGGTTGTAAAATATTTATAATAACATCAATGTATATATAATATACTTGATTTTTTATTTTAGAATAGAATCAAAACAGAAAGAAGATGTGGAAAAAGAAAATAACGTGGAAGAGGTGATTAAATATTTACCTCTTTTTCGGGTTATTCTTTTTGATTTGATCAAAAGGGCTCCATAAAATGGATTTATGACTAATGTAAGGCCTTTAGAATGAATTAAGGACAGTTGGGAGGATTTTAGGTATGGGTTTTTCTGATCCAAATGGCTTTTAGGGTTAGATATGGAGAGACGGGGAAGTTCCTTTTTATAAGATGGGTGAGGGGCACCTTAATAAAAGATTGAAATATTATTTTATAATAAAATAATTTTCAGTTTCTAATGGATCCATAATAAATTATTTAAAGTATATGGTGAGTATTTGTCAAAAACCACTCAACTAATAGGTATTAGATAGGTTTTTTTCACTATATTAACCTTATCTTTTAGACTTAACTCTTAGTTATATAGTTTGACATTTACCATGTATCTTTTTATTTTTATATTATATGTTTAATAAACATAATATAAACTTCCAATAGAACCACAAGTTATTCATAAATGAAAAAAATCTCATTATATATGTATTTGTTCCCAACCGTATATTTTTAGGATTATTATATCAACCAATAATATTTTATTTGTTTTAAAAACTCATTTATGTCAATTGTGACATTATTGAAAATTTGATTTTTTTAAAGTCCCGACAACTGTATTACTTTGATATAAATACATTGACTCAACCTTAACATATCATATTAACCTATAAGATTAGTTTAATTCATTAAAAGTCTCAGATAAGATTTATTTAGATATTTAGAATATCAATTATTTTAATCATTCATTAATAAGGTAATTACTGCATCATTATTGTGTCATATATAAATTTAGTTAACTAATGTCTAAAAATTAAAAATAAAATACCATTATTTAGGAAATATTTTTATATTTATAATAAATATTTATAGTGGAATGTATCTTATGTATAACCCTATATTAAAAAAGTTTTAGTTATTAAACATTGATTTTAACACTTTTAACTCTTCTTTTAAATAAAATAATTATAAATGTCCAAATCAATCCAAGTGAACCAAAGTGGATAATATTTTATTCATAAGTTTTTTTTTGGTCGAATTATATTTATTCAATATAATAAGGAAATTTTTTAGGGTAATTATAATATCATTTTTACAATGAATTTCCATATTTACTTTTAACCATGGTAAATAAAAGTAAAAAAGCTATTATTAAACAAAATTATTTTCATCTTATTGAACCAAATTTTACATAATTATATCAACAATTTCTCTTATATTTTTTATATTTTATTCACATAATTGGTTAAATTACAATTTATGCAAATTCACAAATGCTCCTAGGAGATGGGTAAAAGACAGTAAACATTCGATAGAATTTTTATATATGTAAAGTTATTATCAACTGACTCCAATGAATTACATTGAACATATATAGGTATTATTTATATATTTTGAACAAATATAAATTTAAATAAAACAAATAATTATTTAAATAAAAACCCGGTTTTAAACAATAACTCATTGTTTTTCAGTATTCCTCAAAAATTGATCGTTTTCATAAAAATACCAAAAATTCACTCTATGGTAATTTTAATATTTTGAATCCAAATATGATGTCCATTTTGAAAGGTAAAATTTAGAAAATTTCAAAATGTTGGAATTAATATTCATAACGACTAATTTGATTGGTCGCGGTGTGTTAGAATCTCGAAGATGTGTAAAATGCAAGATATTACATTATTCAAAAGGAAACGTACCGTGGAAGCTTTGGGAGTTACATGAGTAATTAGAGAAAAAAACAAATAACTCTTGCCTTAAAATCCATGAAAAGACGTTAACATACTGTATCATAAACCTGGAAATCATAATAAATTGATTCTGAACATTACCCATATACACTTCAATCAAATATCTTCATAATTTTTCATTTTAACTAGAATTATTATGAATTTCTATAATAGTTCTTATTGTTTTGAAAGTTTGTACTGGATTCAATATAGCGGTGTTAATATTCATTGTTCATATTATGGTAACTAATAAGTGTTCATTAAATTAATATTTCTGTATTATTTATAATAATTTATGATGTTTCAACTTCCCTTAATAAGTTTTTTATAGCATACCCTTAAAGATGAAAGTCGATAATAAACATGTTTTTGTGATTTTGGATAACCATAGGATGTTTTCTTGATTGTGAATAAGATAATGAAATAATTTATATTTATATATATAAAAGTTTTTATATATTTATATATTATAGTTCCAATATTAATATTTACATGTACATTCATGGTATAAATTCAATGTATTGATCATGTAGGTGGATAAAATGACACAATCATGACCAAAACCTGATTTAATGAACGATTATATAGTGGTTTTGTTGTAATATAAATAAAAAATATTTAAAAATATATTATTTTATTTATATTGGTGAGATATATCATATATTTTAGTTTTTATAATATGAATTAATTAATAATATAATATTTCATAATTTTAATAAAATATTATCCTCTTAGTAAACAAATGTTGAACTATTAAATTAATGAGGATTATTTATTGATCATATAATTTATAGGTTCTATAATTTTCCAGAAACTAGTATTAATTATTTCATAAAAATAATATGTATCATTTATTACTATCCTTGGATCTATCCATGCAATTCGACTAAGGAAAATTAAACACATTATGTTGCAGTATCGGTAGACCACACAGCACATGAATAACAATTTTGTTTTACTTAATGAATCATATATATGAATGAAAATGATACTATCATTAATATTCTAAAATTATATTATATATATGACACTAATATAATAATATAAGTTTGTATATGAATTTGTTTCAAACAAAATAATTAAGAAAAAATGCCAATTAGTTGATTATACTCCCAAAGGGGAATTGAATATTTCCTGTAAGTGTCCATGGAATGGATAGATCTAAGCTAAAAAATGATGAATTATTCTTTAGAGTGTAATTTTATTATTCCGGAAAGAAAATATCTTAAATTTAATTTTTAAACCATAATTTTATGCATTCCTTGATTGGTTGGTGAGAAACCCCTATATAAGTTTTGAGAAGTGATTTTCAATAATTTTTTTATATTAATCTAAAGGGACTACATGATCAACAATTTATTGGGCTCAATAAATTGGACAAAATGGAGTGATGAAGACATAATGTCTATCCAGTCCTCATAATAAAAAATATATACATTTTAAATCATGGTTTAAGTATTTTATCCCATAAAATATTATTTTCTCATTTTAGTTTTTTACTAAGATGACTATATTTTACATAGGATAAGTTAATATTTATGCTAAAAATAAACTTATCATTATTTGATAAAGTTGACCTAATGATGATAAATTTTAAATCCATTAATTTTTATTCAATTTATATTATTGTTAATATTTTATTTTAATATAAAAAATATAAAAATTATTAAATAATATTTGAGAAAACAATTACATGAATTTAAAAATTCCAATCAAGGGTTTGTAAACTATAATTAATATTTTTAAATATATAATGAAAATTGTAAAATATTTTTTTTAAATAGAGTATAATAATGTTTTTATATAATAATAATTCCAAATATCTATATTTCATTATTCAAATAAGAGTTAATTATTTTTAAAAAACCCAAATTTATATTAAGATAATATAATTATGAAAAAAATTAAAATAACAACTAATTTTTTATAATATAAATTCTAAAATTATGAAATTAAAAATCTGAATATACTTGTGATTAATGGTTCGTTAGAGTTCACATTTCTTGATATTTCATGATAATGTGTTTAACTATTTGAGTAGGTTCTAGGGTATTTTAGACATAAAATATTAGTGACATATCTACACTTTAGTGGAGGCCACTCTACTTCTCTTAGGGTTTCGACCTCTAGGATTTTAGATTCTATGGTTTCCTCAGTTGAATTTTTCAGTGGAAATGTTCATTTGTGTGGATCCTCCCATCATTCATGGTTTTCAATTCTCAATGCCTAAGTGGTTTAGATCTATTATGGCCCTGAAATTCTATGCTTCCATATCAAGATATAGGTTCAACGGTCCACTGTGGAGGAGTTCTGGGTGCGACGGTGAGATGGGGAAGCACCTTCGTATGGGTCCTCACCAGTGCGATGGATGTAATGGTATGATGGTTTCAATAGTGTCCCTATATAGAGAATTTTTCATGGTTATGGTCATGATTTGGATGATCTAAAAGGTGATTTATGTGGTGATGGTTGGATTTGGCTTTGGCAGAAAAATGTACTAAAAATCTTGGCATGAATGATGGCGATCTGCATGGTGATGGGAAGATCGGGTAGTGGTGTGATGTAGTAGTGTTAGTAATGGTTTATAGGATAAGATATGGCCCTAATATTGGGGTTGGGTATTAGTTTTCAATGTTCTAATTCAGAAACATTGGATGGTGAGGTGGTGGTGGCGTTTTTCAAAGATTAGGATTTTTACAACGGTGACAATGGAGGACAGTTGGGCCTCTGGCCCAGCCAGTAAAGATGTATTTTAAATGGGATTACTTGTAATGGTATTTGTATCAATGGGATCTTGGGCCACTCAAATCTATGTATGTGTGTCATGGTCCCTTTGGGATTTTAATGTGTTCTCCCATAACCAATTTCAAAAGGTATTTCTAGTTTTCTTTTTTGACAATGGGGGTGATTCCCAACTTATTTCAGTATAGTCTAGAGTATTTAATTTCACCCCTTAAATATATTTTTTCATAAAATTTAATGTGTAAATTACTTATTAGACAATTTTTTATATCCATAATCTTAGATTCTTTTGGCTCCTATGTTTCCTCTTCCGGTTTTTTATTTATCTATTTGACTTCCCCCAATTGAGTTATACACTACCACAATACATGCTCTCTGGTGTCAAGAATATGTATAGGTTCTTCATTATAAGAAAAGTAAAGCATAAAATCTATTCTATAACCACACTTATCTATTTTAAAAAATAATAAATTTTCAATTAAATAAAATTACACACAATTAAACCTAGTAGATTGATAATTATAATGTCCTTTGGAATTAGGTACATAAAATAACATCATGAACATGAGATGTGGTAACATTATTAAATACATCCCTAACACGATTCTAATATTATATGGCTTTTGAAATTGTAGGAGATAACATGGGGACATACATAATTAAGGGGTGATATATAAATCAAAGTAGGGAAATAAATATGTCATAAGGTTATATGTGTTCTATAATTAGAATATTAATGGAGAATAAAATGGACACATATAGTTAGGCATGACATAGCATGATAATCATAACATCAGAAATGTGGAAACAACATAAACTACTAGATCATAAAAATATGTCAAGGATAAATTCCAATACATAATGACAGAATAATTCCCATATTGTAAAGACGTTCACTCCTTATCCAATCATTATGTATCATGAGAAAAAACACTACCCAATACATTGGAGTCCTATATAATTCTAGGAGCACCTGTCACTTTAATTTCATTATCATGCTTATGTTTTCCACATAGATCATACAACATGGATCCATCCATCATTATATTTTTATACATGACAAATGATTTTGTAGTATATATAGTTATTTCATAATTAAAATATTTATATGTCTATAAATGTGAGAACCCTTAAGAGGAAATGGGTATAGAATTCATTTCACAGTTGTTTTGGCTTGAAAATATCTCGATGAGATTTTTGAACCATAATATTGTCACATAAATATTCATAAAACGGGTTGATGTTTGGGAAAGTGGTTTATAATAATTTGGAGTTCAAATGGGAATCAATTGGGATATGGAAAAACAAATCTCATCAAAAGGAATCGAATATTGGAGGAATAAGATTATGAAGAAACATGGATAAATGGGGGAAACAAAAGAACCCTTACATGAGTGTGTGATTCCAAATGAATGGGAGGGGCTTCTTGGGATCTTGGAGGAGAAATAGGAGGAATCTAGAGAGAGTAGACAGAGTAATTACATGCTCCATGTAATTTTAGTGAATAAAAATGGGATCATTAGCGGGTCTATGTAGGAAAGGTATGGGGATTTGTTTAATAATTCTCAAACATAGATTTTGGATTCTACATAATAAAATAACCAATAAAAGGTACATCCTTATAGTTTTCCACATGTTTTCTACCAAATGAAGTTGGTTTTATTATTTTATAAGTATAAGGTCCAAAAATAATATAATAACACCCTTGTCTATGTGGAAGTGAGTCATTATTTAAATAAATGATTTCAAAATAATTAAATATATTATTCAGTTTGGAAGATCCCAAATGGATTTCAAAAATTTAAAAAATAAATTTTAAATCAAATTATTATAATGTAAAAACACATATTTTTCAGGTATACTATTATAGTATTTATTAAGTCACTTTTCGGTCATTATTATGTTAGAAAATAGAAATTATATTTAGAGGGTATTTAATTTTTACCCAAAAATATGATTGTCTCAGAAAATTGAGAAAAATTCACTATTGTCTAATTTCAATTTTCAGGTTCAAAAAATAAAATTCATTTTTATAAAAAGTTTTTACATTTTCATATTTTTAATTTTAAAATAAAAATCCCCATTGATTGATAAATACTGGTTTTTTTATAATAATAGTTTTCAATCCCTTATAAAAATTAAATTAGAATTTATAAAATATGTTTGATAATTAATATTAAATAGAAATTATCTAATAATAATCTTATATTAAAATATTATTCATTTAAAAAATCCATTCATTTATCATAATAAATTCCCTAATTGAATTTTAATATGACCCAAAAATACTATTTCTGTTTTATTTTTTAAAAATAAACATTCTCTATAAAGTAACAATAATAAAATAGTAATATGTTTATTATTCATTACATACTCAAATTTTTGGGGTCTTCAAATATATACCAATAATTCACCAGCTAAATCCCTAATTGTATTGTTCCTAATGGTGGGACATTTTTGGGGTGGTTCAGTGAACATGGTTTGGGCCATAATATTGATGACATTGAACTTCGGTCATAAATGGTTATTATTATTATTATTCTATTGGATATAATGTTAGTATTGGTCATGTTAATATACCATTAATGCTACATCCATAAGATTCTTTGATAAATGGAATTCATAGGATATTATCCAACTATTTGAGACCACCACATTATTTTTCTCTATTCCTTCGATTTTTTAGAACCCTCTATTTATAATAATTATCTCATCACTATTCAATGAATATATTTTCAATGTTAAAGATTATTAACAGCTTTTTAAATCCAATAGAATATAATAAATCTAAATAACATCATGTATTTTGTTTAACCATATTACAAAATAAAACAATTAATTAAATGAAAATGATACTTTTATTTATATTAGTTCTCGTCATTTTAATCTTCTCCCCTTCAGAAATTTCTCCATCGAAATTTTCCTTTCCAACACTAAAACAGAAGTGTGTAACATTGTTTCATCAACTCCTCTAGTTCCCAAATTTCTTCTTGAAACTTTTGGATCCTGCAAAAAACAATTTCCATGATCATTTTTTATTCCATAGATCATTGCCTATATGGTCTAATATCTTCACCGACTGCTCCTAATAGGAACAATAACACTCTAATGGTACCAAATCTTAAATGAGTTAATGTGATGGGTCTAGTATTTACGTTATGAATTTGGATATATTGAATAAATCATGTACTTGAAATAGTTATATTGGTATTGCAATTTAGTAGGACACCACTCTAATTTGATCATGGGTATTATATGGGATAATGTATCTTGTACTAAGCATTCCATTGTCACAAAATCTCCTCACATTATTCAATGGGGATATATAGAGAAATACAATCTATACATCATCAATATCTAGGTATATTTGATGATTGTCAGTATAACCCTTATACCGGCTCTAAGCTGCCTTGATGTGATACTAAATAGTCTTATCATTTTCCACCCTTTTCTCTACCATTTCATGACCTAGTGATTCGGTTCTCCAACTTCAACCCAACATGTAGGTGTTCTGAACATCTTCCCAAAAAGTTCTTCATAGGGATCCATTAAATTCTTGAGAGGAAACTATTGTTGTAAGAGAACTCGACTGGAGGAATATTTTGTTCGCATCCTACTTTGAAGCCAATTGAAAATTCTCTCAAAATATCCTCAGGTTTTTGGATATTAAACGCATATTGGCAATCGGTTTAAGGGTGATAAGTTGTTCTTAATTTCATGTTAGTATTTAGAGGCTGTTGGAAACTCTTCCAGAACATAGAGATTAATCTTTGATCTCAATCAAATACAATATAATTTTTAAATCCCTTCATCCTTACCACTTCTCTAATGTATATCCACGCATGTTGATCAAGATATAAATCCTATATATTCACAATAATGTGCACCGTATGTGTAATAAAAAACACAATATTCCATATACCATTGTTTCCATTGTATTTATTAGGATGTCTGGTGACAAATTCCGTGGTGATATTTTCCCATTTCAATGTATGTATAGGTAATTATTTAATCATCCCCTTATATTTTTAACTTTCCACATTCACTTACTAACATAAAATACATAATGATGTATATTTTACTGTCTCCAACTTCATATTGTCCCAAAAATAAATCTATAGGAGAACTCAATACATATTTGTGCTTCCAGGTTGGATAGGGATGGTAGAAATATGCCTATTATCCATTAACTATTTCATTAACTCTGGATTTGATGGTAAGCATAGTCGTGACCGAAATCAAAAAAATCCTTCTTTATTAATGTTTGTTGTTGAGGATTTTACTTTTCTTATATTTTTTACATTATTATTAAAACCCACATCATCTCTTTGATCATCCATTAACCTCTCTATAAGGGAATATTGAGAAATTATTTTAGAAAAGATTGATGATGTTCATTTTTTATAATTACCATATCCATTCTTTACAAATATAGGAATATCGGATCCCACTAAATTCTAATCTAATATAATATCTAATTCATTTCTACTTTTATAATCTGTAACTTTATTCTATTTCCATGGATGGTAGTGATTTTATTAGTAATAGTCATTTATTAGCTTTAACCATCTTCATGGAGCTTATTGAACTCTTTCTATGTTAATATATAATTTAAACATTTTTTATCCATATATATTTCATAGTTTTTTCCCAAATTAGAAATCCCGCCACATTTTCAAAGAAAATATCACTATGGTTTCCTAAATATCATAATTTGGGTAGTAATGTTTTTGAGCATTCGACTACCATAAAGCATATATTATCACTATTTCATTTTTCATTAAAAGACAACCCAATGCCTTCTTCAACGAATCACTGAATTCCAAAAAAAAACTATCCACTTGTGGGTAGTGTGATAATAAGTGAAGTCATAAGAATCCATTCCATCTCCTTGAACCTCTCTTCATATTCAACATTTTAATGAAAACTTGAATCCCTTCCATGTTTTCATTATTCAAGTATTCGACAATCGTATGATATTTCTCAAAAAATAATAATACTACCTAGCTTATCCAATGTAACTATGAATATATGTCATGGATTTTGGAATCATCCATCATTGTATTCATTTATCATTGAAGGGTACATATATATCACATTAATTATGATGATATTCACTAATAATGAGACTTCATTCAACCAAAACTCCCATTTTTTGTATTTGGATTAGAGCCTCGCCTTTGTTAATGTCTTTAGTGTAGCCCTCAGATGCTCCTCACTTCCCACCTTACATTTTTATGTATATTCGAATATCATCTCTAAATACAATAAAAATTGGTATAGTTAAAATCTAAAGACTCTATTTATCATGTCCATGAAGATATTTGGAGAATTTGTGTGCCTGAAAGGAATCACAATGATGTCATAGTGCACGTACCTCATATGAAAAGTAGTCTTTGGAATATCCTCCCTTATCACCCTTATTTGGTAATATTCGAACCATAGATCCACCATATAGAATTATTGTGCTTAAAATTTCTTATCAAACAAGTCATCAATCCAAAGTAGAGGATATTGTTTTCTTAATATTCATATTTTTAATATGATGATAATCAATTAAAAACCTCATTTACGCATATTTCTTCATTATTAAGAGGCCTGGTGAACCCCTTGTTGATGAACATGGGTGTATGAATCCTTTAATAATATTCGCATGTACTTTTTTCTCCATCTAATCACATTAAAAATATACATTCTATATAGGCTCTTAGATAATGGTAACACCCCATGTGTAAGATCGATTGATAATTCAACCTCTCCACTAAGAGGAAGACCATGATATTACTCAAGAAACACATCATCATATTCCCTCACAATTGGAATGTCATTGAGGATGTTTATTTCATTATACTCAATCATTTAAGAGAGATATGCTTTCTCTAAGGGCAATAATATAAATTTTTGAGATGGTATTGAGAAATAAGATTCATCCTCTAACTTGATCCTATACAGAATCAAGGGTCGATTCACAATATGGAAAATGATTTTTTATCACATCAATTTATGTGGGATATATATACGTAAATCCAATACATACAGATATTTTCATAAATTTCCAAAAAATGGATATTTTAATAGTTTTATGTGATGCTCATCCAACACATTTTGACTAGGGAGGAGTTATGTACTTGGCATTCAATAATTTCCCAATTTTCCATTTTCACTAAAAGCTCTACTTCCATGATTTGTGGTAGTTTTTGAATAGTTATACTAGTATTTTATTATATGAATGAATGTGTAGAATCAAAATAAAAATTAATGTTTACTATTATTGAATGAATAAATAGTGTACCAATCACACCTTCATTTTCATGATCAACTATAGATGATGTGATCAGAAAAGACCACCCTTGCTTCCATAGAGGTTATAGGCCGTCTCTATAAACCCTGGGCTTAGTCAATTGGTTTGTAAATCAACCTTGTCTGGTGAAGTTATTTAAATTAAAAATACATAAAGGGTTAATAGATAATTCCTTTCCTCCCTTACATTATATTTTTTCTCCTATTAGAAATAATTAAGTAGTTGTCCATTCATCCTACATATAAGGCATTTTCTCGTCCCCTATAGGAAATTTCTAGGGTTCTTCATTTCTTTACACTGACAAGTGGGATGTTAAAATTTATTGGAACCTTTATATTTCTCTATCAGACAACAAGAATACTCCACCGTCCACTTATTATCCCTATGATAACCTTGGGATTTGCTGATCACCATTTCGACTTTGAGGGCACATCTGATAATTTCCTCACATATATCAATGTGAAGGATCTAGAATGATTTTTGTAGTCTAGGGTTTTCCCCACTAAATATGTCGTAAAACATGAAATCAAGGTTAAAAAAAATTCCATAAGAATATCATGAAGGGCTTATGATGTTTTCCAGGTATGACCTAATAGGTTCATCATCTTTGTTCTTTGGGGAAAGGGAATCCCATTCCTATGTAAGATATAGAATGTGAGTAAAATATTTATTGATTTTGTTTTCTAAATTCATTATGCTCCATCACATAGATCACATCCTCACACAATGTACTATTTAGTAATGCCGAAAAATGATCATCTTTACCCTCTAAATGAAAAAGAAAACAATTATAAACGACTCCTATTCACAAAATTGAAAGATGTAAAATATCTTCTCAAAGGAGTGGATTCATTGTTATGTGATTAAGGTATATTATGATTAATTTAAATTCAGAGGCCTTATTCTCATAGAGTACTCGATGGAAACATGTTATCTCTTAGGGGGATTTGGATGCTTCTCATATTACAGGATATTCTACTAGTCGAATAATCACATGCAATATCAATATCCACTTTCATAATGATGGAATGCATAATGCCAGACTACATAATCACATAGTCATGGCCTTGTGCCAAGACTAAAAATAATAATTTTTCAAGGCCTTGTTCCATGACACTAGTTTGTCTCATGAGATCTACTGATTCATCAAGGAGCTATAGCGGGCTCCACCCATCACTTACTAAGTCCAATGCATTTCTAATATGAAAAGGTTTAAACATAAAATTACCATTCTTATTAAAAAGAGCATATGAAATGACAATACATTATCAATAGACCAGGAATGGTATGAAAATAACACATCCATAGTGAAACATATAAAAAAACCTTTAATACAATATGGAAGTTTTGTATCATTATAATCAACTTCAAATAAGCTTTAAATCCATCAAAAGAAGTTAACATAGATGAAATCAAAACCTTTTTAAGAGAAATATGTATTTCTTTTTTTAAATCATTTAAAATTCATATAATTATAAAAGAAAACATTTATTTTGAAATTATTGTTATAAGCTTTTAAGGGAAGATTCGATGATGTTATAATGGCAGAAAATAGTTACACCTGCCGTATAAGTTAAAAAAACATTCTTACGTTAATTTTGTCGAAAAGGTCATAAAGTACATTGTTTGGAAAACAATGGAAAGATTCCTTAATATAAATCTTATAAAAATTAAAACAAGGGTATAAATGACTTTATAACATAGTCTAGTAAATAGTAAAAATGTTTTGAAATACATTTTTAAGAAAACACAGATGTGGATGATAGTGAGGTCCTTGTAGATACTTACGTAAAAACAAGCTCAGAAAATAAAGATATTATGGAATGAACCCATACCTTGTACTTTTATTTGGTAGAGGGTAGGTTAAACTCTAGTATAATATTGAAATAATAGTTATTAAATTATAAAATAATCATATACATTAATATGATTTCATATATGATCTATTAATATTGATTTGTTAATAATATTTTAGTATTATCGTCGTTTCGGTTGTTAACTGATTCGTTTTCCATTATATGCTTTGTTACATAAGTAATGTTGGATATATATAGGATTTATATTATTCACATTCACAATGATATTAATCCTTTAAAAATTATATTTAATCATCTAATGAAAATTGGTCTTGAATGGATACATTGGGGAATGAAACTAATCGTGTTCGTGGAGACCGGAATCCACACGTACGCACGAGCAATAATATGATTATTTTGATGATAAAATCAAATAAAATTGGATGTTATATCACATATAAATTATCATTATAATTTTATATTTATTATTTACATGATTTATACATCATTATTATACCCATACGTATAGTAATGTATTGAGTAACAACTACACAACGACGTGAAGACGGTAAGCCGTACATACGCATGTATGGTGACATGTCCTTCATATGATGGATAGAATAATGAATATGATGGTACCATATTTAAAATAACATAACAGTATATAAAAGATACCGGTGTTTTTATTT
The DNA here is from genome assembly GCA_963277665.1 of Viscum album. Taxonomy (NCBI): domain Eukaryota; kingdom Viridiplantae; phylum Streptophyta; class Magnoliopsida; order Santalales; family Viscaceae; genus Viscum; species Viscum album. Next base: position 107,802,471 of record OY728130.1, read on the forward strand.
TAGAATTGATACAACAAGGAAAGAAAAAGTGGATGAAGAAAAAACAAGAAAGTGGATGTGAGATATTTACCTCTTCTTCTGGTTCTTCCTTTTGATTTGATCAATAAGGATCTTTAGGTTGGCATTCTGACTAACGTACGACCTCTAGGATGATGGGTGGACAGTTGATAGGGTATTTGGGAAGGTTTTGGCCGAGCCAAAGGTCTTTGAAGGTGTGAATTAGAGAGAAGGGGAAGTTCCCTTTTATAAGAGGGGTGAGGGGCACCTTAGGATAATCTTGAAAAAGTATTTTATAATAAAATAATTTTCGGTTTCTAATGGCTCCAAAATGAATTATTCAAAGTATAAGGTGGGGATGGATCGAGAACCACTTAAAAATAGGTTTTATACTGGTTTGGGTAACTATATTAACCATATCTTTTAGATTTAACTCTTAGTTAAATAGTTTGACATTTACCATGTCTCTTGGTATTTTTATATTATATGGTTAATAAAAATACTATAAACATCCATGAGAACCCCTAGTGTTTCATTAATGATACAAATATTATAATATAAGTCTTTTTTCTGAACCTTATATTTTTAGGAATACTATATCAATTAATAATATAATAATTCTTTTAAAAACTCTTTTATGTCAATTTTGACATTATTGAGTCAATGATTATTTTAAAGTTCAAAAAACTATATTATAGAGAACTAAAAACATGTTATCATCCCTAAAATGTCATATTAACATAAAAAATTAGTTTAATTCCTTAAAAGTCTCAAATTATATTTATTTGGATATTTATAATATCAATTATTTTAATCTTTCATTAATAAGGTAATTACTACATCATCATTGTGTCATAAATAAATTAAATTATTTAAGGTAAAAAATATATTAATAAAGTGTATTTATGTAGGAAATATTTTTATCTTTCTAATCAATATTTATAGTTTAATTTATCTGATGTATAACTCTATATTAAAAATTGATTAGTAATTAATCTTTAATTTTAACACTTTTAACTCTTCTTTAACTAAAATAATAATAAATGTATTAATCTTATCTAAGTGGAAATAAAGGATCATTCTTTATTACTATTGTCATTTTTGGTAGAATTACACTTATCCAATAGAATTAGTACACGTGTTAGGGTAAGAATAATATAATTTTTAAACTTAATTTCCCTATTTACTTTTAACAGTTGTAAATAAAAGTAAAAAGGTACTATTCACCAAATCTTATTTTCATCATATTGAACCACATTTTTCTTAATAATATCAACTGTGTCTCTAGGATTTTTGAAATACCTCTCACAGAAGTGTTAAAATTAGGTTGTAAGTGAATTTTCAAATGCTCCTAGAAGGTGGGTAAAAGACGGTAAAATCTTCAATAAATTTTTTATATATCTATAATTATTATAAACTGACTCCAATGAATTAATTTGAACTTATATAGGTATTATGTATCTATTTTTACATAAAATATATTTAAATAAAATAAACTATTTTTTAAATAAAAATTCGTTTTTAAACTATAACTCGGTGTTTTTCCCTATTCATCAAAAATTTAAAGTTTTCAGAAAAATACAAAAAATTCACAGTAATGTAATTTCGATACTCCGAATCAAAAAATGAAGTCCATTTTGAATGAAAAAAATATAAAATTTCATAAAGTGGGTGTTACTATTCATAACATCTAGTTTGATTTGTTGTGGTGTGTTAGAACTCAACGTTGCATACACCACACACTATTGTATTATTCAAAGAGAATCATAACTTGGATGCTTGGGGTGGTACATTCTCACATCCTTCAAATAATTTTGTCCTCTAAATTTCTTGAATATTACTGCATAAATAGACTCAGATGGTTCTTCATCCAAAGTTCCTCGGGTTCCCACATTGCCTCTTCCATCTTATGGATTCTCCTTAGAACTTTTACCAGACGAGTCGTCCGGTTTCTCATCACTTTTTCTCTTGTATAAACAATCTTGACATGCTATTCGCAATAAGACAGATTGGGTTCTATTTTTAATTCCTCGTATGTCTGTACATGCTTTGGGCCAGGCATGTATTTTCTCAATCGTGACACGTGGAACACATAATAATATTTTTAGAGACTTGGTGGCGTTTCCAAAAGATAAGCTACAACACCAATTCGTTCTATAATTTTGAAAGGACCGATCTACCTGGGACTTAATTTTCCCTTCCTATTGAAATGTTTAACACCCATCCATGGAGATACCTTCATGAAAACATGATCTCCTACCTGAAATTCCAAGTCCTTCCTCTGGTTATCAGCATAGCCCTTCTGTAGAGACCCGAATCTTGACCTAAATTGACATTACATTACATTTGCAGAATACATAGTACAAAACAAAAACACACACACAAGGATCGTAATAGTTTAATGTCTTTGGAAACATGGAATATAATCTTCTAATCCATGTGAAAGATCTTCAACATCTCCCATTAAGATCTTCCTTTTTTTTATACCTAAAACCTTTCTTTATATCCTGGGGAAAAGAAAACATAGAAGGGTGAGCTCAAATGCTCAGTAATGGTAAACAAAAGAAATATCAATCACATCATATACATAAGCACATAACTTTTGGAAATCTTAACCTGTAAAAGAGATCATAATTTCATAACCTGGGATAACTCATGGCAGTGAAATGTAATAACAATAATCATAACATAAAACATTAAACTTTGTGGAATACACACATAATCATAGAGAATCATTTCTTATTAGTCAAGACTCATTGCCAAGACTATATTAGTGGACAAAGTCCCTTTCTGAACCGAGTCACCCTCGTTTCAGTCCTGTTTCACTAAACCAGTATAACCTACCATTCCAGCCATGTCTATCTCATGAGATATAAAATATTTACCCAATGCATTGGAGGTAGATATAGGTTCCACCCATCTCATAATGATACCATTCTTATGTGTGCCACAAAATCATAAACCATACATCATAGAATAACCCATGTAACAAAAATGGGAATCTTAAACATCATGACATCATAAAACAATTCATATAAGATAAAGGAATTCATAAAAATATTTCCATCACAACATAATCAAATCCATGTAATAATAGGTATAGAAATAGAACCCTTTATTATCTTAGATGGAAAATAATTTTGATAAAACACTTGAACTCCATTGTTGAGGAAAATATCCTTTCTACATCAAAAATGTTTTCCTTTATTAACATGTCTTACAATTTTAAAATAAAAGAAGTTGATTAAAAATAAACTTGAATACATGTAAAGGAAGCTTCTTGGAAATAATTTTTTAAAAATCTATTCATACTGTATATGTTTAAAAAATCATTCTTCTCATACTTTTGTCGGAAAAGTCAAAAAGTAGATCGTACGAAAAACGACAAAAGATTCCTTTAATATCCTTTACTAAAAACTCTCCGAAGGGTAAAATTGGATTTAAAAAATTGTAGGTGGATGGAAATAATATTAAATATTGAGGAAACAAGGTTGTGGATGATAAAATACACCCCAGTAAATAACAAAGTATAAACAATCTCAGATAAAAATGAGATTGTGATATTTTCCCTTACCATAGGTCTGATTTGCTTCGTAAGTGTCCGAACCTCCTGTATAATGATTTAAATAATTTCATTGACTTATTACAGAATCATATTCATTGTTATGATATCATATATGGTTCACTTATGACTTTATATTACCCGTTCTTTTGTAAATTCCATGTTAAAGAGCGTTTTGTGTAAAATTGTTTAATTTGTCATCCGTGTTTTGACTTGTAATTATTCATATGATTACTTAGATCATGATTACTTAATTACAGAATATAAAACATGATATATATATATATATATATATTCAGAATATACATATATATAATAAATCAATAAATGGAAAGAAATACACCGTTCATGGAGACGGTAGGCCGTACGTGCGCATGAACGTTGTTTTCGTTTCCTTATTGAGTTGAAAGGAATTAAGTAAATGACATACATATATATAAACATAAATCCAGTATCATTATTGTGTCATTTATTTCATGATTACTTATTATATATACTTTATAATCATTTAGGAATGGTTAAAGTGGAGAATGAATCTCATCGCGTCGTAGAGACGGTAGTCCGTACGTACGCACGAGCGATGATATCATTCTCATGATCGTGGGACTGTATTGGAGTGTATGTATACTATTTCAGAATCAGTATAACTTTAAAATAATAATATATAGTTATTATTTACACCATTATACCCATCCAAGTAAGGTGGGGTTGGAAAATAGATTTCACCACGGCGTGGAGACGGTATTCCGTACGTACGCACGCGCGGTGATTTCGTTTTCCGTAGGATGGATAGATGGTGAAATAGGATTGTTTCATACTTATAATAACATATCATTATATTAGTGATACTTATGTTATTTCTTCATAATGAAACAACCTAAGAAGAAGAATTGGAAGAAGAAATAAAGGTGAAAGAATCGGTAATGGAAATTACCTCTTCATTGAAGTGCCTCTTTGAGATCTCCTTTTAGGGCACTAAAATTGGTCTTTGAGGAAGACCAGAACCTCTAGGATGTTTCTAGGTAAGTGGAGAAGAGATTTTGGCAGGGGTTGGGCGAACTGGAATGCTCAAATTGGTGTGAGGAGGAGAGGGAGGAGGTGCCCTTTTATAAGGGAGGAGAGTGGCACCTTTGGGAAAACTAAAAATATTATTTTATTATATAGTCAAGCTCGGTTTTAAATACCTCAAAATTGATATATTTATAAGCTAAGGTGGGTATGGGTCTAAATCCTCTCATACAATATAATTTAGACAAGTTTAGGTATCAATTTTAACCTTATCATTTAGATTTAACTTTAAGTTAGATAATTTAACTTTTACCGTGTCTTCTTGTTTTCTTACACTAAAAGGTTAACAAACTTACTATATCAAGCCAAAAGAACCCCAAGTTGTTTATTATTAATATATCTATCCTTATCTATGTCATTTGACCGAACCTTATATTTTTAGGAATTAAATAACAATTAATAATATAATATTTGTTTTAAAAACTAATTTATGTCAATTTTGACACTATTTGGTACATGATTTTTATGAAATTCATAACAGAATGATACGTTCGAAACAAGTTACTTAAATCAACCATAACATGTCATATTAACCTATAAAATTAGTTTAAGTCATAAAAAGTCTCAAATTACATTTATTTGGGAATTTATAACATCAATTATGTCAATATTTCATTAATAAGACAATTACTGCATCATATTTGTGTCATAATAAATGATAATTATTTAATCCCTAAAAATTATAAATAAATTCCTATGATGTATATATTTGTATTATATTTCGGGATACTATTCATGTTCTAAGTTTCATGAAGTTTATCACTATATTAAAATTATTATACTTATAATATTTAAGAAAGTGACATGTTGTTACATTCTTTGGTTTTATTAATAATTCAATTATTTTCATTGAAAAAATTTAATTAAATGAATCTAATCCTAACCTTAGGTGATATGGGTAGACATTTAGTCATCCAATAGGATTTTGACATTTGTTAGGGTAATTTTAAAATATTATATTTACCCTTAATTGCCGGATTTACCTTTAACTATGGTAAATAAAATTTACCGTAGTTACTATTCATAATTCCCAAAAATAAAAAGTAGCTTATTAACATAATTTGGATCCACTGATTCCAAATATGGAATCCATTTTTCCAAATTCAATACACAAAAGTTGCAGAAATTAATTTAAAATTAATCTCGTTGTCGAAAGAAAACGGGTTTTCTTTAAAACATTGCAAAAGATTGAATTGATTTAACATACGAATTCAAGGTAAAATCAATGATAATGTAATACATTATATTAAATGGTAAAAATATATTCTATTTATAATTTAAAACCAAACAATATTATAATTTAACCACATAAGATATTACGATGAAAAAAGTTGTTTTTAATTAAAATATAGCGTGTTTTTACAATTCATTAAAATATGAAAGTTATCGGAAAAATATCCAAACATTTTCTAATGTAAATTTTTATATCCTGATTCAAAATAAGAATTTTATTTTGTCAAATTGAACTTATAAACATGTCAAAAACTATATTTAATGTTGGTGTGCCATCAAAAGGTGGCAAAATTGCATTTTTTGAAAACTACTTATTTTACTCGAAAACTTTATTTTGTTCTTATACCATGTGTAAGATGAATAATAATGTTATAAAATTCAAAATTTAGTTAACACTATTCATAAAGGCTAGTTCATGATAATATTATAATAATATATCATTGTTTATTAAAACCCAGTATTGCGTACAACACACGCTATCGAGGAAGGTCGCGATTGTGTGTAATGCAAGCCATGTCAGGGTTGCGTGTTGTGAAGGAATCCTTCGTTGTGTCGTATAACAGAATCCAACCATATTTAATTTATATATTGAATATATATATATATATATACTCAATGTTGCGTAGAATAACTATTATCAAAATTGTGTGTAACACGATCCAAGAATAGTGTTGCATATACTGCAAGCTAATACGGTGTTGCGTATAGCGCAAGGTAATCTTGGTGTAGAATAAAACACAAGACATTAATGAAATTAAAAGAATATTTTTCATAAAATTTCGGGGTGTTACATTCTACCCCCCTTAAAATTAATTTCTCCCTCGAAATTCATTGGGGTTATAAATGGTTTACTATTCGAAAGTTTCTTTAATAGAAACCCACATCGTAAAAAGGAATACCAAAAGAAATCTTTAAAAACAAAAGTATGAAACAGAACGGTTACCCAAATAAACTAATCACTGGGTTTCCACATAGGTTAAAATATAGATATGGAAGAGAAATCTAACCATCATGTTCTGATGGAGAGTGGTAGAGAACATGGCTATGGAAAAGCCAGCAATCACAAATCCATAAATTTTTGATGATCTAAGGTACCATCTGATTCATCAGATATAAGAGCACTAGGACAAAATTTTTGGTTTTCAAGATCATTTCCCTAAAGTTGATGAAATTGGAATTAGAAGAAATACTTTCGTGATTTTGGAATATTCTCACCGTTTGTCGTTCTTTGGACAATTTCCACTTCATCTCTTAATGAAATGAAGTTGAATTTGTCATTCGTGATGTGTTAGCAGATCATGTGATAGAATGACGGGTCATTCCATCTATCTCAAACAAAAGGTTAGAAAAGTTATCAAAAAATACATAAGTCCATCTATAGTGAGATTCATCATATAGGGTTCCTAAAATGGACTTATACTTCATATATCATACTGTGTAATATAATAAAACTAGTTTCTACTAAACAGGGACTTCTTGTAGGTCAGTGGTAGGCGATAAAGGCCAGTCACACTTCGGTTGTGGGTTCGATTCCCACAGCCTTGTCCGACGCGATGGGCTGTCGCCCATCCTGCAGGTTGTCCTTTTTCTAAAACTATATTACTATAACATCCCATCACTAATATCAAAAAACAAACAATACTAACTTATGTCCAACATAATCCATTCCAATCATTAGGCTTATCCATAATACTGCAGTCCACTCACAGAGATTTAATACCATCGTTGATCCCCATATATCATAAGATATATCTTGTTGGTCACATTCCAAACATTCAAAGGCCTTAATCATGTACTCTCTTGAATACCCATTTAACCTTAGTGAAAACATGAATGCAGTTAAAAGTTAACACTTTCCACATACCAAAATCCTCAAAATTATATATATCATGATATCACTTAGTCCTTATATCAATCATGTGCTCATGAATACTGTTAAACATTTCGTTTTCTCATTTTCCCTTCATTATGCGCATATCATCTTATTTACAAAAATATCTCAATCACTTTGAATACCACATTAGACAAATACATAAATATTCCAATACATTATGATACAACATTATTTTGGAATCCCATTACATAAACACTTAATCATTCCACCACATCGTTATCATATTCAACATCTCCAATGGTGATCGCATGTGACTTCCCTTTGTCCTTTGCCTTAAGCGGTTGCTCATGTCGATCATCACTAACCCTTGGATTAGGGCATTTATTAGCATATTACCCCATTTCCTTGCACTTGAAGCATTGAAGTGTTGGTGGTGCGTTCTCTGCAGTGTTTGCTTTATTCACATCATTAGAAACCCTTTTTCCATTACTTCGACACTCAGCTGCTCGATGACCTTCTTTTCCACACTTAAAGCATTTTCTAGTCCCTTTAAGACAATCTCCACCATGCTTCTTTCCACACTTTGTGCATAAGGAAACATTCATCTTCTTTTCACCATTATTTTGAGATTTCTCCTTGAACTCAATCTTCCGTTTCTTTTCAAAACCATGAGATGGATATGTAACACCAACTTCCATTTCTACCTTTATAGCACAACGCACAATTTCCTCATAGCTACTGAAGTCTCTTATAGCTAATGCCCTTCGAAGACTTGGTTTTAAGCCACTGAAGAATTGATCAACATTACTTTCAGGTTGCATGATAAATCCAGATGCATACCTTGCAAGCCTTGTAAAATTCGCTTCGTATATACTAACAGATTCATCATTCTTTTGCTTTAGTTCAAGAAACTCCTTCTCCATATTTGTTCGATGAATACGAGGGAAGTAATTATTGAAAAATAAGTTTTTGAACTCGTCCCATTCCATGGACTCAATTTCATCTCTTTTCCTCGTATTCTTGATAAGATTCCACCATTGATCTGCTTCACCTTCCAAACGATATACCACTAAGATGAATTTATCATGTTCAGAACATTGAAGAACTGAAAATATCTTTTCAGTAGTACTGATCCATTTTTCAGCAACAAGTGGATCAGAAGACCCACTGAAAGAAGGTGGACGTTGCCTCATGAAGGAATCAATAGAATATTGTTCCCTTCTCTGCTCATTTGGAAGTCCATAATGATTCATAGCTTGTGTAAGTATAGCAATAAGATTTTTCACTCCATCTCCCATAACATTTGTTTGTTCAGGAGGACAGTCATTGCATTGTTCGTTGCATTGATCAACACGGTTCCTTCGGGTTCCATCCATCGTCTAAAACCCAAAAAGAATAGTGTGAGAGGAAAAAATTCTGCTAGAGAAAACAACATAATAAAGGGGGAGTACCTTCAATATCTAACATCTTAGGTTTAATTATATGATCCTTAGCGTAATTCTAGTACTATAACCTATACGTATACTTAACCTTAGGGACATCCCTAGACATACCTTAGAAATATCTCTAGGGATCTCACTAACGTTTTCGCATACTAGTTTCCAAAGGTTGACTAAACATCCCTCGGATACCAACTGTAGAGACCCAAAGCTTGACGTACATTGACATTACATTACATTTGCGGAATACTTAGTACATAACAAAAACACACACACAAGGATCGTAATAGTTTAGTGTCTCTGGAAACTCGGAATATAATCTTCTAATCCTAGTGAAAGATCTTCAACATCTCCAATAAAGATCTTCCTTTTTTTATACCTAAAACCTTTCTTTATATCCTGGGGAAAAGAAAACATAAAAGGGTGAGCTCAAATGCTCAATAAGGGTAAAAGAAATAAATATCAATCACATCATATACATAAGCACATAACTTTTTGAAATCTAAACCTGTAAAAGAGATCATAATTTCATAACTTGGGATAACTCATGGCAGTGAAATGTAATACAATAATCATAACATAAAACAATAAACTTTGTGGCATACACACATAATCATAGAGAATCATTTCTTATTAGTCAAGACTCATTGCCAAGACTATCTTAGTTGACAAAGTCCCTTTCTGAACCGAGTCACCCTCGTTTCAGTCCTGTTTCATTGAAACGGTATAACCTACCATTCTAGCCATGTCTATCTCATGAGATATAAAATCCTTACCCAATGAATTGGAGGGAGATATAGGTCCCACCCATATCATAATGATACCATTCTTATGTGTGCCACCAAATCATAAACCATACATCATAGCATAACCCATGTAATAAAAATGGGAATCTTAAACATCATGACATCATAAAACAATTCATATAAGATAAAGGAATTCATAAAAATATTTCCATCACAGCATAATCAAATCCATGTAATAATAGGGATATAAACAGAACCCTTTATTATCTTAGATGTAAAATAATTTTGATAAAACACTTGAACTCCATTCTTGTGGAAAATATCCTTTCTACTCCAAAAACGTTTTCCTTTCTTAACATGTCTTACAATTTTAAACTAAAAGAAGCTGATTAAAAATAAAGTTGAAAACTTGTAATGTAAGCTTCTTGGAAATAAGGTTTTAAAAATATATTCATTCCGTATAAGTTTAAAAAAACATTCTTCTAATACTTTTGTCAGAAAAGTAAAAAAGTACATCGTACGAAAAACGACAAAAGATTCCTTTCATATCCTTTACAAAAAACTCACCGAAGGGTAAAATTGGATTTAAACAATTGTAGGTGGATGTAAATAATATTACATATTTAGGAAACATGGATGTGGATGATAAAATACACCCCAGTAAATACCAAAGTATAAAAAATCTCGGATAAAAATGAGATTGTGATATTTTCCATTACCTTAGGTCCGATTTGCTTCGTAAGTGTCCGAACATACTGTATAATGATTTAAATAATGTCATTGACTTATTAAAGAATCATATTCATTGTTATGATATCATATATGGTTCACTTATGACTTTATATTACCCGTTCTTTTGTAAATTCCATGTTAAAGAGCGTTTGGGGTAAAATTGTTTCATTTGTCGTCCGTGTTTTGACTTGTAATTATTCATATGATTACTTAGATCATGATTACTTAATTCCAGAATATAAACCATGATTTATATATATATATATTCATAATATACATATATATAATAAATCAGTAAATGGAAAGAAATACACAGTTCATGGAGACGGTAGGTCGTACGTACGCATGAACGTTGTTTTCGTTTCCTTATTGAGTTGAACGGAATTAAGTAGATGACATACATATATATACACATAAATCCATTATCATTATTATGTCATATATTTCATTATTACTTATTATATATACTTTATAATCATTCATGAATGGTTAAAGTGGAGAATGAATCTCATCGTGTCGTGGAGACGGTAGTCCGTACGTACGCACGAGCGATGATATCGTTCTCATGATCGTGGGACTGTATTGGAGTGTATGTATACTATTTAAGAATCAATATCACTTTAAAATAATAATATATAGTCATTATTTACACCATTATACCCATCCAAGTAAGGTGGTGGTGGAAAATAGATTTCACCACAGCGTGGAGACGGTATTCCGTACGTACGCACGCGCGGTGATTTCGTTTTCCGTAGGATGGATAGATAGTGAAATAGGATTGTTTCATACATATAATAACATATCAGTATATTATTGATACTGATTTTATTACTTCATAATGAAAAAACCTAAGAAGAAGAAGTGGAAGAATAAATAAAGGTGAAAGAATCAGTAACGGAAATTACCTCTTCTTTGAAGCGCCTCTTTGAGATCTCCTTTTAGGGCACTAACATTGGTCTTTGAGGAAGACCATAACCTCTAGGATGTTTCTAGGGAAGTGGAGAAGAGATTTTTTCAGGGTTTGGCTGATCTTGAATGCTCAAATTGGTGTGAGGAGGAGAGGGAGGAGGTTCCCTTTTATAAGGGAGGAGAGGGGCACCTTTGGGAAAACTAAAAATATTATTTTATTATAAAGTCAATTTCGGTTTTAAATAGCTCCAAATTGATATATTTAGAAGCTAAGGTGGGTATGGGTCGAACGCCTCTCATCCAATAGTATTTAGACAAGGTTAGGTATCAATTTTAACCTTATCATTTAGATTTAACTTTAAGTTAGATAATTTAACTTTTACCGTGTCTTCTTGTTTTATTACACTATAAGGTTAATAAACTTACTATATCAAGCCAAAATAACCCCAAGTTGTTTATTATTAATATATCTATCCTTATCTAAGTCATTTGGCTGAAATTTATTTTTTTAGGAATTAAATAACAATTAATAATATAATATTTGTTTTAAAAACTATTTAATGTCAATTTTGACACTATTTGGTACTTGATTTTTGTGAAATTCTTAACAGAATGATAAGTTCGAAAAACTTTACTTAAATCAACAATAACATGTCATATTAACCTAGAAAATCAGTGTAAGTCATAAAAAGTCTCTAATTACATTTATTTGGGCATTTATAACATCAATTATGTCAAAATTTCATTAATAAGATAATTACTGCATCATCTTTGTGTCATAATAAATGATAATTATTTAATCCCTAAAAATACTGAATAAATTCCTATGATGTAGATAATTGTATTATATTTCTGGATACTATTCATGTTTGATGTTTCATAAAGTTTATCACTAGATTAAAATTATTATACCTATAAGATTTAAGAAAGTGACATGTTGTCACATTCTTTGGTTTTAATAATAATTCAATTATTTTAATTGAAAAATTTTTATTAAATGAATATAATCCGACCCATAGGTGATATGGGTCTACTTTTAGTCATCCAATAGTATTTTGACATTTTTAGGGTCATTTTAAAATATTATATTTACCCTTAATTACTCGATTTACCTTTAACTATGGTAAATAAAATTTACCGTAGTTACTATTCATAATTCCCAAAAATAAAAAGTAGCTTATTAACATAATTTGGATCCACTGATTCCAAATATGGAATCATTTTTTCCAAATTCAATACACAAAAGTTGCAGAAATTAAATTAAAATTAATCATGTTGTCGAAAGAAAACGGGCTTTCTTTAAAACATTGCAAAAGATTGAATTGATTTAACCTACGAATTCAAAGTAAAATCAATGATAATGTCATAAATTATATTAAATAGTAAAAATATATTTTATTTATACTTTAAAACCATTCAATATTATAATTTAACCACAAAGGATATTATGATGAAAAAAAGTTGTTTTTAATTAAAATATAGTATGTTTTTTACTATTCATTAAAATATGAAAGTTATCGGAAAAATATCAAAACTTTATCTAATGTAAATTTTTATATCCTGATTCAAATGAAGACTTTTATTTTTTCAAATTGAACTTATAAACATGTCAAAAACAAGATTTAAAGTGGGTGCGCCATCAAAAAGTGGCAAAACTGCATTTTTTTAAAAATACTTATTTTACCAGAAAAATTTATTTTGTTCTTATACCATGTGTAAGATGAATAATAATGTTATAAAATTAAAAATTTAGTTAACACTATTTATAACGGCTAGTTCATGATAATATTATAATAATATATCGTTGTTTATTAAAACCCAGTATTGCGTACAACACACGCTATCGAGGAAGGTCGCGATTGCGTGTAATGCAAGAAAAGTCAGGGTTGCGTGTTGTGAAAGAATCCTTCGTTGTTTCGTATAACAGAATCCAACCATATTTCATTTATACATTGAATATATATATATATATACTCAATGTTGCGTAGAATAACTATTATCAAAAAAATTTCTAACACGATCCAAGAATAGTGTTGCGTATACTGCAAGCTAATACAGTGTTGCGTATAGCGCAAGGTAATCTTGGTGTAGAATACAACACAAGACATTAATGAAATTAAAATAACATTTTTCATAAAATCTCGGGGTGTTACACCTTTTTCCTACTTTGTACTTCTTTGATGTGGTTTTTGATTACCCTCATCTTTTCCATCGTTTCTTCAACATGTTCTGGGCCTACAAGTATTCTATCACCAATATCATCCCAACTGGTTGGTGTGTGACTTCTCTTTCTGTATAACACTTCATATGATATCATTTGAATACTTGAGTGGAATCTATTATTATAGGAAAATTCTACCAGAGGTAAATATTGATCCTACATACCTCGAAAGTCAAGTGAGCAATATTTCAACATTTATTCTATGGTTTGAACAGTATGCTCTGATTTTCCATCTATTTTGGGGTGGTAGGCAGTGCTCAGACAATGTTTAGTATCAAGGGATTTCTGAAGACTTTTCTATAATCTTTATGTAAAACTTGGATCATGATCCGAAATAATCGATAGGGGTACTCCATGTAGTTTCACAAAATCATTAATATATAGTCTTGATAGACTATCAAGAATTAAATCTTCTCTTATAGCATGAAATTGTGCTGACTTGGTAAGAAGATCAACAATGAACCATATTGCATCATTCCTTATCGGAGTCTTTGGTAGTCCCATGACAACTTCCATCATAATATTATCCAATTTCTATTCAACTATGGTAAGATTTTTCATGAATCCTCAATGTTGTTGCCTTACTGCTTTCACTTGTTGACAAACCATACATCTTGACACAAAATTTGCAATCTCCCTCTTCATGTTATCCCACCAAAACTTTTCTTTCAAATATCTATACATTTTGGTGCTCTGAGGGTGTATAGAGAAATTAGAGCTATGAGAATCATTCAACAATTATCTTTTAAGATCAGGTATATCGGGAACACAAATTCTCTTCCCAAATTTCAAAATTACATTTTCATATATGAAGGAACTCAATCTCAAGTTATTCACAGCTTAAATATTCTTTTGAAACTCCACATCATTAGACTGAGAACTTTTTAACCTTTCTACTAAAGAATTTTTGGAATCCATTTGAAAAATTATTGATGATTTACCATCCATGGTTATCCCCATGTCCAACTTTACTAGATCCATGTATATAAGATCCTTTTTTAACTCTCATCTCGTTCAGAACTCCATGATCCTTTTTTGCTCAAATCAACTTCAACCTTATTTTCCATCCCTGAGTGGTAGTGAATAGTGCAATCACAATCTTTGAGTAGTTCATTCCATCGCCTTTGCCTCATTTTGAGTTTTTTTGTGAGAAAATATACTTTAAACTCTTGTGATCAGTATAAATCTAAATTTTTTACCATATAGATAGTGTCTCCATATCTTCAAAAAAATTATTACAACTGCTAACTCAAGATCATGAGTATGATAGTTTTGTTCATGAATTTTTAGCTATCATGATGCATAGGCAATAACCCTGTCATTATACATAAGGATACAACCAAGTCCTTTTTTTAAAGAATCACTATAAATAACAAACCCATCATTCCCTAATGGAACATTAAATATAGAAGAATTGAATAATATTCTCTTCAATTCTTCAAAACATTCTTCACACTCTTTTTTCCAAACATATTTTACCCCTTTATGTGTGATCTTGGTTAATGGGGCAGTAAATCAGGAAAACTTCAGGACAAAACACTGATAATAACCTACTAAACTAATAAAACCGTGTACCTCAGTTATACTCGTCAGTGCTGGCCATTATTAGATTGCCTTGGTCTTTCAAAAATCAACAGATATTTTATCCATACAATAAAATATGGCCAACAAAAAAAATTCTTACACCCAGAAATCACACTTGCTAAAATTCCCGTATAATTCATTTCTTCGGAGGGTTTTTAGAATTGTGCGCATGTGATTTTCAGGATCTTATTAGCATTTTGAGTATTCCAAGATATCATCAATAAATACCACTATAAAGTCATCATGATATTCCTTGAAAACTCTATTCATTAGATCAATGAAGACATATGGTGCATTAGTCAACACAAAAGGCATTACTGTAAACTCGTAATGCTTATAACTGGTTCAAAATGCTGTTTTTGGAATGTCTTCCTTCTTCACACATAACTGATGATATGCATATTGTAGATCAGTCTTTGAAAAATATTTAACTCCATGAGTTTGGTCAAATAAATCATCAATGCGAGGTATGTGATACTTTTTCTTTATTGTTATAACATAGACTTCCCTGTAGTCAATGCACAACCACATAGATCAATCTTTCTTATTAACAAAAATAACTGGGGCTCCCCATGGAGATACAATAGGCAGAAAAAATACCATATTACTCAATTCCTATAGTTGTTTCTTTAGTTAGAATAATTCCACAGTGGACATTCTATAAAGGTTCTTCGATATGGGCCTTGAACCAAGAATTAGGTCAATGGAAAACTCAATTTTTCGTTCTGGAAGATGTCCAAGTACATCTTCTAGAAACACATCAACATATTCTTCCACAATAGGTACGACTTCTATTTGAACATTCCATTACTCACCCAGAGTTATTTAATTCTATTCCTCCCTAATAATTGAATTTAGTTGAGCCACTAGGGGTGGATCTAAATAAGAATTAGGTAGCGAGGTTTCTTCTCTAAAGATAAGGTACTCTTTATCATCATCAAAAATTGTAACATCCTTCTTCTTACAATAATGTTTTGCATCATGGTCCAAAATCCAATCCATACTGAGGATTATATCAAATTCAATTATGGGTATGACGGTGAGGTCAGAAGATAAATAACGTTTATATCCCTTAATGGGAAATGATTTACAAAACATTGTTTCAATGACGCTTTCATTAGGAATTTTGACTAACAACTCCCTTGTTAAATAAAATTGGAAATATCTAATTTTATTAGAAAACTGGGAAGATATGAAACATATTGTGATCCATAATCAAATAATTAATTTTCTAAACTTGAGGAAACCATTAAATTACCTTCCACCACGTCTTTCAGAGCTTCAACATCAGTTGTTGGGATAAATTAATCTTGTCCTTGATCCCTTGGCCTTTTATGAGGTAAGTTTCCTTGGCACTTATGAAATTAATTTTCATAATTCCACCTTTCTCTACAATTGTAGCATTTAAAATAGACAGCCTCTTTCGTCCCCTTTCAATCATGAGCTTGGTGGCCTTTTTCACCACACATGTAACATACTCATATTTCCTTCAGGCAAGTACATGGGTGTTTCTTCCCACATTTACTATAGAATGTTTATTAACCTTTTCACTTATTTTCATCATTTTCATTTCCACAGTGTTCAGGAGATCTATTTTTCTACTTCATTGCTTTGAATTCGTAAGACTTATAGAAATCTTTTTCTATCATGATAGTACACGAGACAATATATTCGTACGACGAGAAGGATTGTCAGACAAATGAAAGATGGGAAAATGTTTTTAACCCATCAAATAAATTTTCAATCTCACTTCTTGGGTTACGTATATAATATGATGAATCCCTATCTAACCTTGTAAAGTTAGCCTCATATTTTGCGACATTCTCATCCTCTTTTTTCCTTAGACTCAAAAATTGTCTTTCCATATCCGCTTGATTGTCGTGAGGAATGTATTTTTCAATGAAAAGATCTTTAAAATCCCAACATTACATATTTGATACTTCATCATATTTATTGTGTTTTGAATCAATGAACACCATTAATCTACATCTCCTGTGAGGTGATAAACAGCCATGACAACTTTTTCCCTTTCGCTACTCCCCAAAGCATGAAATATTTTCTCTAAGAAATTTATTTATTCATCATCTACTAATGGATTTTTACTCACATGTAATGTTGGTGGTTGTTGCCTCATTAAGAGGTCTAACATTGATCCTTCACGTTGTAGATCAGGGTTCTCTATACAGGTAAGGTTATTATTCATAACTTGAGTGAGTTGTCCCAGTATGGTGATTAGCTAATCAGTACTAGTTACTTCACCAGCTCCACTAATATTTTCTTGAGTAGGATGGAAATCCTTAAATTGATTACATGCGTTGATATGGTTTCCATTCTTTCCACTAGTATCCATTTCTAAATAATGGAATACACTATATTAGTTTATGAATCACAATACGTAAATCCAAACTTGTAAAACACTTAACATAAATTGAACAATTTATGGATATAATCCATAATCATAAAAATGTTTCCATTGATGAATTATATACTCATAAACCCTTCATAATGGTTTGTAAAGTAAATGAGAATTATTCTAAGAATATCCCACATGAGTGTCATAACCAAGAGTGCAACAAGGCCCATTTTTGTGCACCAGTTCCCATTCGAGTCTAGCTCAAAGCGGTGTTTTTAGGTTTTACCCCTAGGTACATCTGTCCCAGAGCCACCTCTACTAGCAAATATCTAGAAAGTGATGTATTTCTTGAAAAACTCACAAAATATCTACAACACCAAAATTATAGGAAGTTCTTCTATACTAATCCACAATGTATATCTTAGGTCTATGTGCTCTAATCTTGGTTTATCTAAATATAGTTTCCAAATTTTGTACTAAACAACCCTCTGATACCAACTGTAACGCCCCAAATCCAGTTACCCAGAGTCGGTGTATTATTATATAACATTTTTATGATCACAAAAGGTCAAGTCTCAGAAGACCGATTAGTTTTGTTTCCTTGGAAGTAATAGATACATTCATAAGGTAAACATTGCATCATAAAATGGAAAACTAAAACAACATTGTTTCCATAGACAACATTGAGATCCCATAGACTATCCCTAAAGGTCAGACATAATATAATTCTTTGCATCCTTGGAAAAATAAAACATAGAAAGGGGTGAGCTCAGATGCTTAGTAAGGATAACAATAGAGCATAATATTTCATAAATAAGAATAAACATTTAAGAAAATGTATAAGACTAAAAAAAATCCTTTTAAACTTGAACTTCAGCAAAATATGGAAAAGATACAACAAAATAACTCCATTTACTTTTCACATTGATATTCTACTAGTTGAATACTGACATGCAATATCAAAAGCCACTTTCATAATGATGGAATGCATAATGCCATAATACATAATCACATAGTCAAGGCCTTGTGCCAAGATTACAAATAATATTTTGTCAAGGACTTGTACCAAGACACTAGTTTGTCTCATTAAACCTATCGATGTACTAATCAACTATAGAGGGCTCCACCCGTCACTTACTAACTGCAATGCATTCCTCATATGAAAAGGTTGGAACATAACATAAACATTCGTATTAAAACTATCACTGGAAATGTAAATACATTATCCATAAACCATGAATGGTATACAAATAAAACATCCACTTTCAAACTTATCACAAAACGTTCAATACAATATGCAGGTTTCTATCATAACAAATCAACTTCAAATAAGCTTAAAATCCGTCAAAGAATGTTCACATAGATGAAATCAAAACCTTTATTTAGAGAAACATCTCTTTCTTTTTTTAAACATCATTTAAAAGTCATATAATTATAAAAGAAAACATTTATTTTGTAAATATTCTTATAACCTTATAAGGGAATATTTGACAATGTTATAACGGCAGAAAATAGCCACACCCACCATAAATGTTAAAAAAACATTCTTACAGTAATTTTGTCGAAAAGGTCATAATGAACCTTGTTTGGAAAACAAAAAAAAATCCTTTATAAAAATATTATAAAAAGTAAAAATGGCTATAAATTAATTTATCCCATAGTCTAGTAAATACTAAAAATGTTTTGAAATAAATTTTTATGAAAACACGAATGTGGATGATAAAGAGGTCCTAGTAGATACTAACGTAAAAACAACCTTGGATAATAAAGAGATTGTGAAATTAAACTTACCTTGTACCTTTCCTTGGTTTAGGGTAGATTGAACTCCTTTATAATGGTGAAATAATAATTATTAAATTATACAAGAATCATATACATTAATATAATATCATATATGATCTTTTAATAATGATTTGTTAATAATATTTTTGTATTATCGTCATTTCGGGTGTTAACTGATTCGTTTTCCTTTATATTCTTTCTTACATAAGTAATGTTGGTTATGTATAGGATGTTTCATATTATTATTCAAAATGATATTAAATCTTTAAAAATTATTTTTAATAATCTAATTAAAATTAGTCTTGAGTGGATACGATGGGGAATGGATCTCATCTTGTTTGTGGAGACGGTAATTCGTACATTCTCACGAGCGACAATATCGTTTTTTTGATATTAAAACCATTTATAATTGGATGGTATATCATATATACCATCCAATTATCATGTTATATTTTTTATTTAAATCGTTTATACATCATTATTATACCCATCTGAATAGTAATGTATTGAGTAACAACCACACCACGGCGTAGAGACGGTAAGCCGTACGTACGCACGTATGGTGACATGTCATTCAAACGATGGATAGAATAATGAATATGGTTCTACCATATTTATAGAAACATTAAATTATATATAATATACTGGAGTTATCATTATAGAGTGGAAAAAACAAGGAAAGAATAATTGGAAGAAGAAAAAACATGGAAGATGTCGTGAGATATTTACCCCTTTTTGGGTTCATCCATTTGATTTAATCAAAAGGGATCCATAGAACGGCTTTCTGACTAATGGAAGTTCTATAGGATGAAGGGAGGACAGTTTATAAGGTATTTGGGTAGGGTTTTTCTTGAGCCAAATGGCATTGATGTTATGAATTATAGAGAAGGGGATGTGTCCTTTTATAAGATAGTTGGGGGCACGTTAGGAAAAGCTAGAAATATTATTTTATAATAAAACCATTTTCAGTTTCTACTGGCTTAAAAATAGATTATTCAAAGGATAAAGTTGGGATTGGTCAAAAACTCTCAACCAATATGTTTTAGACATGTTTGGGGCACTACATTAACCTTATCTTATAGATTTAACTCATACTTAAATAGTTTGACATTTACCATGTCTCTTTTTATTTTATATTATATAGCTAATAAACATACTATAAAATTTCACATAAACCAAAATTTGTTTATTAATGATAAAAATATCATTATATAAGTCGTTTAGCTGAAATTTAGATTTTTAAGAATAATATGTCAATTAATAAAATAATATTTGTATTAAAAACTATTTTATGTCAATTTTGACATTATGTAGTCAATGATTTTTTTTCTAAATCCCTAACAACATTATTACATCGAACTAAATATATTTAATCAAACCTACCATATAATAGTAACCAATAAAATAAGTGTAATTCATTAAAATTCTCATATTAGATTTATTTGGATATTTATAATATCAATTATTTTAATCATTCATTAATAAGGTAATTACTCCATCATCATTGTGTCATAAATAAATTAAATTATTTAATTTCTAAAAACTATAAATAAAATATCATCATGTAGGAAATAATTCTAGATTTCTAATGAATATTTATAGTTGTGTTTATCTTTTGTATATCCCTATATTAAAAATAGATTAGTTATTAAACATTGATTTTAAAACTTTTACCTCTTCTTCAAATAAAATAATAATAAATGTCTTAATCTAATCCTAGTGGACCTAAAGGATCATATTTTATTCATAAGGTTGTTTTTAATCAAATAAAATTTATCCAATCGAATTAGTACATGTGTTAGGGTATGAATAATATCATTTTTACCCATAATTACGTTATTTACTTTTAATTGTGGTAAATAAAAGTAAAAAGTTACTATTGACCAACATTTATTTTAATCTTATTGAACCACATTTTTCTTACTGAATGAGTTTCTGATTCAAAAGGTCCCACATTGATATAATTCGACGGTAAGGTGATAAGGATTTGAAATCCACCCATCCAATTGGATTTGGACATGTGTAGGTCATATATTTTACATTATCTTTTCATTTTATTTAAATCCTTTATTAATGTGGTAATCACTGCATCATCATGATGTCATAAATAATTTAATTTATTTAATGTCTAAAAATTATAAAAAAAACTATCATGATGTATGAAATTATTTTATCTTTCTAATGAATATTTATAGTCAAAATTCTGACTTGTATAACCCCATTTAAAAATTGTTTTAGTAAAACAACTCATTTTTGTTTCATTTTAATTTTAACATTAAATAAAAAGATATTAATGTCATTTTCCTACCAAAGTGGCTCCATGGGCTCCCCAAGTTGACCCATGGCTTGTCTTGGTCGGCCATGACACATCCAATAAGGGTAGGACATGTGTCTAGGTATTTTCATTTTATTATAATATCATTTTTGCCTTAAATTGCACTAATTACCTCTAATCACGATTAAAAACATAACAGTTACTATTCACCAAAAAATTATTTTAATCTCATTGAACCACATTTTACTTCTTAATGACAACCATGTATGTTGGATTTTTGAAAATCAAAACACGGAAGTGGCAAAGTTTCATTTAAACGAAAAATAAGTTACTTTAACTACAACTTAGTGGTTGCACTATTCATAAAAAATTGATGTTTTTCAGAAAAATACCAAAACTTCACCCTAAGATATATTTGATATTCTGAATTCAAAAATTATTTCTATTTTACAAAATTCAAATCATTTATGTTACATTAATTAATTTATTAATTAATTCCCGTTGTCATGACAAATAGCGTGTTTTGTGAAACAATAAGAATCAAAAGATTGACACCAGTTTAAGTCTCATTTCAAAGTGAAATTGATTCCAATGACCACCATTGGATTAAATGGTAAAAATATATTCTAATTTCACTTAAAAACCAATTCAAAATATAATCTAATCATATAAATAAATTAGATTAAAAAGAGGTTTTGAATTAAAATACAACAGTTTTCACTATTCATTAAAAAATGAACTTTGTCGGAAAAATACCAAAAATTCACACTAAGTAAATTTTGATGTCCCAATCATAAATAATAAGTTTATTTTGACAAACATAGCTTATAAAATTTTCAAAAGATAGATTTAAAAATGGTTTTCCATCAAAATCCAGTAAAACAATCTTTTAAAAATATTAGTGTATTCCATGCTTAAGATTGGATTTATTCTCATTTTAAGCCTCTAAAACACTATCTAATTCACTAATAGAAATAGATAAAAAATATATATTATTCATTACTTACTTGGGATTTTACATCCTTCCCCCCATTAGAAAATTGCGTCCCCGCAATTTATTTACTTATCGAATAAGTGGGGGTATTTATCCCTCATTGCATTTTCAGATTCCCATGTTGCCTCTTCCATCATGTGGTTTTCCCACAAAACCTTTACCTGATTAATCAACTTATTCCGTAACACTTTCTCCCTATGGTCAAGAATCTGGACCGGTTGTTCCTCATAAGATACGTTCTCTTCTAGCTGAACTACCTCTGGACTCAAAACATGAGATGGATCTGGCATGTACTTTCTCAGCATCGAAACATGAAAAACATTGTGTACCTGAGATAAACTCGGAGGTAAAGCCACCCGGTATGCAACTGATCCAACTCTCTCCAGAATTTCATATGGTCCAATGAACCTTGGACTCAGCTTTCCTTTCTTACCAAATCACATTACACTTTTCCATGGTGAGACTTTGAAAAAAACATAATCACCTACCTCAAAAGATAGATCCTTCCTCCTGTTGTCCGTATAAATCTCCTGCCCACTCTGAGCTGTTCTCATGTGTTTCGATATCAGCTAAACTTTTTTTGCCAACTCTTCTACCAATTCTGGTCACATCAGATTTCTTTCACCCACATCATCCCAAAAAGCTACAGTTCAACACTGCTTCCAATATAACGCCTCAAATGGTGCCATCTGTATACTGGAATGAAAATTTTTATTATATGAAAATTCAACCAAAGAAAGATGTAGGTCCCAACTTCCCTGACAGTCTATAGAGCAAGAACGTAGAATATCCTCCAATGTCTGAATTTTTCATTCTGACTGCCCATCTGATTGAGGATGAAAAGCTGTAAAAAAAATTAATTCAGTACCCAACGACTTCTGAAGGCCTTTCCAAAAGATAGAAGTGATCCTGGGATCACGGTCGGATACAATGGAGAGAGGAACTCCATGTAACCTAAATATCTCTTTATGATACAAATGGGAAAATTGATCTAGTGAAAAAGTATCTTGTATAGCAAGGAAATGAGCAGATTTAGTCAAGCGATCAACAATAACATAGATTGCATTATTACCTCGAGGGGTCTTCGGCAATCGCACAACGAAGTCCATGGATATATTCTCCCATTTCCACTCTGGCACTGGTAAAGGCTGAAGCATCCCTTTCGGTAACTGCCGATCTACTTTAACCTGTTGACATGTCAAACACTTCACAGTAAAATTAGCAATATCTCTTTTCATTCCATCCCACCAGTAATACTCCCGCAGATCTATGTACATTTTAGTACTGCCAGGATGAACTGAAAATGGAGAACTATGAGCTTCACATAACAACTCTCCCTTCAATTGTTTATCACAAGTCGCACACAATCTCTTCCCAAATCTCAAAATGCAATCATTATCAATGTTGAGTTCAGGCAACTTACCTTTCTGAACCAGCTCTACCTTTTTCTGCAACTCACTGTCTTGCTTCTGTGCTTGCTTGATTCTGTCTGATAGAGAAGATTTCACTGATACCTGAAACAAAACAGAAGAACATCCTGCACCAACAACTTCTATGCAAAATTTCATCAAATCCTAAACCAAAGGATCACATTCCAAATGAAACATTTCTAATGAAGCATTACTTTTTCAACTCAAAGTATCAGCCACTTTATTTACTTTTCTCGGATGGTAATGAATTGTACAATCATAATCCTTGATTAATTCTATCCATCTCCTCTGTCTCATGTTCAATTATTTCTGAGTGAATATATACTTTAAACTTTTTTGATCGGTATATATTTCAATCTTTACTCTATACAAATGATGCCTCCAAAATTTTAAAGCGAAAACAACAGCATCTAATTCCAAATCATGTGTAGGGTAATTTACCTCATGAGTTTTCAACTGTCGTGAAGCATAATCAATTACTTGATCATTCTTGATTAAGGCGCAACAAAGTCCTTTCAATGAAGCATCACTGTAGATAACAAACTCCCCATTCCTGGAAGGTAGTGCCAAAACTGGAGCATTCACCAATCTTCTTTTCAATTCCTGAAAAAAATCATCACATTATTTTATCCAGATAAAATTAACACCCTTCCGAGTTAGCTTAGTCATTGGAATAGATAACCGTGAAAAATTTCTAACAAACCATCAGTAATAGCCTTCCAAACCAAGGAAACTATGAATCTATGTTACATTTGAGGGTCTTGGCCATTCTTCAACAACCTTTGTTTTTCAGGATCAACGGTTATCCCATCTTTAGAAACAATGTGACTAAGGAAAGAAATTTGTTGCAACCAAAACTCACACTTGCTGAATTTCCCATACAATTTCTTTTCTTTTATGGTTTGCCAAATAACCCTTAAATGTCTTTCATGCTCCTCTTTACATTTAGAAAACACCAAAATATCATCAATGAAACCCACCACAAACTTATCCAAGAACTCATGGAAAATTCTATTCATTATTCCCATGAATACAGCAGGTGCATTGGTTAGCCCAAAAGGCATTACTACAAATTCATAATGGCCATATCTTATAAAAAACGCAGTCTTCAAAACATCTTCTTCCTTTACCTTCAGCTGATGGTACCCCGATCTCAGGTCAATATTTGAAAAAAACTGAGCTCCCTGGAGCTGATCAAACAAATCATCGATATGAGGGAAAGGATATTTGTTCTTAACAGTGATGTTATTCAAGGCTCTATAATCATTGAAATGTCTCATAGAACCATCTTTCATTTTGACAAATAAAACAGGAGCACCCCATGGTGATGCGCTAGGTCGAATGAAACCTTTCTCTAATAAATCTTGCAATTTCTCCTTCAAATCTAAAAGTTCAATTTGAGCCATTCGATAAGGGGGGTTTGAAATTGGCTTAGCATCAGGAACTAAGTCTACAGTAAACTCAACTTCCCGATCTAGTATTAATCCAGGAAACTCATCAGAAAAAACATCAGGATACTCATTTACCACTGGCACATAATTAATCAGAACAGTTCCTTTATTTTCAACGATGTGTGCAAGATAACATTCATTTCCATCTTTTAAAAGTTTCTCAGCCTTTTGATATGTTATCAACAGTAAGGGTTCATTATTGTACACAAACTGAAAGTCTTTCTGAAAAGAAACTTCTTTAGCTATACAGTCAATCTTATCCTAGTAAATAGAGAGTCAATCCATACCCAGGATAACATCAAACTCTACTAGAGGTAGAACAATAAAGTTTGCAAGTATCTTCTTTACAAAGATAAGGATAGGAAGATTATTATAAATTCTTTTTGCCTCAACATTTCCCCCAGGTGTTTTTACCACAAGTTCAGGAGTCATTTATTGAGATGATATTCCCATTTTACTAGAAAAGGTTTCAGAGATGAAAGAATGTGTGGACCCCGAATCAAAGAAAACACTGGCATAATCTGAAAAAACAATGTACCTGATACAACTTCATTTGATGGCCTGACATCTGCTGAAGTAGTTGCAAAGGATTTCACCACCCCTTTTTGCTTGTAGTCTAACTACTTCCCATCACTCAAGCTCTTTTTCGGACACTCGTTTTCATAGTGACCCATCTCATTGCACTTAAAACATTTCACTAACTGTAAATCAAATTTGGTATTACCATCACCTTGATCTTTTTCAGTGCAATAACGAGCCTTATGTCCCATCTTACCACATCAGTAGCACTTTCTAGAATTCAGAAGACATTCCCCACCATGCCTTTTAACACATTTATCACAAACTGGAAACTTAGTTTTCATACCATCAAACATTTTTGAAGAATTCTTCCCTTTCTCCTGCCTCCTCGGTCTCTTCTTCTGCTGGTTGTTATAGAACACTTGATCATCGGCAAACTCCATTTCAACCTTCTCAGCACATCGAACATGATTTTCATAACTTTTAAACTCACGAGAAGCTAATTCCCTTCGATATTTTGGCATTAATCCTGAGTAAAAACGATTGATTTTACTATCAAGGTCTCAGATAAAATTTGGAGCATACCTTTCCAATCGATCGAACCTCTCTTCATAGGCAGCCACTGAGTCTTCCTCTTTCCTCAATTACAAGAATTGTTTTTCCATCCTAAGTCGAACAACCTTAGGAAAATACTTCTCAAGAAACATAAATTTGAATTCATCCTAGTCAAGAGCATCAATATAATCAGCGTCCCTGATATTTTTAACCATCTACCACCACTGATATGACTCACCCTCCAAAAAGTAAATAGCAAGACTACCCTTTTGATTGTCTGACCACCCTATGACATTGAAATTCATCTCCCGTGCTTTAATCCACCCTTCAGCTAACACGAGGTCAGATGATCCTCTGAATGATGGGGGATGTTGCCTCATGAAATGTTCCACCACTAACATATTCCTCTGCGGTTGATCTGGCTGATCTCGTGCATCAATACCACCACCATTTATCGCTTGAGTCAACTGCGCCATTACTGCAACAAACTGTTCAGTTCCAATTCCGACCATCTCAGGATGCTGATTCGGAAGGTTATTTCCTTCTGTATGCCTTCTGAGCACTGCTTCCCTATTTCCTCTGCGGAAAACCTTTTTGAACAAACATGTCTTAGATGAAGAAACATGGTAATATTAATATTCTATATCATTTAAAAAGAAATATTTTTGGATAATCATTTAATAGAATTAAAACTCCTAAAGTTATCTAAACTGACCTCTGATACCAACTATAAGGCCTCAACCTTAAACATTACTTAATCTTAAGTTATTACAAGATTACACCTTGAGGATCTTTTCAGTTTTAGAGTTTTAGAGAATTAGATCATAAAACATTCATTACATTCCACATTTAAACAAAGTCGTTACATAAAAGATTTTATTCATTTTTCCCATCAATGGAAACATATTTAAAATAAAACATTGATTCTTTCTTGACACTTCCTTAACACTATCATCATATCATGTACCTTTCCCTTGACCCGTGAAAAACATTTAAAAAACATGGGATGAGCATAAAAAGCTCAGTAAGGGATATAAAAATATGGAAAGCAAACATGGGTACATATATACATAAGAATGAAATCATACTTTACCCATAAAACATAAGCACTTTAACGTACCTCATGAAATCATGAATAAAGCATAGAAATCATAAGACATAAAGGTAAATTGAGGCATTCAGAACATTCTTACGTAGGGAGTAACCATCTTGGTTATGTTTGGAATACCCATCACAGTATATTCCCTAAATCTCTTCAAAGAAACCATAATGTTTCACTCCTTCATGTTACCCAATGCATTGGAGAGCTATATCGGGCTCACCTTCCCTTAGTTTACCACGGAACCACCCGTCTTCATAATAATGCCCAAGAACCACAACATAATCGTATCACATAAAACATGCATAAAGGAAACATAACATTTCCACCATTCAATCACAAGATATCAATGCAACACATTTATATAAAAACATTATGAAAACCATTTTCAGTACCAAAATAAAAGAAAAGTAAAACATGGTATTTATTTTATTTTAAAAAGATGGTATGGCTTGTAGAGGAAGTCGAAACTCAAATAATGGTCATGGCGGCGGAGAAGTCGTTGTCGCCGCATATGTACGACAAAAACATTCCATTTTGTCGTTTAGTAAAACGCTTCATATAAAAAATATTCCTTTTGGATAAACTTAAAAGTCAAAGGGGTTTATACACCGTATAAAAGAAGGTTGTGTATAAAACAAAATATGCCTCAATGAAAGGAGATTGAGACGAAGTCCCATACCTCGGGTCCGACTTGACTCGGTCGTTCTTTAATCTCCTGAATAATAAACTTGAGTTAATTTATACTAGTTTAAGAACCTTTTTCAAGTTCATTATTCCTTTTATATCACTTATTTACATGTCATGAACACTATGTAATTATTTTAGTTAATAACGGTCATTTTAACGATCATTGGTACTTGAGTCAAACATAAACCCTTTATAATTACAAGTTGTTAATGTATACATTATATCCAGAATAGTATTCATGATGTAGATATCATATATATCATATATATCCAGTACATGCATGCATTTATATTATTACGTTACATTTAGAGGTAAGAAATGAAATGCACCGTTCATGGAGACTGTAAGCAGTACGTACGCATGAATGCTGCTTCCATTTCTATTGCATATTTTATGAAATGGAATCATAATGATATAAAGTTATATTATAATTCCAGTGTAATATCATATATAATATCATAAATCCACCCTTTATACGTCCAATATATGGTATTAACGAATCAAATCACTTTGAGGGGGCGGTAGTCCGCACTTCCTTAAATGAAGATATCGCGTTTACCCATAATGGAAACCATAAAGGTATGCCCAAAATGAAAAAAACAAAAGCATAAGGAAAATATAAAAATATTATATATCATATATAAATATAGTTTTATCTTAATGGCCACCTTTGAAGGTGTTAAAATAATTTTGAACAATCATCTTTTCGGGAGGCAGAAATCTTCCATCCACGGAAACAGTATGTTCATTAACCATTAGATGTATGTGTGTGTGAGTGTAGCTCGAATCCTTCTTATAACAACATCCTAGTATATGTAAGATACTGGTTTTGTTACAAAAGATATGAATAAAAAGAGTTTAGGGGGTTGTATAAGCAAAGTAAAACAAAAAAACACAAGTGAAGACATTACCTTAAAATCGGGTAACTCCCTTTGGTTTGAGCTCAAAGGCTTCCTTGGGAAGACTTCTTCCCAAAGTGAGGCTTCAAGGAGTAAGAGAGGGAAGTGGAGAGACAAAATGGGAAGGGGTTGGCTGAGCCAAAGGCTTTGTAAGTGTGGGTAAGGAGGTAGAGGTGGGGGCCTTTTATAAGAGGAGAGGAGGGGCACTCTTGGAATGTCAAGAAATGTTACTTTATTTTAAAATGCTTTTCAGATTCAAAAGGCCCCACATTGATATAATTAGAGTGTATGGTAATAAGGATTCTAAATCCACCCATACAATAGGTTTTAGAGATGTGTAGGTCAAATATTTTACATTATCTTTTCATTTTATTTAAATCCTTTATTAATGAGGTAATTGCTGCATCATGATGATGTCATAAATAATTTAATTTATTTAATGTCTAAAAATTATAAAAAAATATCATGATATAATAAATCTTTTGATCTTTCTAATTAATATTTATAGTCAAAATTCTGACTTGTATAGGCCCATTTGAAAATTGTTTTAGTAAATAAACTCATGTCTGTGTCATTTTAATTTTAACATTAAATAAAAAGATATTAATGTCATTTTCCTACCAGAGTGGCTCCATGGGGTCCCCAAGTTGACCCGTGGATTGTATTAGTTGGCCATGAAACATAAAATAAGGGTAGGACATGTGTCTAAGTATTTTCATTTTATTATAATATCATTTTTTCCTTAAATTGCACTAATTACCTCTAATCGCAATTAAAAACTTAAAAGTTACTATTCACCAAAAAATGATTTTAATCACATTGAACCAAATTTTACTTCTTAATGACAACCATGTATATCGGATTTTTGAAAATCAAATCATAGAAGTGGAAACTTTTAATTTAAACGAAAAATCAGTTTCTTTAACTACCACTTAGTGGTTTCACTATTCATCAAAAATTGAGGTTTTTCAGAAAAATACCAAAACATCACCCTAAGCTATATTTGATATTCTGAATTCAAAAATGATGTCTATTTTAAAAAATTCAAATCATATAGGTTACATTAACTAATTTATTAATTAATTCCCGCTGTCATGACAAATAGTGTGTTTTTATGAAACAATAAGTATCAAAAGATTGACACCAGTTTAAGTCCAATTTTAAAGTGAAATTGATTCCAATGACAACCATTGGAATAAATGGTAAAAATATATTCTAATTTCACTTCAAACCCAATTCAAAAGATAATTTAATCGTATAAATAAATTATATTAAAAAGTGGTTTTGAATTAAAATACAACATTTTTCACTATTCATTAAAAATGATCTTTATCCGAAAAATACCAAAAATTCACACAAAGTAAATTTTGATGTCCCAATATTAAAAAATAAACTTATTTTGACAAAAATAGCTTATGGAATTGTCAAAAGATAGATTTAAAAATGGTTTGCCATCAAAAGTCAGTAAAACAATCTTTTAAATATATTAGTGTATTCCATGCTTAAGATTGGATTTATTCTCATTTTAAGCCTCTAAAACACTATCTAATTCACTAATAGACATAGATAAAAAATATCTATTATTCATTACTTACCTGGGATGTTACAATCATTTTTAATTTCTTGTTTTTTATTAGTGATTCCAAATCACACCAATATTTCATATATATTAGATAAAAAAAATCTATAATTCTCTCCAATTTAAATAACATAGTTAGACACAAAAAATCCCTGTCCAGATAGTTTAGAAATAAAATTTTTTATATAAAAATTTAATAAATAAATTTGAATAAAATAAAAAATTGTAATAACTCAGATAAATTAAATATTTAAATCTATAAAACTAAACAAAAAAATGTAAAATGGTGGAAAAACATCCAATACAACAATGTATCTCCATCGTAATGATCATTTTCATCTTAGATCACCACCGAGTGGAGGTTCAAGCTCGAGTGGATCTCCATTTTCATTTTATAACTTTCAATGTGGATAAATAGATAAAAAAGATGATGATAATTAACCTAACTATTATAGAAATGAAAAAACATTTCTGTTATCAAACATATAAATGATGTAAACATGATATATTTTAATTGAAAATGTGAGGCGGTGTTTATGGACACATATTATATAATATTATTTATGGATTATATTTAGGTAAATGAAAAACATTATATCAATATTGAAAAATGATAGGGTTCTTTTCTAACCATAAAAAAATCACATTATATATTTTTATAGTTAATATAGTTTTATTTTTATTTATAATTTAAAAATACTAAGCAATACTCATGATTATTAATAGTTTTTAACCTCTCAATAGGTCAAACTAATTGTTTCTATTAGATGGATAATGTTGTCATGGGTGTGTTCTGAAGGGTTTTATAAGCCATACTGGTATCTACCCACGGACTTTTAATCCATGTTTTATGTATAAAAAATTAAAATAAAATAATAGTAAACTAATTTATTTGGGATTTTGTGTTGTTTATTTCATTTTACACAAATTTATTCATGGGAACACCAAATCACCTCCTCCTACAATGGAACCATTCGAAAATACAAACCACCCATTTTAATAGAATCTGAAAATAATAATTTGAATTAAATGAGAATTATAATTGATTCTTATATTTGAAAATTAATATACAATGTAGTTATAAACATTGTTAAAAGGGTAACAAAAATTATTTTTAAACATAATTTGATCAAACAAAAAAAACTAATTTTATGTCATATATAGGGTAGTTATTCTAATTGATTCCCAACATCCACGATCCATACACCACAAAATTAATTCAAAACATCAAGACATGTCCCAAACCTAATCCGAATGCATTATAAATCACATTATAATAGAAACATGATTTATGTATAATCATATTTAATGTTGATGTATGTATCATATTAAATTACTAAAATTATTCCTAACACATAAAATTCTACTGAATGTTTTTAAATTATTTGTTAAAGTTGTCAAGGTAGAATCCAAGTCTAATAACTCTTGAATTGATCTCTGCTAGTTTCTATTCAATCTTAAATATCTCCATATCTCAAATATATCATTCAGTCACAGTAAATACATTGCTATCATAACCTTTTTAGGATCACCCCAAATACCACTATTAGAAAAAACATGACCAAGTAAATTTAAAACCTTTATATGGAAAATTTGTTTAGAAAATAAATCATACAACAAATAGTTATGAAAAATATATAATTTAATTTCCATGATCTACCTGTGATCTTCATATGAACCTAAATAAATAATGTTGTCAGTAAAAAATTCTATCTAAAAAGAATCTTGAATCCTATTAAAAATATTTTTTATCAATTGTAGAAAAAAATGGTTTATTGGTAAATCAAAATTGATTTTCCAAGAAATTATTATGTCTATATAAAAGTTTGAATGACATTTTTTGGAATATCACCCACTCCACCCTTAATTGATCATAACATGATAGAAGTATTGTCCTATAAAAACTAAAATATATCATTATATAGTCAAAAAATTCATCAATTTGAGGTAAGGTATATTTTATTCATTTTTTGTTGATTTTTTTTATAGTGAATACACAACCTCAAGTTGCTATCTACTTTCTTGGAAAATTGAATTAGTGATGTTGAAGGAGAACCATATATCCGAATAAACCAATTTTACTGAAGTTCATCTTGTAATAAAATAAATTCTTAATGTTTTGTAGGATCATTTCAATGATATGGTATTGAAATAGAATTCATCTAAAAAAATCATCAATTGAGAATTAAACTTCATTCTTAGATGTTAATCTAAATGAATCCTCAAGAATAGAAACAAAATACCAATCCACTACCCTCCTAATTAGTGGTAGATTCAATCCTTCCATTGATAAATTTACCAAACCTAATAATTTTCATGATAAGGATCCACCATCTCCTACCTTTGGTCCACTTTATATTACATATCTCACCCACCATTATAGCACAGATAACCCCACATGATGCTGTAAAGTGGAATTGTCAAACCAAAATTTGATTTTGGTTTAACATTTGACTATCCAATTCATCCATCTATCCATTTCATACAATTTAAACTAAATTACCGATAGTCATATTATATTACCATGTTATTTATTATAAAAAAATAGTATTAATGCTTAAATCCTTGACCATTATTTTCAGCCAATGGTGTGTCTATTGTAATTGAATATAGAATAAGATACTTGTGTAACCATAATTTATCAATCAAGAATAGAATGATAAATCAATGTTATTCCCCAGTATCAAATAAAAAAATATATATGGAAGCTATCACAATATAACCTCACACTATATAAGGTATTCTATTAGCCACATCCTCCTCTAATAAAAAAATCACTTTGTCGATTTTCTCATAAATCATTTATGGTTATGAAAATTACACCTAATTTGTCCTTCTGATCATTCTATGAATCCCCCCACTCATTATTTTCAGGTGTATCTACCTAAATACTCATTGCATACACATGGTCGGATGTTCCAAAATTACTCCATAATAATTATTATAAAAAAATATCCTTTATATTTCCCACAATCCAATATTGGAATCATATATACACAAGAGGTATATAATAGGACATTGGGTTCCCATAATTTCTATAATTGAATCATTCTAGAATACCCTTCCCTTGATAATCATTTTAAATCATTTCATCTAAAAACCCATTTAATTTTTTCTACTCCATATTATATGGATGATGGATTAAAAACATTCCTGGTTGAAATAGATGATCAAATACCTAACTACTCTAATAGTATAAGAAATATTAATTAATAAATTATGGGATATTTTATATAGTGAAACTACATTCCATAGTCTTTAGGTATCCTAATATGTAAACTAATACAACATTTAAACATAGTGTACCTCAAATACGATCTAAAGTCAATATGATTATAAAAAATTATAGATTAAATAACATAAATTCATCATGTATAATAACAAAACCCTATCTATGAGGTCATTACTAGGATTAATAATCTTATTAATAATCTCAAAATTTATCTAGATTTACATTACATGATATCTTTTGAACATATTGAAATAAAATTATAAATATACTGAATTATGTTGTATAAACGTTTGATAAGTCATTACATAATCGACACTAATGTTTAAGGTGGTGAGCTACACTAGTTTATCACATACACTCAATCTGTATTGTTAATGGAATGAAGTGTAAAATAGAGACCATTGAAAATTAATTTTCCAAAAATTATTTCATAGTGAAACAATAAATAAATTCAACTGATTATGAAACCACGCTTCATGAACACTACCCACCTATACTAGATAATGGGGGAAAATATTTCAATCATTAAATCTGATAGTTATATTTAAATTCACAATCAATATATGATGATTTTAATGATAATAACTCGAATCATAGAATATGTTTAACAATTTTTAGCTGATTAGCCCATATATGATTCTTTAGTAATCATCACAGTGATCATGTATCACACCAATTGATCATCATGTGTCCTAAAAATAGAAATATTAATAATATTTCAATACTATATACATACAATATATTTTTTTTCATAAATTATGTATTTAGATAGATAAATAAACTATTGTGAGAAAAAATCATATTATATTAAGAAAATTGATGATTTTTTTGAAATTTTCATATCCTAGGTCATCCTCCAATTTAATGCCAATGTATTGTAAATGTAAAAAATGACATTTAAATGAATCTTGATAGTGTTAATAAACAATAATTAGTAATATAAATGGAAAAATAATTATTATTATTTATTCATTTATCTAAAATAGTAAACTAGTCCATGATCCATATTTATTTTATTCACACAACTATAAGTCCAAATGGTGGGAAAAGTGGGGTTCAGACATGTAACTCTTCTAGGAAACTATTTATAATTTTAAATTTTAGTTTAATTAATGTTTTGTATGAAAATATATCTTTTGGATTTTTTGTGATGGTAGTGGGGGATTTTTAGTAGATTTTGATGACTTTATAGAATTAGTGTCTTTATGAAAACCATGAATTGATAACGGAGAATAATTTCATTTTTCTTGTATTGGGTGTATATATGATACAGAACTGGGTGGTTTGGTATGTTAGTTATCATGGATATTGTTTAGTTATTAGGAGGAGTTTTTCGATTGCTCTCTGTACATGAAGGATTTGACCATACCATTTTTTGTATGAAAAGATGTTGTTTTATTAAAAATGGTTATGTTGGTTTTAGATTTTTTGTAGTTCCCATCACCATTGGGAGATGCACTATTTCATGCTTTAATGTTTGTTGCTATAATTCAAAAAGTAGTCTTCAGGCCATGGGATTTATAGGAAATCATGAAGGTTTCTCATAACATGGGATAAAAATATCTAACCCATTTTTTAAATAAGAAAACATTAATCTACTCATAATAGGACTATGCCAATTCATATAAATCCAAATGTATATGGTAACAACTATATGTTTATATTAATTATTAATGTAATTATATTTTTTAATTCTATATAGGCGACATCCCTTATACTTTGATTCCCCACTCACCCATATAGATGCAATCTGATTTCTAACCCATATAGATTTGGAAATCATATCTAGAAAATTTTTATTCTATTGAATCACATATTTTTAAGTTTAAATGTAATAAAAAATATTAGTATTTTCATGGTCTAAAACATGATCTAGTGAAATAAATTATAATGTGATGATCCTCTCTATTCCATTCCATTGTATGAATCCATTGTTTTCTGTGTTTTGGGAGATCAAGGTGATTTATTTCAACACATTGGGAAATTTCTTAGTTTCTGGGATTTCTAATGGTGTCTCACCCTAGAGGTATCTTTTTGGTAGTGACTCACTTACAGTGACTCACATGCAGTGGATCATAGGTAGTGGCTCACTAGTGGGGTCTCACTAATGACCACACTATATCGGTTTCTCAACCAGTTGTTCCTTGTCTAGAAGTGTCTTGTTGAATGGTGACTCACTGATGATGGTAGGCATTTCATCTAATGATAAATCACCATATTGTGAATTTCATGATGGTTACTCTACAAATGGTGGCTAGCATAAATGTGATTCATCAAATAGTGACTCACGAGTGGTGCCCCTCTGAACAGTGACATTCCAAATGATAACATGCCGAATGGAGACTCATGAGTGGAACCTAATCGAGTCATGAGTCATCTAATGGTAAATCAAGTATAGTATTTCCATATTCCTATAATATCATGATTTTGAAATTTTATTTGACATTAATCACTTTTCATGCATTAATTGGATTGTTTTAAAAATGTTACAAAGGCCATAAATCAATTATTTTTTTACTAAGGGGTCGAGGTATTTTACAGGGTCAAAATATGCAATATCGAACAAATATGGTATTAATGGTAAATTGGAAACATTCCTAAAATGATGATTGGTTTAGATATTTTGAAGGCTGAGATAATTTTCCACCTTTCTCTTTTTTCTTTCATTCACTTGTTGTTACACGCCCTGAACCCTTTATCCCATAGGATTTGTTCACTTTTATTTTGGATTTAGGATCTTGATTCCCTTTGTGTTTTCTCGTTTCATGTGCACCATAGTCTGGGTTTAATCAAGTAGTGACGATCAATTTTTCTTATATGTTGGGTTCCCTTCATTTTTCCTAATTTTGTATCATGCAGTGTGGCTATGTTAATTTTTTCCACTATGAAATAGTTCAATACCAATTAACACACATAATTCAACCTATTTGTGATCAATATACATGGGTTGTGAAAAGTAATTAGTAATAATTTCCTGTTATTTTTTTATATTGATGTATGTATAGGCTAACTGCCCAATGAAGAAACGTGGCTGTTGGGGGTGCTTGTTCATGAACTAGTTCACAGGTCATGGAATACATGTATGTTATGTGGAAATTGATACCACTTATTAAATAATTGGTTTACCACATATATTCTGGTAAAATAAATGGATTCCCAGGATTATACATTTTTTATAACCCCTGAATTAATAACTTAAATTAATGAAGTAATTAAATGATAAATATAAACATATTTTTATTTGGTTTTTGTGGTGATTTGGTTATGGGAAAAGATGTGCACTGGGGTTTGGTTCAATGATTATGGTAATCTGGGCGTGTAATTTTTTGGTAGTAAGGCTTCATTTTTTGTTATGGTTTAATGTGATTCTAGATGTGGTTGTGAGTAGTGGATTTTCACGGTAGAGATGAAAGATTTGGACGAGGGAATTTGAAGAATGATTGAAGTGGTTTGTATGTGTGCTTCCCCATTGATAACATGTAGAAAGCATCACCCCATATCTAGAGACTGATATATGATATATCATTAATTAGTGTTAAATGTGTAGGTTGTGGAAAAATGTGCATTTAATGTGATGTGTTTTAATTTACCATGAATGTGGTTTTGATTTTCATATTAGTTTCCCAGAATGTGATAGAGTTGATAAATGGAGCATGTAATAATGAATGAAAATGGTTAATTATCCTTTTTTGGAATATGAAATGATTTTTTTGGCTTGTTGTGTGGTATTGTGCATTAAGAGGTAGCATAAAAGACGGTAGTGTTGCGATTTGGTGGTTTTTCTGAGAACCCATGGGTTGGTCTTGATTATTTGGTATCATATATGTGTATACTTTTATTTTCATCATTATTTCTATACAAATCCCACCATAGTTGATCTCTATGTACTGAACACCCCCATTGTCATGGGGGAGTGTGTCTTTCCCATAACTCATAGTGGGAGGATGGATGGATGGCCACCTACTCTTCCCTACTCCCCCTTCCAGGCAAAAATAACCCAATATTTTTGAGGAAGTGTGTGTTTTGAGAATCCTAGGAGTGTGTGGGTGTGTTGTTCATTCATATGTGTCTTTGGAATTAGATGAGTTTTCCCTTACTAGTTGTGTTTGGGATGAATTGTGTTATCCATTTCTAGGTGTCTTTGAGAAGTGATGTGGTTTGTGGCCCACGGGACTGTGGGAGGGATGTGATGTGGTTTGTGTCCATGGTGTTTGGGGGGGATGATGTGATGTTGTTTGTGGACCAAAATTCTACAAGCGGTATGAGATGTTGTTTGTAGAACATGTGTGTGTTCGACGTATATGTTGTGAGTCCTTGGAGTGAGTGGGTTGGATGCAAAGCAGTACACTAGGAAGAGGCAGTAGCATGAGGACTTTTTCATATAGGAAAGAGCGGCTAATCAGTGGGAAATTGTTGGTGTTACCCTATCATCGGGGTGCATTATATTATATTATTTGGTTTATGTTACATGGTGAGTGTGCATTGGGGATGATGGGATGGTTAGTAAACCTTCTTAGGCACAACTTGGTTCTTCCATTTTCTCAAGGGTGCATTTGTGTGCCCCTTCCACATGTGCCTGAGAGTCATTAGTTTTCCTAATAAGTATACATGTATTCTCACCATATTTAAATAGAATCATTTTTAGTTTTCTAGGAGGATTTACATGACCATGATATGCCCTATTAGCTCATATATTGACAGTTCGTGTGTCACTACATAGCTTTACTTTTAGTGTTTAGTATAGAATTTTTTTTACTTGTAACAGTCATACTTTATGCATTCATGTGTGATGTCTTTTATTTGGTTTTTTGTATTTTTTATGGATTTGTTTTTTATATGATCCATCATATATCCTAATCTTGATTAAAAAAAATTAATGCCTCCCATATCGTGAGATCTATATAACCATGGGGCTAGTCTCCAACCTAGGGCGTACCCGAGGTGGAACTTGTGGGGGGGGGGGTTATTCTCTTCCTTTCATTATTACCATCCCATGAGGGTAATATTTATAGGTAGGGGTCATGATTGAATGGTATCAAAGGTGATGCGTGAGATTTTGGATAGAGTTTGGAGTTAGGTACAAAGAGAATTGCATGGGTTGGTAAGGAAATAGTGTTAGGTGATCTTGGTGAATAACCTAGTCTAGGGAAGACCATCTAAGACATAATATTTTATGGAACCCATTGACCTGATTCAAAGAATATTATCCTACTAAATGACTAAGTGAGGCTACACAGTTTATAGAGTAGAGACTCTATGAATGGTACATTTATCATAATGACTTGTGTTCTCAATTGAATTGGTTTTCTTTTGGAAAGTTGAAATGAATAATAAAATGATATAAAATGAGTAAAAACTAATATTATTTAATAATTACTAACTACATAGGAATATGAACTATTTAATTACTTTTTAGTTATGGGTCTTGGTCATAGTTTTCTTGTGGCTTGGGAAATTGAGGCTCGGTGGGATGATTGAGTTGATCAAAGGAGGGTTGATCCTATTGAATAGGATGACCAGTGGTAAAAGATGTTGCGTGACTTACAGTGGCACACATTGGGATTGTATGATGGTAGTATTGAGGACATGGAGATGGAAATCTAGATCATGGATCTTGATATCACCTTATGTTTGATCTGAGGATAGACATAGTACTGGGTTACTTTGGAATATATTTATATTTTAGGAGCATTTCATCAGTGCTGGATGCTTTATCTGTGGAATTGGATGTTGGAAAATATATTTTGGGTTGACGTTGAAAAGTAATTATGAGAAAAGTTCCTTACATCTACCCTGAAGGCAGAGAAGTGGTAGGGCCTACTCTCCCATCAGTAGGAGAGCATGTGAGTGTGGGATCTTAGGAGAAAGTTCAA
The DNA here is from genome assembly GCA_963277665.1 of Viscum album. Classification (NCBI taxonomy): domain Eukaryota; kingdom Viridiplantae; phylum Streptophyta; class Magnoliopsida; order Santalales; family Viscaceae; genus Viscum; species Viscum album. The sequence continues at coordinate 107,842,527 of OY728130.1, forward strand.
GGACCTCCATCATTTTTCCCATATCTCTTTCTAGATGAAGAGTCTCGTGCTATATGATTTAATTAGGATATCCATCCTTAGATCCATTACATAGTTACCCATTTTACATTTCCAAATTACATGGAGGTTCACAAGATGGAATAGGTGATTGAATGGATGCACTCATGAGGAAGTCTACCATAAGAGGGGAGCCATCAGAGTTCTTCAAGATGTAGGTTTACCAATAGTAGGTCTCAAGCACCATGACCGTTTAGGTTTTGATTGGTAGGGATTCGACCACAATAGTACCCATTTTGACCATACAGTCCTCCTATGCATGAAGTGGGATTGGGAAGGAGGAGTTTACTTTGTGGAATTAATTGAAATCATCAGAGCCTATATCTAGAATCTCTTTAAGTTAGTTTTTTGGTGGTGGATAGGCTTAATGTCATCCTTAATATTATTTTCCAGTGAGACAATTTAAGAAGTAGGTATAGAATGACTTTTCTCCATCGATCGAAATGGAGGAGGTTGAGGCTATCCTCAAGATGTTCCTCGTATTCAGTGGCCTCAAACTAGGTGTGGTCTGGGATGAGGTCATCATCCGAGAGGTAGATGGTCCAAGCGTGGTCAGTTTCACACTATAGAGGCAAAAATTCTAGTAGGGACACATTTCATCATAGGTATAATAGTTTGTTTACTACACCATCTTTTACTTAATTTGATTCATGAGATTCTAACTCTTTAGCTTCACCAACTCTATCATGTGATCTTGGAATATATGTAGAGTGGCTTCTCATGACCCTGGTGTTTAGTATGTCATTCGGAGGCCAAACCATCTTTTTTGATTTGTTCAGGGGAAGTAGAGTGATAATGGGACCATGTCAGTCCCCTGGGGAACATTAGTTGATACAGATGCAACCACATGATGTCATTAACGACAGCGACTAGTTGTATTTTATGTGTTCTGTTATCACCTACTACTAGATTAGAGTTGGGTTTTTAGATGTGGATATCCAATGTTTTTGTTTCATTTTTGAATGGGGTTTTCAGATGGGAAGTTTGTGTGGGGGCCCCTTCTTTCCTTATTTGTTGTGTAGTTAGTGGAATTAGTAGATACTGAGACAGTGTTTGTTCCCAATGTCATTGGGGAGTTCCTAATCATTTTCTATGAGGAGGATGTGATGCTACCCCCTAAACATGATTATGAATTGGGATATATATACAACTAGATGCTTCTCGGATATTGATGAATCCTTATTTGACATCACCTTTATAGTTCTGGGAGATGAGGATTTAGATAGATGATCTAATGAAGAAGGGGTTTTTATGGTCCAGTGTGTCACCATGGGGTGCTCCAATTTTGTTATCCAATAAGGTGAATGTTAGTCAAAGGCTGTGTATAGAATATCGGATGTTTAAATAGGTAATGTTAAAAAATTTACCCTTTTTCAGAGGATTGATGATCTTTTAGACTAGATGAGAGGGGAAAGAAGTTTTTCTTAGATCGATCAAGGATATGGATATCACCAATTAAGGGTATATGAGGGTGTTACAAACGCACCTGCTATGATCATGGGGTTTTTGAACTCTTTTTTCTGTGAGATCATTGACCAGTTTTTCATCGTGTTCGTCAATGGTATCATAATCTATTAGATGTCAGAGGAGGAGAATGTTGAGAATCTCAAAACTAACTTATAGGTTCTTTGATGCCAGCATCTCTATAAAACATTGTCCAAGTGAATGTTTTGGACATGAAAGGTGAATTTCATTAGGCATGTGGTGTCTTATCAGGGTGTGTTAGTATACCCATTGAAGTTTGGAAAATTTATTTCTGGGGAAGAACCCAAGAACTTCGTGGAGGTTCGAGGTTTTCATGGTATTTTAGGCTATTATCATAGGTTCATACCCAATTTTTCTCAAGTTACATCTTTTTTGAAATCCTATAATAGGAAGGACCAATATTTTGTGTTGGGTGAGATGTTGCTGGGAGAATTTGGCTACCAGAAGTGGATGTCAGTTAGTGCTACAGTGCTCCGGTTTCTAGGGGAAGGGGTGATGTTTTAGGTGTTTTTCTGATGCTTCCTATTGAGGTTTGTGATGGGTGCTAATGCAGTATTGAGAAATGATCTCTTAGAGGTATAGGATTTTACATCATCAGGAATGTAAATACACCATTCATGATCTATATTTTGCAAAAAAAAAATCATGATTAATTTTTGGTGGCATTAACTCATTGGGGGTGCTTTGTGGTCTTCACAGATCTAAAGATCATTATGTATATATTTTCCCATTGTGATCAAAATATGTGGAAATGGATTTGGATATAGTTTTTTAAGACTATGATTTTGAGATCTCCTACACCTCAAGAATGGGATATGTTGTTGTCGATTCTTTGAGTAGAATGTTGCAGAAGGAGGTGGATCAAGAATCTCTAGATTCTTAGAGGGTGATGCATGAGTTTTCATCCTTTCACATAGATGTTTGGGTTGATGGTGGTAGAGGATGTTTGTTTTATATGATGGTGTAGTCTTCTTTGATGCACTGGGTAGTGGAGTATTAGTAGGGAGACTTATAGATAGAAGTGACGTATGACCATGTTGGCCATAGTGAAGCTATAGAGGGATGGTCAATGGATGGTCAGAATGGGATGGTTATTATTTAAATGGTTATCCATGAAGGATTCCTTTGTAGGATTCATTAAAAACATTGGTGGTACATCCAAAACTTTTCAAGATGTATCATCGATTGTGGATGCAGTTTCGTTGGCCTGGGATGAAACATGTTGTAGTGGAGTTTATGGAAAGATGCTTTGTTATCCAGTAGGTAAAATTTTAGAACTGAGTTCCAGGTGGTTTTTTACATCCCTTATATGTTCTTAAGTTAAAATGGGAAGACATACCAATAGATTTCATCACAGGGTTTCCTAATGATCAAATAGGTTGTGATGCTCTCTGGGTGATAGTGAATCAGCTTATAAAATTGGTCCAATTCATAGTGATCAAGGATTCGGGTGTAGTGGATGTCTTCTCAAAGAGTTGCATCAATGAATAGGTGTAGTTGCATGGAGTTCATAGGTCCATTTTCTCAGATCAGGACACAATGTTTACCTCACGATTCTAGAGGGGATTACAACATCATTTTGGCCCCCCATTTATTCCTCATCACTTCATTCCACCCTCACACAAATGGGTGTATAGAGAAGACTATCAAGAAAATAAATGATATGGTCCAGTCATGCATAGTGGACATTGGAGGATCATGGGTATGCCACCTTCCCTTTGAAGAGATTTATTATAATAATAACCATCACTATTCCAATGATATGGATCATTTTGAAGCTTTGTGTGGAAGACTGTGACATTTTAAATTGTGGATAAAGTGGTTGGGTAGGCTTCTTTTTTTGTTCTCTAGGTAGTGTAGAGAAAAAAATATAAGGTTCTTCTTGTTTGTGAGAAGATGAATGCAGTGCAGGACTGACAAAAGTCTTATCGAATTATATGAGGAGTCCCACAGAGATTAAGGTTGGGGATCATATTTTCCTGAATGATTCCCCTCAATGTTCGAAGAAGAGGATTCACAGAGGGAGTAATCTTTCTCCCAGTAATTTTTTACCCTTTAGGGTGTTTGGGAGAGAGGCTGTAGTGGAAAACAATTTTGTGTTGCCACCATACTTGGAGAACATCCATGAAATCTTCCAGATCTCTTATCTTTATTGGTATCTACACGATGAAACCCATTATCTTAATTGTGGAGTATTGGATATCAAAGATGAAAAGGAATTCATTGAGTGTCCAGTAGAGATAATAATTCGTCTGGAGAAGGTGATGTGAGGGAGGATCATTCCTTTGGTTCCTATACTGTGGATTCATGGTTACTATGAGGAGGGTATATTGAAGTGAGAGACATACATGTGTGCCCAGTACACGAAGTTGTTTTGAATCCAGCTTTTCTTTTTTCGAAATGAGGTGATTGATCCTTTTTAATAATATGATTTTTTCTCCTTACATTCTGATAAATTCATGACATATGAAGAGGGGAGGGCCATATTCCCAATCAAGACACGCTAAAAATTATGTGATTAAACATTTGGGGGAAAGACCGTGTTTCCTTGAGCAGATCACATCTTGGCATAGAGGATGGGATTCACTAACTTATGTGTTCGGGATAGTTTGATTTTTTTGCCTACATAGTGTGTCTATGGTCATTTGGGTTGAGGTGTAAAGACAGAGGTTGGTGATGTTAGAGGATGTATTCTTGGATGTGAAGGTTTCATTCTATCTTTTTTTTAACATAGTGTGGTTTATCATTAATCGTTGATTTTTTTAGTTGGTAGTCAGGTTCCATATATAGAATGGTCCTTGAAGGGTATCTTAATGGTTGGTTGTTTGGACCCTTCCACTCTTTTCCTTTCGGGTTGGTTCTGAATTCCCAGCAGTGAGAATTGTATGAGAGGTATTTGGTGTAATGGACTTGGCCTCTTCATTCCATTCCACTATGAGAATCTAGTGTCTGTGGTGTTCTGAGAGATCCAGGTGGATCAATTCAACAATTTATGAAATTTCCCACATTAAAGGATTTTCATATATTTCCTCACCCTGGTGGTCGCTTACTATATCTAACTTGTTGGTGTCTTCTTACTGACAGCTGCTCACTTGGAGTCTCTCAACTATCAGTGCCTTATCTCATGGTGTCTCATTGGATGGTATACCACTGATTGTGGTAAAAATTTCATTTAACGGTAACCCATATAATAATGACTCACAGAATGGTGACTTTCCGAACAGTTGCTACCTGAATGGTGACTCATCGAATAGTGAATCGTATGTGGTGCCTCACCGAATGGCGACTCACTGAATGGTGACCCGTGAGCGGTGCCTTATCAGGTTGTGATTCATCTAATGGTGGCTCATGTTCAGTGTTTCCAGCTTCCTATAATTTCACAATTTTGACCTACTTTATGATGTAAAATTCATTCCAAGCTATATTTGGATATTTTCGATACAGCTTCAATGCCATAAACCATGGATTTTTATTCTATGGGACCGGTGGGTGTTAGTTGGTAAAAATGCATTATCTAATATAGATCCTCATATTATGGTAAATAAAAAACATATCTAAACGACTTTTCTATTTAGATCTTCTGAAGATCAACATCCTTTTTCCACATTCATCAATCTTCTTGGTTTCCTATAGCGTGGTACTCCCCATACCCTTCCTCCTATAAGATTCATACGATCATGTTGTTGCTTTTAGATTATATTTTCTCTACTGTATTTCCTACTTTATGAACACCCCAATCTAGGTGTAATAATGATGTTTCGATCTCCTTTCCTTACAAGAAGGTTTCCCTTCACCTTTCTTAATTATATATCATTACAGGTAGGTAAACATATTATTTATTCTTTGTAATTGTTTAATACTAATTAAAAATATACTCTAACCTGTTTAAGATCAACATAATTGGGATATGATAAGTTACGAATAATATTTTCTTTGTTTTTGATTTTATATTGGGGTCTATATGGCCTGACTACAAACTAGTAATTGTGACTAATGGGGGTTATTATTTGTGAACTAGTTTTTGGGTCAGGGAATACATACTTTCTATATGTATATAGAAATCACATATTATATAATTGGTAAAGAATTTATATTTGATTAAAATAAATGGATATACAAGGATGATACTGTTTTTGTGATAACCCCTAAATTAACGTGTTGAAATAATAAAGGAATATATTTTTATATCTAAACATGTTTTGCAATGGTTCGTGTTTTGATGTGGTTGTAGGGACATAATTTCATAGGGGGTTGGTTATGTGGTTATGGTAATCTGCGTTTCGTATGTTTGTGCACTGGAGATGTAGTGTTGGCTGTGATGTAATGTATTCTAGGATTTTGTTTTGAGTTGGTAGTTATTTTGGTTAATATGATGGATTAGGTTGGAATCTTTTAATAATGATTCTAGTAGTTAGTATCGGTGAATCCCAATTCATAACATGCATAAATCTTTACCCCGTATCTTGGGACTGATATATGTTAAATCATGAATGGGTGTTAAATGTGGAGGTTTCGGAATGATGTTTCTCCAATGAAGTATGTTAAATTACCATGTATGTGGTAGTTTTGTGCTTGGTAGTTTCATGGGTAGGTATGAAATTGATAAATAAACTTTTTAATAAATAATATAAATGGTTAATTAAATTTTTTGGGAATATGAAATGTATTTGGTGGATGGTTGAGTGGTATTACACATTTAGAGGTACCAGAAAAGTTGGATGTGTCCTGAGTTGATGGTTTTTCTGAGAACCCATAGGTTGGGATTGAGTGTTCGGTATTATAGATGAATATAATTGTAATTTCTTTATGATTTATATTTTCAACCCACCCTAGTTGAGCACTATGTGTCGAACACCCCCAACATCATGTGGGAGGGTGTCTTTCCCAAACATCCTAGTGGGATTATTGAAGGATAGTGACCTATTCATCCCTAACCCCTATCATAGGAGGTGATAGCCCGTGATTTTTTGGCTAGGTTGTGGTTTGTGAGTACCAGGTGTCTGTGGATGATTTATTCATTCATAGATATTTTTTGGGATGATAGTAGTTATCATTTACCGGGTCTCTTCGGGATGATGGGTATTATTCTTCCATAGGTGTTTTTGGGATGTGTTGTTGTTTGTTTCCCAAGAATATATAGGAAGGAAGGGATGTGGTTTGTGTCGTAGGTGTCTATTGGTCGGATGTGATATGGGTTGTGTGCAAGGATTCAATGGGAGGGATGCAATGTGGTTTGTGGAAAAGGTGTTCATGGGCAAGATGTGAAGCCATACTTTCGAAAGAGGTGGGAGTGCAAGGATTTTTGTCATTAGGCATTAGCGACTAATTAGTGGGAATGTTGTGTGGGGTACCCCATCATCGATGTAATTTATATAATATTACATGGTTTTATCTAATTTTTTAGAATGAATTTGTGAGGTTGGGATGGTTAGTATGCATATATAGGTGCTTCTTGGTTCATCTATTTTCACACGGGCACATTAGTATGACTCTTTAACATGATCACAAGAGACATTGGTTTTCCTACTGTGTATACCTGTATGCTCACCCTATATATATGAAACTATTTTCGGGTTTCAAGAAGGATTTAATGAACTATGCATGACACAACATGCTCAGATATTGGTAGTTATTTTGTCACAAAAAAAATTACTTGTGGTACTTACTTTGGAGAATAACATACTTGTAAAAGTTATACATTATGTATTAATGTGGTATGGTTTTTTTAGAATTCATTTATATATGGCTTAGAGTTATTTTTTGGATGATCCGTAATATCTCTTAATCATGTTTCAAAAAAGGGAAATGCCTCTCATATCATGAGATCTGTATACCCTTGGTGCTAGTCACCAAACCTGGGGCCAACTGGAGGTGGGAAATGGGGGTCATTATCACTTTTTTTTATTTCTATCAAAGTAGGAGGGAATATTTGGAGGGAAGGTGCCATAACCTAAAGTAACCAAGACAAGGAAACTACCACATGTACAGCTAATCCATTACCATTAAAAATGAAGTTTTCACCTATATATTTATATTATAATTATAGAACATTTAAAAATATATATAGTCTTTCCCATGATCTTTGTTAGATTTCATGTGAAATAAGATAGGCTTTTATGTCATTTCCTATTTAAAAAAACTGGGCAATAAAAATCATAGTTAAATTATGTCTTAGCCTATACATGATTATCCTAATTAAACCTAGTCCACTAATTTTTCATTCCTTGTTTTTATTCTTAGTTTGTGGTGGGTTTATAGTTAACATAGTTTTGAAGAATAAAATAACAAGGATATGTTTAATTATTGGATGGGGATTTATATACAATATAATACTTCAATAAAAATGATTATCTGGTTCTTGTGGTCAAATTGGTGGGGATTTTTAGATTAAGTGTCCAAATATAGGGATAATTTACATGTTTTGGTGGAATGGTTCTAGATATTTGAAATACACATTGTTTTTTCATAAACAATTCCTCACTTTTCCCAAATATGTTTTTAATCGTGGGTATTATTGTCATTTTCTGGTGATATTTTTTTTGAATTCTAATTTTACAAATGAACAACGCTAAATAGAATGTTTTCGTCAAATGACATCAACATGGTTTCCCTATATATTCTTCAATTATTAATTCATTATTATATATTTATTATTTAATTTTTTTAAAGGTTTGAAGATTATGGTTTTATATGATATATTTTTATAATAAGTTTTTTTAATTTTTTTTCTTTATTCTAGTTCAACTTAATTTTAGAAACAAAAGTGAAATTACTCTAGCTTCATCTTTTGATTCTTGAAGGAATAATTTCTATTTAATAATCTGGAATATATCAATCATTTTCTTGGGATATAATTGAATTATTTAATGTGGGATGTGAATTTTTATTTTTGATGTTTACAATGAGTGTGTTAAATTTTTTTAAATGAGATTCTATTTAACGATTAGAAAATGATATCAAACATGTAGAAATAAGCCCGATTTTTTATTGTAAATGATGGTAGGATGATTTTTATTTTTGTTAATGGTTGTTGAATACATTTGAAATAAAGTGATGTTTTTAGAGATGTAATTTTTATTATTTTTATAGATAATGAAAATGAGTATTACATAATAAAATTGAAATATCAATTAAAAAGTAATATATTAAATTAAATATTGTGATTAAAATTTTACTATGATATAAGTTATATTATATAATTTCATTGAGGAATATAAAGATGAATTTACAGGATTTATCTATTAACTTATGATGGGAAATGAATTTTCTCCTTTAAAATGTATACTCATTCATAAAAATATATGGATTTAGTAAAATAAATTTGGGTTTGGAAATTGATAAAATAAAAGGTGAATTTTAAATTTAATTTTTCTTTCAAATGATAAATGTAAATATTTATTAACATTTTATAATGGAGATATGGATGGGAATATTTTTACTAAAAACTAATCATTAGAAAATAAGACATAAAATTATGAATTAATTATATGTATGTAAAATTTGATTGTAAAAAATGGGTTTTATATTGATAAAAAGGGAAAATTTAGATTAAATAAATATCATAAGTATGATTTTTTATAATTAAATATTAACATGTGTTGATATTAAATGCTTTGAAATTATTTTCTAGCTGGGGTGTTGGATGAATATTATCAGTTTGATAAGTGATTATGAATTTGATGTAATATTGAATTTGATGTTGTAGCTATAATATTTTGACATATGAATTCGTAAATAGAAAATACCATATGATTTTAATTACCATTAATAGACGTATTTGGTTAAGCTATTTTATGATATGATTTTATTTGAGATATGAGATAAAATGGACCTTTTGTTGGGCCATGATAAATGATATTTGATGAGTTTTTTAAGGTCCTATATATTCCATGTCGCTGGCTTAGGCACAATATGGTGCATGGGTTTGATAAGGATATTAAACGATCCATATGATTTGATATTACATACATTAAAATATATTCATATAATCCTAAAACATTGGTCAATATAGGTAAAAATAGTATTGTGATGGATCATTTTTCACCTAACATTATTTGATGTCTTTTCTATGGTTTATAAAAATCATATGTATAATTAAACTATTTAAATAAGAAAATGTTAAACTCTTGGTGATGGATAGGGTAATTGTGGTCTATATTTATATTATATATCACAAAATAAACATATACACCATTTTTAAATAATTATTTTATATATATTGATGTTGTAGGAATATAACTCACTTAAGTGGATGAATATTGGATGAATGTTTTTTCATGGGGTTTAATGTTTGAAAAATATGAGGATTATTGAAGAATTAATTAATTTTTTAAATTTCAATTAGAGATATTACTTATTGAATGTATAAGGACTATGGTGTTGATTTAGAGATGTTTGATCTAGGATTGAGGAGTCTATAAGTTGATTTTGTGCATACTATAAAAATAATGTTGTAAATAGTTTCATTATAAAATAATATATATTACATAGAATTATAATTTAACATATTTTGTGGTAAATTGTTATACCTAGACACTTATACTACCATTTTAATTATTATTCCATAGTGTTTGAAACTAAATTGTGATCAGGAGGCTGTAATGAGAAGTTGTTCAAGAATGAATAATAGATCGAATTTTACAACGTAATTCAACACAATAATTTATATGAGATGTAATGATTATTATAATGACATGAAATTTTATAAGTGAAATTTTAATTTATGGAAATAAAAGTCCAACTAAGTAATTATGTCCTAGAAAACATGTGAACTATTTTGGATATTTTGAACTATTATAAGTTATATCAAATTTGATTTAAAATAATGTTAAGAATCATAAACATTAGTATAATATCCATTATATTGAGATCATGTGATAGAATATATATATACAGGGTTTTGATAAATATATTAAAAAACAAAATAAGTGTTGTCCTTGATCGGTTGGATCGAATACTATAAATCCTTATTATCATTACTTTTTAGGGAGACTGAATCAATATGATTTTACATTGAAACAAATCTGGATCAGATTCAACCACTAAATCCTGAGTGAAACCATTCAATGGAAAAGTTCAAAGTCATCGATATCATGAACCAAACCGTGTTCCCCAAACCACCCCAAGAAATTCTCACCACACAAACATTATCCATAGGATGTTTTTTAGTTTAATAAATGGAAACGTATCTATAACAGAATAATATATTTTTATTTATTATCTTTCAACAAAATAATGTTTATATTTAATCATTTTTATTGTTACCTTTTAAATGATTTGATAATGAGTTTATTAATATTATAATTTTGTATGATGGAAAAAAAATTTTTTGGGAGATATATAGTTTTAATAAAAACACATTGTTTGATGAATTAATGTATTTTTGATATAAATGATATTTAAATAAAATATTATTAATAAAAATATTTATTAAATATAAATAATTATATAATTTTATGAAGTAAAATATGAATTATATAATTTCTAGAAAACAATTCTTTTAAAAAATGAATTTTTAAATAAAGGGGGATATTAATTTAAATATTAAAATTCCTTTATTTATAGAATTATTTTGTTTAAAATTATTGGTTTTTGAATCGGAATGTTTAAAATATCTAAAAGTTATTTTTCCATAATTTAATGAGTATGTCAAATGTTCTGGTAAAAATTAAATATGTTATACGTATATAATATATATTATGACATAATAATGAACCCAAGGTGTTGTAATATATTCCATAAAAGTATTACACGACCAATTATATATTTCCCCATTAAAATAATGTGTTTTTAGGTTGTTTGATTAATTTTATAACCCCTTAATAAAGCCTTAAAAACCTATCTTATAATTTTAATGTATTAAAATCAATTCCTTAGAAGAATGACTCACATACACATCACCAAGGGTAATTTTTTAATGAGTTTGGTTATTTTAATTATAAAATAACAAAACACACGCCCCTTAGGGAAAAAATAATTAGAAACAACTATGGGATGGTTTGTGGTTTGGATTAATTTATTTTAGATGGTCTAAAACCAATGTTATGAAATTACTAAAAAATTACCCTCTATTTTCCTATATAAACACACCCATCCTACCATGCCCCATCACTAAAAAACCTCCACTCTTGTTGTTAGCCTACACTAATATTCCTAGATCCATCAAATGGGGACCCACGTTCTCATCAAGCTCCTCCCATGACTTTAGAATCTCTGTATCATGGAATGAAATCATCTCATCCTACTCTTTATTAAAGAAAATTATTTATATATTTCATTATTAATTATTTATTTTGATTTTGTGGGTATATATTTCAACATCCATCTTACATAAACTTGTTGTATATGTTACAATAATCCACTTAATATTTTATCAATCCCTCCTATTAATCTTTATGCACTTTCTTTAATCTATCAAAATTATCCTATGAATTTCCATGCCATTCATTTGTTTAGTAAATAACTGCCCAGATTTTCAATCAAGGGTATTCACATAGATTTACCTATCCTTAATTTATTGGGATCATCCATGTATGGAATACGACATTACTTAAACAGGGTTTTAAAAATGAACAAATAAACTCTTATATTTAATGATCTATGTGGAAAACATATGCATCTATATGATATGAATGTGGTGGGTGGACCGAGAATTATATATCCACCCAATGAATTAGGTAATGTTATTGTATTATTATATCCCATGTATGGTGCACATAAGATTATCCTAAGAACACAATTTTTTGATTTCATGGTGTTTATCCTTAACTTATGTTTATGATATTATGTTTTATATTGTTATGAAATTCTCAAGTTTCTGTTATGTTATCATATTTTATCATGATTTTATGATCATGTTTGTGATTATTAGTCATTATATATCACTATGATTTTCCTCTTTCCTAAAATTTATTTTTTTCATCACACTATGTTTTTATTATTCCTTTACTATCCTTTATAGTTCACCTTTTTATTATGTTAATCCCCAAGTTATCCGGTATAGTTTTAGAAGAATGATGAAAATTTAAGATCATGATAAGAAGATTTCAATAATATTATTGTATCACATATTTTTATTTTTATTATATATACCTAATTAACCAAATATTCTAGTCCTCATGATATTTTGGGGATGTATTGGCAATATCTTAATGTAACAAATCATTAAGTAACACATATTAAATATATGGGTTTTCATAGTTGGAATCCGATTAATTTCTAGTTTTTTTGGGGATTTGGATTAGAAAACTATAGAAATATCCTTAGGGAAATGGATGGATATAATAAATGATCCCTAAATTTTGGTAAGGGTAATATTATATGGTTTCCAACAATATATATTCCCATCTAGATTCTACAAGTAGATGTGTCACCAGAATATTTTTACTAATGTATAATAACCATGAAAAGGGTGCATCGAGCATGTGTTAATTGTCACCTTGTGCATGAAGGAATGGTATTTATGATTATCTAGTTTTACACTACCACAAAAAAATTATATTTTAAAAACAAAATCGTATTAGGAAAAATTATTAAGGTAATAAAAATTCTCATAATATTTTATGTTATGAAATAGAGAATGGATAACACATATTGAATAATAGAAATTCTATAGTTAAGGAATATTTTTCATTTATTTGTTATCCAATAAATTTTCATACTTTTCCCTTTAAATTTTTAATATTTTAGACATTTCATCCAGATGTCCATATTGGATGAAGTAAATTATCATAACTGGGAATCAAATAGTTAATGATATGATTATCTTTTATTCATGAACTTCTAATTTCCTATATGATTAATATTCAATGAATTTTTTCACATCTATAATGTTAATAAGAACTAATAAAACACCAATTGAAATCATGGATGAAAAATTATCTATGAGGATTGTTCAGGGGAAATTACTTTATCTCAAGTATATAACTCATCCCCTTCAAATATTTTTGGGATAAAAATACTATAAATACTTCTGATACTTCCTTTAGAATAATTTGATGTAGTTTTGGGTATGTATAGGGTTTTAATATGTATAGAAAATATAAATTCATAGGAGAAGTAAATAACCCTCTGTATCGTGAATCTTCCATCAATTTTAAACAATCGCAATGTGGATGATGAATCCCCTTTGGTATTTACATATCAATAATTGAAATTATTTTCCTATAATCAAGAGTATCTTAGTAAAATGATTGAGACTACAGAAAATATCATCCTTGAAAACATTTCCATTTTAAAGAAATTCACATAGGTATTTTTGGATGAATTTTTTGGACTTACACACAACTGAGATATTGAGTTATCCTTAAATATTATACTTGGATATTTTTTAACATCCACAAATATATATATAATAGATACTTCTAAGCATGATTAATCCAATATTCAAGTACCAAAGAATTTGGATATTGGGTTTATAGGCCCAGGTTCTTCACCATGGGGTTCAACATTCCACTTTATCAGGAAGATTGATGGGTCAATGTACATCTCCCTTGGTTATCACGATCTCAACCAGATCACAATTATAAAACTTATCCTCTTCCACATATGGATAAATTCTTCAATAAACTATGTGGATCCCATGATGTCTCCAAGGAGGAACATTATTCAAAATATTATCATCTAATTGGAAATAATGAGGACATCTCTAAGAGTAATTCTCATACATGATACATGAACTTTCAGTTTATAGTGATCCCTTTAGGACTCACTAATTCTCAAAAAATATTCATGGAATTAATGAAAAGAGTATTTAGGGATTACCTTGAGAAATCTTTGGTAGTCATTATGCACAATATACTTATCTACTCTAAAATAATGGTTAAACCTGAAGAGAATTTGAATGTTGTGAAGATGTATTATTAAAAGGAAAAGTTATTATTTAGTAAAATAATTGAGTGTTATAAATGGATAAAGTAACACTACTTGGGAATGTTATCAACAATAATGTGATATTTACAGTTCCTTAAATAAGAGACGAAATTTATGTATGTTTTAAAACAACAATATTGTTATAAATTGATAGTCTCCATGGATTATCTGGTCACTACCGTTGAGTTTTCAAAAATTAAAATGATTTAAAATAAATTTAAATAAGCAATCATAGAAGGGCTTATGTTTTCTATGAATTATTAATGAGTGTAAATATTTAAATAGTTGAAGATTCAGATAGTCACAACATTGATTCTCACATTACCAACGATAGGGGATGTATTTCTAATATATAATTAAACTTCTAAAAATGGGTTAGGTTGTGTAAAAAATGTAAATGAAAAGATGATATAATATTCCTCACTCCAGTTAATGATCCATTAGAAGAACTCCCAAAATCATAATCTAGGATTGAATATAGTAATATTTACATTAATGATTTTGTTGAATTATTAATATGGGGAGAACTGTGAAATATATTTGGATCATAAAATCCTCAATTATATATTCTCATAAGATAAGACTAATATATTCCAATTATAGTGGTAACATATGATCATGTATTATGATTTTTTTTTATATTACCATCATAGGAAAGTAAACAAAGTGGAATATAATCACTTATATATGGATTGGAATAGATATAATCATCCTCGACATGAAATGTATGGACATGAGAATAATATAAGGATATTCAGCATACCATTCTGAAATTACTGCTTATGCATTCATTCTTGAGATGGTCAATTATTCCCTTAAATATGATGAAGTGATATAGAAAACGTTTTTGAATATTATAGAGGAAATATTTTCAAACGATTAAGTTATAAGGTTAAGAAGCCATATTTGTTTCCCATAAAAATCGATTTAATTAGTGTAATTCTAGATGATGAACATAGGTTATCTACATCAATTAATCTAAGAGGAACTAATATAGATATTTATATGAGAAAAATTTTTGTGGGACAACAAGAGGAGTGATATTGTATAATTCACATCTCAATGCTTGGTATTCCAAGAATTTAATGCTAAATTACATAACTCTAAGGGAATGATTCATAAAGTTCCCATATCGTTATAGAAATAAGAAAAAAAGAACCCTGAATTTCATTTTTGTCCTACTGAAGAATCCTCAAAAAAATAATGTCATATAGGTAGTAATTGAACTCCTTAAAAAGTCAATGTATTTCATTACTATTAAGGAATATTTGTAACTTTGAAAACTAGCCACGATATGTATAAGGGATGTTGTATGCTTTTATGGAGTTCCTTTATCCATTGTATCTGATCGTGATCTATGGATTGCATCATGGTTTGGGATAATACTTCAGTAGTAATTGGAGATATAAATAAACATCAATGCTAATTATCACCTACCAGAGGATAGTCATTTTGAAAGAACGATTTGAAATCTAGAAGATATAATGAGATAATGATCAATGTGTTTTCATAGATTTTGATATCATTAAATTCCTATACTAGATTTCTCATATAATAGTAGTTTCCATTATATCCTTCAGATGGAACCATAAGAGGCCGTGTATGGGATGATTTGTTAGAATCCAACATGATTGGATGATGTTAGATGGAAAAATATGATGGTACCTGATCATATCTTTGAGATTATATATAAGGATCATAAAATTTTAGTGTTATATGAAATTCATAGTAATTCGATAGATAAGCTATGTAGAAAATCATTGATGAGACCTATATTTTGAGGTCGAATATAACATGTAAATTTACAAGTCACCATGGATGAAAGTCATGAGGTTTAGAATAAAGTTAAATATTATTCCTTGAGTCATCGAACCATTTGACATCCTCCATGGAATATGATTTTTGGACTATCGGCAAGCACTCCCACTTAACCTATCTCATGTAAATTATGTTTTACATGTCTCCTTCTTTAGGAATTATATATCAGACCTCTCACATTTACTAAATAAACAATTGTTACAGTGGGATAATTATATTTCATACAAGGAGATATCAATACATTTATTATATAATAGAAATAGTGTTTTATAAAAAAGATAACTCATCTGGTCCAAGTTTTGAGGTCGAAAAACATTTCAAGGAAGTGACATGGGAACCCAATGCGGTAATAAAATAGATGTATCCTTATCTATATTAGTGTATGGCTTGAAAATTTTGAGGGTGAAATTTCCAAAGGGTGGGGGGTAATGTAACGAACTGATCATTTGTTAATGGATTAGCAGCAATCTAGAGAGCACATTATTAAGAATGATTGAGTTGGAATGTATTTTAGTTAAGATGGAATGTGACCATTTTATTTGGATAAAGTAACAATTAAAGGATATTGGTGATGTTGTAAAAGTTACCATGGTGTTCTATTTTTTATAAAAAGTTTCTTATTGAATCAATAAATAATCACAAACAACACTCTCTTTAAAGGTACATTGAATATAAGTATAATTACATTGATTAAAAATTAATGAATGGAATTATCATTGTGAATTTCATTGGATTACCTCATCAAGTGGAATAAATTTTTATTAAACCATTGTTCATAATATATTTTGAGAATAATTTAATCAGTATCATTGAAAAATTACCTCTCTTGGATTTATGAGGTTTTGAATCCCCTCCTACTAAATAAATTTATTTTTTAACTTGGTTGATCATGCATGAATGTTATTACACTTTAGGATAATTTATATTGGGGTAAAAATAAGTGAAATATTTAATGTTCCCATAATGGGAAATAAGTGGTTTTATTTAATTTTTAAATTAAGATGTTTTTATGGATCAAAAGTTTCCTATCAAAGGATTTAAAACATTAAGCGGTGATAGATTAGAATTTTTATATTAATGGGGAGATTTGTAAAGTTTAGTTAGAGTAATTTTTAGAATATAATGTTGTAAAATTAGTTCTGTAGATAATAATTTCACAAAGTGGTCAAATATTTGAGATATACTAGAATAATATAAAATAATGTTTTTATCATTGAGTAAGAAGAGGATTTCAAGAGATTAATTCTAGACTTATGCATCGAGGCCTAAAATTTTCTCTCAATCTCCAGTTTTCTACCCAAATATTCTTTTAAATTTTAATTTTATGGTTTAGTAATTCTACTAATAATTGGGTTTTGAAAGAATTATAGGTAGTGAATTCAACTATTCTTATTCATTGTACATAATCTTTCTATCAAACCCAATGTTGGAGACGGTTGGAAGAAAATATATATTAAAGGTAAAATATTTGTAGTTAGTTTTCAAATGGATCTAAATTTTGGAAGAAACAAATTATTATGATATTTTAAAAAAAAGGTGTGATTATTATAGATAAGATTAATATAATCCATTTATCAAATGGTAAATATATTGGGTCATTTTTTATGAATTTAGGATTATTGATGAAAAAGAAAAAACTCACAGAATATTTTTTTCAGAAGAGATAATATATACTACATATTAATAACATATTTCTTTTTTGTGGGTTAATTTTTTTTAATTTATATAAAAATTTCACGTCTTTTTATTTAGTGTGTTTCACTACAATGTGATAAGGTTGCCACATGGAAAAGTCATTTTGGGTGTCTATAATACATTAGTTCTTATGTCACTATCACATGTCATAATTTAAATCATATTTATGGACATATCAATATTATATTATTTAAAATTAACATCTTAATTATTTTAGAATGGTAATGATTATTTAGGTCTTTCTATAAATTCATCCATGTGTGGATACTACAAGTGGATGTGGTTCTAGAATTGATGTACCTTACGGTAATAACTCTGAGAAAGTTTTATCATGCATGAGATGAGCATAATATGGTACATGGAATTGATCCTTAATGGGAACTTGGTCTGACACTCTTGTGGGACATTCAAAGGATAATTAACAATTTCATCACTAACCATTATGACGTATTTCTAGAAAATGATACCCCCAATGAAACCAAGATTAAGATTATTAGTTTAGAAATGCATATTTTTTTTAGAATTTATGTTAATTATTACACCATATTTATAGATTCATAAAGATAAAATATTATATGTGGTACACTAATATGGTTCATTCTTTAAATATAGAACATGTATGGAAGAAATGAATCAATATTCATGGCCAATGTAGAGGTTTTCTTAATGAGGAAACTCATATAACTTTTATTGGAACATACCATGTCATGGATTGATTAGGGATGATTAATTAGGTTATGGAAAATACCTTTTACTGTATGGAGAAACAAATTCCACAAAGAAAATATTCAATGCTAGATTACATTATACAATAGAGTACTGCATCGTTCATTGGGACTAAAAAAATAGTAGCTAAGAAATGTTTTATGTAGTTTGAGAATGTATTCATGGAATTGAGATATAGTGAAATGGAAAGTGTTAAAATTTTATTATATTGTCTCATTGGAGATATTGATCAATAGTGGTCATTGATCTATAATATTAGGGATTTATGAGAAAATTAACATGTTGATTGGTAATATATTAAGGAGTCGTTCATTGAAAATTATTTCCCTCATGAGAAAAAAACATTGATGAAGATAATGATACTTATATTAAATAAAAAGTTGAATGAAAATTTTATAGAGTAATAATATAACTTTAGAATGTTATTGAGGAATTCTATGGATTATATATGCAACATATAATGTATGATATATCACTTATTTGAATATATTAATATAGGTATCCAAGCGGTAATATTATCTCGATATTTTTCTTCCTACGATGAAATATTATTTCTATTCAACCATGACATAGAAAATATCCTCAATGTCTTATTGAATCAAAGAGAACTAGGTGAAGAATATGATGGAAAATAATATAATGGATAATGGTAAAAATGGAAAGAATGATTTTCCCACTAGTGATAATTGTGGAAAACCCACCATGGGAAATTCTTTAATTGATTGGGATTTTATTATATGTATCGAGAAATGGTTCATCAGAAAAAATAATTCACAATGATAAATAAAACAATATTATTAAATATTTAAAATAAAAGGAGATGGGGTGCTATGAAAATGAATTCCCAAATTGTCGAGGTAATATACCTCAGAAGAATAAAATAGATCAATATCAAGCTTATGAAATTGATTCTAGAATATTGGAATGATTAATGTGAAAATGTATTTATATCCTTGGAATATATTGTAATGTATTTTATTAATAATATTGGCATCAAAAAATTATGAAATATATAAGTATTGTACTAAAGTACAATTTCTATTAGTAATTTAAAGCATCTATTAAATAATTCTGATGACCATGATAAATGATTCCTTAAAAAGTTGAACATATTCGGAAAACACATGATTTATTGAAATAAATCCATTGATTTTATCTAAATATAGATATAATAATGTTATGATAAAGATGTGATTGATATGAAAAAATTATGTTGGATAATACATACTCACTTGGTGGTGATTAATGAATTTTTTTCAAAGTGATAGTCTATAATTGATAGAGTTTACAATAAATATGAATATAAAGAATATATAAAATAACTATTTATTTGTTTAATTAATATGATTGGAATCATAATTTCAATATAATCTTATGGTAATTAAATTTATTACCATGTTTTAAGAAAATACCTGATGATGGTATTCTGTAGCTTGTATGTCATGATTTAAAGCTACTTCATGTTTTTTGGATTTATAGTAAGTTAATTTTCAAATTGTGGAGGTGTCATATGTTTTGTGTCAGGATATTTTGAAATGGCTATAAAGTTAATCATTTATGAAATGAGTTAAGTTGATATATGGACAAGGATTTAGATTTTACTGTATTACTCTAGCATATGGTGCAACATGTCCAATGAGATGAAGTAATAATGTTCAAGGCCAAACCAATTTATGAGATTATTTTTATGAAGATGAAACATATCACGTAATTACATTTCATTAAAGAGTAATCAAATTCCTCAACGTTTAGAAAGAAATATTGAAACAGATATATTGTCTTATTATCATAAATTTTAAGATATTAAGACCTTTTTCATACCAATGGTTTGTTGATTTTTGGTTATTCACATTCTCTTGAACGTGTTCTGGATAAAATATTTTCATTATTTGCATGTTTTTTATCTTTTATGTCCATGTTTTTATTTCCCATATATGTTATCTTATATGAAATCAACGTTACGGGATCGTCCTATATTAATTTTTTACTTCCCTTTCTCTATTATTAAAAGGATATGTTATTAAATCTTTTACATTGTGGATTTTTCAATAAATTAATTTTTAAATATCATATATTGTAATTTTGAGATCATTTTTAAATTATGAGGAAAACATTTAATTAAGACGAGGAAAATGTAACACCAAAAAATTATAAAATAAGACCACTTTATTCAACAGCGTGTTTGACAAAAAAATAAAAATTTATGGGAATATAATATACCAATATGTTGTAACATTGTTCTATATTAAATAAATATATTCAATAATACAACATTCAATTCACATGACTCTGGGTTAGATTGCAATACATGCAACAATGTCTCTCGCCAATAACTAGTGTTACACGCAAGAATCTATTGTACCAGATACTATTAATATTATTATTTAAAATTAATATTATATACTAGACATTAAATTAAAAGTTATCAATAGGATTAAATAACATATTGAAATATATGCTTTAATTTGTTGTTTACTTATAGATTTTAAATGAAAATAAAAAATAATTATATAAAGGAAAAGATTTATAAAAAACTATTTTATGGGCCTAAAGGAGTTTTATCTTAATAAATTAAATTAATTAATATTATAAAATTATATTAATTAAATTTATATATTATATATTCAATAATTATTTTTATGTTAATCCAAAATATTTCATTGGTATAAGACAAGAAAATATTAAATTCTATACAAAAATGTAATCTTTTTTGAAGGATAGTTTTGTTGCCTTTTAATGGTGCACTTGTTTTAAAATGAAATAAATAAAGTTTTAAAAAAAATTAATTGAAAAAATAATCTTAATTTTTTAAATATTAATGGAAAATTTATCCTAGGGTTAGTTTTTTTATTTTTCTAAGATGTTTAATTTTTTAATGAATAGTGATAAATACATGATTTTAAATGATAAAGGACATTTCATCAAAATATTTTATAATTTAGAATTATATAATAAATTGATTTTATGGAAAAATAATAGAAATAAGAAATATATTAATCAAATTTAGATCATTGGAATCGTTTTTATATTGAATTCTGGTTTAAAACATTGGTATACTTTTGAACATTTTAACTTTAATAACATGTTTTCTCTTTCCATCTATGAGATTAATTTTAATTTAATCTTTTCAATTATGTATATTGATTTTTCAAAAATAGAATAAATATTTGGAATAATAATATATTATAATTTATAATAATTTTTGAACTATATTTTTTTACCAATTTGATTAGTGGAATAAGTTAAAATTAATTACAGTGCTTAAGAGAAAAACTATTATACCAAGGGACGAAACATTAAACATAAGTATCCAAATAACCTTGATAATTGTCCAAACTCCATTAGATGGTCCTATTTTGTCTATAACCCTTATTGGATTGATATTTGGGAATTATCAGAGGCATTTGACCTAGAGAAAACATTGGTTGAATCCCCTCTTTCAAACATTTACAAGTTTACGACACACCCAACTTATAAAAGGCATCCAATGTCCTCCTTATTCACACCTGTAAAACCACTTTATTTTATCCAATACCTATAAAATTTACTCAAAAGCTTCTCAAACCTCAACTTATGGGCCTATTTTAAGAATAAACCAATATAAAAAGTATTAGTGAAAACCTAAGGACAATACCCATAGAAGATGTAATGTTCATCTGAATATGTTTTTATTTTATTTTCTACTTCACCTAATAAAATTAATTTTAAATCATGATTATATAAAAATAAAAAAGTATCTTAAATATAATTACTTTTTTTATTATACGGGTAATATCTAGAGGTTTACATACTTCTATCTTATGGGTCAAAAATCATCATTCATGTGTAGGGCGGACTAGAGCCTCGCAAACTGATGTTAATAATTTTTTAATTAACTCCTATCATGATTGGGAATAAGTATGGGAATAATATTTATATATGTTATTTATGTTATTTAAGATGTATTTATGTATATGGAATTATTATATAACACATAACATCTTGTTATAAATTTTCTTGGAATACAATAACATTGCGTGAGTGTAGGATAGACTACCGCCTCACGAATTGATGTGAATTGTTCATTATTTACATGAAATATATTAAGGATTGATTAAATAAAAATATTAAATATTTATGAAATAAATATTATATTGTAATGAAAAATTTTATATATAACATTTACTTTTCTTTCTTTAACCTGGCATGAAAATGGAAGAAGAGTTCATGTATACGTATGGAATACCGTCTCATTGAATGATGCATTTCATTTCCTATAACCATATTAAATGGAATACTATAAATTCATATATACATAACTTATAATATATTTATTTAACATTTTAAATTATTTACATTATAAAATGATGATCAAAGTAAGAGGATCCAAAAAAGTACATGTTAAATAAAATTTTAAAAGCAATGAAATTAATACCCGAATGAGTGAAAATAATAAAATAGTATTTAAAATTGGCTGATTAGATTTTATAAAATAATAAAAATATGACATTTTATATATTAATATATAACATGTTTGAGTTAATAATGTTACTAAAACCATTATACAATATGTTAAAGAGCATAAAACAATAAGGAAGCATAAGATAAGTGATTTTCTATCAATTTACAATCCATTGAGACTTATTTTTTATTCTGAACTATTTCACTTTTATTTAGTGTATATAGATACCATTTAAAATTTAATATCATGATTGATACTTAATTTTATTTTATGTTCCTATTTTAATTATTTATTCGAAGGAATTTTACTTTAAAATTACTAAGTGGTAAAAGTTATTATTAAATATCACATTATTTTTGGACTGCTAACATTATCTTAAAACAATAACATTTATATAATACATTTTCCTTGGAAATTAAATTATTCTCAAATATTAATATTCATCCATAATGTATATTATTATTATCTAAAGCATATTACATTTTTAAATATTGTGTTTACTTTGTATGTTATATGATCAATTGGGAAATGTTTCATAAATATATATCCTTAACTCAATATAGATATTTTACAATTAACATTTTTTTGAATTAAATTTATTATTTGATATATGTGGAATTATTTAGACTAGTAAAAATCAATTTGTGTATAGTTTCATTTGATCCCGTCAAGGCATTTATAGTTTCATGAGATGAATAATTTCTCTAAATGAGATCGGTTTCTACCCAATATACTTTAATACATCTTGTGAACGACCTTAACAGTAATGATTCTATGTACCTGGGAAATATAGAGTTCGATATTTATTAAAATCTATAATTATTTATTTAGTTATTATGATTATACATAAAAATTACACTATAAAAAATCTATGGATGCATTTCATTATTATTTTACTGATGATTCCTTATCCAGTTATTTAGATTGAATTCATTTTCCACTATTTAAAATTATATATAATTTATGAACTTCATTCAATGTTTATTTATTACATGACATTTTTTTAGATATTTACCTTTCTATATAGACCATGATTATTTTTCGACGATAACACCCCCTTTATATAACCCTTATAAAGAATTTGAGCACACCGATATTTTGTATTATTTCCCCATAATGTGACGATGAATTATTTGAGTGAGATTAAATGATGATGAGATTTTATTTGTTTTTATTATTTTTTATTTGGGAAATGTAATATGGTTATCATGTATATAATCTAGTTTTCCATAATTTCTAATCTGGTGGGTCTATCGGGATTTCAATATTATATCTATTCCAATGTAATAATGTAAGGAACTGGCTCTAAGATATTTAGGATGGATTCGTTACACAAATTCAAAATTATATTGTGTTTACATAAATCATATCACTATTAATGAATAGAATACCAATAAGATATACCTCTTATGGATGAGGATACATGAAGAATTATGCAACAAAAAATAATAATTGGGGGAAACAAGAACTAGTGGGATTTGTGTCACAATAGATATGGAACCCAATCCTTTTAGGTTGATGAATCCAAATGAAAACATCTAGAATTAATATTTCATATGTGTTATTATAAGAATAAGAACACCAGTGGAATTGAAGAGTTTTTGGATCAATGTAATGATTCAATGAGCAAAACTACAATAATCAACCTAAGGATGATTAGGAAGTACCCATCTTTCCATTTCTTTTAAGTGTTTTTAATTATTTTTTGACATGTTTAAAATATATGGAATAAATATATCTAATGGAGTGTGTATGAGATGATGATAAAAACAAGGGTATTTCTGTGATGAAAGATGAAAAATAAAATAATTGGAATTAATGTTATCATAAAAATAAAATTCGTATAAAGAACGAAAAAAATGATAAATTGGTATCGATTACATAATCAGACTCAACAAGAGGTATTGATTCAATATGATCTATTGTGGGATTAACTTGAAATATATGTTTTTTAGAATATTTTATGAATATTCAATATATAGATCCAATTGTGGGTATTCCATAATTTAATATAAATCATTTTTTAAATTTGAAGAATGGTTTAATTCCATATTCTGAAGTACATGTTGGAACTAATAGTGATATCACGGTAATTGGATATTTTTCAACTCATCATGTAATTAATGATATATGGATAAAAGAAATCTGCTGGCTATGGCATATTCTAAAATGGATTTAGATGGTCATTTTAATTATTGTTTTCCAAGAACATTGATCATTAAAATAATCTATGTAATGATTAATGATGTTGGAAGAACTATATAATATATTATTCTTTTTATTTATGTTGTTTTCTTAGTGATATATAATGAGAGTTTTAATGTGTTCATTCTAACAAGGTAAAAATATCCATATCGCCAATATTAATAGATTAAAATAATATTTCATAATTAGTGTGCATCAAATTTCACCCCTCCTCTCAGGATTTTTAGGTGAATCTCATCCCAAAATGTGTTATGATAGTTTTATATTAAATATATAGTTGTTTTAAATCAATATTGTTGGTATCATCAAATTACATCATTCTATTTCTCAAGCGGTGTAAGAAAACTAAAGGAAGATCACAACAACTCAATGAAAGAATCTAAAATATGTATAAAATATTTTTTATTGGTTGGATTACTAACCATGTAGAATTACAAACTTTTTTTTAGGTTACCAAAAGTTATTTATATGAATTTATCATTACCAAAAGATATTTCCCAATAATAATTATATAATTACACATGGGATCCACAACAAATGAAATTAACAAGGAGTTGGTGATAAACATTAAAAGATTGTTTAATATTATTATGAAGTGGAAACACCCATTAATTATATGACTGTTTATGGCTGTTAATTGGAATAAAATTTTACAAACCATCCTTGGGGCCCATGCCATGACTACCCCAAGCTCGCCTTCCATAGGCCAGGGGCTGGCGACTAGCACCAAAGGCGTAAATCCCTATGTTGGGAAGGCATTGCCTTTATAAAAGTAAAAAAACACAACAGAGTACACAACATGAAGTAAACAATATGTAAAAATGAATACAAAAGAGTGTATAGGAAATTAAATGGGCCAGTATACAAACACAACTGAACAATAAGTACAAGTACAAAGGGACAAATAGATGAAAGTAAAGAGCATCTCCTGGATCGTCCTGTAGGGTTCCTATATGAAGGGGAGGTACAAATGGCCACCTCAGCACTCACGTATGTCATTCTCCTCTGTGTGTCGACTTGTCGCAAGGACAACCTCTGGGTACCATCCAGTTGTGGAGCCCTCGGCCTCCATTAGTGTTGTATGTCGTCTGGATTGAACACAATGAGGTGTGGGCATAGCTCGTGCGGTGGTGAGTATAACGATACTCAGTAGGGACCCTGAGACCCAAAATGTCTCACAATATCCACTAGGTATAAAAAAATAAGATAGATACACTCACCAAGTATCAACCAACTCTACTTAGGTATATGCCCATACAAATACCAAAGTTACCAGTCTCAATCTGGCTCCAACTCTCGAGCCCAAGCACAAACCAATTCCACAAAGGAGGTGAAGTAAATCACCACAATGATAATAGTTGAAAGACATGACTTAGCTCACATAGGTATGCGAAAATAGTAGAGAGATATAGATGATCATATGTAGCCACTAGATCATCAAAGCTGTTGGACCCACATAGGATACAGGACCAGCTAAGCTATCAGACCCACACATTGTAAATGACCAACCATCTCGTCTATGTTGTTGGACCCACATAGAATACAGGACCAACTATAATTCATCTGAGCTATCGGACACACAGAGGATACAGGACCAGCTATTATGTCGGACCCACATAGGATATAGGAACAGAAGTCAGAACAGTCGAACCCACACAGGATTCTGGTACAATAGTCATTGTTGTCAAACCCGTAGAGGATTCCAAAATAGTAGTCGTCACTGTCAAACCCACATAGGATTTCGGTACAGAAGTCTTTGCAGCCACCACTAGGGTTCCCACACACATCACGCTCAATTCTGAAAGGGTCCACACCTCAAGTAAAGTATCGATACATCAACGAAGTCCTGAGTTGATGTATCATGTAGATCTGCCTCATCATGAGGAATCCATCGTGATATAAGTCGCGTCAATCGAACGCCATGTCTAAGAATTTTTAGATTTTCCGTTCTAGGGGCCTGGTTTGATTTAAGCTCATTCCAAAATCGTCCATTTTCCAATTTTTTCCAAAACTCAATTAGAGTATTGAAAATGGACCGCCTCTTTGCGAGGGTCCCAGTGCTGCAAACAGAGCGTCGTTAGGATGGGCGGTCTTGGAGATATTCGCATTTAGGCGATGTCGGGCCCAGCCCATCAAGCCCGGTGGGCTGGCGGGTCAGACCGACCCAACTCGGCAGGTCCAACCTAGCTAGGGGTCAGCCCGGCCCAGTTTGGATGTTCTGACCTAGCTACGGGGTCGGCCCGGCCCTCAGATCGGGCCGATATGGTTCGTCCAGCAGTGGCGAGCAGCACCGCCTCCCCCCTCTTGACTGGCCGAAGCCTGCCGGTTCTGTCCTGCATGAGAAGCCCGCACATGGGACCATTATTCCTCCCATGAGGCTCCAAGAGTCATTGCGGTTCTTCAGCCTGGCCGGAAGGAGGGTGGCCAGTTTTCCAGGCGAGTGGCCCGATGTAGCGGGCCGCGGTTCCCTCGCCGTGCGGCGCCTGCGAGCGCCTCGAACATCCAGCCTGACCGGCAGGAGAACGACCGGTTCGTCCATCAATGTGGCCCGTGATTCCCTCCACTCAGCACCTGCGAGTGTCGTGGTTCCTAGCAAGTAGGTCAGACTGGCCAGCCGGTCATCCCGAGGACCGGCCGGCCCGAGCTGCCGCTGGTCTCTTCAAGTTGCTGGCGCGCGACCACCGTTGTCTCCTCTCATCTCCACCTCTTGTCAATGCCAACTTCAGTCACTACCGCCTCTTTCGACACCGCCTCCATTGAAAATACAATCATGAATCAATGGAGGGTCATCGGGTCGTGTTTGTTCAGCCCGCGCCCTCCACGTTAGGCGATAAAAAATGGCTACCATCGAACAAGGTATGTGTCGAAGCGCGTGGGAATAATTTATAGTAATCAAATCCCCCTAACCTGATTTCAAGTTCGTTCGTTGATGACGAAGTCGATTCGTTGACGTAAGGGTGTGTCCGAAGAGGAAGCGTCATTGTTGGCGACATTCTTCACGGGCAGCGTATTCTCCCTTGACGCAGAGGAATAGAAAGGGAGGCGGCATTCCTTGTGGGATTCTCCTCACATACTTTCCCCGGTTGAAGAACTGAAGGGAATGTTCTTCTCTTTCTTCATGGAGAGGAAGATTTTCTTCGTGTTCTTCGTGGGAAGAACACTTTCCTTCTTATTCTCCAAAGCCTCCCAACTGAAAATTTTCCAAGGAAAATAATATAATAGGCTCCCTTGTATTTTAATATTTCCATGCATTTCAAATCAATTCAAATGAATGCATAAAACCACAATACAATTAATTAATTGAGGAAGCTAAATTAATTAATTAATATTTTTCGCATATTAAGGAGGTAAGGTGGATGGTTTACAATTTAAAAGAAAAGAGAGGTGACTTCATTAACTCAAAGGGGAGTCCAAGAGTTTCAAAGTTGGTTAAAAGGGAGTTGAAGGATTTGGTGTTCGTGTGGTCTCCACCACACAATATCCTCCCATGGGAGGTTATTAGGGGTGTGGGCACCGCCTCCAACTTCCATTTGGTGGATTTAACCACCACCTTTAAATAAAATTATGTAACACATAAATTTTATTTAATTTATAAGAATCTCTAAAAGTAACTTCAACTCTCGATCAAATACAACTGCGGTAAAGGTCTCCTTAAGCGATTACTGGTGCTGCAAGTTCATCAGTGTCCTCAGATTTCAATTCCGAGCACCGGTTCAAAAGATAGAAAAACCCGCACGTATGTTTATTGAACGTACCCGAACAAAACTTCAGAAATTGATTCCGGACACACCGAGCCTCCGAATCAGGTGCCGTCAGAAATTGCGGACTCGTAAAATTAAAAAGAATTTAAGAAAGAAATTTCTATTAAATTTATAGGCCTTTTCATTACCCCCACCTCATGGATTGACATCCCCGTAAAGTTACAACACACACTAGGGTGACAAATGGGGGTATAGAGAATGCATCTGAGCCTTCCGCTCCCATGTGATCTCCGGGAGGTTCCCGTGCTGCTAGCAATAGTGCACTAGAGGAATCGACCACCCACGCCGGACACACTCCTGTCGATCCTCAAACTCCACTGGAACCTCCTTGAATGTCTCCCCTTCATCGATGTCCAGCTCCCCATGTTCGATGATGTGGACTGGTTCATGCACGTATCTCCACTACTGAGATACATAGAACACGTCGTTCACCCGATGCAACTATGGTGGAAGGGCCATGTGGTAGACACCTCGCCTACTCTACTGAGGACCGGGAATGGTCCGATGAATCATGGAGATAACTTTTCTCCTTGGCCAAATCTTTGTAGACCTCGTCGAGGTGACACAAGTAAGAAGATGTGGACACCATCCTCGAACTCCAGTGGTCTCCGTATCCTATCAGCATATGACTTCTATCTTCTATATGTCGTCTTCATCCATTCCTGGATGATCTACACCTTCTCCGTCCTGGAATGAACCATCTCTGGTCCTACTGTGCTGACTCCCCTGGGTCAGTCCAAAACATAGGTGAACTGCAAGGTCAATCATATAGTGCCTCGTATGATGCCATCCTGATGGTGGAGTGGTAGTTGTTGTTGTACGCAAACTCAACCTAGGGTAAGTGATCCTCCCAGCTATGACCAATGTCAAGGACACAAGCACGGAGAATTTCCTAGAGTGTATGGATTCTCTTCTTAGCCTTACCATCTATCTGAGGATGGAAGGCGGTGCTCAAGCGAAGCTGTGTCCCAAAAGCCTCCTGCAACCCCTTCCATAGCCAGGAAGTGGAAATGGCATCTAAATTGGAGTCGATAGTCATTGTCACATCATGAAGTCATACGATCTCTTGAATGTAGAGGCATCCCAATATCTCTACAGATCCCTGCTCTCTGATCGGTAGGAAGTGCACCGACTTTGGGAGTCTGTCAAAAATCACCCAGATAGAGTCGTGACCTCTGGATATATGTGGAATTACCGTCACAAAATCCATGGATATTCTGACCCACTTCAACTCTGGACCCTCTAAGGGCTGAACCAAGCCTACTGGAACCTGGTGCTCTAACTTCACTTGCTGACAAGTGAGGCATCGAGAGACAAACTCTGCTACTGTTTTCATCATACCTGGCTACAAATGTTGTCGTCTGTAGTCCGGACACATCTTCTCCACTCCTGGATGTACCTCTAGAGGGTAAGTGTTGAACTCCCTCAACACCTCCTCATGCAGTGAAACTGGTACCATGGTACATCCTCTGAAGAGGATGGCGTGCTCCCCAACATAAAAAAATCCATCAAGTGCCTACCCAGAGGTAATCTGAGAACGTCGCGCCTCACAGTAAACATCCCCACTCCGCGCCTCTCTGAATCGCTGAAGAAGTGGAGGAGTGACTGTGAAAAACTGCAGAAAGGCTGCTCCATCTCTATCCATAAAGGAAATCTGCAACATGACCAGCTGCTTTGTCGCCTCTCCTAGAAGCTGAATGCCTGATCTCCTACAAAGAGAATCTGCTACAACGTTCCCCTTCCCAGGATTATAGACTATTTCTAAGTCATAGTCCTAGAGAAACTCAAGCCATCACCATGGTCTATGGTTCAGGTCCTTCTGTGAGAAAATATACCTGATACTCTGGTGGTCAGAGTAGACTGTAAAACGCTCGCCCATCATACAGTTCCACCACATCTTTAAGGAGAAGACCACGGCTGCTAACTCTAGGTCATGGGTAGCATTGTTCTACTCGTGTTGTCTCAACTACTATGAACCATAAAAGATCACTTCTCACTCCTACATAAAAACACACCCGAGTCTTGTCCCTGATGCGTCACAGTAAACTATACACCCTACGCCCCCCTCTGGTAGCCTTAAGATGGGCGCACATGTCAACCTCCGCCTCAGCTCATGAAAGCTCTACTGGCATCTCTTTGACCACACGAAGGGTTTCCCCTTCTTCCTCAATGATGAAATAGGTGCGGTATATTTGGAGAAGTCCATCATAAATATTCAATAGTACCCAGATAGTCCAAGGAAACTCCGCACCTCCATCACAAACATGGGTGTATCCCAAGAAAGTACTTCCTCGATCTTCGCTATATCCACTACAACTCCATCCTCCGAGATGACGTTTCCCAAGAAGTGAACCTTTCGAATATAGAACTGGAACTTCAAGAGTTTATTATAAAGCTAGTGCTCTCAGAGTGTATCCATTACCACCCGCAAATGGTAGTAGTGCTCCTCCTCAGTAGTCGAGTATATCAATATATCATCGATGAATACTACAACCAATCGATCGAGATAAGGCTGGAAGATCCAATTCACTAGACTCGTGAACACTTCTAGTGTGTTGGATACGCTGAAGGGCATATACAAGAACTCATAGTGGCCATACCGACACCTGGAGGCTGTCTTCTGCACATCCACATCTCGAACTCTGAGCTGGTGATAGCCTGACCTGCGGTCTATCTTTGAGAACAATCATTCTCCCTTGATCAGATCAAAGTGGTCGTCAATCCCCGGGAGTGGGTAATTGTTCTTCATGGTCATCTGATTCAGGCGATGATAGTCGACACATAGTCGCAACCTACCGTCCACCTTCTTGGTGAACAAAATCGGGGATGCCTAGGGTGTTACACTGGGTCATATAAATCATTTCCCCTGTAAGTCCTCCAGCTGTACCCGCAGATCACAAAGCTCAGTGGGAGACATCTGATATGCTGGAGTAGATATCAGTGTTGTCCTAAGGTATATATCAATATAGAAGTCTACCTCATTGAAATGAGGTAATCCTAGAACATCATAAGGGAAAACAGCCGCGTACTGATCCACCACAACAGGAAAACTCAGACTCCACACATCAAACGCTCCGAGGATGAGACTAGCCAACTGATGTACGATCTACTGCCCCCTCCTCTACGTAAGTCCATCATGTGCTTCTAAGGATTACTTCTCACTAGTGACGGTGAACCTGGTCATATCCGTGTGGTTATACCGCACTCTGCACCTAATAAAGTCGATCTGAGCATGGAATGTAGTTAACCATTCCATACCCAAGATGACGTTGTAAGTCCTCGACGCCGCTACAAGAAGATCATAGCCGAAGCTATCGCCTCTTAGAGTATTCTCACAGTACTGGCACCAGTGCGTAATCGTCATGTCTGCTCTCGTAGGAATCTCTAGCAGTATGGATCGAGACAACAGATCCATTGGAATCTACGAGCTCCGAACAAAGGCATCGGCAATGAAAGAATGACTCACACCTGTGTCAATAAGTACTACTGCTAGGGTGGAGTAGACACAGATTGTACCTCAAATCATCTCAGGTGCGCCATGGTCGTAGGCCTCGACTGCCTAGAAATGAGCCCACCTTTGTCCACTATCTCCTTGTGGTCGAGGTGGACCTCCTGGTGGTGGTGGTGGTAGAGCCTCGAAACGTCGTCCACCACCCGCTGCTCGGTCAGCTCCTCTGCCATGTCCTCTTTCTCACAGCGGACCACCACAATCAAACATCTGCCTCTGCCCGGAAGGTACCCCTATTGTCTTCTTCTTATCCTCATGGCGGGTTGGGGAGTCAGGAGCCATGTGGCCCTGCCCGCCGCATGCATATCAATGCATTCTCCTCGTATAGCTGACTCTGTTTTGTGTGCCCCACACAACCAAACTAGTATCATGGGATCACCCACCTGGTGGCATAGTCCGCTTGGACCTCTGCGACATCTATCTACTGCCGGCTACAAAAGACTCTGCTACATGACGCCCTGTAGTGGGTCTTTCCCCTGGTGAATACATAGTGAGGAAACTCTCCACTTGAAGGGCTCGCTCAAGCATCGCTCCCTACGTCAGGATGCTAAGAGAAATCTTCTAAGCCCTAATCTCATACCTGAGTCCCTGATCGATGGTCCAGGCCATGAAGAATGGGTATCTTACCATGTAGTGGAGTATCATGATAGATCAGTGAACCTCACTGAGTACTGAGCTACTGTCATGCTGCCCTGCTGTAGATGTAGTAAATCCTGAATCCATACCGTACGAAGGGTGGCTGGAACAAACTCTGAGCGAAAGATTCTCTCGAAGTCTATCCAAAGTAATGATGCCTCATCATGCAACTAGAGCATCAGGATATAACATCTACCTGCTGCTGCGTACAAGTGACTTGTGGAAAATATCACCATAAGGTCGGCTGGTGTCCCTACCAATATAAAAACTCTCATTATAGCCTCCAGCCAATGCTCAGGTACCTTTGGGTCCGTCTCTCCCCGGAACCTGGGTTTCCTCTAGTGCTGGAACTTGTGCAGTGCACTCAGGCGCCATGCACTCTCTACATTTGGAGCTGGTGGTATCGGTGGCCTTGTTGGGAGTGGTACCGATGGTGCCTCCGATGTGATGTGGCCCTTCATCGAGGCCTCGTCGCTCTGTGGGATACCATCTTGTACGTAACTCAAAACCCTAGGTGGATGCCTTCGTGGGGCCATCCTGAAAAGAAACAGGTGCGCCATGGTCAAAACAGTATACCTAGTGAGCTAACACAAAATAATCACAAAGAAATCCTTTTCAAAGGAAACACACACACAATCAGTGTTTTCGTGCGTTGAGTTAGTAATCAGAAGTCATATTACTAGTGTATGGATACGTCGGCCGCCGCACCACCACTAGTTTCCCTAAAATGATAACCACACCCAAATCACTTAATAATATTGCCGTTTAAATAGTCAGATTCTATGTATTGTGGTAGAACCGATCACCTTTGATACCAATTTATCAGGACCCATCCTCTGGGCCCGTACCGTGACTACCCCAAGCATGCCTTCCATAGGCCAGGGGCTAGTGATTAGCACCAAAGGTGTAAATCCATAAGCTGGGAAGGCATTGAATTTATAAAAGTAAAACAACACAACAATGTATGCATCATGAAGTAAACACTAAGTAAAACTGAATACAGAAGATTGTAGTGGAAAGTAAATGGGCCAGTATACAAACCCAACCGAACAACAAGTACAAGTAAAAAAGGGATAAATAGCTGAAAGTAAAAAACAGCTCATGGATCATCCTCTGGGGTTCCTAACTGAAGGGTAGGTACATATGGACACCTCAGTACTCACATCCGTCAGTATCCTCCGTGTGTCAACTCGTCGCAAGGTCTAGCTCCGGGTACCGTCCAATCGTGGAGCTCTTGGCCTCCATCAGTTCTGTCCGTCGTCTACATCCAACACAATGAGGTGCGGGCATAGCCCGTGCAGGGGTGAGTATAACTATACTTAGTAGGGACCCTGATACCCACAAGGTCTCACAATATCCACTAAGGATAAATAAAAGAAGAAGATACAATAACGAAGTATCAACCAACCCTACTTAGGTATATGGTCATACATATACCTAAGTTAACAATCTCAGTCTGGATCCAATTCTCAATCTCACGCACAAACCAAATCCACAAAGGAAGTAAAGTCAATAACCATGATGATAATGGTTGAAAGACATTACTCGGCTCACAAAGGGATACTAAAATAGCAGACAGATATAGATGATCAGATGTAACTATTGGATCATCTATGCTGTCATACCCACACAGGATACAAGAACAACTAGGCTGTTGGACCCACACAGGATACTGGACCAACTATCTCGTCTAAGCTGTCAGACCCAGCCATGATACAGGACCAGCTATAATTAATCTGAGCTGTTGGACCCACACAGGATACAAGACCATCTATTTGGTCGGACCCACAAAAGATATAGGAACAGAAGTTAGAACTATCAAAACAACAGAGGAATCTAGTACAGTAGTCATCATCATCGAACCCATGGAGGATTCCAATACAGTAGTCATCGATGTCGAACCCACATAAGATTCCGGTACAGAAGTCATTGCAGCCAGCTCTTGTGTTCCCGCACACAGCAAGCTTGAATCCAGGAGGGTCCGCTCCTCGAGTCAAGTATCGCTACATCAATGAAGCCCTGATTTGATGAATCCTGTAGTTCCATCTCATCATAAGGAACCCAGCGCGACATACAGCGTGTCAATCAGATGCCGAGTCTGAGAGTTATTAGATTTTCCGTTACAGGTGCCCGGTTGGATTTATGCTCGTTCCAAACCCGGCCATTTTCCAATATTTTCCAAAAAATAACTTAGAGAATCGCAAAAGGACCACCTCATCGTGAGGGTCCCAGTGCTGCAGACGCCTTGTTGTTTAGACGGCGTGTCATTCGAAGAGTTTGGGAATAATTTATAGTAATCAAATCCCCCTACCTGGATTTCAAGTTCGTTCGTTGATGAAGGTGTCGATTCATTGAAGTCAGGGTGCGTCCGAGGAGGAAGCGTCGTTGTTGGCGACGTTCTTTGTGGGTGGTGTCTACTCCCATGATGCAGAGGAAGAGGAAGGAAGATGTTGTTCATTGTGGGCGTCGCCTCACGTTTTTTCACCGGTTGAAGATGTGGAGGTAATGTTCTTCGCGTTTTTCATGGAGAGGATGATTTTCTTCGCGTTCCTCTTGGAGAGGAATATTTTCTTCGTGTTCTTCGTGGGAAGAACACTTTCCATATAATTCTCCAAATCCTCCCAATAGAAAATGTTCCTGGGAAAATAAAATAATATTCTCCCTAATATTTTAATATTTCCTTGCTTTTCAAATAAATTAGAATGAATTCATGACACCAGAAAATGATTAATTAATTGTGGAAGCTCAATTAATTAGTTAGTAGTGTTGGCATATTAATTAGGGAAGGTGGATGGTTTAAAATTTAAAAGAAAAGAGAGGTGGCTTCAATAATTAAAAGTGGAGTCCAAGAGTTTCAAAGGGGGTTTAACGGGAGTTGACAGGATTGGTTTTCGTGTGGGCCCCACAACACAATATCCTCTCATGGGAGGTTATGTGGGGTGTGGGCCCCACCTCCAACTTCCATTTGGTGGATTTTACCACCACCATTAAAAACAATTATGTAACACATAATTTTTATTTAATTTATAAGAATCCCCAAAATTAACATCCACTCTCGACTAAAAGAAACTGCGGTAAAGGTCTCATTAAGTGATTATCGGTGTTGCGAGTTCATCGGTGACCTCAGATTTCAATTCTGAGAACCGGTTCAAATGATAGAAAAACCCACATGTACATTTACTGAACGTACCCGAACAAAACATCAAAAATTGATTCCAGACACACCGGGCCTCAGAATTAGGCACCGTAAGAAACTGTGGACTCATAAAATTCCAAAGAATTTATGAAAAAAATTTCCTTGACATTTCCGAGTCTTTACATAAAATACATACCAAATATAACCAGCATTATGTTGTATAATTAAAACACTTTGAACTTACTTATTTATTTTCAGATGGTTTTTTGTATGTCTGTTTGAGATCAAAATATTTTATTAAGATAATAAAAACTCAATCCATACATGTTTATGTAATTAAGTGAGTGATGTGGATAAATTTCATGTAATTGACCTTATTTTTTTCCTACATTGTTTTTTAACTAATAAGGATTAATGGAATTTTTGGTGACTAAAATTACATGGGGTAAATTATGTCATGAAGAATCATTGAGGATAATTTATCAGGAAACATAAGATTTTTTATAGATTGAAAAATGAAAATATGGAATTTATTTTATCCAAAATTTGATATAAAGGATTAATTAAAATAATTTTTTTTCATTTCATGGTTAAACACTTCTAAGGTGTTATAAAAAATGATTAGGAAATATTAATGTTTCAAGGAGTAAACATAGACAAATTTTCATTATTTGAAGTGGATTTTGATTTTTTTTAAACTAAAATTTATTTTTTAAATGGTTGATATAGAAATTTTTTATGGATTTAATATAGTGTATTAATGTGGTATATATAGTTTTTGAAATAAACTAATGAAAAATTGGTTGTAAAAGGTATTTATAGTGTGCCAAGACATTTATATATAATAGTTCAAGATTTTATGGATAATTATAGATCAGATTACTAGCCAAATATCGTTAGGTCTAGTGTCATGGAAGACTAGGTTCATAAAACATAAAATGTGGTACTAAAAAAATTCTTTATTTAATCTCCATAAAGAGCTGCTAACTTCATTTGTGCCCTTACATCTGCATAGGGTACCCTGGGTAACACATGAAAAAAGGGATGAGATAAAAATCTCAGTAAGGGAATGAACATAGGTATACATCTTAAGCATATGAGTAAGGAGGTGTGACATAATGATAACAAAGAATGGAACATATGAAATCATATCATATAAGAATGGGATCTTATCAACATGGAATCATATAAATGTGGAATAATCATAGAACATTTCTTTATTATGGTTCAATTCTATTCGCCAATCCCATTTTCCATTTTAGCACGGGTCAAGGCTAACTGATAGTCCCGTTTCACATCATTTCTCATGAGACATTACTTTACCCAATGAATTGGAGTGATATCTGGGCGCACCCATCTGAAAATTTTCAGTAATATTATTTCCACATAAATAATTTTTCACCATACATATTATTTCCACAAAAATAATCATAAATAATCAATCGTTCATAAACATAAGGATATCCATGGAGAGAATTGGATATCACAATAATGACATAAAGCATAATCAATGAGTGTATCATGAAATTGTCCATGAAAAGAATGTATTTGAACATACATGGACTTTAATAGGGTAAAATAGTCATATAACATGGTATGTGGTGTCAAATAAAAGTTACAACATATAAGAAATGTATTTTAGAAACATTATCATTAAAACATTGTTGTACGGTTTTAATGAAAATTATATATATCTTTTTAAATAGAAAAGATGAAAATATTTTATATAAAATGATAATTTAACCGAGAAGGGTTTTTTTAAAAAAATAATTATTTTATAAATACAATGGTGGCTTAAAACATAGGATATAGTTCACTTGAAATCGTGTAAAAATTTGGGACCTTTCTTCAAAATGAGTGTGCTTATTTGGAAGTATCGAGGATGGATTCACTTAAAAGCATGTATATACCAAAAAGAGAATGATATATGGATCTTGAAACATGATTTTGAATAATATAATCAGAATTTATAAGTTTTACAAAAAAATAAAAGACAACTACATATTGATAAAAAGAAAGATAGAGCAACCCGAAGGTATAAAGGAATTTCATGTAGAATTCATTACGGTTTATCGGCATTGTATCGGGTGTAACTAGAAGGGATTGATGAGAGATATAAGGGGTTCATAATCCCTTTTAAAACATTTGGGATGTATGGGGATGTTTTAAATCATACCCCATCACTTGTTATTACCCAAAAAAGGTATAGCATAGAGAAAAATCTTGATTTACAGTGAAAAGGAGAGGATCCCTTACCTTAAATGTGTTGGTGTTCTCCACTTGTTATTAAACACTAGAATAAACAAACTAGGATTATTAATTCATAAGTCCAAAAAACTATTATATATGAAATTGATTTATTATAACCTTTTTTAGATCATTCATGGCCTTCATGATTAGTTATAAGGATCAATTTCATTGTTCGTGCCTGTTAGTTTAATTGGTTTTAAAAGATCAGTTCACTTATATTCATGTTCTGATCAACATGAAAGATGGATGTGGTTTTCCAGAAATGAATTTATATGATATTAGGGAACTTCCTATAGATTAAATTGTTTTAAATATAATTTGGATACATATATTGAAGTCTAACTATTATATAAAATCATAGTGACAACCGTTTTTGTAATTTGGCGGGTTTGATTACAAAGAACATCTTTTGATTTATAACTTAATACCATTAGTAAAAAAATATTACAGAATAAAAGTAGAATATATTAAATATATATAATATGGTTCAAGCATAACAAAAATGGTTTCATGACCATATTTAAAGATGATAACAGAAATTGATAAACCATAGTCCTTGAATGTGCTAAATTGGCACATATCAAACGGTGCTTTCATTTCATTTAGACAACAGGTGAGGAAAGAAGAGGAGATAATGAAGAATCCCATTAGCATAGTATTTTTCCAGTAAATTTATGATAGTGTAGTTATCATACCATTTGGGTGAAGTCAATTAAGGAAAGAAACAAAAAATAAAAGAACATAAAAGAAATGGAGGAATTAGAAAGACGAATTTACCTCTTGAATCTTCCTCATTGGAGAACCTCTTAAGGGGTGAGTTTTTGGTATTTTGAAGAGTCTAGGAGTTTTTGGACGTGGGGGAGGATCTTGGGAAGAGATTTGGGTAGAATATTGGCATGGAAAAAGTCTTGAGAGGAGAAAAGAGAAGAGGGAGTGAGGGAGTGAGGGGGGGGGGGGGTTTACAGTGGAGGAGGGAAGGTATTTCTCAATATAAAATTCATTAATTTATTAATTCCCCACAATACAAGGAATAGTGATTCTTACATGACCATGAATAGTAAATCGGTCATGTGAATTTGATCTAATGGTGGTGACATCATCTATGATGCTAGGAATAGTCAATTTATCTTATAATATATACATACGGTAAATTAGCGTCTTTTACTATTCATAAAAATTCATGTATTTTAGAAAAATCTCAAAAATTCACCTGAACAATTTTTCAATGTGTAGAATCTAAAAATGAAGTCCATTTTTCAAAAATAATTTTCTAAATATGATTATTTTAATATTTAATTAAAATCATAATTTATTATCAAATACTTGTTTTAAAACATTCATTTGCATATTCTAAAGTATTGGTATATCGTACTGTCAGCTTGAATATTATTTATATACTATAATAGGTATGTTTACTATTCATTAGGGTATATCACTATTAATAAGGGTATGATACTATTCATAAGGGTTGGTCACTGTTCACCAAAAATATGTTTTTCTTATCGGACTCCAAATAACTTTCTGATCACAACCGTGTGTGTTAGATTTTTGAAATTCTAAACACAAAAGTGACCAACCCATGTTCAAATGTCACATAACACTTAGTAGTTCATTATGTTGTGTTTTCATGTGATTTTAAGACATAATTATAAGATATTAATTTCCATTTATAAAACATTGGGTCGTTACATTCTCCCCTCCTTATAAAATTTCATCCTTGAAATTTCTTTTAAATTATAAGACAAAAATAGGTGTGGGTACTTTTCCTTCATTGCTTCCTCCAGTTCCCATGTTTCCCCTTTGTACTTATGGTTTTACAATAGTACCATGACCAGATGAGTAGTCTTGTTGCATAGTGATTTGCCTCTATGATCCAAGATCTTCATTGGTTGCTCCTCGTAAGAGAGATCATCCACCAACTCTACCACCTTTGAAGAGAGTACATGTGAAGGGTCTGGTATGTAATTCTTTAATAGGGATACATGAAATCCATCTTGTACTTTCGACATGGAAGGAGGAAGATCCTGTCGATAGGCCATAGCTCCAACCCAATCAAGGATCTCGAAGGGGCCTATATACATGGGACATAGCTTCCATTTCTTTGCAAACCTAACGACCTTTTTCCATGGAGATATTCATAGAAATACCATGTCTCCAAATTGGAACTCAAGGTCTCATCGACGGTTTTCCACATAACTCTTTTTTTTTAATTTGAGCTGCCTTGATATGATCTTGAATAATTTTCAGCTTCTCCGCCATTTCTTCGTCCATTTCAGGTCCTAGAAGCTTATGCCCACGGAATTCATCCCAAAATGCCGGTGTTCTTCACCTTCTCCCATAAAAGGTTTTACATGGTGTTATTTAGATGCTCGAGTGGAAATAGTTGTTGTAGTAGAATTCATCCAGTGGAAGATGTTAGTCTTATCTTCCTTTTAATTCCCAAGAACATGCTCTCAACATGACTTCTAGTGGGTGAATAGTTTTCTCATATTGGCCATTTGTTTGAGTATGATATGTCATATTGATGTTCAGTTCAGTGCTTAGAGCGTTTTAGTGACGCTTCCAAATAATTGATGTGAATATCAGATCACGATTGGATACAATAGATAATGGTACTCAATATAGCCTTACCACTTTTTTGATGTAATTCTGTGAAAGACGATCTAATGAGAAGTCCTCTCGAACCGCGATAAAGTGAGTTGTCATTGTAAGAAGATCCATAACGACCCATATAGCATTGTTTCCTTTGGATGTCCTTGGAAGTCCAGTGGAAATGTCCACGGTAATGTTCTCCCACTTCAATGTTGCTATGGTTAGTGGTTTCATCATCCCCTTATACTTCTGTCTCTCTAACATCACATGATGACATACCAGGAACTTTGACATATATTTAGCAATCTCCCTTTTCATATTGTTCCACCAAAAGTTCTCACGAAGATCTTGATACATCTTTGTGCTCCCTGGGTGGATAGAGAAGATTGAGTTATGTGCATTATTCAATAGACCCTTCTTTATATCTGGATCATTTGGTACACATAATCATGTCCCAAATATTACAACTTCTCCCACATCAATTTTGAAATTGGAGGATTTCCCATTACTGTTAGCTTCCACCCCTTTCTGAATTTCCACAACCTTTATTTGACAATCCTTTATTTTTTCCAAGATGGGTGGTTGATAAATAATTTGAGAAAAGATTGATGATGTTCATCCTTTAAAGATTCCCATGTCCATCGATTTTAAATCTTAGAAGATCAGAACCTTTTAAATTCTCTTCAATGATTAAGATGAAATATTCTTTCTATGTAGAGAATATGCTACCTTGGTTACCTTACCGGGATGGTAGTGGATTGAGCAGTCATAATCCTTGATGAGATCTATCCTTCTTCGTTGGCGCATATTAAGGTCTTTCTGTGTGAATATATATTTGAGACTCTTGTGGTCAGTATATATCTCACATATCTCCCCATAGAGATAATGTCGCCTGATTTTCAATGTAAATATCACACCTTACAACTCCAACTCATGTGTGGGATAGTTATTCTCATTGATTTTCTACTGCATTGAGGTGTGGGAAATCACTTTATCATTGTTCATTAGAACACAACCTAAACCCTTATTAGAAGCATCACTATACACCACAAAGTGTTCTCCAATTGTAGTGTGTGTGTGTAATGGCATAGTGATAAGCCGCTTTTTCAACTCATTAAAAATAATCATCACATTCCTATATCGAAACAAACTTTACCACCTTTCGTGTGAGCTTGGTCATTGGGTTTGACAATCGTGAAATGTTCTTCATGAATCGTCTATAATAGTCAGCTAGACCAAAAATGTCGCAGATCTCCGCTATAGAAGTTTGCATGGGCCACTCTTCAATTGCCTTTGTCTTGGAAGGGTCCATAGATATCCTGTTGCTGGTGATAACATGCCGCAAAAATAATACTTCCTACATCCATAACTCACATTTACTGTTCTTTGCATACAAATTATCCCTTTACAAAGTATTTAACATAGTTTTCAAATGATACTCATGTTCTTCCATTATCTTGGATTATATCATAATATCAATAATTAATACTACCACAAATTTTTTGAGGTAATCTCTAAAACTTTATTCATAAAATCCATGAAAATTGCTGGAGCATTAGTGGGTCTGAAGGGCATCACTATAAACTCATAGTGTCCATACCTTGTTCAAAATGTAGTCTTCAGAATGTCTTCCTTCCTCACCTTTAGTTGGTGATTTCCCGACCTAAGATCCACCTTAGAGAAATAATTTACTCCACAAAGCTGATAGAAAAAGTCATATATCTGTGGAAGTGGATACTTATTTTTTATCGTGATTTTGTTGAGCTCATGATAATCAATGCAGATGCACATTGATCCATCCTTCTTCTTAAAGAATAGGACTGGTGAACCCCATAGTGAAGCACTCGGGCGTATAAAACCTTTCTCTATATTTGAATGTATCTACTTCTTTAGATCTTCCAGCTCTACAGTGGCCATTCTTAATGGTGTCGCTGAGATTGTTAGATATCTAGGGATAAGTTCAATTGAGAACTTAACCTCTCAGTTAGGAGGAAGACCAGACAACTCTTTAGGGAATACCACAGTGTAATCCCTCACAATGGGCATGTCTTCAAGCATGATTATCTACATTGGGTCAATAAATTGAGCTAGATATTACTTCTCATAAGGCAGAAACATCCACACATGAGACAATGGTTTTAAAAGAGATTCATCATTTTCATTAAACTAGTATATAATTCGAGGTTTCTAAGGGTCGTGAAGAGTGATCCCCATTTCTTGACATTTGATGTTGTCTTTTTATAAATACAGCCAATCCATGCCTAATATAGTGTCGAAATCCACTAAAAAAAGTATAAAGTGATTTTATGGGAGTTTTAGTCCACAAACATTAACTAGGGAGGAGTTATAAACCATGGACTCAAAAACTTCTCCATTTTCTTTTCTCATAGATAACGTTTCCTCCAAATTTTGAGTTGGTGATTGAATAGTTCTACTAAACATGAAATATATTAAAGAATGAATAGAACTAGAATCAAATAGAACGTTTTCAGTTATTGAATGAATAACTATCATACATATCCCCATATCATTTTACGGCTCCACCTCATCAATTATGATAACATAAGACCTTCCCTGTAGCCTTGGATGTTTTTGTTGATTGCCACCGACAACACTCGACTTACAAAAATTTATCTCATAATTTCTATGCTCATTGATGTTTTAACAATGCACTGTAGGCTGAGTGTTGACTTAAACCTTCCTTTCTCCTTCTGCATTAATGGGATTCTTCATATCCTGGTGGCAGTTCTTGTCTAAATGACCAAACATTCCACATATGAAGAAATTTAAGGTTCCCTTTAGATAGTTACTAGGATTATTATTCCCAAAAAAAATTCATGGGGAAAAGTTGGACTTATTTCCATCATGGGATTTGTTCGATGAACCCGCCATATTGTTTTCCATTTTTCAATTATTGTCACATGGCCAATGAGACCACTAAAAGTCTCCAATCTTCATTTTAACCTCGAGGGAACAACGAACAATCTCCTCATAACTGTCAAATTCTCGAATTTCCAACGCTTTTCGTATACTTGGATTTAGTCTGCTAAATAATTGATCCACCTTGCTTTCGGTGTTCATGAAAAAGCCACAGGCATACCTTGAAAGCGTTGTAATTTTTGCTTCTTATGACCGATGGACTCATCTTTTTCTGCTAGAGTCCGAGGAACAATCTTTAGATCTTGAGATGGAGGGTTCAAGGAAAATATTTGTTTAAAAAAAATCCTCCGGAATTCCGCCCAATCCATGGAATAAATTTCCTCTTGGGACATTGTATTCTTGATTAGTGTCCACCATTGATTAGCTTCCCCATCAAAATGAAAGACTAAAAGTACATCCTTCTCTTCATCCGAGAACTCGAGGATAGAGAATATCTTTTAAATGGAGTTAATCCATTTTTCCAAAAGGAGGGGATCAAAAGATCTGCTAAATATTGGAGGCCTTTTCAGTATGAAGGATTCTACGATAACTTTCTTTCATTGTAGGAGGTGGGAATTCCACATGATTCAAGTGGTTATTCATAACTCTAGTCAGCTAATCAAGTATTGTCATGGTGTTTTGAGAAACCACTCTTGTCATATCCATCAAATCATTTGGAAATCTTTACATTGCCTATCACATTGGTTTTTGGAA
Organism: Viscum album; assembly: GCA_963277665.1. NCBI lineage: Eukaryota > Viridiplantae > Streptophyta > Magnoliopsida > Santalales > Viscaceae > Viscum > Viscum album. Next base: position 107,887,340 of record OY728130.1, read on the forward strand.
TGTGTTCTTCTATTTCCCATCATTAAATAAGAAACATAATGTATAATTATAGGTCTTGAATATTTTTCTATTGATCATAACAAGAAAAATTTGAACATAAAAGGATAAAATTATAAAGAAGATGTATATCCTAACTTGTGATTCCTTAAGTTTAAACTTAGGTTATCCCCGATCTATTTCATGACATATATTATTATGGGCGTTTTGTCCCTTAATAATGGTTTTGAATTAAGCTCGTGAATCTACCAAAGCATATCCCCCATGAGTGTTGTAACCAAGAGTGCAGCAAGGTCTGTTATCGTGTACCAGGATACCCCGAGTTAAGTCCAAAACTCCTTGTTAGAGTTTTCACTCCTAGGTACATCTCTACCAAATCCACCTCTACCTACTCGTATCTCGACAGGGATATATTAAATTGATAAACCACATACTCAATACACAATAAAACATTATGACTATTTTCTTATACTTAGTATCATCCATAAGGTTGTCACTAAGGTTATCTATTCCTAATCTCCAAAAATAACTAGACCGCCATATGATACCAACTATAAAAACCCAAGACAATTATATAAAATAGTACACGATTTTAAACATAATTATACATTAGAGTACAAGACAATGATTGTTAAGTCTAGTCTCTTAGAATAATAGGTACATAAAACATAAATCATGGGACAATAAAGGATTCTTTATTTATTATCCATAAAGAGCACCTAACATCCTTTGAGCCCTTACATTTGAATAGGTTGCACTAGGGAACACATGTACAAAGGGATGAGCTAAAAATCCCAGTAATGGAATGAACATAAGGATACATCTTAAGCACATGATATTAGAGGCATGACATAATGATTTCAAAACATAAAACATATGAAATACTAAAATATTAGCACTGGATCCTATAAACATGAAATCATTTAAAATTTTCATAGTAATAAAAATTTATTTAGTACGGGTCAAATATAACCGCAAATCCCATTTCTCAATTTAGTACTGGTCTAGGCTAACCACCCATCCTGTTTCTCATCGCATCATATGAGACTTAACTTTACCCAATGCATTGGAGTGATATATAGGTGAACCCATATCAACATATTCATGAATATTCATGAAAAATAAATATTCATTCAACATAACTATTCATTCCACATAAATAATCATACATAATCCATCGTTCATAAACATAAGGATACTCCTTGAGAGAATTGGTTACCACAATAATGGCATAAAGCCCAACCAATGAGTGTATCATGAATTTGTCCATGAAAGGAAAGGATTACAACATACATGGACGTTCATAGGTAAAATAGTCACATGAAATGGTAAGTGGTGTCAAAAGGAAGTGACAACATATATTAAATGTATTTTAGAAACAATAACATTAATTTTTTTTTTGCGGTTTTAAGGAAAATACTATAGATCTTTTAAAATAGAAAAGAGGAAAATATTTTATATACTAATATTATTTAACAAAGAAGTTTTTCATAATAAAAATAAAAAATGTATAAATACTGTGGTGTCATAAAATATAGGATATAGTGAACTTGAAATTTTGTAAAAAATTGTGAAGTTCCTTAAACGATTGTGATAATTGGGAAGTATCGATGAGGGATTCACTTAAAAGAATGTATATCCCTGAATGATAATGAGAGATTTATATTAGAAATTGAGATTGGAGAATAAAAACATAATTTATATGTTATACATAAAAATAAAAGACACCTACATTTTTGTAAAAAGAATGATAGATCAACCCGAATGAATAAAGGAAGTTCGGGTAGAATTCATTATGGTTTATCAGCAAGTTATCAGGTGTAACTAAGAGGGCTTTATGAGAGATATGGAGAGTTTATCATCACTTATAAAACATTAGGGAAGTATTGGGTTAGTTTTAAAACATACCTTGTCACTTGGTATTACACAAAAAAGGCATATCATAAATAAAAATCACGATTAAGAGTGAAAAGGAGAGGATCCCTTACATTAAATTTGTTAGTGTTATTCACATTTTATTATAGAACAGAATAACGAAATTAATATTATTAATTCATAAGTACATAAATGCTTATATATGTAATTGATTTATTATTACCCTTTTTAGTTCATTCAAGGCCTTCTGGAATAGTTATAAGGTTCAATATCTTTGTTCGGACTCATTTGTTTACTTGGTTTTAAAAGATAGGTTCACATATATTCAAGTTCCGATGAACATTAAAGATGGATGTGGTTATACAGAAATGAATTTATATGATATAAGTGAACATACATGAGATTACATGGTTTTAAATTTTATTTGGTTACTTATATTGAAGTCCAACTATTATATAAAACCATAGTGACAACCGTTTTTTTCCTAGAAGGTTTGATTAAAAAGAACATGATTTGATTTATAACTTAATACCAGTTTTACAAAAAGATTACAGAATGAAAATTTCATATATTGCATATATATAATCTGGTTCAGCCATAAAAAAATGGTTTCATGACCAGATTTAATGATGTTAATAGAAATTGATAATTGGTTGTCCTTGAATGTGCTAAATTGGAACATCTCAAACGGTGCAATAATTTCTTTCAAACATAAGGAGCAGAAAAGAGAGGAGATAATTAAGTATCCCAGTAGAATAATAGTATTTCAGTATATGTATGCTACTGGAGTTTTCATTCCATTTTCTTTATGGGAGGTGAGGAATGAAACAAAAAAAACTTAAAAGAAATGAAGGAATTGGAAAGTGGAATTTACCTCATGAGACTTCCTCCTTTGAGAACCTCTTAAGCTGAGAGATTTTGGTATTCGGAAGAGTCTTGGAGATTTTGGACATGGGGGTGGATCTTGGGATGAGCTTTTGGTATAATATTGGCATGGAACAAGGCTTGAGAGGAGTGAAGAGAAGAGGGAGTGAGGGGGTTTTATAGTGGAGAAGGGAAGATATTTCTCAATATAAAATTCATTAATTTATTAATTCCCCACAAGAAAATGAATAGTGAGTCATCCATGACAAAGAATAGTAAATAGGTCATGTTAATTCTATCCAAGGGTGGTGACATCATCCATGATTCTAGGAATAGTATATTTAGCTTATAATGTATATATACTGTAAATTACCGTATTTTACTATTCATAAATATTCAAGTATTTTGGGAAAATCTAAAACATTCACCCTTACCATTTTTTAACCTGTAAAATCCAAAAATGAAGTCCATTTTTTAAAAATAATTTTCTAAATATGTTAATTTTAATATGTAATTAAAATCCTAATTTATTATCAAAAACTAGTTTTAAAACATTCATTTACTTATTCTAAAGTAAAGGTATATCTTACTTTCAACATGAATATTTTTTATATATTATAAAAGGTAAGTTTACTATTCATTAGGTTATATAAATATTCATAAGGGTATGTTACTATTCATAAGGGTAGGATATTATTTAACAATAAATTAGGTTTTTCTTATCGGACTCCAAATAAATTTCTGATCACAACCGTGTATGTCCGATTTTTAAACATCCAAACCCATAACTGAAAAAATTATGTTTAAAGGTCACTTAGCTCTTAGTAGTTAATTATTTTGTGTTTTCATATGATTTTATGACATATTTATAATATAGTAATTCCAATTTATAAAAACTTGGTTCGTTACAGTTTTCATGCATATGGGGGGAGAAAAATCAATGTAAATCAGGTTTTATTAAGATGATGAGAATCAACTTTCCACAAAATTCATTTTTGGATAAATACTTATATGTATGAAGGGACAGTATAACAAATAAGGTATCCTAATAGAGTTTAATGTCATATGGGAGAGAACATTATGTAACATTTTGAGAATCCTAAAGGGTGATTAACATTGAAAAATAAGTAACATTCATTGTTGAACCTTCTGTATTTTGTTTACAATGTGGAGTGGGGAAAGTACACTATAAATTTATATTGTTTTTAATAAAAATTTTCAGTAATATGGTAGAAATAGTTTTATGGTAATATTTTTTAAAACAAGTCTTTAGGGGGGGATATTTGAACCTGGTTGTTTGAGGTTGCTTTTTTTGAAATTATAGCTTTATATTGACAATGAAAAACTAGATAATGGAGTTTTTTGTTGAGATATTAATTTATGGAGGAGTAATATTGATGTAAAGGTGATGGACGAAGACACATCAACATCACTATATTTCCTATATATGTTTTTGAATTGAGGATATGAATATTTATGATTCTAAAACTATTAGATTTATTGATGTATTTAACTTTTTTTTTAAATTCATATTATTATTGATGAAATGGGGGGTTTTCACAACAAAATTATAAAAGTTATGGAAGTGTATTGATACAGGACAATCACACCTCACCTTAGTAAATCTAGGCATGTCTTGATCAGTGTTCGTAGAAGTCGAAAAGGCATGCAAATCTCCTTATACCCATAAAATTCACTACCCTAATGTGTAATAGTAATTCATTACTAAGAATAATTGAAAATGGAAATATAATGAACTATTAGTATATATGTAAGTCTTATCAGGACCCTCATAGTGATGCATAAATGTATCCATGAGAGAATATGTAAATTACATCACATAAATTGGTAAATGATACTCTATAGATTGAAAGAAACAAATATTTCCTTGAGAATATTCTTATATACATAAAGGATGAAAAAATATGAGAATGTATCCCAGGTTATATATAAAGATAAAAAATAATATACATTAATTTAAGAGTGTCTCGGAAGCTTCAGAATGTATTAAATGAAATCATCCCATGTATACGAAAAATTAATATTCTGGAAGAGGTAGAGGGATTAGAAAAGGTGAAAACATTCACCAAGAATATATAAGATTCATTCTGGGTAATATATAAGGGGTATTTTTATAATTGAGATAATATGTACGAGTCAATTCTTGAAATACATGGGGGGATATTTACGGGTCACTCCCTTTCTTTTTTGAGGTGCAAGTTGTCCTTTCCATGGATCTTTCTACGAGGTGTGGAGAGAAAATGTGAATGTTTTACAATAATATAATACAATTGATATATTAATCAGAATATCATTGTAAAACTATAATCATTCACATTAATTTCATGTCATTACACTAGGTGTTCTGATTATCATGGAATCCATGAAATAAGAAAATGATAAAGGCCACACTGTTGTAGTCATCGTAGTGGTGTTGAAATGTGAAGAATATACAAGCAAATTCATAGTAGATACAAAGATGGGATTATAAAATACCAATGTAAAATGGGTAAAAACATTGTGGGATATCAGGATGTTTATGGTAGATCATCATCTAAACTTCTATTTTGTTGTGATTTACCAATCATAAACTAATATTGATTATGCTCATGCTATTGAATATTGGCACACCCTAAAATTCCACAAGTTAGAATAAACTTATTGAATTTATTTTTTGGGATCGATAATTTTGTAATGAAACACACTATTCAGATTTATAACACATCACAGTTATACTAGAGATGGAAAACTTTACACTATGGAGATTAATATCACCCCATGAGAAGAGAGAAGCAATGTTTTGAAAACATCCTATAAATTTTAAAGAAATAATTGAGTGTAGATTTTAGAGAGATGACCTAATAATTTTATAGTGGTTTTTAGAAGTTAATATGGACTGAATCGTGGGGCCAAATATTTCAGCGGAAATAATCATGTGGGTTTTTTTGATATTATAATAAAATAAGAAGAATAATAAAAGGATTTTAAACACAACATCAATCTAGAAAAAAATTCATTATATAATGAAATTTAGAGAGAAGAAAAATATTGAATATATAAGCATAAGAGTGATATTGATAAATATGAAATAGGGGAGTAAAAAAAGATATAGAGGATTACATTGAAATATATCACTATGTTCAAGTGATAAGGATCGAGGGAAGAAGGGGAATATCCTTTTTATATATGTTAGAAAAATATAAATATTCCAAATAAGATAATATATGTTTCGAATTATATTTATAAGGATATGATGTTTTTTATGTGATATCATGGAATATATACTCTAAATTCTAATTTATGGGTATGGATCTCATATCACAAAGAAACATGATAGTGTAGAATAGTTGATCATAATAGAGTATTAATTTGTAGTTGGATATGTATGGTTTTTGTGAATACAATATATACCTAAAATAGTTATTAATGTCTTTAATGTTTTTAAAATTCCATTATGTGTATAAAATAACCATTTCCTCCATTGAAGAAGTTAATATATGGATGAATATAGAGTGTCTCTTTGATGCATGGTGTGCGTTTTCTGAACCATTTTATTTACTACAGTTGTTAACATTTCATTCTATTACGTCGATACACTATAAGTGTATTATCATGGTATTAATCCATTATGTATAGCAAAGTAAAATTGTAACAAACTATTCATGATTAATATTTATTCTTTTTTTTATGAGGATTAATTAAGTGAAAATTGATCAATTGGTTAACCACTATTCCTACTAACATGGGAACGAGAACCCAAAAGAATAAAATTGGGTGGAATAATAATATAAATTAGGAAACACCCAAATTCATAACTCTTAGGGTGTCTTGAGTTATAATAAAAAAATAACAATATGGTGTTTGGAGAAATATATTGAAACCAAAATTTCAAGAAAAATTGTTTATGTTTGACTTTCAAAATTTCCTTAAAGATGTTGTAGAATTATTGATGGTAAGTATCAAGGATGCTGAGGTGTAAAAAAGTGTGATTACTCTGTTAATCAAACAATAAATCATTCAAAAGCTTTACATGGTGGTGTTATTATGGAAGAAATATTTATTTAATGTTAAAATAAAATTATCTTATGATTAAAATAACGATGTTATGATTATTGAAAAAGAAAAATATATCCATTTTTTTATTTTTGAAATTAATGATTTAATTAAATAAATAGATATAAATTGTAGCTTATAAAATTCAAGGAAGTATTATGGAGTGCAGAATAATGTTTTTTATGTTTCAATTAAATTCTCTTTATTAATATAATTTGAAAAAAAAATTAAAAAGGTACATAGTTGGAATTTTATACCTACTATATATAAATATATTTATATATCAAAAATTTCCTTTTATCAATATTTCTAGTATTTCAGTGGCATTGGATGTGTGGTGAGAAAATTCATCTTTAATAAAGGGTTTTTCAGTGAACCAATTTTTTTTTAAAATTTTAGTGGTATTTGACTGGCATAAAGAAGGATAGTTGATTGAAAATAAGATATTTTTGAGTTGAAATGAAAAAAAATTATTTCCATATTTCGAATAAATTATATTTAATATTTGAAAAACTGATTCACAAAAATAAAAAGTTACATACTATATTATCGTAATTTTTGTGTATGAAAATTCATTCTCAAACGGTTTTGGAGAAAAATGAGAAAAGAATAAAAAAATACATTTTTAGAGTATTCCTTGATAGAATCAAAAAATAAGATTCTAAGGATTCTTGATAGTAAATTTTCATCAAATTTAATGAGCCTTAGAAACATCATGAATAATTTTTAAAATAAAAGGAGCATTTAATTTCATTCAATAATAATGGTTAACTAAAAGTAAAAGGTGTTTACTCAATTGATATTGCATAGAACATAATTATTTCAATGAATAAAATATATGTTGATGGTTTGAATCACAACTTACATTGTGTTTTTAAAAATTAGGATTAATGAATTGAATTGAATTTTTTATGGGATATTTTATTGGATAAAAGTTAATTGATGTTCATGTTATTACTAGATGTAAGGGAAACTATTAAATCATATTTCAATTATGATATTATATATATACTTAATATATGATCTTTGAACAAGAGACTGAGTTGTGACATCAATGAAAGGACAACATTTTCTAAAATATCATAAAAAAGAATACTCTTGGAAAAAATGTTCAAGATAGTATCATATTTAAGTAAGATAAATATAGACAGAGATAATTTATTTCTATCACATCCCCGATGTAGAAGATTATAAAGTTCTAATGTAATAAGGATTATATTAAAAATTATTATCCTTTAAAACATATTCAATGAGATATTTGTGGGTATATGATGATGAAGTTAATTAATAAAGAGAAGTAGGTCATCCAATATAAATTTATTAATGTTAAAAATATTATGTCAATTAAAGTGTAAATATGATTCCATGATTTTTTTAAATTTTTCTTAACAAGTGTAGAAAATTAAATTTCCCCTTGATGAGAATTGGAAAATATAATGAATCTAATGATAGAAGGTAAAAAATAAAATCTTATTTAAAAACATACTATCTAATTATTATTTAGCACGCCATTAACCCTAGAATAAAACGGTGTATCTAAAATAGAAGTTTGAGGAGTTATGGAGATTCTTTGATCACTGTTGGTAGGCAATAATATACCATTTCTCATTTGGATTCAAGATATAAAACCCAATGATTTTATCAATACTATTTGATATTTGAATTAATGATTTTATCATAATTATGAATATAGTATGAATGAGAATAAATTAACTATATTATGTTATAATGTATTATATTTCAAATTTATTACATGAGGCCGTTAAATTTATGTGTTTTGTAGATAAAATAAATGATTGACACAAATAGAGTATAATCTCAATTCTACCATCTAAAAAAATATATTTTATTTTCTTAAAATTAAATTTTATTCCCATAAAATTTCATTTTTATACTATATATTTTAATATAAATAAGATTCAAATTCCATGGATGCTAAAGTAATTTTTAAAAATAATTATAAATTTTTTCATTTCCTTATAATATTTTTTTTAATATATATGTTTTTTATTTTAAAAAATTATTAATTCATATTTATAAAAATATCATGATAATATGGATTTTGTTTATTAGATCATCAAATGAATATTTTTTAGGGTATGTTTTTGGATATTTTATGAAAACGTATGTTTTTAGGTGAACGTTGAACTTAATATTTTTTATAAAAAACATTAATATTATAAAATACTCATGTAATAAATATGGAGTTAATATTTTTGGAACTATTTTTATTAATATTGTATTAATTGAGTAAAAAAGATTAATATTACAATAATATGTTGAATTTATAAACTTATAATAGAGATTTTGAAACAAAATATATATCCTTTCATAAAACTGTTCTTATGCATTATACATTTTTTATTATAGAAATTATTTTTATCACTTTTAGAAATTGATTCATTTATAAATTATTTCAACCTTAGAAATAGATATTCGAAATTTGGTATTAATGGAAATTTAATTTTTTGTCCTAAAAGTATGTTTCCATGAATAAAATTAGCAATCTTAATTTTCAACCATAAAACATATGTTCTTTAAAATATGCCATAAAATAATAATATTCATTAATATCTTCTTAGAAATAAAAAATCATAATGGTAACTTTTGGCATCCACGTCATACTTACATTATAGCTTTAATAGCTACATAGTGAGTAACATTCATGGTTACGTTTGGAATACCCATAAATTAATAGTACAGAAATATTTTAGGAGAAAACAAATCATTTAACAATGGATTATTACCCAATGAATTGGAGAGCTATCATGGGATCACCTGGCTCAGTTTATCATGGAACCACACATATACATATGTAATTCCCAAAAAGAAACATAATTATAACACATTAAAATGATTAAAAGAATAATTATATGTCTCCATTGAATTCAAAAAAAATAATTTGAATATATTGACATAATACATCAATTATAAAAACCATATTAATACCAAAATACCATAAAAGGTAATGTGGTATTTATTTTCATTTAAATAACATTATTTATTTTATAGGATACCTAATATCAAATAATGGTCACAATGGTAGAAATGTCTTTATTGTTGCGTACATTAAAAAACATTCCTTTTTACATTTATTAAAACAATTCATATAAAAAGATTCCTTTAAAATAAATTGATTGAAATTATGATTAAATGGGGTTAATTAAACATTGTATAAACGAATGTGGTGTATATTATCGAAATATTCCTCAATGAATGGTGATTGAGATGAAGTCCCTTATCTCAAGTCTGACTTGTCTCATATATTCTTAATATTCCTAACTAATAAACATAGATTAATTTCCATGGTCTATGTTGTCATAAGTAATTTATCTTCTGAATAAAATCCATGAAATAATAATGAATTTTATAAATCAATTATTATTTTAAATCAACCCATTTATTTCTGGTATGAATTATGAAAGATGTTATAATCATGCAGATGGTAAGTCGTACGTATGCTTGAGTAACATTTCTTTTTTTATTGATCATTATGGAAATAAGGTTATTATTATTTTATCATTCCATAATTTTAAAAATATAACTAAAATCAAAAACATAATTTATATATACTTATATAGATATCACACAAGTGATGTGGTGAATAAAAATGATTCATATTGCTTCATGGAGGTGATAGTTATCGCGTTCGCACGAACGGGGTTTTCATTTTTAAGTCCATGGAAACTGAAAACATAATTCATATATTTTTCTGTTATAATGATAATATTTTGATTAAAATCATATAAATATATTAATTCTATCATTATGACTAGTCTAGGGAGACAGTAATGAAAAACCAACTATATTGGTTTGTGAGGTGGTAGTCTGCCGTACACATGGAAGAAAGGTTCATTTCCTATTTGATGAAATTGTAGATGGATTTGAATAATTATATTTACATAATAACATCTTAGTATATTAAAGATAATGTAGATATTATATCCTCCTGTATGAAAGATATTAAAAATAATTGTAATAAGAAATAAAAGAGAAACACTTATATAAAAACATTACCTTTTATTTAGAAGATCATATTTCGAAACACCTTATAAACACCAAGAAAGTTGTTCTATCTAAAATAAGGTATCAAGAATATGGGGAGAGATTCTAGGAAGATTTCTGGAAGGTAATTGTTAGATCGAAATGGTTTTTGATCTGTGAATAATAGATATGAATGGGTTTCTTTTTATAGGAGAGGGTTGGGGCACCATTTAAATTATTAGAAGTAAAATAATAGAAATTCAATTTCAATTCAAAATGGTTCCAATGTAAATAATTTAGAAGATAAGATGATAAAGGGTCTCAATATAATCATAAAAATATAATTATATATGTTTTGAATAATTTTTTATCCATATCTTTTTTGTTTATTCCTTTTAACTCTTACTATTTTATCATGTAATTTGCAATTTGAGAGATAAATTAATTACCAAATCATGACCAAAACCAATGAATGAGTAATTAATGACATTTCAAGTGTAATATAAAATTTCAGGCTTAGGAATATATTTTATTAATTTTTATATAATTTAATTATATATTTTCTAATTTATGTTTTGAATTGTCATTTTTTACACTATTCATTACATGATTTGTTTTAAAAAATGATAACAACTTCATTCCTTAGAAAAAATACATTAAATCAATCCTAACATGTCTTAGTCATCAATAAAATTTATGGATGGAATCAAATAGGTCAAATTATATTTATTTTAATATCATTAATATCATTTATTGGATTCTTTCTTTAATAAATCAATCGTTACATCATTACTGTGTCACTATTCAATTTTATTATTTATTTACTAAAAAATATAAATAAATTATTATGATATAGGTAATATTTTTATACCTATATGGAAACTTAATATTCGAATATATTTCTTATATAACCCCATATGAATATTTTTTAGTAAGGAGAGATGTATTTATGACATATTTTCAATTACATTAAATTAAATGTTATAAAAGTCATAATCAAACCCAATTGGCTTCCAAAGGTTAAAATTTCAGCTAATGTATGGTCATGGTTGATAATAACTCATCCAATAATATTAGGACATGTTTTAGGGTAGTTATATGATTTTATAATCATAATTTTATCTTTAATTAACCAATTTACCTTTTAATGAGGTAAATATAATACTAAAGATACTATTCAAAACAAATTATTTTGAACATATTAGACAAATAATTTTAGACATATTACAACCATGTATTTTCATTCAAATAAATTAAATTTAAATAAGTGGTAAAATTAATTACATTTTAATTTTAATGATGGATCAAAGAAAACATTTTTTTCATGTAAGAACCTCCAATAGTTCACAATGTTTTTATATAAAATTTCAACGTGAAATTATTCATGATGACAAAAATTTGATTAGATAATAAAAAATTTATGTAATTATAATTTAAAACAAATGAAAAGTATATCCTAACTATATAAATAAATTGGATGAAAAGCTGTTTTTAATTAAAATGAAATATTTTTCCCTATTCATTAAAAAATAAATATTATCATAAAAATAAAAAAAATCAACAAAAGAAAATTTTTATCACTTCCAAAGAAGAAGTATAATTGGTCATATTAAATTTAAAAAACATTAAAAATTGAAAATTAAAGATGATTCTTTATCAATTGCTGGTAAAACTACATTTTAAAAATATTAGAGCTTTATATGCTTAAAATTAGATTTATTCTTATAATAATCCCATAAAATTTATGTAATTAAGTTAAAACATTTAATAAACAAGTTTAATGATAATATTGTTAGTTCTGTTCATTCCCTCGAATACAATGTCTTGGAAATAACAACAAATTAAAATATTAATATTAATTATATATTATTTTTCTGTATAACTCATTCTTGTGTGCAACATTAGATTTCAGAGAAGTCCATTATTGTGTGTTGGGTACGCTATCAGACATACAATCCCCTTTAAATTAAAATTAATAGCTAATTAAAAAATAATAATAGATTTGACAAATTCTTATTCTATAATTACCTTGGATGTTACATACTTACCACTTTTGGAAATTGTTTCCTCGCAATTTTATTTACATATTAATTAAGTTGGGGTATTTCAAAACCATAATATTTTTATATTCCATATTTCATCTTCAACAATATAGGTTTTCCACAAAACCATAGCCAGATGAATCTCTTTATTTTTGAACACTTTCTCTATACGGTCAATAATCTGGACTGGATATTCCATATAATACATATTCACTTCCAACTAAACTACTATAGGAATTTAAACATGATATGAATCTGTCATATACATTCCTAACATTGAAACAAGAAATATATTGTGTACATGAGATAAACTCAAAGGTAAAGTCACTATGTAGGAAACTGATCCAAATTTCTCTAAGATTTTCGAGTTTCTAATGAACTGTTTAATTAGCTTCCCATTCATAAAAAAATTCATCCCACTTTTCTATGGAGAAACATTGATAAAGACATGATCACATACCTCAAAAAATATACTTCATCTAGTTATACCCATAACTTTTTCACCATCTATGAGTTGTCTCCATGTATCTCATAATCAGAAGAACTATTACTACCATCTCTTCAGCCATGTCTTGCCCAAATATCATCCATTCTCTAATATCATCCAAAGAAGGAGAAATCTGGAACAACATTCTATATAATTCCTCAAAATTGATCCATCAATATAATGGAATGAAAACTGTTATTATAAGAAAACTCAAAAAAATAATGATTTCAATCCCACATCCCTCACAATCCATTGAACATGCATGCTGTGATTGATATGGTTCCCTAGAATCTAGCTTCTTTTAAATTTTTTATAATCCTTTATTCATTTCATTAATATAAAATACTCGTTATAAAAGTATGATTGTTCTTATTTATAACACAGTATGTGACAGTGCCCTAAATATAGTTGTCAAACAAAAAGGTCATGGATGATCCCTGCTATGACGAGTACCCGGAAGTTCCTTGAAATTATTATTAAATATATGTTTTATGGCTAGATGATATCGTTTGAAGGGACAAAAGTGATACATGATATCATGGTTGGTATGTGATGAAACTTTAAGGCACTTTCTCATGTTGTGCACTCTTGGTAATATCCAAGAGGATATTATGAGAATATGGCATTCTAGTAGGAAATCCATATTCATAAGTGTAATTTAATGTTCTTATCTATAGACATGTGTATTTTTCCTTTGAATTTAATATTATTATTAATGGGTATTATGTAACACCCCAATATTTCGTTGTACGTTATCTCATTAAAGTAATTCAATAACTTATGCTACATGCAACACTGAGTTTGAGCGCACTAAAACATACCAAACTAGTCATTCAAAAAGCGATTATGAAAAGTATTAACTGAAAATTGAATCTCAAATACTCTATGTAATTTTACAATCTATATATAATGTTTTTAAACCAAATATAAGAACAAATTCATTTTTTCAGATAAAAGAAGTATTTTTCCTAAAATACCATTATACCGGATTTTAAGGGAGAACACTTTTTAAAACCAATATTTCAAACTATTATATATTCAATTTAATGAAATTAAATTCTTTTTTTACGTGGGTCATAAAATTTTAGTTTGGATAATTTTTTGGTACATTTCTTATAACTTCCATATTTTGATGAATAGTGAAACATAATGTTTTTTAATTGGAAAAAACATTTATAATCGAAATAATTTAGTGTGAAAATATGCATTTAATTTGTTTTAAATTATAATTAGATTACATTTTAATAATTTACTATAAAGTATGTCATTTTATGTAATTTCACAATTAAATTTGACCTAAACCCAAGTCAATTTTTTGATAGTTTTTACTTTTTAAAAACCCGCTTGTTGGCTTTGAAAACATGAATTAATTTTATATTTATTTCTTCCATATTGGTTTTTTGAATAAGGAAAAATTGATTCAATAAATGGAATCAGGAGGTCCAAATTTTTTAAATAGGTATCTTCTTTTTAGATATTATGAATATTTACTTCAGTAAATATTTTATTTACCGTGGTTAAGGGGAAAATCTGGTAAATAAGGGTGAACAAATATTATTATAATATTATTAAATTACCCTAAAATGTGTTCTATTTTTGTTGGTAGATACATGTCTGACCATGGGCATTCTTGGGTCGATTTGGGGGACCACTTGGAGCCACATGAGAGTGATAATTACACTTTATATTAATTAATTTAAAGTAATGACAAAAATGACCTAAACATATATGTTTTAGTAAAATAATTTTTACAATGTGTTATATATGTTATCTATTCACCTATAAATATAAATAAGAAATATAAAATGACTTCCTCTATAAATTTATTTTAATTATATTTTCTAGACATTAAATAATTAGATTTATTTATGACACAATGATGATAAAAAAAATTACCTTGTTTATTTAATAATCAAATAAATGGTATTAGAAATATTAAAATAAATATAATTTTAATGTTTTTATAACATCAATGAATTTTCTAGGTGAATATTACATGTTAGGATTTATTCAATGTATTGTGTTCAATATAATCAAGTTGTGATAACTTTCAGATAAACAAAATACTAAATAGTTTCAAAATTTAGATTAATGAGTTTTTAAAACAAATATTATATTATTAAACTATATAATATTCCTAAAAACCTAAGGTTCGGCCAAATTTCTTAAATTATATTATATAATTCATTAATGATCCACATGAGGTTATCATGGAAGTTTAGAGTACGTTTATTAACCATATAGTGTAAGAATAAAAGAAGACACATTAAAAGTTAAACAATTTAACTAAGAGTTAAATCTAAATGATAAGGTTAATATTGGGACCTAAACCTATCTAAAACATATTGTTTGAGTAGTTTTAGACAAATAAACACATTATCCTCTAAATAAATATTTTTGGAGCCATTAGTAAGTCTTATCGTCTCCACTCCGTGGTGTAATTTGTTATTCAACACTATGTTATTTGGATTGATATAATGATAAATATTACATATATAAAAAATAAAAATAACATATGAATGTCTCTGTAAAATTAATAGATAATCTTATTCCACACTTTTTAATCATTATGGAAATGACATCGCCGCTCGTGTGTACGTACGGCTTACCGTCCCCAGGACGTGATGAGATTAATTTCCACATTCACCATTCAATGATGATTATAAAAATATATATCATTAATAATTATATAATATATGACATAATAATGCTACTGAATATATATATATATATATGTACTTACATATATCTTATTCACTTAAATCCATTCAATATGATATAAAAACAGAAACAACATTTATGGTACGTACGACCAACCATCTCCATAAATGGTGTTTTACATTTCATATATCTATCTAATATAAATATTTATATTATAAATATATATGATATATAAATCATTTTTTATATTCTAGAATTAGTTAAATAATGATCTAAATGTTACGATCAATAATAACATGTTATAACAAAAATGATAAATTAATCGATTATTACCTGAAATGTTAATTTAACATGGAAATCATTTTTAAATAGGTAGTATAAATTCATAAATTAAACATGTATGATATAATGAATATGAATATGGGTATGTTTTAATTTAAAAACATTCTATTTTCATTATACAAGAGGATAAAGGTACCCTTGACAAAAGTAAAGTGCGAGGTAATTCTTATTTCCTCAATTTCATTATTATCCGAGATTATTTATGTGTAAGTATTTACTGGGACAAATTTATCATCGATACCCTTATTTCATAGAATTGTTTTCAAAAGGAATATTTTATGGTTTTATGGGAGGGTCTATTAAACTAGATCATCATTTTAAATGTTTTAAAGAATTATCTTTCTAAATTCTTTTAATTAATGTCCATGTTTTTAAAATGATTTTGAGTATTTATTTATATGGACATGAATGATTTGAAAGGATAATTATTTTCAAATTTTTCAAAGTGGTGTGGGTAAAATTTATTCAAAAATCTATTTTATATTACTTCCTTTATAAATTTGGGACATTAAAATGTTTTCATGATAAGGGGAAATTTATCTCAAAGAATTTTACAAATAATTTGCATATACGCCAACATCCTTGGATGTATTTTAATTTTTTTTAAAGTTGATTTATTATGAAACAAATCGTCCATATTGTATTGAATTTTTTGTGATATATTTGACTATGGATGTGTTATTTTTATACCATTCATGGATTATGGTTAATGTATTGACATTTATTATGATATTATTAATATGAATGTTTATTTTATGTTTGAGCATTTTTATATGAGGAATGTATTGGACTTATTATGTTATGGGTAGAGCCTTCTACAGCTCCTCAGTGCATCGGTATGTCTCATGAGAAAATTATATGTGGAATTGGATGAGGTATTTCCCCATTTGATATTTGGTTTCAGATGAGGCATTAATCATTTTTAGACATCTTGGTTTAGGCCTTGGCATAATGTTTTAGAATTTACAACATTATACATTCCCTCATTATGAAAATATTATTGGCGGTTCATGTGGTTATTAGACTAATAGAACACCCCTTGGATTTTTTTATTATGGACTAATTACTCATATCATATTTCTAAAATAATGTGTTAATTTTAATTATTTTTAATGGAATGTGTTTTAAATTATTCACCATGCCTAGTTTTTATGTTATCTTCTACTGTATTGCTTACAATTACTGAGCGTTTGAGCTCACCCCTTTTTTATGTTTTATTTTTCTAGGATTCCAAGAAGTGTATTATTTTTTCTAAGAAGGGTTAATCTAGGGGATTAATGCAGTTCCCAAAGGATCATATGTGTTGTTTTTTATTTCCTAATGTATAATGAAATGTTCATGTTTGTAATCTATTTTTCAAGACTGCTAAACTGATTGGTACTTCAGGATATGATTCCATGTAATCATTCCAATGTATTAAAATAATGCACCGACTCTAGGTAACTAGGGTGGGGCCTTACAGTTGGTATTAGAAGAAGTTTATTACAAACCATAGAAACTATTTTTGGATAAACTCTAATTTGATCTCATTACACTAAGATAGACATTTAGGATAAGTATAGAATAACATACTAGAATTTTGATAATGTATTGATTTTGTGAGTTTCTAAGAAATAAATCCCTGTACGCATATGAGATGTTAGA
Organism: Viscum album; assembly: GCA_963277665.1. Classification (NCBI taxonomy): domain Eukaryota; kingdom Viridiplantae; phylum Streptophyta; class Magnoliopsida; order Santalales; family Viscaceae; genus Viscum; species Viscum album. The sequence continues at coordinate 107,905,289 of OY728130.1, forward strand.
GAAGGCTCAAGAACAGATTTTCCTAATAGTGAAAACTCTGACAAGGAGTGTCTGGATTGACCCGAGGTATCCAGGTAGATGACCATGGGTGTCGCTTCACTCTAGGTTACGACAATTCTGGGGGATATTTTTAGGATAATTTAAATTTTCATTACAAACCATTATAAAGGATTTATGATTATATACACCCTCAAAGAAATTTTCTTTATGATTTTGATTATATCCATAAACTATTCAATTTATGATAATTGTTTTACATGTTTGGAATTACGTATTGCGATTCAAAAACTAATCTATTTTATACCATTGTTCAGAAATGGTTCATAGTATAAGGAATGGAAACTGTATCCATGCATGTAATCTATATAGTAAATTACATCCTACTCAAGATAATTACATTGGAGGTGGTGATGAAACTGGTGCTGATGAGCTTATCACCATACTTGGACAAGTTACCCAGGTTATCAATAAAAACCTTACTCGTATTGAGCACCCTGATCTATAATGTAGAGGATAAATGTTAGACCGGTTCATCAGGAAACAACCACCAATATTAAATGGGTCTAAAAATCCATTTTTTGCAGAGCTATGGATAAGTTCTTTAAAGAAAATGATTCATTCTTTGGGGAGTAGTGAAAGGGAAAAAGTTTTCATGGTAGTTTATCGCCTAACGAGAGATGCAGATAAATGGTGGTCATTATTTCAAAAAAAATGAAAGATGAAGAAGTATCATGCATGTAATGGAGATTGTTTAAAGAGACTTCTTATAAAAATACTTTCCTCATGACCATCGAGCAGATATAGAAAGGAAATTTTGGAGTCTAAGACAAAAAGAGGATGAGAATGTCGCAATGTATGAAGGAAACTTTACAAGGTTATAAAGTCATGTTGTAGATTATATATGTAACCGATGAAGTAAGATTGATCATTTCTTTGATGGGTTAAAACCATTTCTCTATTGATCATTAATCTCACAATACTTTTGATCATGTAAAGATATTGTCTCATGTGCTATCAAGATAGAAAAGGATGTCTCTATGTCATATGACTATAAAGAAAAGCTAGAGAAGAAGAGTTTTTTTAACACAATGGGAAAGGAAATAAGGAAATATAGAAGAAGGGAAGAGTTGAGCTTCCAACTTGTGATAATTATGGAAGGAAGCACCCTGGTTCCTATATAAAAGGAATGGGATTTTGTTACAAATGTGGATAAAAATGTCACCAGGCTAGTGATTACAAGGGAAAGAAAGAGGTTTTCAATGTTTAATGCTACAATTGTATAGAAATGAATCATTATGAAAATGAATTTCCAAAGCTCCAAGGAAACATACCTCAAAAAGTCTAAGGGAGAAAGGCCAATCTTATATTGTCACTATATTTGATGTGGAATAGTTAATTTATTTTTGTTTTTGGATTCATGAATTACGTTCTAGTTATAAGAATAATGTGATATTTATAACGATTATATTGTAGTAATTTTTATTTTCATTTAAGATTTAATGTGATGAAGGTAATAATTTTTCAGTATGTGACAATAAGATAATCATTACTTTGTTTGGGGAATTTGATGTTACAGTTGATTTAGGAATTTATAGACCTTTTAGAAAGAATTTGGGAAGATTTATTTTGGATAGCTATAATGGTTGGAATGGATTAAGTTGAACTTTGGATAGTATTTATTAAGATTATTTTTGGAATATTATAATACTATAGTTTTTGAAAATGGACTACCTAAATATCAGGTGATAACCCATCGCGTCGGTCAAAGGTCCAGGAATTGAACCCACAAAAAAATTACGACAAGGCTTTATGACCTATCACTAACCTAAAGGAAGTCCCTGGTAATTATAAATTAGTTTTATTCATGGAATATTTCTCTAACCTTATGATATTAGGATAAATATAATATTTTTGAGTTAAATTATATTTTAGAGTGAAAGATGAGTTTGTGGTATAAATAAGTTAAAAGATGGAACTTTACTTGTCAAATATATATATATATAATATTATATGTTGAAATTAATTCTTAAACTTTATTTAATGGATATGAAAACCCAAAATGTTTTATCCTAGTATCTTATGTTTTGTTGAACCGATGACATTCTAAATCATCTTTGATTGATGGCTTTGAGGTCCTCAATTTTAAACTTGTTTTTGATGGATTACCTCAATCACGCCCTATAAATATTTATGTCTTCCCTCCAATTATGTGTTTGTAGTTTACACCAATGTTATCCTATTAAATTACCTATGTTGGTGGTGGATTTTTCATTACCATTTCACTCTTATTAAGAATAAATTTTACTATCCCTATTTCCAATTTGGGGTTTCCACAAAGGTATTTTATATTTTCATCCTCTTATTTTAGAATAATAATTTCAAATTGTGAGGATTCATTTTATTGAATAAGGGGAGAATGTAACACCCTAATATTTCATAGTACGTTATCTCATTAATGAAATTCAATAGTATACATTACACGCAACACCGAGTTCAAGGGCACCACAACATTCCAAACTAACCGTTCAAAAAGTAGTTATGAATATTATTAACTATATTTTGAATCTTATATACAATTTATAATTTTAACATCCATATTATTTATTTATTAGACATAATATAAGAACAAATTTATTTTTTCAGAATAAAGAATAATATTTCAAAAAAATGCAATTTTACCTCCTTTTATTGGAGAACCCTTTTTATAACCAATATTTGACACTTTTATATATTACATTTTATGAAAAAAAATATCCTTTAGAATAGGGACATAAAAAATTAGTTGTTCTAAATTTCGGGTACTTTTATGATAACTTTTATATTTTGATGAATAGTGAAAATACTTTGTTTTAATTGAAAACAAATTTTATAATCAAAATAATTTATATTGTTAATTTGTTAATTTGAATTGTTTTAAAGTATAATTTGATTGTATTTTAATTATTTAATACAATGTAGGTTATTATATGTAATTTAACATTTTAATTTGACATAAAAATGTCAATCTTATGGTAGTTTTTTCTTTTTAGAAACCCGATTTTCGGCTTTGACAAAGGGAATTTATTGTAAATTAATTTATTCCACTTCGGTGTTTTAAATTTTAAAAATTGGATTCCAAATTTGGAATCAGGAGGTACAAATTTTTTAAATAAGTAGCTTTTATATTTAGGCTATATGAATATTTACTTCATTAAATATGTTATTTAATATGGTTAAAGGATAAATATGGTAAATAAGGGTAAACCAATATTATTACTATAATATTAAATTACCCTGAAATTTTTCATATTCATATTATTTGATACATTTTCGACCATGGGAATCCTTGAATCTATTTTGGGTCTTCATGGAGCCTCATGAGAGTGATAATGACACTTTATATTAATTAATTTAAAGTAATGAAAAAAAGACAAAATCATATATCTTTTAGTAAAACAATTTTTACATGGGGTTACATAAGTTCTTATTTATACTATAAACATTAATTAGAAAGGTAACAAGTATTAATAAATTATAGTATTTTATTTATAATTTTTTGACATTAAATAATTAATTTTATTTATGACACAATGATGATGCAGTAATTACATTATTATTGAATGAATCAAATTAATGGTATTATAAATATTAAAATAAATATAATTTCAATGTTTTTATGACATCCACGAATTTTATAGGTCAATATAACATGTTATTATGTATTAAATGTATTTTTTAGGTGTAATAATGTTTTTATGACTTTCACATAAACCAAATACTAAATAGTTTCAAAATTAACATAAATGGGTTTTTAAAAGAAATATTATATTATAAAATTATCTAATATTCCTAAAAATATATGATTTCAGAAAAGGTATTATATAATATTATATATGTCATTAATGAACCCCTTTAGGTTCTCATGGAAGTTTATATTATGTTTATTAACCATATAGTGTAAGAATACCAGAAGACACAAAAAAAGTTAACTATTTAACTAAGAGTAAAATATAAAAGATAAGGTTAATATAGTGACCTAAAAATCTCTATTACCTATTGGATGAGTGGGTTTCTACCCAACCCCACCATATACTCTAATTTAATCATTTTAGAGCCATTAGAATCCGAAAATAAGTTTATTATAAAATAATATTTCAAGTATTTTTTTCTAAAGTGACCTTAACTTCTCTTATAAAAGGGAACCTCCCATTATCTCAAAATCACATATCCAAATCCATTTTGATCAGCTGAAACCTACCCAAATATCCTACCATATTTAATCAAATAATCCTATATTCCATATTTTTACTATAAATCCATTTTAAGGAGCCCTATTCATTTTCAAATTATGATTCAATTATGTAGATTGAGACGAAGTCACTTACCTAGAGTCCAACTTTTCATGTTTGTTATTTATCTCCCTGGAAAATAATCTTAGGATAATTTCTACTCTATTGAGAATAATTTTCATTTTTATTATTCCATTTAAATCACTTATTTATTGTATTATAAGTATTAAATAATTAATTATTTTCATACCGGGCATTTTGTCAATATTCGGTATTTTAGTTAAAAATTATCTGGGCTTGATTTCAATGATCCATAAGGTAATAAGACAATTATTTCTGGAATAATATTCATTAAATAATAATCTCTCTTATGCATCTATTATATAGTTTACTAAAAATATTTATTTATGGTATAAAAAATGTACAACATTATAACCGAGGAGACGCTAGGCCATACGTACGCATGAGTAACACTTCCATTTTTCAAAGACCATTAAAAAATAAGGTAATTTTTATATTATCATTAAAGAATGATCATAATTTAATTTAAATTAAAATAATAAGTTAAATATACTTATATATATATATCATAAAAATGAAATAGTGAAAAAATGATTCACTTCACCTCATTAGTGTGATAGTTCACACGTACACCCGAACGACAATATCAATTTTTTCAACATGGAATATAAGAAAATTATAGATAAAGTATTATATTGTAATGATAAATATGTTATAAACATCATATAGAAACATTAATTACATAATTAAGACAAGTCTTGAGATATTGTAATGAAAAATGAACTATATCGGTTCGCGAGGCAGTATACCACAACACGCACGAACGAAATTTTAATTTCCCATTTCATGAAATTAGAGAAGGGTTTGGATGTTGATATTAACATAATAACATCTTAGTATTTTTAGTCACTTTATTTATTAGTTCTTCATTTATAATCGATATTTAATATAATTGGAAGAAGAAATAAAATAGAGACACTAACATAAAAAAATTACCTTTCATTTAGATGATATCCTTTCTTAAAACCTCAAAACCTTTTGGATGGGTGTTATTCCGTAAATAATTCCTCAAAAAGGTGGCTATAGATTATAGGAATAGTTTTGGGAAGATATGGGATGATCCAAATAGTTTTTAAATGTGAATGATATTGTGGAATGGGTTCCTATTTATGAAAGAGGGGAGGGGAACCCTTGGAATTATTAAAAGTATAGAATTAATTTAAATTCAATTTCAATTACAAATGAGTCCAAGATGATTTATTTAGAATATATTATTATTATGTGTTTTATTATAATCATAAAATGTTAATTTGACAAATTTTATATAATTTTTAATCGTTATCTTTTAGTTTTAACCTTTTTAACTTTTATGATTTTATCAAGTAATTTACACATTGAGAGTTAAAATAATTTCCAAATCATGAAAATCAACCAATAAATGATTAATTAATGACATATTTTGAGTTATATAAACATTTTGTCCTGAATATTGGTTTTCTATAAAATTTATATCATTTAATTATATATTTTCAAATTTATGTTTTGAATTATGTCGATTTTGACACTATTCATTAAGTAACATTTTTAGGATATTGTAAAAAAATCATTCCTTTAAATCAATCCTAACATGTAATTGAAATCCATGAAATTCTTGTATGAAATAAAATATTTCAAATTATATTTATTTTAATATTATTATTATCATTTATTTGATTCTTTCATAAATAAATCAATTAATGCACCATAATTATGTCACTATTTAATTTAATAATTTATCTCTTAAAAATTATAAATAAATTATCATGATGAAGGTAATCTATTTATATTAATAGGGGATATTCAAAGTCAAATAAATATTTTATATTACCCATATTAAAATTGTTTTATTAAGGATAGACATATTTATGAAATATTTGCATTTAATTTAAATTAAATGTTATAAAAGACATAATCACATCAAAATGGATTCCAAAGGTTAAAACATTGACAGAAGGAGGTTTTTTGTGGATAATAACTAATCCAATAATATGTTGAAATGTTTGAGGGTAATTTTATAATTTTATAATATTAATTTTACCTTTATTTAAGCTATTTTCCTTCAAACATGGTAACTAAACTACAAATGTTACTATTGAAAAATATATTTTTGATCCTATTAGAACAAAATTTTAATATTTATTAAATCCATGTGTCTTAATTTTTGAAATTTAAATTCACATTAATAGTTAAATTAGTATAATGTTAATCACGTTTATGGAACGTGAAAACATGTTTTAGAAATAAAAACATTAAAACATTCATAATGTTTTTATATCAAATTTCAATGTGAAATTGATTCCGAAGACCAAAATTGGATTAAATGATAAAAAAATAATTAATTATACATTAAAAAATTTAAAAATTATAACATAAATATATAATTAACATAGATGAAAAAGTAGTCTTGAATTAATATACCTTATTTTTTACTCTTCATTAAAAATAAATATTATCTAAAAAATACAAAAAAAATTAACCATAGTAAATTTCTATGTACCAATTACAAAGAAAAATTTTCATTTTTCCTATTTTAATTTTAATAATTCTAATATTTAAAATTAAATGTTGTTATCTATTTATATGTTGTAAAAATACATTTTAAAAAAACAAATTGATCTTTCTATAACTAAATTGGATTTATTCTTATATTAAGAGCATAAAATTTATTGGAATAAAGAAAAAACACTTAATAAACATTGTAAACATCATATAGTTAGTTATATTAAATACCTCCAATATAATGTCTAGGTGATAAAAACCATTTAAAATAATAATATTAATAATGTTATATTTTTTGGTATAACTCAGTCTTCTGTAAAACATAAGATATCGAAGATAACAATTGTTGTGTATCAGTTACGCTATACGACACAGAATCCTAATTAAATTAAAATTTGTATCTAATTCATAAATTCTAATAAATATGAAAGAGTATTATTCTATAATTGCCTGGGATGTAACATCAGTCTTGGATAGTGTTTTAGGTTGAAATGGTTGGATATAAGCAAATAATATCACGAGAGGTAAAAGATTATCTTCTATTATCCCTTTTTAATGTAAATTCATAATAATAGGACGTTTTATTTTCTATTGATTTTTATTATTGAGTTTATAATCAATCAAAATTTTTGATATATAATTACCTATTAATGAGAGATTATTTGTCCCTATAATTAATACCTCACTTAAATAAATTTTGATAAAATCCAGTTTTCATCCAAAATGATGATTTCATTTTCCATTACTACCTTTATATTAAGAATACCAAACCATACATTCATTCTCTCTTATTCACATATATTTTAACATAGTAAATTGATAGGATAATTTTATATAGTATACACACATTCCATACTCATGGGTTAGAATGATAATATCAATTCTAATGATATATGATCTATGTGGAACACATAAGGTTTGATATATGAAGAGTGAACCCTAATAAGAATACAATGATTTTAGAGTATAAGTAATCTATATAAGTTAAATTCCAATGATACCTATCAAGCATTCATATTTAATTTTTTATTATTAGTTGGTGAAAACCCTTTGTAATCTCTTTTTTGAATCCATTGTGGTAAACGATGGTGAAATGATTGTGAATTTTTAATGTTTTTATTATGGCCAAAAATTTATGTTATTACTAATTTACTTATAAACAAAATCTTATATTAGTACACATGAATTAATAATTATAATCTTTTATTATATCTCATGTTTTACCCATGATGATCATTCTTGTTTTATTTCCTTTCATTATCGGTTATTGGTCATTATACTTAACCATTTACATTGATGTATATCCCTTGTAAATCCTCTAAAATGAGGTTATCTAGGATTTATTTATCAATGAGTCATTTATTATGGATAAATAAATTTTATTTTTATGTTTTCATTATGTACGTATGTATTATATACATATTTTCGGAGTAAATGAACCTCAAAATATCATTGGTTGTATCAATTTTACACTTGTGATATGAAATTGTGAAAAAATAATATATTAATATTCATGATCTATATAGTTTGTATCAAATGTATTGATTTTTTATTTATAAAAATTTGGACTAGAAAACAATAGTTAATACTCTAGGGATATTTTTAAGGATAGAATAATAATATTTCGGGAAATTATAATGTATGTTATTTCATAGATATGAAATCATGGTCCAGATAAAACAAGTGGATGTGCATGTGACATAGATATACCTGGTAGTAATCTCTAAGAAAATTTCTAGTTTGGTATCCATACGATATTCATCCATTGCATAATGATTGGGAATAATATTTCACACATGTAACGTCTTTATCCATCTTCATTGGCATGAGAAGTTGGTGATATGCTACTTGGACTTAGGTGACATTCCCAAGGCACCAAATTATGGTAATAAACATCGAGGGATTTAGGAAGAACTGTGGACTGATTTTCCCTTAGAGATAATCTACCCTACCACACATATACAAAGACACCATAACTACATGCTTAATGTCATCAAAGTACACCCCAAAAAATATTTTAACATTAAACAACTAAACTATTACATATAAATTCCCATATACCTAACACAACAACCCACAACATCCCAATATAAATGTACCATGAATTATACAAAAAAATACCAAATTAAACCATGACACACATCATGGATGAGAACTATGATCAATGATCCAAAAACCACAACACCGTCCAAGCGTCATGACGAACCTCTAGAAAATTGATATGCTTTACCCTTACCTGTGTCTCGGAAAATAACATCTACAAAAGCATAAAATTCCAAAGTCGGGGGTGAGTTAAAATAATAAGTAGGATTTCCCCAGATGAATTACATACACATGCCACTAGGATAGAACCACTAGAACATTAAAATAATTAGTTTATATAAAACATCAAATAGTGCAACAATTTCCAACAAGCCAAACACTCCTTTACCAAAAAATATTTTACAAAAATCCACACAATACAAGGGAAATCCAAATGACCATGGCATAATCAGAATACCATCATTTGTTAGCACAATAATTTCACCTTGAATAACCCTAAACAAACAAAGCATAACTATAGGGTTTCACATACCTAAATTGGTATAAATTATTATGGCACTTCCGTCCAAGCCCATTTACTCCTTTCCCAATCAAGTGCTACTTCATGCCCAAATATCCTTAATATTGTAACTTCTATCCACTACCAATCCCAATTTTATAGTTGTACTCCCCACCCACATAACACCACATTGAACACATGCCTAAATGTTTTTCCAATAACAAGAATATTCATTTTCTAAAGCCACCACAACATGGAAAAACTATTTCAAAACCAAAAAATATCATAGAACATATTTAATTCCATAACACATTTCAATAAAATACACTTTTTATTCTATCCCACTTTCATAAACCATTTCTATAATCCAAACCATGAAACAAAATTTAAAATTAACATTTTCAAATAAAACAACAATAAAGAACATTTCACCGAAATCACACATTTTACCAAAAAAATCCACAAAACATCAAAAAGGGGTATCAATCAATATTCAAAAAACATAATCATAAATAATTTTAAAGAAAAATGCATTTATTAAAACAGTGTATTCAAGTTCTATCAAAATTGTGTATAATGAGAAGCTACCAACCATATAGTTTCAGTGAAATTCACTAACTCACAACTACACCACAAATCCGAGTGGAATATTCACTAAAACTGCCTTAGATCACTTTACCTAACCTCAATAAGTAAGAATATAATAATTTTAGGAAACAAAAAAACTCTATATCTACTTGTGACTAAAGTATATCCTGAATATCAAGAGACGTAGAGATTTAGATCTAAGTAAACCCAAAAAAGAAACATGAGGGAAGGCTTACAGGAAGAGAATATCCTTCACCCCACCTTGAAAAACCTTCTAATAGATTATAAAATGAGTGAGATATCCCTTATAACCCTTGAGAACCAAAAATAATAAGTAGGGTTCTTATGTGAGATGAGGGGATGAGTTTAGGGAAAATCCCTAGGGAACCCATAATAAAAAAAACATACTTTTTATTTCCATGCATGGTTACCTCACATGGTTAGGAAAACCATGCGAAAACCATATGCATGATACTACCTCAACAGAGACACCTTGTGAATTCCACACATGATTATGAAAAATGTGTGACTCCAACTACATCCAATTGCATTGTTTCCTTGACATCCTACACAGTTTTCCTTAACTGTGCTCAAATTGTACCCCCAAAGAAATGCCCCAAAACTATTCTAAAAGCTGCCAAAATGCTCCCAAACAATAGCCAAACACATTAAGTACATAAAACTTCATAAAAATAGGTTACATACCTCAAACCATTGGTACTATATTCTCCCTAGTTTTGGAAATTCCTTTAATAGATTTAGAGAACCATCGCTTTTCCAAAAGTGCTCGGTACGTTGCTTGACCTTCTCTTTTTCCTTCTCCCATGTCTCCTCTTAAATATGATCATTCTACTACAAAACGTGAAATAGAATAATTTTTTTACCATGAAATAATTTCTTCTAGCTATCCACAATTCACACTAGCACGTGCACAAATATTGAATCTGACACTGGCTCAACCTGATACGAATGAATCACGTAGTCACAATCCTGTTGATACTTTTTCTGTGTTGACACATGAAACACATTGTGAACCTAACTAAACCATGGTGGAGAAGAAAAATGATAATAAACATCTCCAACACCCTCATGTATCTCAAAATTTAAAATATATATCAGAGATAACATTCCCTACTTTCCAAACAGACGATGTCCATGCATATGATATATTGAAAAAAACACATGATCTCCCACCTAGAATGACAATGGTCATCGAAAATGATCCAAATATTATTTTTTAAGAATATGTATCATCCCCATTATTTTCATGATCAAATTGATTTTGTCTATTATCTCATGGATAAGGCAGAAGCCCATCCAATGAAATCTCACTGATTTTCACCCAAAAAATTGGAGAATGAATTGGATACCCATACAATGCATCAAAAGGATTCATTTGTATCTAGGTATGATAACTATTATTATAAAAAATTACACCAATGTAAATTGCTCCTCCCATGAACCTCCAAAATCCATCACACATGCCAGTATCAAATCTTATAATGTTTGTATCATTCTCTTAGATTTCCCATCTGTCTGAGGAAGATACACGGTGCTCATTGTCAATTGTGTCCCATGGTCTTGCTGCACAGATTTCCTAAAATGACATGTAAAGCTTATATCTATATATAATAGAATTGAAATTGAAACACTATGACTCTACCATTTTACATATATCTATTTTGGAAATATCCTCCACCATATGAGATTCACGAAAATGGATCATATGGGACAACTTTGTGAGCCGATCCACGATCACCCATAAAGGAACATTCTTTCTGAACATTCATGGGAGCCCTATAACAAATAAATTGTTATTGGTTTTCACATATAGATAAGAATAGGTAAAAATTACAACATACTCACTGGATTTGATACTCTGTCTTGACTTGTTATCAAGTCAAGCATCTCAATATAAAACCGACCACATTTTTTTCATACTAGCCCAACATAATTTCACTTTAAACACCTTATACATTTTCTAAATTCGTGGATGGATAGTGCATCTGAAATGATGATAATCCCTAATAATTTCATCCTGATAATCCACCTGTACAACAATCCGATTCTAAAAATACAATATTGAATTCCCATCCAGTTCCCACCCCAAAATTGAGTATAAACTTCATCTCCAGACACTCTGAATTTATCAATATTTTCCACTTTAGTCAATCAAAACAATTCCAGAATCAATGAAATCGGTAAAATAACCTCTCTATCACCATGTTCCTATCATTCCAACCGCATGTCGACTATAACCAAAATCAACTGCCACTGATCTGATACCGGTTTCACAACAAGAGAATATGATTTCCTACTAAATTCAACCTCCACGTGATTTCCCTTACATGGTGTGTAAATTAATATGAAATTAAATATATAGAGCTAATCCATCCATATCCTTTCCTCAAAATAAAATCTTTGTGAAAAAACATGGTTCATGGTATTATAATCTGTAATGACCTTGAATTTCTCATCGAATAGATAATGACCCCATATTTTCAAAGCGTGAACCACTACTGCCAACTACGAATCATGTGTTGGGTAGTTCTGCTCATTAACTCTCAATAATAAATAGACATACACAACCGCATGATCCCTTGAATTAGAACACAACCTAACACTTATCCGTGTTCATCTTAATACACAACATATTTTTTCCCTAGTTCGGGTAGAACTATGATTGGTGGTGATGAAAAGAAACCGTTACGTTCATCAAAATATTTCAGACAATGCTCATTCCAATGAAATGTAAAATTCTTCCTTGTCAATTTTTCCGTCGGTGTGTATAATTGTGAGAGATCATGAAGAAAAAATAAGAAATATCCATATAGACTAAGGAAGCTCCATATTTCGAAGAAATTTGATTGTGGTTTCCATGAAATAACTGTCTCTATCTTTTTAAGATCAAATGAAAGACACTTATCAAAAATAAAATAGCCAAGGAAAAAACATCATGTTTCCAGAATCCACCCTTCAACAAATTTTCATATAATTAATGATCTCACAGTATCCCCAGAACTATCCCAAAGAACTTCTCAGGCCCCACCCTTGTCTTAGAATACACTAATATATCATCAATAAATACCACTACAAAAAATCATGATATTTCTTAAATATCTGATTCATATATTCCATAAAAACCACAGGTGAATTTTTTTCATAACAATGGTCATAACCTCATACTCTTAATGGTTATATATACCTATAAAATTAGTTTTTGTAATATCCTCCTTTCATACATGGAACTGAGGATACACTAATCGAATGTCAATCTTGCAGAAAAAATATTCTCCCCTCAACAAAACAATCAGGTCATAAATACAAGGAATTGGATATTTATTCTTTATCATAACGTGGATGAGGTTATAATTATTGACACATAGACTTAGATTTCTATATACTTTTTTAATAATAAAAACTGGTTCTTCCCATAGAGATATACTTGGATGGATAAACCCTTTCTTTTCTAGATCTTCCAACTATAGTTTCAATTCTCTCAAATTTATTAGTGACATCCAGTAATAAAGAAGTGAGATAGAACTCGACCATGAAAGGAGATCAATCATAAACTCCAATTCACTCTCATGTGGCATCCCTAATAATTCACTTTTAAAGTTATCCAAAAATTCAGAAAACAATATTGTAAACTATTTTTCTCAAATCCTTCCATTGAATAAAATAACAACATTGCCAATTAATATGAGACCGTGACAACCATTGGTGCCAAAAAAAATCACTACCTTTTTTATTTTTATCTCATCTAATGATATGTCCGACACCATCAACCATTGTGAAACTAATTGTTCGTGAAAAAAAGTTGATGTGGGCCTTAAATCATTCCAACAAAATGAGTCTTATGATTATAGCATAATCATCCATCTCAAGAACTGGGAAATCATACATTAAATCACCCCTATCCATAACTAAAAAAATTCCCAACACAACAATTCTTGGTGATCTATTTGAAAAAAAAGGAGTTTGATTTTTTAAAACCCAAGGAATCATTTCCACAACAAAACCCATCAAACTAACAATATGAGAAGAAATAAAAGAATTTTATGCACCAATATCTAATAATGTTTACATCAAGGAATAATTTAAAAATAATCACACCTTTCTCTATGTATGTTCCCAGATGATCATCAATTAAAACCTTTTCTACTTTATATATCTACTTTCATTCCACAATATTCTCTTTATTTCCCGGAAAAGGAGTCATGATATTCATTTAATCACCCTGACTAACATTACTCAATTGACCATGGGTATGCTATTGAACCTTCCCTATCAAGGCATACAATGTCTATGACCCATGAGTAGTGTCATGACCACCTAACCTTAAAGGATGATGACAATAATTTTGAATATTACCCATCTTGTTACAATTATGACATCCCTAAGGTTGTGATGTAAAATACCTTTCGATTTGGCCTATAGAACCAAACAAAAACATCTTGGAAGGAAAAATACAACAGATGACGAGCAAGAACTTCCAAAATATACATTTTCAGCTTCACATTCAGTTCTACCAGTGCTCCCATGACTTCAAATATACTATTAGTTCTGTTCAACAATGCTTCTTCCTTTTTCAGTTATAAATCACCCAAAAAGATTAGCAGATTTTTCTTTTAAAATATAAAAGCATGATACACATGCTTTCCTCATCCACAATATTCCAACATGAAACAACATGGAATGCTTGAATTATACTCTACAATGGCTTCTAGTTCACATGGGGATCAGTTGCAATCAAATTTTCAATAGCCTCCTCTGATTTGTCTCTACGACGCATACCCAGTTCCATTTCAATTTATACAAAAACAACCATAAGTATCACTCCCTTATCAAAAAAGGGATTACAATATCAAATTAAATTACATTTAAACTATCACAACCAATATTTCCACAAGATCACATTTCCCATGATGGGCCATTTTTGATAAATTCTCCATGTTTTTAAAATCGACCCATTTAATAAATACCACAACCATAAAAAATTAAAATCCGAAAATTTGATAATAATTTAATGATATTTCACTAGTCCTTATATTTATATCAAAACATAAATCTTTATTCCGAATGAAATATGAAATCCTAGTGGGATGTCATTTCTACCATGCATTCCATGATTATCTCATTGGATACACCCATGACAATGGGATTTACAATTCCTATAAGTGCCTTGAAAACACTTACGTACCCATAAACCTGTTAATATGATTCTCAAAAAAAGGTCAGCTACTTGTTTTTATTCAATAAATTTGATGTTCCAATAATCCAACACATTACTACCATCTCAAATAAAATAATATACCAAAAACAAATGCCAACCCCAATACCAATACCTGATGAAAAGGAACAAAATCACATGGAATTCCTAGACTGAACAATCTGATAATACTTATAACGTTCGGTTCGTTCCTCATTGTCTTGAGAAGGTTGTGACACGCTACTTGGGCTTATGAGATGTTCCCAAGGATCCAAAGCCTTAAAAATAAACACTGAGGGATTTGAGAATAATTGGGGAATGATTTTTCTTTATAGATAATCCACCCAACCACACATGTCATAACCAACCGTAGCTACATAATTCTTGTCATAAAAGTACACCCCAAACAATATCATACAGAGAAAAAACCAAACTATTCTGTATCAATTTCAATAAACCAAATAAAAAACCCACAACATCCCAATATTTGAGTACAAATTATAAGACTCAAAAACTAAACAAAAATGAAACCACGACACACTCCCTTGCTCTGTTCCAAGATCCATGCTCGAGGAACCAAAATATTGTCCATGTATCAGGACAAACTGCTAGATAATGGGTTTATTTACACCTACTATTGTTCCGAAAAATGTCACTTGTACCATGCCACTTTTACCCAAATCCTCACAATACAATGTAAATACGAACAACCATTCCAAAACCCATTTACCAAAATATGTTTTCACAAAAATTTCCCCCTTTAATAACCCATAATAAAAAATGTATAACTATAGGATTTCACATTCCCAAACCGAAAAAAATTATGGTGTCACTTCATGTTTATGCTTATTTAATCTTGTCCCAATCTAGTGGTACATCATGCCCACATATCCTTGATGGTGACCCTCACAACAACTATCCACCCTTTTTTATAGTGTTACTCCCCACCCACTTCAAACAATAACCAATACATGCATAAAATATTTACCGATAACAAGTATATACACCCGCCAATGCCACAACAATATACCACAGCTAAGTCACAACCAAACAATCACTTAGGACTGATTTCATGCCATATCACATTTCAATAAAATTCCTTTTTTATTAAAGCACATTTTCACAAACCATTTACAAAAACCAAACCATGAAACAGATTTAAAAATTAAGATTTTAAAATTCAACTATATTAATGAAAATTTCACTAAAATCACCCATTTTCCCAAGAAAATCTACAAAAATTCACAAAGGGGGTTTCCATTATTCTTCACATATCATAATAAAAAATTAATTTTACAATTGTTTTATTGAAACAAAGGAATCAGTTTCTATAAAAAAGGATTCAAGAGAGAAGACACATACCTTACGGTTTTACTGAAGTCGACCAACTGACAATCGTGCAATAAATCCGGGTGAAATATCCACTAAAACTACCATATATCACTTTTTTACTATAAATATAGCTTAATATCATCATTTTAGGCAGAAAAGAACCCCATATATACATGTGACGAAAGTATATATAAAAACCCGAGAAGATAGAGAGATTTAGATATAAGGAAATCCTTAAAAGACTTAAGATAGAAAGTGTACCAGAAAAGAGTCACCTTTACTACACCAAAAAAACCCTTCTATTCACGTCCAAAATGATTAGGAGATTCCCTATAACCCATGAGAATAAAAACTCATGAGTTTGGGTTGTATGGTAGAAAAATATATGATTTTGTGGAAAATCTACAGTGAACCTAAAATTAAAGACCCAATTTTTATTGCCACACACATTTAACAGACACACTTTTGAAAATTGTGCCCTAACTGTGCGCATGATACTAACTCAAATAGGACCCCAAATGCTTTCCTCACATGGCTAGACAAACATTTCACAAAACATGTAAAACCAACTACCTCCACATACATGGTTTATTGGAGATCTGGCATGGTTTCCCTTAACTGTCTTAAATCACAATCCCTTATAAATTCCGAAAACAATTTTGAATCCGTCCCTAACTCTCCCAAAAATTATCCGACCACTTTACATACGTAAAAAGATATAAAACAACATTTTATACATCAAAATGGGGTTGCTAAAACACTTGTATATAGATTCCTACTAGATATACTTTTGATAATTCATATGGTCTTTTAAAACCATTGTAATATATTTGGATATAATTCTATGGTAGAAAACAAAATATGGAAGAGGCCATATATAAATTATATTAAAATATATAAATTCATGTATTAAGATATGTATATCAATTATGAGTAATCTTATCCATGTTTATAGGTGAACTTTTATATCTTTATTTTTTTAATACCCTCACCTATTTTTTACAATATTTTAGACAATGGTTGAATATAAGAGGAATCAATTAAAGAAAAAGTGTGATGTAAAATGTGATTATTTCCCTAAAATAATTTCTAATATGATGGGAGGATTTGTACACATCATTGAAATAATTTAAAAATTTGTTTGATTAATTAATATTAATATGAATTTTTAAAAATTCCAATATTCTCTTAATAGAGAATATTTTTTTATTGTGTCCTTTATATGACAAAGTAAAAATAATTTTATTAGATCTTTTTATCCCCTGATTATGGAATAATGGATAAACACAGTTAAGAAAAAATTATATACACTATTATTATGAGAAATAGAATGTATCATTGGTAGTATATTATATAGATGGAAAATCAAATTAACAGTGGATAATGATCTAGAACTAGATGCTGAAGGCCAATGTATAATATATTGAATGGGATTATTTTTAAAAACTATTTTTCAATGAGTATTTTCCTCAAAAACATAAAACAAAAATGGAAGATTAATTTTATTATTTGACAAAAAAATAAGAATGATCCTATGAGATGTTATAAGATAAACTCTAGAGGGCCTTCAAAATATGTATCAAACATTCTCATTAACTATAATGGTAAGATAAAAAGATTATTTTGTGGACAAAGACCATTGTTAAATAAATCAGTAGAAATTATATACTTTTCATGATACAAGTAGATAATGAATTTTACCTCAATTTGTATATGTATTTTACATATAAAAATTGGACTCATATATATAATTATAAGATTGGGAGGATGGATATAAATCATTTGGAATTATTTTGACCAAGAAATATATGGGAAAACGCTACAAATATATGTGTCCAAAAAGTGTGGGAAAAAGAATTCAGGTAAGTTTCAAAAATGATGCGGAGAGTGTCACAAGTGGATAAAGGATTTCAATATCGATCAAAAGATTTATAAATATGTAAATCCTAAAAATAAAAATGAAAATTTAGAATTAAATATTGCACAAGATTATCCTACATTTTAATTCATTATGTGTGCGGTGCATGTAAATTTTACATACCAATGTAAAAAATTATATGATAATAAAAGGAAACTTATATAAATCCCCTTAGAGGTATATCGAAAAGTTGTGATTTTTCTATCATGATGGTTAAAATTATTCCTCTAAATGATTTTTTATTAGGTATACTCATTTTATAGTTAAATCTTGGAAGTATATTGTATGATTATAGTTCAATGGTGATTATTATTTCATTATTGTTTCCCAATATAATCAAGTTATATCTATAACTTTTGGTGGTAGAATTCTGAACAAAAATGTTTTGTGGTATAATTCAATCATCAATGATATATAGAGATTTACCTAATACATTTACTAAGTATAATCTACTAATATACACAGATATAATTCCAATGGTGTAATTTGAGAAAATACCAAGGAAAAAAGTTACATACAAATTATAATTCAACAATAAAACACTAGAGGAGGGAATATTATGTTTACATTATGGGACAACCAGTATTTTTTTGGAGGAG
This sequence comes from Viscum album, assembly GCA_963277665.1. Taxonomy (NCBI): domain Eukaryota; kingdom Viridiplantae; phylum Streptophyta; class Magnoliopsida; order Santalales; family Viscaceae; genus Viscum; species Viscum album. Next base: position 107,924,307 of record OY728130.1, read on the forward strand.
AGAAATCACATCCCAATTTTTGTTTATAACCACATCCTACATTAATATTTTTTTAAATAATTGAAGTGAAATAATAGAATATTAATGTATCAAGGTGGGAAATGTACACATTGTTTGATAATAAATTTATTTAATACCAAATTAATTATTATGTCCTCACATATAAATTGATGTAAAATTCTCATTTGAACTCATTAATTGATCGAAGATAATATAAAATATCCCAAAAAATAGAATATGTGGTGTTATAGGAATTGGAGATGAAATATCCAATATTTTAATAAAATGTCTTATTTGGCCAAGTGTTTCTTATTGTAGAGAAACAATTAATTTTTTGAAAAATAAATATGGATAAATGTGCGTATCTATTTATTTTAGAGAACATAATAGGATCATATTAAATGATAGATACTATCAAAAAATGAATTTTAACTTATTTTACTAGCTTCATTGGACTCAATTATTCTTTAATATCAACCTCTAATTGGTGTACCATCAGCTAATGGTGAGTAAATAAAATATTTCAATATCTTATTTCCAAAAAAAAATCATTATGTGTTTTTTGTTCTCCTATTTTCACTCACTTGTGATCTTTACATATTTATGGAAATTATGAATATAGTATGTAGTGACTACATTAAAAATAGTTTATTGATATGTATTTATTTTTTATATTATATTACAAAAGTAAATAGATGAATGTGTTTCATCTGAGGATTATATTAAAATCTCTAAAGAAACATAATCAATATGGAAAATACATTTTAGGTGAGTTTTTCTCACAACAAGTAGAATTCATTGGACAGTTTGTGAACAGTAAAGTAATATTAGTTGATCCAGCAATGATAATAGTATTAGAGGAGAAGCCTCATCATACTTATGTGGCTGCTATTAATAGTTCTCCTTGTAGATCCTGATACTAGAAAATGTTTTTGAACAACATTTTTAGTGTTTAATATAAACTAAAAAATCCAACTAAATATTGAATTATGTTTATCTAAAAAACGTGTGTGAATAGGGAATTCATTAAATGAAAATGTGGATTTTCAGTCTACATGTTCTAACACTACCCTCTAATAATGAAATATTTATAATTTAAAAGGTTTTATAATTTTATGGAATTGGAATTTTTCTAATATAGAATGGCATGGTGATTTTCTATAATTATTGATTGTTAATGAAAAAATAATAGAACAATCGTACCCATGATTTTTAATAAGATTCCTTTATCAATACATAAAAATTATTTAGACACTATATTTATTGGTATAAGTGTTATATATACTCATATAAAACAATTTTTGTATATATTCACATAAAAGGAACTAATCATGAGACAAAAGAGATAGTTGAATATTAATATGGATGGAGATTATTTTATAAATTATCAACTAGGAAGAGAACCCATGGTTGTGAATGCATTATGTAGTAAATATCATGGAGTTATTATAATGTTGAGGATTTAAGGTGATAAAATGATCTTGGATAATAATAATATGTATATTGATATCAAAAGGGAATGGAAATACTCAGTCCCATCCCAAGTGAGTTTTCCAAACATAATTATAGGAAACAAATCAAGAAAGCACAAAGAGATGATCATATATTACAAAATAAGATATAAGCTATAAAAAATAAGATTTTTATTGTGTAAAATGTTCTAAAAATTGGAATAATTATTATTTTTATAAGGTTATGTCCATATACAATATATTTAATGGAAGAGAAGATAGATGAATCTCATAACTGAACATTCACTAGAGATCTTGTATGCACCATAATGTACAGGGTTATGTATTTTCATTGCGAGTGGTTTTGTATAAATAGGGAGAACTTTTATTACAGAGAAATATGTTTATAATGTCAAAAAGTGAAGTACACATAATATCTTCCCAATGGAGGGATTAGAATACTACCCACACTTTTGTTAAATTGGGAAAGCATCACTATGGAAATTTTTGTTGGAATTATAAATACTTCCAATGGAAAAAATTCTTTATGGGTAATCATTGATAGATTTAAAATATTTTCCATTTTTATAATTATAAGATGATTTCTCTCTTAAGGAACATTCCGACATGTATATTCCATAATTGGTGAGACTTCTTGAAGAACCAATTTTAGTTATATCAGAAAAAGATCATAGATTAACATCTATGTTCTATAGGATCCTCAAATAGAAAGTAAATACTTATGTAAAACATATCACAAACTATTATCCTTAAATTGTTTATTATTTTGATATCATATTAAAAATATATATGACATGTTATATGCAAGATCATTTGATTTTCAAGAGACTTGTGACTAAATTTTTTATTTTTATATTTCTACAATAATAATGGTGTTCACTTTATTATTTAAATTGATCATTATGAAAAACATTATGGGAAAATGTTCATAACTCCACCAAGTTATGATGAAATTGGAAAAGGGAAATATCTAGGACTAGACATTGTGAAATAGATTACAGAGAAGATAAATGTGTCTAGATACATATTAAGGTTGTTCGAAGTATTTAAAAGAGTTATAGTGAAATATAATTAAGGTATTATGTTTTAATATAGGGGATCATGTACTTTTAAAAATATCACCATGGAATGGGGTCATGATATTTGGTAGGAAGGAGATCTTATTCCAAGGTATGGTGGACCATTGAGATTATAGAGAATATTGGAGTAGTTAAAAATCCATTATAACTACCACAAAATCCATCCAAGGATCATGATTTCTTCCACATATCACTATTAATAATGAATATGTTATACATAACACATAATCTAGAAAAAAATTGGTGTAATTAGAAACTCATTAATTTATAATGAAGAAGGAAATTTGATTCATGATGAAAGGGAATATTTGTTTAGGAATAGTAAAACACAAATACATTAATTTTTTAATAATAAAATGATTGAGTAATAAAACATGGTGTATAAATATTATATAAAGATGAAATTCATCCACATATTTTAAGGGGGACGCAAATTTCTTTGGGAAACATTTTAAGAGGGAAAATGTAATGAACAAATATTTTATCAATGGAAACTTTATTATGAATTAATTCATGTTTAATAGTTAGTAATATAATATAAAACACACAATTATCTTTATATTAACATATAATGTGATATACAAGAAAATTTTTACCTAATAAAATTTAATAATGGTGTTTTGTATGATAAACATATGTTTCACAAAAAAGAGAATAATTAAAAAATTTCCACCCCGAATAAAAAGATTTTAAATTTCATTAAATAAAATTTTATTCCCATAAATATTATTTATAATCAATATATGGGTATCTAAATTATAATATAATTTTATTAAAACCCATGCAATTTTTCAAAGAGTTATAAATGTGATCATGTCGCGAGATTAGATTTTCCCAAAAAATAACCATCGTTTATTATAAAAATTAAATTTCTCACATTTAGAAAAATATTTTGATAAAATTGATCTAATTTTTGAAATAATAATATCATATTTATCATATGGTTAATTTTTTGGATTTTTCTAAAGAAGAATATTTTTTGGTGAATTTTGAAAGTACTATATTTGAATGAAAACTGTAAAACAATAAAACATAATCATATAATAAATATTGTGTTAAAAAATTTAAAAAATAGGACCTAATATAAATATATCATAATTATTAATATTAAATTTATAATTTTAATTTAAAAACATATAGTATAAATTGTGAATCAGAAGTTATAACTTTTAGTAAATAAATTTTTATGTTAAATTTATTTTATATTATAGAATGTATTTTTTATCACCTTTAGAAATTGAATCATGTAAAATGGATTTTATATTTAGAATAATATACAAGGAATTATATATTTATTGAAATTTCAATTTTAATCACAAAAATATGTTACTGAGGTAAAAAGGGAGCATCCATAGTAATGGTAAAATATAATAAAATGTCAAAAATAAAAGGAATGTAATAAAATACCAAAATGTAACACAATTAAATTCATGTTTAATGATTTTAATTACCTTAAACAACATTTTATCATTTATTGTCAATAATATGTTTTTAAATCATTTCCATGCAATATTTATTAACCTTAATAATGAATTAATCAGTATTTTAACCCATAAATCCCTCATATTGCATGTATAAATAACCAAACCCTCTTTACATTTTACCACATGAAAATAATAATTTATATTATAATATATCTATCAAGGAGTTTCTTATGTTTCTATCTCTTAAATATTCAAGTGTTTTATTTGTTCAAAGGGTCTGCACCAAGCTACGAATCTCAATAGTGGTAAGGGATTATCTACCTCTTTATTTTTTAAGTACTTTCATTGTAATAAGAACAATACATTTTTATTTATTATGCATTTATGAGTTTATATAAATTAATTTACTTATCAAAGTATTCCTTAATAATGAAATAATACTTTTCCCTCTCATTAATCCCACTCTATAAACTATTTTTCAAACTCTGTATGCTTCGATAATCATTCTTTGAGATTCCATAAAATAAAATTATATTAAGAATACCCAAAAATACGTTCACTAAAGGATATTAAAATAGATATGTATATAAATAACTTATTTGTGAAATCCATACATAAAAAAATTAATCATTGGTTATAATGATATAATACATTCATCTGATATAAGATACATTTGGAACATTTAATCCTATACATATAAAGGCTTAATCATTATAGTACTCCAATGCATTGAGAAATAAATCATTTATAAGTAATAAAATCTACGGATACCATTGAATCATTCCTTGATAATTTATTTTGTTACCTTTTTTATCAATCTGGGTAACATTTTTTATGATTCCCTTAAGAGGATCCTTTGAGATATTATTATGAATATCTCATATTTTTATTAGAGCCAAATTTCTTTTTTACTCCTCATGAATTTATGATGATTAAATTATATTATTCATCATGTTTTTATAATAAATATATATTATTATACCTTATAAATTACCTATTATTATTATTCCCGGTCTTTTTTATTTTTTACTTAATAAGATTTATGTTCACCGTTTTTTATTGTAGTATGTCCCTAGTAAATCACATGCATTTATGTAAACTAGGAATTATTTTTAATGGAGAATTTCAATAGGGTTTAATATATTTTGTGTGTAAATACTTGACGTCTTGTTTGACAAGTTTCAAAGACATTAACCTTATAAAATCCATGAAAGTGTCTGTATAATATTTTGATAAATAATCATTTAGAAATTATATATGTATAGGTTTTATCGCCATAGAAGCAGTTAGAATAATTTTACACAATAAAAATGGATATATAGATAAAATAATTTTAGGTATTTCTTCATTTGAAATTTACTATAATGATAAAATGATATTATTGTACATAATAGTGTTTTGTGTCCATTATATTATAAATTTATATTGATAAAATGAAGAAATGTTTTATAAAAGATGTTTTGTTGTAACTTTCATTGGTTATCATCTAGATGTAAGGGGATATAAATTTTATGAAAATTAAATATGGAAGAATGTTTATATTTATAATGTAATTGTGTTTTAACATTCAATAAATTAATGTATAAATAAAATAGGATGTTCTTGAAGTGATATTTATGATTATAAGATAGAAACCTCAATTAAATTCATGAATTATTGAATATTATTATGATGTTAATGTGAAATATTATTATTCAACTTTATAAAATGATGAATAGTTATAAAATTTAGTTTATTCATAGTTAAGGAATCTAATATGTGTAGAAAAAATATTTATTGATCAAGACCAATGGGTTTAAACAAGGAGATACTTTAATGAAAAAAACAAACCACAATTTATATTAGTTTGAACCTAGAATTGATGTAAAATCATTAAAATGTAAAAAATGGTAGGACTATATCAATTATGAATTGCACTATATTGATATGACCAACAGATAAGTTTTGTTATCTTAGTTGATGAAAAAAACCTTTCTTATAATAATGATGGTGTTCCATAACAATTTGACTAAATTATGTGAAGTGATGAGGAATAAATAAATAGTCTTCTATATAGGTTATTCTTTAGTTAAAGTGAGAAACATTGATATGAAATTCACTCTAGTATTATGAATTGAGACATTAGTTATTTGTCATGATATTAATTCTACAATTCAATAAAACATCTTATAAATGTATATTGATTCGATCATCACCAATGGAGATCTTGTAGTGTATGAGAACATAAAGAAATGAAAAGGATTATTTAATAATGAAGCTAATGGAATATTTTACTTCTTAATGAAGGAAATATATGGAATAAAAAACTCTGTGGTGTTGGCATATTTAAAGAAGGACAAATTCTTTATGGCTTTAAATATCAAAATATTATGATTGGAGAATAACATAAAAAAAGAAAATTAATATGTATATATTATTATTATTGTTCAAGCTAATGATATAATATTTTTTTATAATTCATAATGTGTTTGAATGGAATATTCTTCTCAACTAAATAATTTTTTTTGATTTCCTTATGAGGAGAAATGGCGTACTTCTTAGATCATTAAATTTAATAACAGGAATATTACATTAATATTTCTCAAAATAATTAAACTCCAGAAATATATATTATGTTCAGTATAAAATATAAAAATGATGTATATACATTAATAATAATGTAAATAAAACACTCCAAGTATGATGAAGGTAAATAGGAAAATCAAATTGAATTTTAAAAATTCATTGGTATTGTAATTTAATACACTGATGTGAGATAAGATATTGTTTATGTTTTAATGTTGTGTCAAAGAAAAAAATGTTCACTAAAGGAACCTCATTTCATGGATATGATAAAAAATCCAAGTTATATATATGGTTCTGTTTTTATGGATTTAAATTCAATACTAAAAATACTCAAACATGTATGTATTTTTATATTCATATTGGGAAAGAAGAATTGATGATAGTATGTATACATCAATGAGAGTAGTCTTCATGGGGTATTGATAATTTTATTTTAAGGCATATTAGTAATTTTATGTTACATTTTTTAAAATAGAAGTACAATATGTCTCTACAACTTAGGCAGTATCCTAGTTAATATGGATGTGACCCCAGTAATGAAATATCATGGTGGATGTAATGTTTCTATTACTATAATGTTATTAAAATCCAAGTGTGATCAATATTTTAATGAGTATGATTAAATATAATTGATAAATTCATAAAGATATCTAGCAAAACATCATATAGTAAATTGATGTGAAATTAGAGTTGAATTTAGAGTTTATTTAAACTACATGTCAATTGGTGGATGTATTTACTAATCCATTACCAAAGGATGAATTTTTGAGATTGAGATTAACGATGGTAGTTTAGTATCATTCTCCCAAAGCCTCTGATATGATTACCTAAACACCCTCTACATGTATTTGGATGTTTGTTTCAAAGGTAAAGATAATAACATAAATTTATGTAATATGTTTTACCCTTAATGGGTGAATTTTTTTGAGGAGTTCCCAAAATGGTAAATTCATATAATTCAATGGTGTGTGTGTTGGTAAAATGTTCAAAATATTATAATGTGTTTGTTAAGTATTTAGTGGTATTTCTTTTGATGAAACATACAAGTATATTGTCAATACATGTAAATTTTAATGATATATGGACGATAAATTTTTTAAAGTGAATGTAATATACCCTACTACTGAAAATCCGGCCTTTAGCGGTCGCTCAGCGACCGCCATTGGCGTTCGCTGTTGCCTCGTCGCTAGAGGCTTTCAGCGACCGCCAATGACGGTCGCTATAGAAGGACGGCAGATCGGCCTTCAACGACTGGCAAGCGGTTGTTGCAGCCCCTCTGCCGGGCAGCCTATAGCGACCGCCTATGGCGGTCGCTAGTATAAAAAAAAATTTAAAATTTTTTTTTATTGAATTGAATATATAAATATAAATATAAATATATATATATAAAAATATTCATATATATACTATTAAATACAATATTTTAAATATATATATATATATAATATATTTTAAATGATTTAATATATATATATAATATATATATAATATCAAATATTTATTCTATAATAATTTAAAAACTTTGATTCAAGAAATAATCTAATTTCAGGTCTTTCGGAGCACGTTTGCTCCGAATGGGACCGCCGCACGCCGTTTTGGTGTTTTATGGCACCGGAAAAGCGTTTCCGGCCGCCGCGGTCAAACGGCACCTCCGAATGAGGTGCCGTCTTGCCGACCATTTCACAATTCACGCCCCGGATGTTGTCGTACGGTTTCGTGGCATTCGGAGGTCGTTCGGGTGGTTTTGACCCCCCCAACGCGCCATTTCAGCGCGCCCCGCGCTGCTGAAAAGGACACAATCGGACGTGTCGCGCGCACCACACGTCCGATGGACGTGCGACCTCCTTCTGCATATCAGAAATAATATTTCTATCGTTCCCATGCGGTTTCAGGTCGTTCGGAGCACGTTTGCTCCGAATTGGACCGCCGCACGCCGTTTTGGTGTTTTAGGGCACCGGAAACGCATTTCTGGCCGCCGCGGTCAAACCGCACCTCCGAATGAGGTGCCGTCTGGCCGAACATTTCACAATTCACGCCCCGGATGTTTTCGTATGGTTTCGTGGCATTCGGAGGTCGTTCGTGTGGTTTTGACCCCCCAACGCGCCATTTCAGCGCGCGCCGCGCTGCTGAAAAGGACACAATCGGACGTGCCACACGCACCGCAAGTCCGCTGGACGTGCTGCCTCCTCCGGCATCTCAGAAATAATATTTCTATTGTTTCCGTGCGGTTTTAGGTCTTTCTGAGCATGTTTTCTCCAAATTGGACCGCCGCACTCCGTTTTGGTGTTTAATGGCGCCCGAAACGCGTTTCCGGCCGCCGCGGTCACACGGCACCTCCGAATGAGGTGCCGTCTAGCCGACCATTTCACAATTCACGCCCCGGATGTTGTCGTACGGTTTCGTGGCATTCGGAGGTCGTTCTGGTGGTTTTGACCCCCCAACGCGCCATTTCAGCGCGCATCGCGCTGCTGAAAAAGACACAATCGGACGTGCCGCGCGCACCGCACGTCCGATGGACGTGCGGCCTCCTCTTTCATCTCCGGAATAATATTTCTATCGTTCTCATGCGGTTTCAGGTTGTTCGGAGCACGTTTGCTCCGAATTGGACAGCAGCACGCCGTTTTGGTGTTTTAGGGCGCCGAAAATGCGTTTCTAGCCGCCGCGGTCAAACGGCACCTTCGAATGAGGTTCCCTCTCGCCGACCATTTCATAATTCACGCCCCGGATGTTGTCGTACGGTTTCGTGGCATTCGGATGTCGTTCGGGTGGTTTTGACCCCCCAACGTGTCATTTCAGCGCGCGCCGTGCTGCTGAAAAAACCACAATCGGACGTGCTGCGCGCACCGCACGTCCGATGGATGTGCGGCCTCCTCCTGCATCTCAGGAATAATATTTCTATCGTTCCCGTGCGGTTTCAGGTCGTTCGGAGCACGTTTGCTCCGAATTGGACCGCCGCACGCCGTTTTGGTGTTTTAGGGCGCCGGAAACGCGTTTCCGGCCGCTGCGGTCAAACGTCACCTCCGAATGAGGAGCCGTCTAGCCGACCATTTCACAATTCACGCCCCGGATGTTGTTGTACGGTTTCGTGGCATTCAGAGGTCGTTCGGGTGGTTTGACCCCCCTACGCGCCATTTCAGCGCGCGCCGCGCTGCTGAAAAGGACACATTCGGACGTGCCGCGCGCACCGCACGTCCGCTGGACGTGCTGCCTCCTCCGTCATCTCAGGAATAATATTTCTATCATTCCCGTGCGGTTTCAGGTCTTTCAGAGCTCGTTTACTCCGAATGGGACTGCCGCACGCCGTTTTGGTGTTTTATGGCGCCGGAAACGCGTTTCCGGCCGCCGCGGTCACACGGAACCTCCGAATGAGGTTCCGTATGACCGACCATTTCACAATTCACGCCCCAGATGTTTTTGTACGGTTTCGTGGCATTCGGAGGTCGTTCTGGTGGTTTTGACCCCCCAACATGCCATTTCAGCGCACGTCGCGCTGCTGAAAAGGACACAATCAGACGTGCCGCGCACACCCCGCACGTCCGATGGACGTGCGGCCTCCTCCTTCATCTCAGGAATAATATTTCTATCGTTCCCGTGCGGTTTCAGGTCGTTCGGAGAACGTTTTCTCCGAATTGGACCGCCGCACGCCGTTTTGGTGTTTTATGGCGCCGGAAATGCGTTTCCGGCCTCCGCGGTAACACGAAACCTTCGAATGACGTGCCTTCTGGACGACCATTTCACAATTCACGCCCCGGATATTGTCGTACGGTTTCGTGGAATTCGGAGGTCGTTCGGGTGGTTTTGACCCCCCAACGCGCCATTTCAGCACGCGCCACGCTGCTAAAAAGGACACAATCGGACGTGCCTCGCGCACCGCACGTCCGATGGACGTGCGGCCTCCTCCTGCATCTCAGGAATAATATTTCTATTGTTTCTGTGCGGTTTCAGGTCGTTCGGAGCACGTTTGCTCCGAATGGGACTGCCGCACGCCGTTTTGGTGTTTAATGGCGCCAGAAACGCATTTCTGGCCGCTGCGGTCACACGGCACCACCGAATGAGGTGCCGTCTAGCCGACCATTTCACAATTCACGCCCCAGATGTTTTCGTACGGTTTCGTGGCATTCAGAGGTCGTTCGGGTGTTTTGACCCCCCAACGCGCCATTTCAGCGCGCGCCGCGCTGCTGAAAAGGACACAATCGGACGTGTCGTGCGCACCGCACGTCCGCTGGACGTGATGCCTCCTCCTGCATCTCAGGAATAAAATTTCTATCGTTCCCGTGCGGTTTCAGGTCTTTCGGAGCACGTTTGCTCCGAATGGGACCGCCGCACGCCGTTTTGGTGGTTAATGGCGCCGGAAACGCGTTTCCGGCCGCCGCGGTCACACGGCACCTCCGAATGAGGTGCCGTCTGGCCGACCATTTCACAATTCACGCCCCGGATTTTGTCGTACGGTTTCGTGGCATTCAGAGGTCATTCGTGTGTTTTTGTCCCCCAACACGCCATTTCAGCGCACGTCGCGCTACTGAAAAGGATACAATCGGACGTGTCGCGCGCACCGCACGTCCGATGGACGTTCGGCCTCCTCCTGCATCTCAGAAATAATATTTCTATCGTTCACATGCGGTTTCAGGTCGTTCGGATCACATTTTCTCTGAATGGGACCGCCGCACGTCGTTTTGGTGTTTTGTGGCGCCGGAAACTCGTTTCCGGCCTCCGCGGTCAAACGGCACCTCCGAATGAGGTTCCGTCTAGCCGACCATTTCACAATTCACGCCCCGGATGTTGTCGTACGGTTTCGTGGTATTCGGAGGTCGTTCGGGTGGTTTTGACCCCCCAACGCGCCATTTCAGCGCGCGCCACGCTGCTGAAAAAGACACAATCGGACGTGTCGCGCGCACCGCACGTCCGATGGACGTGCGGCCTCCTCTTGCATCTCAGGAATAATATTTCTATCGTTCTCGTGCGGTTTCAGGTCGTTCGGAGCACGTTTGCTCCGAATTGGACTACCGCACGCCGTTTTGGTGTTTTAGGGTGCCGGAAACGCGTTTCCGGCCGCCGCGGTCAAACGGCACCTCCGAATGAGGTGTCTTCTGGCCAACCATTTCAGAATTCACGCCCCGGATGTTTTCGTACGGTTTCGTGACATTCGGAGGTCGTTCGGGTGGTTTTGACCCCCCAACGCGCCATTTCAGTGTGCGCCGCGCTGTTGAAAAGAACACAATCGGACGTGCCGCGCGCACCGCACGTCCGCTGGTCGTGCTTCCTCCTCCTGCATCTCAGGAATAATATTTCTATCGTTCCCATGCGGTTTCAGGTCTTTCGGAGCACGTTTGCTCCGAATTGGACCGCCACACGCCGTTTTGGTGTTTTAGGGCGCGGGAAACGCGTTTCCGGCCGCCGCGATCAAACGGCACCCCCGAATGAGGTGCTGTCTAGTCGACCATTTCACAATTCACGCCCTGGATGTTGTCGTACGGTTTCGTGGCATTCGGAGGTCGTTTGGGTGGTTTGACCCCCCAACGCGCCATTTCAGCGCGCGCCGCGCTGCTGAAAAGGACACAATCGGACGTACCGCGCACACCGCATGTCCGCTGGACGTGCTGCCTCCTCCGTCATCTCAGGAATAATATTTCTATCGTTCTCGTGCGGTTTCAGGTCTTTCGGAGCTCGTTTGCTCCGAATGGGACCGTCGCACGCCGTTTTGGTGTTTTATGGTGCCGGAAACGCGTTTCCGGCCTCCGCGGTCATACGGCATCTCCGAATGAGGTTCCGTATAGCCGACCATTTCACAATTCATGCCTAGGATGTTGTCGTACAGTTTCGTGGCATTCGGAGGTCGTTCGAGTGGTTTTGACCCCCCAACGCGCCATTTCAGCGCGCGCCGCGCTGCTGAAAAGGACACAATCGGACGTGCCGCGCGCACCGCACGTTTGATGGACGTGCGGCATCCGCCTGCATCTCAGGAATAATATTTCTATCGTTACCGTGCGGTTTCAGGTCGTTCGGAGCACGTTTGCTCCGAATTGGACCGCCGCACGCCGTTTTGGTGTTTTATGGCGCCGGAAACGCGTTTCCGGCCTCCGCAGTAACACGGCACCTCCGAATGAGGTGCCTTCTGGCCGACCATTTCACAATTCACGCCCTGGATATTCTCGTACGGTTTCGTGGCATTCGGAGGTCGTTCGGGTGGTTTTGACCCCCCAACGCGTCATTTCAGCACGTGTCGCGCTGCTAAAAATGACACAATCGGACGTGCCGCGCGCACCACACGTCCGATGGACGTGCGGCCTCCTCCTAAATCTCAGGAATAATATTTCTATTGTTCCTGTGCGGTTTCAGGTCGTTCGGAGCACGTTTACTCCGAATGGGACTGCCGCACGCCGTTTTGGTGTTTAATGGCGCCGGAAACGCATTTCCGGCCGCCGCGGTCACACGGCACCACCGAATGAGGTGCTGTCTGGCCGACCATTTCAAAATTCACGCCCCGGATGTTGTCGTATGGTTTCGTGGCATTCGAAGGTCGTTCGGGTGGTTTGACCCCCCAACACGCTATTTCAGCGCGCGCCGCGCTGCTGAAAAGGACACAATCGGACGTGTCGCGCGCACCGCACGTCCGCTGGACGTGCTGCCTCCTCCTGCATCTCAGGAATAATATTTCTATCGTTCCCGCGCGGTTTCAGGTCTTTCGGAGCATGTTTGCTCTGAATGGGACCGCCGCACGCCGTTTTGGTGTTTAATGGCACCGGAAACGCGTTTCCGGCCGCCGCGGTCACACGGCACCTTCGAATGAGGTGCCGTCTGGCCGACCATTTCACAATTCATTCCCCGGATTTTGTCGTACGGTTTCGTGGCATTCGGAGGTCATTCGGGTGGTTTTGACCCCCCAACGCGCCATTTCAGCGCGCGCCTCGCTGCTGAAAAGGACACAATCGGACGTGTCGCGCGCACCGCACATCCGATGGACGTGAGGCCTCCTCCTGCATCTTAGTAATAATATTTCTATCGTTCCTGTGCGGTTTCAGGTTGTTCGGAGCACGTCTGCTCTGAATGGGACTGCCGCACGCCGTTTTGGTGTTTTGTGGCGCCGGAAACGCGTTTTCGGCCGCCGCGGTCAAACGGCACCTCCGAATGAGGTGTCATCTGGCCGACCATTTCAAAATTCACGCCCCGGATGTTGTCGTACGGTTTCGTGGATTTCGGAGGTTGTTCGGGTGGTTTTGACCCCCCAACGCGCCATTTCAGCGCGCGCCGCGCTGCTGAAAAAGACACAATCGGACGTGCCGTGCGCACCGCACGTCCGATGGACGTGCGGCCTCCTCCTACATCTCAGGAATAATATTTCTATCGTTCCTGTGCAGTTTCAGGTCGTTCGGAGCAGGTTTGCTCCGAATTGGGCTGTCGCACGCCGTTTTGGTGTTTTAGGGCGCCGGAAACGCGTTTCCGGCCGCCGCGGTCAAACGGCACCTCCGAATGAGGTGTCGTCTGGCCGACCATTTCACAATTCACGCCCCGGATGTTGTCGTACGGTTTCGTGGCATTCGGAGGTCGTTCGGGTGGTTTTGACCCCCCAACGCGCCGTTTCAGCGCGCGCCGCACTGCTGAAAAGGACACAATTGGACGTGCCGCGCACACCGCACGTCCGCTGGTCGTGCTGCCTCCTCCTGCATCTCAGGAATAATATTTCTATCGTTCCCATGCGGTTTCAGGTCTTTCGGAGCACGTTTTCTCCAAATGGGACCGCCGCACGCCGTTTTGGTGTTTAATGGCGCCGGAAACGCGTTTCCTGCCGCCGCGGTCACACGGAACCTCCGAATGAGATGCCGTCTGGCCGACCATTTCAAAATTCACGCCCCGGATGTTGTCGTATGGTTTAGTGGCATTCGGAGGTCGTTCGGGTGGTTTTGAGCCCCCAACGTGCCATTTCAGCGCGTGTCGTGCTACTGAAAAGGACACAATCGGACGTGCCGCGCGCACCGCACGTCCGATGGACGTGCGGGCTCCTCCTGCATCTCAGGAATAATATTTCTATCGTTCCCGTGCGGTTTCAGTTCGTTCATAGCACGTTTACTCCGAATTGGACTGCCACACGCCGTTTTGGTGTTTAATGGCGCCGGAAACGTGTTTTCGGCCGCCGCGGTCACACGACACCTCCGAATGAGGTGCCGTCTAGCCGACCATTTCACAATTCACGCCCCGGATGTTGTCGTACGGTTTCATGGCATTCGAAGGTCGTTCGGGTCGTTTTGACCCCCCAACGCGCCATTTCAGTGCGGGTCGCGCTGCTGAAAAAGACACAATCGGACGTGTCGCACGGGGGGGCTATACGGGGGTGCGGGGGGCTGTGCGGGGGTGCGGGGGGGTTGTACGGGGGTGCGGCGGGGCTGTACGGTGGTGTCGGGGGGCTGTACGGGGGTGCGGGGGGGCTGTACGGTGGTGTCGGGGGGCTGTACGGGGGTGCGGGGGGGGGGGGGGGGGGGGCTGTACGGGGGTGGCGGGGGGCTGTACGGGGGTGTGGGGGGCTGTACGGGGGTGGCGGGGGGCAGTATGGAGGTGCGGGGGGTGTACGGGGGTGCGGGGGGCTGTACGGGGGTGGCGGGGCGTTGTACGGGGGTGTGGGGGGCTGTACGGGGGTGGAGGGGGGCAGTACGGGGGTGCGGGGGGTGTAAGGGGGTGCGGGGGGGATGTACGGGGGTGCGGGGGGGGGGGGGGGGGGGGCTGTACGGGGGTGCAGGGGGCTGTACGGGGGTGGCGGGGGCATTACGGGGGTGCGGGGGGTGTACTGGGGTGCGGGGGGGGGGGGGTTGTACGGGGGTGCGGGGGGCTGTACGGGGGTGCGGGGGGCTGTACGGGGGTGCGGGGGGGGGGGGGGGGGGCTGTATGGGGGGAAAAGTTTCTCAAAGTGACAAAGCGTAAGTACAATTCGGTCCTGCAAACTTTTTAAATCACTCATTCGTTGATTTCTTAAACAAAACTGTCTAAAAAAATTACTCATCTCAATCAAGGGCTGAACAACATTGGGGGATAAACAATCACAAATTGCGATTGGAATCAACTGCTGAAGTAATATGTGATTTTCATGACTTTTCAACCCTTGCAATGTCTTGCTCGTCAGATTCACACACTTTGAAATATTAGAAGAGTAACCATCAGGCACCTTGACCATCTTCAAAATGGAAAGAAATGTCTCTTTCTCCTCAGTAGTCATCGAATACTGTGCAGCAGGCATATATGCCTTGTTTCCCTCAGCTAACTGTAAATGCAACTGTTTCCTTAAACCCATTTCTTCCAAATCACGGCGTGCATTAACATGGTTCTTTGACTTTCCACTGACACCTAAAATGGCCCACAATATGTTATCACAAACATTTTTTTCAATGTGCATGAAATCCAAATTATGCCTCAACATGTTAGTTTTCCAATACGGAAGACTATAAAAAATACTTTTCTTTTTCCAATTGTGACTGCGCTGCCTACCCGCAGCACGAATATTACATACTAGAGGAGCCACCAAATCCTGAATTTCATATACCGTGCGGATTTTTTCTTCCTCAATCTGTGATAACATTTCGACTCCTGTCATGATCTTTGGTGCTGGGCTGAACTCTCTAGAACCATC
The DNA here is from genome assembly GCA_963277665.1 of Viscum album. Taxonomy (NCBI): domain Eukaryota; kingdom Viridiplantae; phylum Streptophyta; class Magnoliopsida; order Santalales; family Viscaceae; genus Viscum; species Viscum album. Next base: position 107,940,460 of record OY728130.1, read on the forward strand.
AAATGCCACTCTGTCCTTTCTGAATCTGTGCTGAGGAGGGAGAAAACGCCTGTGACCCATGTATGCCCATTTTTTGGAATGTTTAAGCCATACAGATTTTTTACTTTTATTGCAACAAGGGCAAGCAAATTCCCCTTTCGTACTCCAGCCTGATAAATTTGCATAAGCTGGGAAGTCATTGATTGTCCACAATAAAGCAGCATGCAGTTTGAACATTTCATTCGTTTCGCAGCCATAAGTCATCACACCATCGCCCCAAAATTCATTCAACTCATCAATCAATGGCTGAAGGTAAACATCAATCTTATCCCCCGGACTTTTAGGTTCATCAATAAGAGTGGAAAGTAATATAAATTGCTGCTTCATACAAAGCCACAGAGGAAGATTATATGGAACCAACACCATGGGCCATGTGCTATGAGTTGCACCAACCATAGACTTGAATGGATTGAAACCATCTGCTGCCAATCCCAATCGGACATTACGAACATCTTTAGCAAAGTCGGGATGTCTCTTATCAAAATCCTTCCATGCATGAGAGTCTGCCGGGTGGGTTAACATGTCACTTTCATGAACTTTTTCTACATGCCATCTCATTAAATTAGAAAATTTAGATGACATAAAAAATCTTTTCAACCTCGGTTTAAGGGGAAAGTAACGCATTTGCTTTACGGCAATCGGTTTCCCCTGTATCGTAATCTGAATTTGATGAGTCTTATTTCCCCTGTTCTCTTTCCACCTGGAAGCGCCACAAACCGTACAAATATCCAAATGAGCAGTTTCATTTATAAACAACATACAGTTGTTTGCACATGCATCTATAGTCTCATATGTAAAACCTATGTTCTCTGTCAACTTACGAGCATAGTAATACGACTCAGGAATCTTAGCGTCGACAGGAAGAACTTTTTTCAATAAAACCAAAAGCATGTCGAATGATGTGTCTGACAAATTATTCAAAGTCTTCAAATGCAACAACTCCACGATAAACGACAGTTTATTGTAAGAAGTACATCCAGGATATAATTCTGTTTTCACATCATCAAGTACTTCATAAAACCTCCTCGAATCACGATCTGCACCAGAGCGAAGATTTATCTCACCGGTCTCAAGATTCTGGATGTCAATGCCTTCAGGATCAAACCCACGTACCATTTCAGTAAGCATTTCATGCATTGGATCAGTCATCCTTGCATTAACATCCACCTGAGCTGCATCTGTATTTTGACAACGAACATATTCTTCTCCATGACGAGTCCAACTCTTATAATTTTTCAGAAACCCATTAAAGAAAAGGTGCTCCCTCATAGTATCTCGTGTGAATTGATATCTGTTAGCACATTTTCTACATGGACAACTAATATAGTCACTTTCAAATCCTCTTGTGAAGTCAATAAACTGCATAATTCCATTGAAATATTCTCTAGACATTCGATTTGGAAGATCAATCCAACTCTTATCCATAATAATATCTCTATAACAAACATTTACACAATACTTATTACATTTACATTTTTTAAATCAACTATATTCAAAATAAATATTAACCGTTTGTTTATGAACCATTGATAAAATAATAATGTAACTGAAAGCTCATGTTACCTGATTGAGCTACAAACCTGAAAGGGAGGGGAGCCGAAGGCGGTGCTGTGAGGGAGAGGAGGCAGCGAAGGGGAGCCGGAGCCAAAGGTGGTGCGGGAAGGGAGGGGACGGGCGGCGGCGGCGGCGGGGAGCTAGAAGAGAGGAGGCGGTGAGGGGACGGGGGACGGGCAGCGAGGGGGGGGGGTGTCCGGGGTTGGGGGGGGTGTCCGAGGTGCGGGGAGGGGTGTCTGGTGTGTCGGGGGCCTGTCAGGGGTGCGGGCAGGGGTGTTTGGCGTGCGGGGGTGTCCGGGGTGCGGGGGGGGGGGGGGGGGCTGTCTGGGGTGCAGGGGGGCTGTCTGGGGTGCGGGGTGGGGTGTCTGGGGTGCGGGGGGCCTGTCCGGGGTGCGGGGGGGCTGTCCGGGTTCGGAGGGGGGGTGTCCGAGTGTGGGGGGGGGGGGCTGTCCGGGGTGCGGGGGGCGTCCGGGGTGCGGGGGGCGTCCGGGGTGCGGGGGGCGGTCCGGAGTGCGCGGGGGGGTGGGGGGGGGGGGCTGTCTGGGGTGAGGGGGGCGTCCGGGGTGCGGGGGGCGGTCCGGAGTGCGCGGGGGGGTGGGGGGGGGGCTGTCCGGGGTGCGGGGAGGCGTCCGGGGTGCGGGGGGCGGTCCGGAGTGCGCGGGGTGGGGGGGGGGGGGCTGTCCGGGGTCCGGGTGCCGTACGGGGTGGGGGGGGGAGGGCGGGCGGCGGGGGAGGCCGGGCGGCGGGGGAGGCCGGGCGGCGGGGGAGGCCGGGAGGCGGGGGAGGGGAGGGCGGCGAGGGAGGGCGGCGAGGGAGGGAGGGGGTTAGGGCGGCGAGGGAGATCGAGGTCGAGGGGGCGCAGGGGGGGGGGGGCAGAAGCCCCCCGTTTTTTTATGTAGGTTAGCGACCGCCATTGGCGGTCGCTATTGGTTAGCTATAGCGACCGCCAATGGCGGTCGCCTGAGTCTGGGGGGCTTCAATGCCCCCTTTTCTAGCAGTGATAATAAATATACATGACATTATTATTTATAGTTATTGTTTTCTAAATTGATTTTAGAAATATTTTCTTCAAAATTTTTAATAACGATTCATATTAATGATGGATGGGGTATTTGTAATTTTTGGTTGGAAAAAAATCAAAAGGGGGATATTTGTTTGAAAGAAATATTATTTTAGGATATTGGCCCCACTGAACGTGTTTTTGTAAATAGTGTTCTTTATAGAAAAATAAATATATGTGGATGTTGTGTGAGATGTTGTTATTTTCTTTATGATGTCAGTACATTGTCACATTTTAAAAACATTAATTAAATTCAAACTAAGAATAAGTAAAATGATTCAGATGAGTTATAGGCCTTTTGGGAGCATCTAAGAACATAATATAATATTGGATTTTTACAGGATAGATTTTTGAAATGTTTTGGTGTTAAAAAAAATAAAAAAACATGGGAAGCCACCATATCAGGTTGATCTAATATGTGTTTAAAATTTTCATGACTCAAAAAATTGAAACAAAATTATAAGGTCCAGACAATGATTTTTCTACCATAATATAATTATTCTAGAGATGGTACACCCCAACATGAAAAATGAAATGAAATCAAATGACTAAGATTTTTTTGGTTTAATTCTTTTTATTGATTTAATAGTATTTTTATACAAGGGATTAAATTTGTTTGAGGATGACACATATAACATTATAATTTCCTAGGAAATTATATAATTGTTCTAGGATGAAAAGTTAGTTGGTATGAGAAAAGGTATATTTTTCTGTAAATAATTATATTGAATTATGATGAAATATTATATAAACAAATATAAGATTCTATAATGAATTACTACGCTGCTTTTTAGGGATAATTTTTCAGTCCACGCTAAAATGTAGATGTTTATTTCATAATGCTTCACTGATTAATGAATTATTTTGAAGAAAAAAATTCATTATCATGGATAGAAGAAACACATTTGACTTTTAATATCATGGCCCCACTATAATGGAAATGTTTATGGTGTGATTATTTTTTTTAAATATTGTTTTATATTTTACTGATAATATGGCCTCTTGGATAACTCAGGGGAAATTATATCTTGGTAATTTTAAGTCTTTATAACATATTCGAGGTGTGTAAAATGCATAGTTGGATACAAAAATTTAACTAAAGGGGGATGAGTTTAAAATAGATTTTTCTTTTGGGTTATTGATTTTGAAATTGAATTCTAGGGATGTGGTAAAAGGGTATTATACAAATTAGGAGATAAGATAGATATAATTATTCTAAGTGATGTGTTTAACAAATTATGTATTGTGTGAAAATGAATATAGAAAAGAAAACACCCATTTGAAGGGATAAGAATAAAAGATTTTTATCAAATCTGTATCTCGAATTAAGAAAATAGGGACTGAAATATTGATGATGATGGTATATAGGATAATTGATACTTTGGTATACGTAGTGATTTTATGATGTTATCCATGTTAACTAAATATCGAATGTTGTTATTTAATATATATTAATTATTAAATAATTAATTAATAAATTTAGTTTTCTTGGATTTTGATAACTCGCTATTTATTAACATGATCAAATTATAATGAAGATAAGTGGGGTTAGTACTCATCTATAAAATAATGGAGTATATTATTTGAGTTTCAAGATAATTCTTGATCTATTATTAAAAACAATTATTTTATTGAGTGAGAGGACAATATATTAGATGATAAAAAATTTTATACTAAATATTTTAAAGGTTAAACCCTTATAATTTCAATAAAAGATGAATAATGGATAATGTGATATTGGGTTTTCCAGATAGTTCTATGGTGTTTCTTTTTAATTTAAAATATAAACCATTTAATTTCTCTGATCCCACTATATTTTTTTCATTAAAGGGTAATAATAAAATAAAATAAAATAATTATATCCCATTAATAGATCAAAAATATAATTCACTGGTAAAATGTAAAAGAAATATATTCTATAATATACCCCACAAAAAATGAATTTATAAAAATTTAAATACCTATTGGTATTGATGTATCCTAAATACCACATAATTCAAATCCTTCCACTGATATACAATTATTTCTGATAAATGTTTTTTACATCTATTTTTTGAGATAACTGATTTTTAATGGAAAAAATATTCTTAGCAATGGAAATTATTAAATAATTGTTAATTTGAGTAATATAGTAATTCCATAATTTTTTTACATGGGTTTTATTGGTGTTTTAAAGATTAATTTTTCATTTTTCACATTTTCATATTTTTTGAGATCAAACATTTTTCCTGATTTTTATAACTGCATTCATTGATATATCATTTTAAAAGTTGTTTCATGAAATATTATTTTATTTAATTCAATAAATTTTCATTTTTTAAATTTTTAATGATATATATGGAATATATTGATCTTTTAAATTTTGAAATATATTTAATTTAATAAATTAATTTATTATAATTTATCACATTCAATAGATATTTTTCACATGTATTGAATTCTATGTGTAGGTGTACCAACATTATGGTAATTTTCACTCTCTTCAACTTAGCGAGACATGTTTATAAGTCACCACGTAGACCTAAAAATGAATACATTTCATCATATATGTATAATAAATTGTTTTGTACACACTGTATAATGGTACCATCGCTGCTAATGCCACTATGGAAGGATATTCCTACAACTAGATGACCCCTTTGAGGTTAAATTCAGAGTTGTATGACCTATGTAATGTTTACATCTATGAATTAATGGCTATGTCAAGGACAATGATAATAATCAGTAAATGAAAATGGTTAATCACATTCTCATACAAGGGTAATTATGTTCTTCTAAAGACATATACATGAGTACCTCAAAGCTCCATCCGAGCTATGCAAGGGTTCCCCCCACACTGAATCCAACATCAATGAGGTATCTTTTCATTCTAGGGATTGAAAAATTGTCTCTGATATGTTTTCTATAGAATATAATGGTATGGAGTGTATTTATAAAACTGGTGTGGGGGACAAATATTAATTGAATTTGAAATCAGAGGAGTTATCATGCTGAAGCCTGCAAATGGGGACATTTTGATGCTTCAAATTATTCCTATTGAAGCTTTAACATGATGAATCTTGAAACCAAAATAATCTGAGAATTTTTTTGTTGTACTTCTAATTGAGGTACAACAAGGAATATGACCAATATTGACCTGAAACACATAGAGACCACTTGTTCAACCACTAGTTATTGACCCTATGTTGTGGCGAAGGTAACTAGTTTAAATTTATATTAAAAAGGAGTTGGACCTATATATTTTTAGGGCATTCATACATTTATTAATCAATAATAGAGATGAGGAAAAAATTAGGTGATTCAATATTATACCTAAGGAATTGGAGGAAAATTTATTTAAAATCCTTATCATCCCTTATCCTCATTTTATTATTTACTGATTTAAATTTATTTTATTTTGTTTCAATGATTATAGGTAATGGATAAATTCAGATTTGAAAATAATATTTTACTTATGTTTCGTATTTTCAAATATCTATTTAATAATTTCAAATATTGTGTTTTTGATTGTAAATATCAAATAAAAATTTGATCTTGATAAAACTAAAATTTAACCATTTCATGATTTTTCTGTTTAGTGGTTGAAAGTCAATTGAATTTGACTAGTTTGATCTCTATTATACAAGATTAGATATTTGGTTACACATTTCATTGTTTAAAACCAATTTGGATATCTCTAGTAATAATATGAAAAATAAAATAAACAAAAAGGAATCAAATTTGATACATTACTTAATATTTGTTTCTTTTTTGGATTTACATCACGAATTTGTTCAATTTTATCTACAATTTCATACTTGTTTCATCACTACATTTTTATGTTTTTATTCTACTCCAAAAACATCCCCAATTTTCTAGGTTATTTCTTCTGAGTTGTGTTTCTTGGATTTACCATAAAAATTGTCTTGTTTGGGTCAACCCCTTAATAGTTAAACATTAGTTTTATGTTGGAAAAATAAAAAAATTGGACATTATTTATTGACAATCATCAGTTTTTTTATCAAAATAAAAAAACATCTAGATTAATATATTTGGGTTTTATTGCATATATGGAACACAATAATATGTGTGTACAATAAAGTTACTCCTAGATAAATCAAGATTTATTTATTTTTTAATTAATTCAATCTCTTCAATATATTATAGGACATATGCCCCCAATTATAGATGAATCGTTATATTACATAGCATTATTACCTAGTTATTAAATGGGAAGATACGAATATTAATCACCCAATTATGAAAACTATGGTTATCTATTTATTTTAAAAAATAAGATTCATTTAAATGATATGTAAAAGTTTTTTGAAAAACAATATTTTCTAAAAGAATATTCAATCACTTTTTCCTCTAGAAAATGGGGATTACCTTGTTTATTTAAGGTTCAAACATTCCAATCGGTTTCTAACGGGTCTGTTTGTTGAACCGAAAACATCCAATGATTCTCTATCCATTTGGACCTACTTTCCAAAGGTAGGTGCTCATTAGTTTTAAACTGATGAGGCTTAATAATTTTCATTAGTCTAGAGGTTGGGAGGTCGGACTCATCAAACCTTTTTAGGGGTATTATTTTCTACTCCAGGACTCTCTTTTTAGATTTGAGTTATGTTCGTGAATCCTTATTAAATTACCAAGTATAAAAATGAGATTTCCTTTAGATCTGAAAATCAATGATTGATATATATGATATTTAGAGAATATTTTATATGTATTTGAGGTACTTCATTGATAGAGAATCATCTGTATTTGTTAGATATTCTTAGTCAACGGTATCCTTAAACACATTATATAAAAATATCTTGGTCATTATGATAACCATACTGGTTTTAAAGCCAATCAATTGGGCACTTGAAGTTTATTGTCATTCAAAAGGACATGGATTATTTCAGAGTTGGGATCATACCTATAGATGGGATACCTACGTATCCTTGTTTAGAGAAGGAATTAGAACCCACATAGTTCGAGTAATGAAGTATGAGGTTTATGCAGGATTGATGGCTCAAAGAAAGATGTCATAATTACTTTTACGCTCTAAGCTCATGTGAGTCATGCTCGGTGTGAGAAACAAGAGTTATCAGTAAAACCTGAAAATTGTGCCACAAAGATGCAATTATATGAAATTATGTGGGGCTTATGTATGTATGACTGCCCAGATAGATGAAGATCGAGAAATACGTCGGAGAAGTTTCCCAACAACAAGGTCCTTAAGGGTATGTGTGCATTATAGAGATTTGGATACTTATCTTAAGAATTAATACTGAGGAGGATTTCCAAATTATAGGGGACTTATTATTGGGTTTTATTCCATAAAAGGAATCCCAGATCAAGAAAAATTAAGACTGTGGATTACCACTTAAGAGGTGTCCCAGGTTAAGGGGAATTATGACTGGGTTTACTCTAAAAGAGGAGGTCCTGGTTAAGGGGACTTGAGATTTTGGGGCATACTCTTTAAAAGGAGGCCCAAATCGGGGAACATGGGGCTTACTCCTAAAGAGGATGCCCATATTAAAGGAACTTGGACTGGGGATTACTCTTTAAAAGGAGGCCCATGTTAAAGATCTTCTCATCTTAAAGGATGAGGTTGAATGAATGAAATATATAACCTTAGTTACATAAAGATATGTAAATCACTAGGTTATGAGATATGTTACACATAATTCCTTTCAGATAAGGAAGCCAACAAACTAACCAAGCCAAAAAGGGCTTCGAAGAGGGGTTTTAAGGATAAATCATGAAGAGGAGAGGTGGATTTGAATAGAATAGTTGAATAAGTAGGAGGGTCACCCAAATAGTGGTAGGTGCGCCAGTCCTGTTTGGGTGCACAAGTACTGGTCGCGCAAGTAGACTTGCACGACACATGTGTACTTGCACGACGGTTAGCCCATAGCATAATACATGGGGGAGGCTTGGATCAAGACCTTAGTATTATTCCTAAAGGTTTCCAAATGTGTGGCGCACATGTTTTGTTGAAGGGATAAGGTGGGGCGCAGGTGTCTTCATTTCCCTTAAGTGTTAGACACTTAGGCGTGCAAGTGTTGATGAATTTCAACACTTAGTCGCACAATTGTTGACGAATTTCAACACTTAGGCCTTGTTCCACCTATTTAGATATTCCATTCTAGGTAATAAATTACCTTAGAATTGTTCAGAAGACTTCACGTAGAGGCTAGGGCGCTGAGATCTTAAATCTATCTTTTGGATTTTTTTCTGTCCTCGAAATGGGGGGGTACAAGGGGTATTTATAGGCTACTGAAGACCTTGGGTGAAAATCAAATAAGGAACAAAAGTTACATGCACGGCCAATTTGTGGCGCGTAAGTATACTTGCATGACCATAATGAAAATTGCGTGGCCCATTTTTAAACAAATCCTTGTTCATTTCTTTGTAACTTTTTGATGTTTCTTCAAAGGATTAATCTCTTTATGCTAAGGATTTAACCTTTCTCAATTTTTAGGCTCTCTGATGGAAAAGAACGTCAAAAACATTCCCCCCTATGAGTTGGATCTGAAAGGAAGGATGATTTGAATCTATGGTAAAGGAGAAAACCAAGGAACTACGGCGCGCATGTTTTGAGTGTGGAAGTGGAGGCATGCAGGTGAGAGCTGCGTAGGGTACGGAGTGATGGGTACAAACATGGCCTATAAATATGTGAACATTATCGCACAAAGCAATCGGATTTCAAATCTTCCCGCTCTCGCCGCACAGGTTGCTCTCATCGTGCAAGTGACTTGTTTTCTTTTGGTTCATGTTTCTATTCGTGTCGCACTTCTACAGAGGTATTTGGACTTGTGTGTTGATACCTACATTCTCAAACATGTGCGACCGACATAGACTTGCGTGCCAATATGGGACTTGAGCGCCTTAATGCCTTATCCATTTTTTACTTTTCTTCAAAATTTTTATGAAAAATCAACTTAATTAAGTGCTAATTATTCGAACTTTGTGCAGACCAAATTACTCCTAGAAGAATTTGAATGGCTAATGAGCTAGCTATCAAGCGAATTGATGACATGAAGAACAATGTTGTCCATGATTACTATAATATCTACAACAACACTCTCCCAGATTTGGCCAAGTAATTGATGAAATATCATGTTAATTTACCATAGAGAATCTACATGCCTCTGTATGGGCATGGTCATCTCCAAGGAGTCAGTGTTCCAGATGAAAATAATTATATTCCTGAGATGAAGCCACGATGTTACTCCTCTATTTCTGTTATGTTGTGCATTAAGAGCAGCAAAAATGGTGCGAACTTTCAAATTTTTTCTTCATTCCATTTCCTTGCAGATTTGGAAATGGAGACCCCATGGGCTGATATGTTTTCTGCTGCTGGTTAGTAGAGGGAAGGCTATCTTGGAATTAGAACCATATCTAAAAAAAGTATTCTCTCCAAATGTCTTATTTACTTTCAATGCACCATTCTCAAGTCCACGTATCCATCTTCTATGTCTCTTGGACAAAAACATACTCATTGTTTGATCATCAGAAAATATTCTCAAACCGCACTCAAGAACATTATTTTACAATTGTTTCATGAAGAGAAGGTATTAATGCATTTCTTATTTTATCCAGTTGAATGAATGAATTCCAGGAGGCTGATGAAGAAGTTCAGGATTCCTTAAATCAAATGAAGAGTCATGTTGAAAGCAACTTGTAATTCTTGAAAAAGAGAACAGACTCCAGTCTTTGGATGTCCTTCTAACTCTTGTGCATCATTGAAAAATAATTTCATCTTCAATTATTTGTGCATGTATTCTGTTTATACCATCTTAAAAGTTTTACTTAAGACAATGTGCATAGTAAGAATAGATTGATTTTTTCTAGGATTATAAAAAATCACCCTACAAACATTACATTTTTTTATTTCTCTATATTACATAAATCATACAAAATGTACGTTTAGCGAGCTGAGACTCGAATTTTGTTCCGAGTTCCCTTTTATTTTATGGGCAGTTTATAGTCATGCATGTTAGACATAAAAAAGAAAATTTTTAAGGTCGAAATAGCTTTGACCGAATGGATTAAAAATTGACACAATTCCTTGATAAATTATCTGAAAACATATTACCATATTCATGTATGGGGGAAATGAAAAATGTAAACTATGACTTAAGAAATTTTTAATCTGAGTAATGATATGAAAATAGGACTAAAATGAATTATTTGAAGTATTTCATGAGAGTGAAGTAACCATTATTTAACAAACCCATTAGGGGGTTGAATTATGTAGGTCCACTTAACTGCATTGGCTACATAGTCAAATAATAGCTTCTTTAGGCTGACAGGTCCATTATGTAGACTACTTATGCAAGGCCACCTAAGGGTACATGATGCTTAGTCAGGATAAAGAACTCTCAGAAATTTTACTTTTCTATTGATAAAGAGCCAGTGAAAGTTTATGGAGATTCAAATTTTCCAAATTATAGAGTCTACTAAATGGAGAAAGGTACTTGAATATGGAGAGGATATTTCCAATTTAGATTTTCAAATAATTTGATGAATGTCACTCCTGTGAAAGTCTGACCCAAATGTAGGGAAGGGAAATATAAACCATAAACATGAATACTTTCAGATCATGAAAAAGACTATGGGACATATATGTTAAGGATGGCTATTTTTTCGGATCCCTACATATTTTAATTAAGATGAATAAAGAAAAAAAATATGATTTCCTCCCATGAATGAAGTTACCACTATTTAAAAAACCCATTAGGGGGTTGAATTATACAGGTCCACCTAATGAAATTGGATGCATAGTTAAATAATAGTATCTTTTGGCTGACAGGTACTTTATATAGACTATTTATGCAAGGCCGCCTAAGGGAACATGATGAATGTTCAGGAAAAATAACTCTTGGTTATCATAAATTTTGTGACCAGAAGTCAAGAAAAGGGCTATGGAGATCTAGAAGTATCTAAGGTTAGAAATACGACACATTAAAATGGGAATTTTTTATACTATGTAGAGATACATAGACCAATAATAACCATAATCATGTTGTTGATGGGTCCTAAATTTAGGTGCTTGACTTCACTAGGTATCTCATAAGGATGGGAATCAAGCCATACGTAGTTCTTGAAATACAGTTTAACTTCATGTGGTACGAGAGTGTAGGAGATCTTAGATTAGTGTCATAGTGCTCGGACCATGGGGACTTTTCATCTAAGGGATTGAAACTGGAATTTGGGGTTAGGCCTAAAGACTTGGGGCTGGATTCAAGGGATTCTAGAACATTCCTATGTATCCCATAAGAATGGGAATCAATCCACACATAGTTATTGAAATACCTTCAGTACAAATTTGGTTCATACAAGGGAAGGGTGAAAAGGGGACTTTAGTGCAATGATGGTTTGACCCAAGATCAAAGGGTCAGGTGTTTCCATGTATGCACATATTCATTGGAATATAACATCATTGGATATCAATGTAAATAATTATTCCTTCTCAGGTGAGGGTGTCCCAATATTTTTTTAGTTTATTGTTGTACAGTAAAAAAGTGCGAATAGTTTAAGTTCATATGCATAGGCCTGTGCTGCAGAGTTTAGCGTCATGTAGCTAGGAGGATGGTGAACCAATGTAAAAATATTGGTATTGGGGGTGACTTCACAATTCAACAACATATGAGACAGAGGTGAACCGACGTGAAGAGATTGGTTCTGGGCTAGAACCATGGGTGGTTTCCTACGTCCCCACCCTAGAAGGCGATGATCAATGTCTGTGTAGATTGATTGAAGAATGAATTGGTGATCAAGTTGAACTTGAGGAAAACTTGAAGATGTGGTTGGGACATACACATGGTTAGAGGCCTAGAGGGGCTGTTATGGTTGAAGTTTACTCTTGCTCACGTGAGTCATACTCGGTGTGAGAAACAAAAGGTAGCAACAACCTTAACGATGCACAGTTTAATGTTATGTAGGACATAAGGGACAAGACACAATTTAACATCATGTTGGACGAAAGAGGGACTGTGCATTTTAATGTCTTGTAGTAAGAACATAGGGGGGACTATGCAGTTTAATGTCATGCAGTGAGGAAAAAAGAGGGGCTATATAGATTAACTTCATATAGCAAGTACGAGTGTTGCACAGTTTAGCGTCATGTAGCTAGGACGTATTGGAGACTTTTTCAAGGTTTAATGTCATGTGGGACGAAGAGGTGCACAGATTAACGTCGTATAGCTAGGATGATGGTCATGCAGTTTAACATCTTACTGGACGTGAGAGGGGACTGTGCAGTTTAATATCATGCAGTAAAGAAAATTGCTACTCAATTTAGCATCATGTTTCTAGGTCGTAATTGAGGACTTGTTTTCTCTTCATTTTAATGTCATGTAGGATGAGAAGATGTGCAATTTAACATCATGTGGGACGTACAAAAGGACATTTACAGTTTAACGTCATGTTTGATGAAAGAGTCTTTTACATTTTTACGTCATGTAGGAAGAAAGTACAATATAATGTCACACAAAATAATTCTTCAAGAATATTGCATTGATTGGAGTCATGATGAGTGCTCCATCAATTGAGATTAAAGAATAAGATCCATTGGAGTAGAACTTATGTTTTGAGTAAGGTCCTTCCCATATTGGTTCATGCTTTGGAGGATTCTTTCCTGGTATCATTGGAGTTCTGAGAACCAATACCAATTCTCCTTAAATGAATGAACGAGGATGGAATTTTTTATTGGAAGCCCATGCTATTCGATTCTGATAAACATTCATGTGGTGCACGGTGCACAATCTTCTTTCATCTAACCTTTCCAATTCATCCAATTGCTTTTGAGATTTTTCATCTATAGATGACTGATCAAAAATGGAAACTCTTAGAGAAGCTAATTAAATCTCAATAGGCAAGATTTCTTCTTTTCCATATACAAATGAATATGGAGTTGATCGCGTAGCACTGTGGGTGGTGGTCCGATAAGCCCACAAAGCGTGAAAAACATTATCAGGCCATGATTTCTTATCTCTATCCACCATTTTTTCAGTATATTTTAAAGAGTCTTGTTAAAATCTTCTATTTGTCCATTGGCCATTGCATGATACTGAGAGGAACAATTGGATTTGATGTTGTATTCTTGATACAACTTACTTACCTTGGATGAACAGAAGTTGGTGCCATTGTCCGTCAATATGGTATGAGGGACACCAATCTAGTAGTGATGTTAGATTAGATGAAGCTAACTATGCTTTTCAAACTATCTTCTTTGAGAGGTATTTCCTCTTACCATTTGGAAAATAAGTTAGTAGTAGTAAGAATATACCTAAACTACTTGGCTGTAGCTAAAGGGTAAGGTCCCACTACATCCATTCCCCATGTGGCGAATGGCCATGAGTATTTAGCTGTATAAAGATACTCTGGGTTTTGATGAATGAAGATGGCACATACTTGGCATGAATGACACTTCTTCATGAAATCAACACAATCTTGTATCATTGAAGGCTAAAAGTATCCAAGCCTATGAATTTGATCAGACAGTCTATGTCCATACTGGTGGGCACTACAGACTCCTGCATGTACTTCTTTCATGAAAGCCATTGTCTCTTCGCCATCAATTCATCAGAAGAGAACTCCATCAAAACCTCTTGTGTAGAGAATTTTTTCTTGGTGATCGGGGCTCTCATAAAGAGTAAAATTGACCAGACATTTCCATATTTGTTTGTTCCCGGCTCTATCAGGTGGAAGTGTTCTATTTTGAAGGTATTCCCTGATAGGTTTCATCCATCCTATAATATCACCATATGGATTAGAAATTGGACTAATTGCATTGATTTCCTCGATTCTGGTTTGAACATAAGGTGAAATTGTATGATGGTGTGAAATAATAATGATTGCCTCGTCTCGATTTGGATCTACTAGAGCTATGGCTATATTAGCCAGTGCATCAGCTTAGGAATTTTGTTATCGTGGGACATACGAAAATGTCGGTTTCGAATGAAATTCAAACATTAACTCTCTAACGTAATCATACAAAGGGATTAACTATTATTTTCTGATGGCATAATCCCCATTGAATTGTTTGATTACTAGGTCTGAATCACCTTTCACCTTTAAGTGATTCACTTGTGCTTGAACTGCCAACTAAAATCCTACGATGAGAGACGTATATTCTACTTCATTATTTGTACCGCCTTCCAACAATAAGAAGGAATAGGGTAGCACTGCCTTTTTCGGAGAAATGAGCACAATTCCTAACCCAACATTGTTGAATTTAGGACCTTCCATTTTTTTCCCTGTTGGACTTCTGGAAGAACCATCAAAGTACATTTCCCATGTTTGAAGATTATCTTGAATAGAAAAGACTTCCTCATCTGGAAGATCAATATCTAAAGATATACCTTCTACTGAAGGGTGTTCAGCAAGGAAAGATGTCAGAGATTGGCCCTTTATGGCCTTTTGAGAAACATACTGAATATCAAATTCTTGCATAATAACTTCCCACCTTCCCAAACGTCATGTAAGAATTGGATGACTTAGGATGAATTTGAGCGGGTTATTATGAGATACCAATTGGACCTCATAATGTTGCATGTACTGTCTAAATTCCTTAACTGCAAAGATTAATACTAGGAAGCACTTTTCAATACTTGAATATCGGGTTTCTTCTTGAATAATTGTCCGACTGAGATAGTAAAGGCTGTTTTCATTCCCATCATCATTCTTCTAGGCATGGAAGGCACCCAATGATCACTCTAAAGTGGTCACATAAAGAATAAGTGGTCTTCCTTCAACAGGCTGCATTAATACCGGTGGAATCATGAGATATTTCTTGAGAATATTGAATTCTTTTTTACATTCTTCAGTCCACTGGAAAGTGACTCCCTTCATCATCAATTTGGTGAAGGGTAAACCTTTTCTTGCCAAATTGGTGATGAAAGGCCGAATATAGGCCAAGTTTCATTGAAGTCCTCTCAATTCCATCAAATTTCTAGGAGGTTACATACCAAGGATTGACTTTTTATTCTCAATATCGACTTAGATACCAGGATAGAATACAACAAAGCCGAGAAATGTTTCTTAGGTTACCTCAAAAGAACATTTTAAGGGGTTCATCTTCAAATTGTGTTGTCAAAGTTTGTAGAATATGATTTCCAAATCATCCAAGTGATTAGAATGTTGTCTGGATTTATCTACCAATTCGTCCACATAACATTCAAAAAACATCCAAAAAATGGGTTTGAAGATACGTTGCATGGAACATTGATATGTTTCACTTGCATTCTTCCAGCCAAAGGGCATTACCTGATAGAAAAACACATTGTGAGGGTCTCTAAAGGCTGCAGATTATTCATATCCTGGAGATATTAAGATTTGATTATACCCAGAATATCCATCAATGAAAGAATGTGTTTCATAGCCAGCTGTTGCATCAATTAAGAGTTATGTGATCAGAACTGGAAAATCAGTATTGGGACAATGCTGATTGAGATATCTGAAATCAATGAAAACATTAATTTTTCCATTCATTTTTTTCACAGGGACAATATTATCCAACCATTTGGGATATTGAACTTCTCTGATGATGTTATCTTTGATTATTTTATCCACTTGAGCTTCAATTTTGGAAGCAAAATTTGGATGTGTTCTTATTGCGGCTTGCATGAATTATTGATGTTCTTCTAGCAAACCCAAACAATGAGTAGCAACATCGGGATCAGGCCCTAGCATTTCTGTATAGTTACAATCAAATATATCTCAATTTTGATTCAAAAATGAAATATACATTTCATTTTATTCAAGAGTCATGGCCGCACTAATTAAAGTGGGGTGTGTATCTTCTTTTCTACCAATATTTATTTCTCTATATTCATCCATAGTGTCATAGATTCCCTCTTCAAATTCTAGAGGAGAATCTCTGAGATCTTCCACTTCTTCTTTTACATGTGTTATTTCTTCTGTTTCTACTTGCATAGTAGATGATGAAGCAGAATTTCCATGATCAGGAGAGATGTTATAATTTGAACATATTGAAGAAGAAGATACCATTTCTGACCCTATTGATGATGAAGGGTCTTCCTTGGGTATTAAATAGGAGATGATGGATTGAGAATAAACATCATTGTTAATCTCTGACATTGATATAAATTCTTCCGGCCTGGTTGATGAAGTATAGAATTTTTGTATTTCAACGGATGAAATGAAAACATCTCCATTTGAGCATTCATCATTTCTTGGTGAATCACCAATTTCTCCCATGCGGTCTGGCTTGATTACTGTAATTGAAATTAAGGAAGTTTCCATAAGAGTGTTTGGATTTCGGTCTATCATGTCAATTTGACTGATATGAAAAACATAATCTGTACTCACTTGTATGAATGGGTTTACTAGAATATTTTCCAAACCATATGGAGAACTACCTTTGGTAACCTCCCTTGTCATAGATACCTCCTTTCCCTCCAAGTGATATAATTCTACCCCAATGTATTGAGATTCACATGTTTTTAATGGCGAATTATCACCATACAATGCCCCAATTTGACAATTGAAACAATATTTGAGACATTGATGGTTTGATGAAGGGATAGATGCATGTTGATGAAGCTATGGTCTTCCAAGAAAAATGTTGAAAGTTGTGTCATGGCGAACAACCATGAAATCTGAATTGCAAACATGATCTCCAAAATAAGTTTTGAGTGTGATCTCTCCCATTGGTTATTGTTAATTTTTATCATATCATTGAAACATCAAAGTAGAAGGAGATAAATTTGATTTGGCGAGGCCCAATCGAAGAAGTGTAAGAATAGGGATGAGGTTGACTCCTTAATCTTTATCAATGAAAGCTCTTAAGATGTCTACATCATTGACTTTGCATGATAAATACAAAGGTCTAATATGTCAATGCACAACATCATCTTCATCTTAATCTGTAAAAGATATCACTGAATGGCATTCTGTAGGATCATTCTCTACATGATAGACTTCAACCGCAACAATTTAAGTTTCAAATTCCTGAGGACTTGACAAATCCTCAATAAGTTCCTCCCGAAGATCCTTTGATAGATTCATGGCATACAAAATTGTTAACTTTCCCGGTACATGGGACCAATGTTTCAGGGCATCCTAATTTTGGTCCAAAGGTATGTGTTTCCCAATTGGAACATGTGGTTTCACAGGTGCCTTAGAAGTTTATGCTTTAGAAGTAGATGCTTCTTGTATCGGTGTAGGAGTTGGAAATACTCCTGCCTTTGGAAGATTAGACAGACTAGATATATTTATTTTTTGAGAGGAAGAAGGTGTAACTTCTATTCCATATTCCAAAATAACTGCGCCAGGACTAAATCAACCATGTGTGGAAGAACCTTCTTGTTCTTTTTTATCCTACTGAAGGGATTTTCCATGAGTTTCTGTGGCATATACAGTTCTAGCAGGGGTAGGATTGAAATAATGGCTTCTGGGATATCCACATCTTCCTCTGTATCCTAGACCTCTATAACTCCCTCTAATTCCTCTGTTTGATACATGGAACTCAGTCTCATAAAGATCGAAACTGTGATAGGAATATGGATCTGTTAAGTGAATCATGTGAATAGAACTAAAGATCAAATCTTCATTTGATGAGGATTAAACCTGATTAGCCTATTTAGGATATGCCGTTTGGTGGGGCGGTGCCCGTGGCTTTGAAGTAGATGGAATAAACTATGCCAGAGTCAAAGACAACTTGGGCTTTGACACGATCTCATCTTCTTTTTTCTGGTCTTCTTTCTTTGAATTATGCTGTTTTTTTTGGATTTCCCATTTGATAAGGGGGGTTTGCTGTGGAATTCATAGCAGAAGACACAATTGGTTTATTCATTAGCATTTTTAAAATGGCGTGAGTTCGGTTGATCATTTTTCTGACCATAAAATCATCATATTTCTGCACATTTTTTCTTCTGACTTCTTGCAACTCTCCTTCTTCCTCTGGATCTATAACAGTAACACATGCTACTTGGGCGGAAGAACCTTTTAGTTTTACCTGTCATGAGTCAACCATATTTTGCAGGAGGTATTTGAAGACAAAACATACCTAAATGGGATGCCCCAACTTCTGATGAAATGGGTAATATTTGGGACGTTCTTCATCTCTTTCCGTGTTCGGCATTTTACGCCTTTGCAGTTGAACCAAATTATTTTCCAGAGCCAAAATGAAGTAACCAGGAACTTGTTCATTTTGAAAGAATAAACTTTTCTCTTTAACTCCACAAATTGTTTCCGTCTTTGATCTCTTTGATCATCTTGATGAAACAACCTCTGTTTTTGATGCTCAGGAGGTGGATCCCTTTGATAAGATGATGTTTTTGAAGTAGAAGCAGGTAAAGGTTCTTGTTTAAGCATAACTGTAGCAGTCTCTGCTTTACCCATTCTCCTTCATGGAACTGATGGAATTACATGAGTTTTATCCTTAGTCATTGTAAGAGAGTCTTCAATCTATTGAGATATTGAAGTAACATCTCGAAATCCTCTTGTGTATTTCATTGGGATCAACAGTGTGCGTAATTCATCATGTAAATTTTCCATATAGATTGACAACAATTTTTCTTGAAGGAGTGCTAAGCTTAGGGAATATGTTAATCCCATCCAGCAAGTAATGAAATCCAAAACCCTTTCATTATCCAATTTCTTACAATTTTTTATATCAAATACGGTTTTCTTGGTAAATGTCGATATGAATTGAAGAAGTAATCGTTGGCAGAGATCTTCCAATCTAGTAATTTTCTGGATTTCAATCTTGTATTCAAGACAAAAGTAGGACCTTGTGATGACTGTACAAAACACCTGAGCTTAACTGCTTCTTGTTGGTGATGGGTTCCCATCATAGGATCACAATTAGAAACAAAATGTGTTTAGTGTTGCTCTGTGTCTCCCGAACCATTAAATACTAGGAATGTGGTACTTTCAAATTTTGATGGGGTAGGAATTGCATCAACCCATTCGGGGTAAGCTCAATTTTCTGTTGAATTTGTGAAATTTTTCCATCCATAGCTTCCAACCGAGCTGTTAATGACTCAATGGTAGTTATTAAATTTTGAGAAATATACTGTTGAGCTTGGACCTGAGCAGGTGCAATAACTGAAGCTTGGAAAGGTGTGGTGAATGGTACTGCAGCTTATGGTAGCACAACCGGTTGTTGTTTCTTCTGACCCATAAGATTAGACCTGTTAGGTTGTACTAGTAAAGGAGGAAATTCTGGATCCATCTTAGTAGACACAACAAATTCCCTTGACTGACTTACTCTAACTCGCTTAGGAGGAAGACTACCTTGATGTAGTTCTGTATTCAACCTCTTTAATTTCATTATTTCATCCTCTTGTTGTGCAAACCTTTTCTATAGTGAGAATGATTGGACTTCTCCAGAGGAAGGGTATGTAATCTGATTCTTTCTTTACCCCTTGTTGGATTCCTTTCGAAGAGGGGGAAGTTTATTATTTTAAGGAATACTTAGATTCCGGGTAAGCCTTTGATTTCGTGTATGCACACCTTCTTCATTTTCCACTGTGTGCATAGCCTCTTGAGCAGGAACATCTTAATCTGATTCCTCTGAGAGAGCCTCATGTTTTTCAGGATCAGCAACAACGGAATTGATGACATTTATTGATGCATAACGCATTGCATATCTTTTATCGGCATTTTTGTGGTACTGTCTTCTCCCATGTCTTTGATGAGACATTGCCTTTTATTGATTTGATCCCTCAGTAAATTCTTGAAGAACTGTAATTTGGAGGTAATCTCTTGATAATTTGGCTCTTCGTTCTTCTTGTGGCTTCTTTCCTAATCTAGAGAAGACTGAATTTATCTGAGGAAGAGATTTAGGATTTGAAAAAGTCCCTAGTCCAGTGGACTGGAGCTGTTCCTACTGTTCCTGCTCAACTCCTTCAATCTTATTTTTTGATTCCGAGGGTTGGATTAAAAGACTCCCCAGTATGGAAAGGTGGGGAGGTTCTTGAGCCGCTAAATCCGATACATTCTTAAATTCTCTCCTAATTTGGGGAATTTAGTACAGAAATTGGTTGGATGCATCAACCTACATTGACTCAAATCACCTAGCTCAAATGACCGTTGGATGATTTCTGACACTTATGTCACCTGATGATGAGCCCTCTCTAAATGAGAAGCATGTTCGATATTCTAATTTGCCTGATTCAAGTGTAATTCAAAAACTTGTTCTTTGTATGCCTGATTTGGGAAGAACCAGTTGAGGCATGTTCCTGAGCAAGCCTTGGATTACAAACAAAACCAATTGGTTGTGGCCGGCCATGGGAAATAACATTGCATGATACCATTTTTGGTGGGCTTTGATAACTAGAGATTAAATTGAAATGCAGTGCTCCATTAACACCCCATCCCCTAATATGAACACTAGATGGGGAATTTCCAATTAACTACTACAATATTTTTAGTGTGCCAAGGGATAAATGCTGAAGGGCTACATGCTGCTTTTCAACCTTTGAATATCGAGAAACTGAGAGAGATGCCAAATCAATTTGGCATTGTAACCCTTTTATTATCTTTTTATGAGTTTAATATTCATCGTAAGATAATTTTTTCTTTTTCAATTGACAAATATTTTTCCACATGTTGAGATGAATATCGTGAATACAATCTTCCATCAACATCTCTAGAATGTCATACTGAGAGTCATCCCAAGGCCAAAACATGACTGGAACTTCACCGTTCGCAAGTTGTTTTTTCATATTCAACACTTCCACATTATTATTCAATGAAGATTCTTC
Source organism: Viscum album (assembly GCA_963277665.1). Taxonomy (NCBI): domain Eukaryota; kingdom Viridiplantae; phylum Streptophyta; class Magnoliopsida; order Santalales; family Viscaceae; genus Viscum; species Viscum album. Next base: position 107,961,826 of record OY728130.1, read on the forward strand.
TACCTGATTAGACCAGAGCTGGTGCTTCTTTGTTTCTCCATCAGATTCAGCAAGATTGATAGAGAATTCAATTATCAAACTAGAAGATGAATGAACCAGGGGTGGTTCAGATAAATACCTTCACCCTAGTCAATCTTCTGATTAAGAAAGTATTTCACATGATAATGGTAAACCATCCGATATGACTGGCTTCACATTTTCAAGTTCCTCAAGATAAGAGGGATTTCTCGTTACTGCATTTTAATTTGATGAATTTTACAAACAATGAGAATTACTACGTCAGAGAGGACATTCACAGCTAAATTAATCATCATAGGGAGGACCACTATAGTGGGTTACAGCAAAAGATGAAACCTTTTGCTCCTTGATCTTCTATCCATACAGAGGGTTCTTGTGGCTCTCATCCGAAGATGATACTTCGAGATCGATCGAACTGTCATGAAGTAAGCCTTCATGAGGAAGTGTCAGATGAAGTCCTTCGGAATTAATTTTACCACTATTGGGAAATGAAAGAGTAAAATCGTGAGTTCCAATAGATAATTATCTGAGGGCTTCAAGAACTCAAGCATCAAGCAAGGCCTTATTACAGATAGGCTCTTGATTTTTGGACCGTTCTGAATGGATATTCTACTTAGATGACTTCTTACTCATTTTGGGATCCACTTTTTGAGAAAAGTTGTTATTATTGGTAGGTGTATGTGCCTGCCAAAGAGAAATAGTCAGGTTAGGCTGATTATATCTGTAACACCCCATGATTTCATAGTGTGTTATTTCTTTAAAATAATACAATAACTTGCACTACACGCAACACCGAGATCAAGCACACCATGAATTACCAAACAAGCCGTTCAAAAGAGTTTATGAATAGTATTAACTAAAATTTTAACTCTATATAATCCTTATAATTTTAGAATCCATTTTATGAGTTTCTTAGGCATAATGTAAGAACAAATTCATTTTCAGTATTGCACTTTTACCAACTTTTAATAGTGAACCCATTTTAAATACAATATTTTAAAGTTTTTGAGTAAAGGGGGACATCAATAAAATTTAAAATGAAACATCCCAAGCTTCCACGGTACGCTTTCCATTGAATAATACAGTAGCGTGTGTTGTACGCAACTTCGAGTTTTAACACACACCACAACCGATCAAACTAGCCGTTATGAATAGTAATACCTACTTTTCGAAATTATATATATTTTATATTTTAAAATGGACTTCATTTCTGGATTCAGAATATCAAATTTAGCCTCAGGTGAAATTTTGGTACTTTTCGGATAACTTTCATATTTTGATGAATAGTGAAAATTACTAAATTTTAATTAAAAAAAAACTTTTTTAATAAAAATAATTAATAGTGATAAATTATGAATTTGAGTGGGTTTAAAGTATATTTAGAATATATTTTTACCGTTTAATATAATTTTGGTCATTGGACATAATTTTACAATTAAACCGAACATAAACAAGTGTCAATCTTTTGATAGTTACTATCTCTTAAAAACACGCTTTTTGTTTTGACAGCGGGAATTAATTTTAAATTAATTTCTGCCACTTATGTGTTTTGAATTTAAAAAAATGGATTCCATATTTGGAATCAGTATATCCAAATTGTGTAAATAGGTAACTTTTATTTTTAGACATTTTGAATAATTACTGCGGTAAATATTTTATTTACCATGGTTAAGGGTAAATCCGGTAATTAAGGGTTAAAAGAATAATATTATAATAATATAAAATTACCCTAAAACGTGTCTTAACCCTATTGGTTGATACATGGTAGGCCATGGGCATCTTTGGGTCGATTTTGGGACCCCATGGATCCACTTGTAAGTGATAATGACACTTTATTTTAATTAAGTTAAAATAAATACAAAAATGACACAAGCATATATCTTTTAGAAAAACAATTGTTACATAGAGTTATATATGTTGGAGTTTAGATTATAAATATTCATTAGAAAGATAAAACGATTTCCTACATAATTATATTTTATTTATAATTTTTAGTCAATAAATAATTTATTTTATTTATGACACAATGATGATTTAGTAATTACTATAATAGTGAAAAATTAAAATAATTGATATTATAAATACCCAAATAAATATAATATGAAACTTTTAATGAATTAAAATAATTTTATAGGATAATAGGATATATTAGGATTGATTTAATTGACTTTTTTCGAAGTAATCAATCTGTTATGAGTTTCACCAAAATCAACTATTGAATAGTGTCAAAATTGACATAAAAGAGTTCTTAAAACAAATATTATATTATTAATTGATATTAAATTCCTAAAAATCTATGGCTTGGCCAAGAGACTTATATCATGATAGTTTCATCATTAATGGACCACTTGGGGGTCGCTTGGATGTATATAGTAAGTTTATTAACCATATTATATAAAAATACAAAGAGACATTGTAAAAGTGAAACTATTTAACTTAGAGTTAATACTTAAAATAAGGTTAATATAAGTACCCAAACCTGTCTAAATTCTATTGGTTGAGTGTTTTTAGACCTATCCCCACCTTAACATTTAAATAATCAACTTTGGAGCCATTAGAAATCGAATATGAATTTATTATAAATTAATATTTCTAGCTTTTCCAAAGGTGCCCCTCACCCCTCTTATAAAAGGGTACTCCTCCTTCTCATTTCTTCACACCTTCAAAGCGTTTTTGTTCGGCCAACATCTTCCCAAATACTCTCCCAACTTCCCTCACTACAACCTAGAGGCCTTAGTTTGATCAGAAAGCCAACCTAAGGAGCCCTTTTGATCAAATCAAAAGGAAGAGCCGAAGAAGAGGTAATGATTTCACCACCCTTTTCCAAGTTCATTTCTTATTCCACTTCTTCTTTCTTTGTTGTTACCATTATAAAATAATAAGTCCAGTATAATTTATATACTGTGATGTTATTATAAATATGGTACAACCATATTCATTATTCTATCCACCCTTTTAATAACATGTCACCATACGTGCGTACGTACGGCTTACCGTCTCCACGTCGTGGTGTAATTATTATTCAATATAATATTATTTGGATGGGTATAATAATGATGTGTAACTCATGTAAATAATAAATATAACATGTTAATGATTCTGTATATATGATATACCATCCATTTATATATTATTTTAATATCAAAAGAATGATATTGTCGCTCGTGCATACGTACGGACTACCGTCTCCACGAATGCGATGAGATTCATTCTCCATCGTATCCATTCAAGTATAATTATCATTTGATGATTTAAAAATGATGTTTAAAGACTTGATATCATTCTGGATATGAATAATATACAACCTATCCTTTACAAACATGTCTTACGTAACAAAACATACAAAAGAAAACAAGTAAGTTCACACCCGACACAACGATAATACTAAGATATTATTATCAAATCAATATTAAAAGATCATATATGATATCATAATAATGTATATGATTATTTTATAATTTAATAACATTTATTTCACCATTATACAGGAGTTTAACCTACCCCAACCAAGGAAAAGTACAAGGTACGGGTTATTTCACAATCTCTTCAATATCCGAGGTTGTTTATATGTAATAATCTACTGGGATCTCTTTATCATCCACATCCATGTTTCTTAAAAATGTATTTAAAAACATTTTTACTATTTACTAGAATATGAGTTAAAGTCATTTATACCATTTTTGACTTTTATAAGTGGTTTATAAAGGAATCTTTCCATCATTTTCAAAACAAGGTCCTTTTTAACCTTTTCGACAAAATTAAGGTAAGAATGTTTTTTAAATTATACGGCGGGTGCGGCTATTTTCCGCCGTTATAAAATCTTCAAAGCTTCCCTTACAAGCTTATAAAAATATTTTCAAATAAAATGTTTTATTTTATATGGATCTTAAATTATTTCAAAATAAAAAGAGATATTTCATTAAAAAGAATTTTGATTTCATCTATGTCAACATCCTTTGATGGATTTTACGCTTATTTGAAGTTGATTTATTGTGATACAAAACTTCTATATTGTATTGAAGGTTTTGTGATATGTTTGACTGTGGATGTGCTATTTTTATACCATTCATAGTTTATGGTGAAATTATTGACATTTAGTATGCTAGTTTTAATACGAATGTTTATGTTATGTTTAAACCTTTTCATATGGGAATGCATTGGACTTAATATGTGACGGGTGGAGCCCGCTATAGCTCCTCGATGCATTGGTAGGTCTCATGAGACAAACTAGTGTCTTGGCACAAGGCCTTGACAAAATCTTATTTTTTTTGTCTTGGCACAAGGCCTTGGCAATGTGGTTATGATAGTCTGGCATTATGAATTCCATCATTATGAAAGTGGTTATTGATATTGCATGTGATTATTCGATTAGTAGAATATCCATGTGAACAAGTAAATGGCATTATTTCATTTTACTTTTTCCATACTATGTTGAAGTTCAAGTTTAAAAGTCTTTTGTTTTAGTAATTCATTGCCTTAAATGTTTATGCTTATTTTTGAATGTTCCGCTATATTGTTATCCTTACTGGGCATTTGAGCTCACCCCTTTCCTATGTTTTATTTTTCCCAGGAAGTGAAGAAGTAAATTATGAATGACCTGTAGGGATATTATGTAGGGATATGAGTGTGGATTATGGGGACAATATGTTGTTGTATTAGTTTTTCATTTTATGGTGTAATGTAAGACTTATGAATATATCTAGTGTTTCCAAGGCTACTAAACCAATCGGTCTTTCGAGATTTGATCTTTCTTGTGATCATGCCAATGTTATGTAATTAATGCACCGACTCTGGGTAACTGGGGTCGGGGCGTTATAGTTGGTATCAGAGGAAGTTTAGTACAAACCTTGGAAGCTAGATTTAGATAAACTCTGATTAGAGCACGTAGACCTAAGATAAACTTTGAGGATTAGTATAGAAGAACTTCCTAGAATTTTGGTATTGTAGAGATTTTGTGAGTTTTCCGAGCAATACATCCCTGTCTGGATACGATCAGGTAGAGGCAGCTCTGGCACAGATGTACCTAGGGGTAAAACCCGAAAACACCGCTTTGAGTTAGACTCGAACGGGAATTGGTGCACGACAACGGGCCTTGCTGCACTCTTGGTTACGACACTCCCGGGGGATATGCTTAGGATAATTCTCATTTTCTTTACAAACCATTATGAAGGGTTTATGAGTATATACATCCTCAAAGGAGACATTTTTATGATTATGTATTATATCCATAAATAGTTCAATTTATGTTGAGTGTTTTATAAGTATGGGATTATGTATTTTGATTCATAAACTGATCTAGTGTATGTCATTGTTTAGAAATGGCGCCCAGTAGAAGGACTGAGAACTCCAGAGATGCACATGATCCAAAGAGAAGGAAGGATCATATCATTCATGGTCTTAAGATAGAATTTATAAGAGAAATAGTCTCCCATGTATTATCATCATATGAAGAAATAATATCATGTGTTGATAAGATAAGTAAAGAGTTTACTGAGTCCTATGGCTTTGAAGGGAAGCAAGAGAGGAAAAGGATGGAAGAGAGAAAGATGGATAAAGGGAAGAGGGAAAAGAAGAATTTTCCCATATGTGGTAACTATGGAAAGAAACACACTGGAACTTTCCTGAAAGTAATGGGAGTTTGTTATAAGTGTGGAGGAAAAGGGCACAATGTACGTGACTGCAAGGGTAAGAAAATGGTTTCAAATGTACAATGCTTTATTTGCAAGGAGTTTGGACACTACGCGAACCTATGTCCCAGTCATCAGACTATGCCGCAAATGATGTTATTGGATAATAATCAAGTTATGATACTACCAAATATGAAGAGGAATGATTAGAGTTCTTATATTAATTATGTCAATTGAGTGTTGTATGAACAATGTACTTGTTATAATAATTATGGAGTATATAAGGATTGTACTGCAGTACTATTTCATTAAGGACTTGAGATTGTGTGGAACAAAGAAAAGTGACTCAATAGCAGGATAAATTTTTGGAAAATATATGGTTGAGAGAATGATAAATCATAATATATTTCTGATACTGAGGTAGTGATTTTGGAATAATATGTGATTGATTTGGATAAATTATATTGGATATTCTTGACTACCTTGGAACTGATTAATGATTTGTATATTCCATCATTGTTGGGGTTTAAAACATTTTTGGATTAATGAAGTATATCCAGCATTCTATATAGAATAAGGGAGCATGAATGTAATCAATAAGGAATATGGTAATACATGATGAAGGTATTCATATGCTATTAAGGGGTAAAAAGGATCTATATTATGTTTACCTTCCTTATAAATGTTGGACTGTGAGTTTGGACAGAAGTATTTTGGATAGTTCTAGTTTGGATTATTTTGGATTGCCATAAAAGGACAACCCGGAGGTCGGGCGGCAACCCGTCGCGTCCGGCAAGGTTGCGAGACTTGAACCCGCAACCGAAGGGCGACAAGGGTGTATCACCTACCATTGGCCCACGAGATGTCCTGGATTAAATAATGTAGTTTTTATTAAAAGATCTTGTAGATGAATTATAAATTCGTTTATTTTGGAACCCTATATGAATAGTGTAAATAGAATTTTTTACATTCTATTATCTTTTAGAGTGAAAGATGAGTTTGTGGTAGAAATTTATTAATGGATAAAACCCTAATTATAAAGTAAGTATATCTCTTTATGATCTTAGCCATTCTCATAAATAAATTCCTCAACATTAAGAAAAGCAACTTAGAACAAAAATGTTTTCCTAGATGGTACCTTAAATCATCACTAATTTATGGCTTTGGGATTGTTGGCCTTTTCATAGCCATGTTCTCTACCACTCTCCATCAGATAATTGATGGTTATATTTTTCTTCCATATCCATACTTTCCCACATGGAACCCTAGTATGTGTTATTTTCGGTAATCTTCATACTTTCGACTCTTTATTTTAAATAGAGGCCTCATTAATTCATTTTTTGATGTGGGATTTCAACTAAGATATTTTGAAATGTCAAAAATGTGTTATCCTAATACCCTATGTTTTGTTGAACCGATGGTATATCAAATCATCATAAATTGATGAATTTAAGGACCTTAATTTTACACTTGTTTGTGATTGATGACCTCAATCACTACCTATAAATATTTACGTTTTTCCTCCAATTATATATCTCTAATTTCCACCAATGTTCTCCTAATCGAGATCATAATTTGGTGGCGACCCTTTCATTTCTCTTTTCCACATATTAAGACTAAATTTTAGTAACCCAATTTCCGATGTGGGTTTTCCCACAAAGATATTTTTTTTTCAACATTTTATTTTCGAAGAACAATTTCAAATTGCGAGGACGCAATTTATTGAAGGAGGGGAGAATGTAACACCCCAAGATTTCATAGTGTGTTATTTCTTTAAAATAATACAATAACTTTCACTACACGCAACACCGAGATCAAGCACACCATGACTTACCAAACAAGCCGTTCAAAAGAGTTTATGAATAGTATTAACTAAAATTTTAACTTTATATAATCCTTATAATTTTAGAATCCATATTATGAGTTTCTTAGGCATAATGTAAGAACAAATTCATTTTCAGTATTGCACTTTTACCAACTTTTAATAGTGAACCCATTTTAAATACAATATTTTAAACTTTTTGAGTAAAGGGGGACATCAATAAAATTTAAAATGAAACATCCCAAGCTTCCACGGTACGCTTTCCTTTGAATAATACAGTAGCGTGTGTTGTACGCAACTTCGAGTTTTAACACACACCACAACCGATCAAACTAGCCGTTATGAATAGTAATACCTACTTTTCGAAATTATATATATTTTATATTTTAAAATGGACTTCATTTCTGGATTCGGAATATCGAATTTAGCCTCAGGTGAAATTTTGGTACTTTTCGGATAACTTTCATATTTTGATGAATAGTGAAAATTACTAAATTTTAATTAAAAACAACTTTTTTAATCAAAATAATTAATAGTGATAAATTATGAATTTGAGTGGTTTTAAAGTATATTTAGAATATATTTTTACCATTTAATATAATTTTGGTCATTGGACATAATTTTACAATTAAACCGAACATAAACAAGTGTCAATCTTTTGATAGTTATTATCTCTTAAAAACACGCTTTTTGTTTTGACAGCGGGAATTAATTTTAAATTAATTTCTGCCACTTCTGTGTTTTGAATTTAAAAAAATGGAATCCATATTTGGAATCAGTATATCCAAATTGTTTAAATATGTAACTTTTATTTTTAGACATTTTGAATAATTACTGCGGTAAATATTTTATTTACCATGGTTAAGGGTAAATCCGGTAATTAAGGGTTAAAAGAATAATATTATAATAATACTAAATTACCCTAAAACGTGTCTTAACCCTATTGGTTGATACATGGTCGACCATGGGCATCTTTGGGTCGATTTTGGGACCCCATGGATCCACTTGTAAGTGATAATGACACTTTATTTTAATTAAGTTAAAATGAATACAAAAATGACACAACCATATATCTTTTAGAAAAACAATTGTTAAATAGGGTTATTTATGTTGGAGTTTAGATTATAAATATTCATTAGAAAGATAAAAAGATTTCATACATAATTATATTTTATTTATAATTTTTAGACATTAAATAATTTATTTTATTTATGACACAATGATGATGTAGTAATTACTATATTAGTGAAAAATTAAAATAATTGATATTATAAATACCCAAATAAATATAATATGAAACTTTTAATTAATTAAACTAATTTTAAAGGATAATATGATATATTAGGATTGATTTAATTGACTTTTTTCTAATTAATCAATCTGTTATGAGTTTCACAAAAATCAACTATTGAATAGTTTCAAAATTGACATAAAAGAGTTCCTAAAAAAAATATTATATTATTAATTGATATTAAATTCCTAAAAATATAAGTTTCGGACAAGAGACTTATATCATGATAGGTTCATCATTAATGGACCACTTGGGGGGTCTCTTGGATGTATATATTAAGTTTATTAACCATATTATATAAAAATACAAAGAGACATTGTAAAAGTGAAACTAATTAACTTAGAGTTAATACTTAAAGATAAGGTTAATATAAGTACCCAAACCTGTATAAATTCTATTAGTTGAGTGTGTTTCGACCTATCCCCACCTTAAAATTTAAATAATCAACTTTGGAGCCATTAGAAACCGAATATTAATTTATTATAAATTAATATTTCTAGCTTTTCCAAAGGTGCCCCTCAACCCTATTATAAAAGGGAACTCCTCCTTCTCATTTCTTCACACCTTAAAAGCCTTTTTGCTCGGCCAAAATCTGCCCAAATACTCTCCCAACTTCCCTCACTACAACCTAGAGGCCTTAGTTTGATCAGAAAGCCAACCTAAGGAGCCCTTTTGATCAAATCAAAAGGAAGAGCCGAAGAAGAGGTAATGATTTCACCACCCTTTTCCAAGTTCATTTCTTCTTACACTTCTTCTTCCTTTGTTGTTACCATTATAAAATAATAAGTCCAGTATCATTTATATACTGTGATGTTATTATAAATATGGTACAACCATATTCAGTATTCTATCCACCCTTTTAATAACATGTCACCATACGTGCGTACCTACGGCTTACCGTCTCCACGTCGTGGTGTAATTGTTATTCAATATAATATTATTTGGATGGGTATAATAATGATGTGTAACTCATGTAAATAATAAATATAACATGTTAATGATTCTGTATATATTATATACCATCCATTTATATTTTATTTTAATATCAAAAGAATGATATTGTCGCTCGTGCGTACGTACGGACTACCGTCTCCATGAATGCGATGAGATTCATTCTCCATCGTATCCATTCAAGTATAATTATCATTTGATGATTTAAAAATGATGTTTAAAGACTTGATATCATTCTGGATATGAATAATATACAACCTATCCTTTACAAACATGTCTTACGTAACAAAACATACAAAAGAAAACAAGTAAGTTCACACCCGAAACAACGATAATACTAAGATATTAATATCAAATCAATATTAAAAGATCATATATGATATCATAATAATGTATATGATTATTTTATAATTTAATAACAATTATTTCACCATTATAAAGGAGGTTAACCTACCCCAACCAAGGAAAAGTACAAGGTAAGGGTTATTTCACAATCTCTTCATTATCCGAGGTTGTTTATATGTAATAATCTACTAGGATCTCTTTATCATCCACATCCATGTTTCTTAAAAATGTATTTAAAAACATTTTTACTATTTACTAGAATATGAGTTAAAGTCATTTATACCCTTTTTGACTTTTATAAGTGGTTTATAAAGGAATCTTTCCGTCTTTTTCAAAACAAGGTCCTTTTTAACCTCTTCAACAAAAATAAGGTAAGAATGTTTTTTTAACTTTTACGGAGGGTGCGGCTATTTTCCACCGTTATAAAATCTTCAAAGATTCCCTTACAAGCTTATAAGAATATTTTCAAAGAAAATGTTTTATTTTATATGGATCTTAAATTATTTCAAAATAAAAAGAGATATTTCTTTAAAAAGAATTTTGATTTCATCTATTTCAACATCCTTTGATGGATTTTACGCTTATTTGAAGTTGATTTATTGTGATACAAAACTTCTATATTGTATTGAAGGTTTTGTGATATGTTTGACTGTGGATGTGCTATTTTTATACCATTCATAGTTTATGGTGAAATTATTGACATTTAGTATGCTAGTTTTAATACGAATGTTTATGTTATGTTTAAACCTTTTCATATGGGAATGCATTAGACTTAATATGTGACAGGTGGAGCCCGCTATAGCTCCTCTATGCATCGGTAGGTCTCATGAGACAAACTAGTGTCTTGGCACAAGGCCTTGACAAAATCTTATTTTTTTAGTCTTGGAACAAGGCCTTGGCTATGTGGTTATGATAGTCTGGAATTATGCATTCCATCATTATGAAAGTGGTTATTGATATTGCATGTGATTAATCGATTAGTATAATATCCATGTGAAAAAGTAAATGGCATTATTTCATTTTACTTTTGCCATACTATGTTGAAGTTCAAGTTTAAAAGGCTTTTGTTTTAGTAATTCATTGCCTTAAATGTTTATGCTTATTTTTGAATGTTCCTCTATATTGTTATCCTTACTGGGCATTTGAGCTCACCCCTTTCCTATGTTTTATTTTTCCCAGGAAGTGAAGAAGTAAATTATGAATGACCTGCAGGGATATTAAGTAGGGATATGAGTGTGGATTATGGAGACAATATGTTGTTGTAGTAGTTTTTCATTTTATGATGTAATGTAAGACTTATGAATATATCTAGTGTTTCCAAGGCTACTAAACCAATAGTTCTTTCAAGATTTGATCTTTCTTGTGATCATGCCAATGTTATGTAATTAATGCACCGACTCTGGGTAACTGGGGTCGGGGCGTTACAATCTCCACTCAAATCGGGTGTATGTGCCGGACTTGATAGTCCGTATGAAATGGGGGAGTATGCCCCACAACCCTCTTAGACTGGAACAGAGGTCTATATCTGTTACAAAGTAATATTTTTATGTTTTACTCTATTGGTCAGGACAGATTTTTATTTCTTTCCCTGTGATGCTGCTGAAGCTGTTATAATATTCTGAAAAGCATTCAGAATATGAGGAGGGATTTTCTTATGCTCTTTCACCATCATTAGAATGTGCATGGTGACTTCAGCTTCTGGAATGGGAATATACGTCAATTCCGTACTTGGAGTAGATGTGTATTCCTGATCAAGTCCTCCTTTTCCTATCAGTAAATTCTGACAGTACTCATGTGTGTGGGCAAAGAGTTGAGTCTACTCCAAATTTGTCGTCGGAGCATTCCGATTGACTTCTCCAGATGCTACCAAACGAGACAGTTGGTAGGCTTGATGAATATAGGCTAGTGTATATTCCTTCTGTGTATTCTTCATCATGTATGGTTGAAAAATTTCCTATAATACTAGTAGACGAGACTGCTGATAGAATTGTTGATTGTAAATAGGTGTATGTCCCTATTTATTAGTTTCCCCATATTAGATTAGTGAGCTTCATTGGTTTTAGTCAGACAAGCATACTGAATAGATGATGAGTTATAAACAAGTGTATATTCTACCTATGATACTCCCCTGGAATTTTATAGAGGTATTTGCGTGTTACTTCTAGACGAGTCAGTTGGGTAGTAACATCCGGACGGATGGGTGTATATTCTCATTCATTGCTTGCCATCATGTTGTCTTTATGGACTTCTCCGAAGGGGGAAGAAGTAAGAACCTTATCCCTGTTAACCAGATTTTACCTCTGGAAGTTCGTCTTGCGTGCTTGGGTGTGAGGGACTAGATTCGAACTCCTAAAGGTAATACCGTCATCATGTTGATGGTGCACTGTCGCACGATTCTAGTGGCGATTGTTGATGGGTGACCTCGAGAAGGACTCTTGTATCCTTGAATTAAGGCCTTGAGTGACCTTCTAATTCACCTCCCCAGAATATGGGAGTGACTAGTGATTTTGTTCTTGGGATAACGACCTAAAACGGTTGGATACAGTGGTTGTAACCACCTGCTTCATGATCACTGGTCATCGCTGTCCGGACAACCACGGTGAATTATTGAATTGGAGGGCTTGTCAAGTGGCCTCTTGAGTCGGAATGGTACCCTGTTGACGGTATTATTTAACCATGGAATTTGATACCTAGTGTTGAAGATGGTGAGTAGGTTATTTCATCTTCAGAGCAGACGAAGATCCAGCTAGAGTAGCAGTATATGCATTCACAGGTGTGAACTTTCGAAAAGCCATTTCTGTAATACAGAGAGATCTTGAAAACGAGTTCCCGTGTGATATAATAGACATAATCAAGAAAATTTCATCCACTACATATTTTGGATGAGGACATATGTTATTGATTGTTTTATTGGCCATTCACATTGAGTAATATAAGGGCCTAACAAATAAGTAAAACATCATTTAACCTGGTTAAGGATTCATGTCGGTTCACCATTTTTTCCTCGGGAAAATGGGGATGACCTTGTTTATTTAAGGTTCAAACATTACAATCAGTTTCTAATGGGTTTGTTCGTAGAACTGGAAACATCCAATGATTCTATACACATTTAGAACTACTTTCTAAAGGTATGTTCTCATTAGTTGTGGACCGATGAGTCTTATGAAATTTCATTGGTCGAGAGGATGAGAGGTCGGACTTATCACACCTTTTTTGGGGGAATTATTGTCTACTTCGGGTCTCTCTTTATAGATTTGAGTTCTGTTCGTGAATCCTTATTAAATTAAAAAGTATGAAAATGAGCTTTCCTTTAGATCTGAAAATCAATGATCGATATGTATGAGATTTAGAGAATATTTTATATGTATTTGAGGTTCTTCATTGAAAGAGAATCATCTGTATTTGATAGATATTCTTAGTCAATGGTATCCTTTAACACATTATATTGAAATCTCTTGGTCATTATGATAACCATACTGGTTTTAAAGACACCCAGTGGGGCACTTGATGTTTATTATTGTTCAAAAGGACATGGATTATTTCAAAGTTTGGATCATACCCACAGATGGGCTACCTATATATCCCTGTTTGGAAAAGGAATTAGAACCCACATAGTTCGAGATAAAAAATATGAGGTTTATGAATGATTGACGGCTCAAAGAAAGATGAGATAATTACTTTTATGATCTAAGCTCATGTGAGCCATGCTCGGTGTGAGAAACAAGAGGTATCGGTAAAACCTGATGATTGTGCCACGAAAGATGCAATTATAAGAAACGATGTGGGGCTTATGTATGTATGACTGCCCAAATAGATGAAGATCAAGACTTACTTCGTAGAAGATGCCCGGGAACAATGTCCATAATGGTATGTGTGCTTTATGGAGATTTCGATATATTACATAGGACTTAATCCAGAGGTGAATGCCCAAATTAGATGGGACTTATTATTGGGTTTTATTCCTGAGATGGAAGCCCATAGCAAGAGGAATTAAGACTAGGGATTACTCTTAAAGAGGAGGCACATGTTATGGGGAATTATGAATGGGGATTACTCCTAAAGAGGAGGCCCAACTTAAGGGGACTTGAGATTTTGGGGATTACTCCTAAGAAGGAGGCCCAAATTGGGGAACTTGGGGCCTACTCATAAGGAGGATTCCCATATTAAGGGATCATGGACTGGGGCATACTCCTGAAATGGAGGCACAGGTTAAAGATCTTCTCATCTTAAAGGATGAGTTTAAATGAATAAAATCTCTATCCTTAGTGACATAAATATATGTAAATCACTAGGTTTTGAGAGATCTTCCACTGAATTCCTTTCAGATAAGGATTCCATCAAAGGTACCATGCCAAAAATGGATTGAAGAAGGTTTTGAAGGCTAAATCTTGAATAGGAGAGTTGGATTTCAAGAAAAGATTTGAATACGCAGGAGGGGCAGCCAAAAATAGGATGGCGCACAAGTCCTGTTGGGGCGCACATGTACTTGTCACGCAAGTATACTTGCGTGACACATGTGTACGTGCTCCACGATTAGCCCATAGGGTAATACTTGGTCAAGCCTTGGATCAAGCCCTTAGTATTATCCCTAAGGCTTTAAAAAGTGTGGTGCCCAATTTTTGTTGAAGGGATAAGGTGGCGTGCAAGTGTCTTCATTTACCTTAAGGGTTAGACACTTAGGCGTGCAGGTGTTGATGAATTTCAACACTTAGGCCTTGTCCCCCCTCTTTATATCTTCAATTCTATGTATGAAAATACCTTAGAACTATTTATAAGACTTCAAGTAGAGACTAGGGTGCCGAGAGCTTAAATATGACTTTCGGAATTTTTATGTCCTCGAAATGGGGGGTCCACAAGGGGTATTTATAGGCTACTGAAGACCTAGTTCGAAAATCAAACAAGGCGCCCAAGTCACCTGCATGACCAATATGTGGTGCGCAAGTATACTTTCGCGACCATGATGAAACTTTCACGGCCCATTCTTAAACAAATCCATGTTCATTCATTTGTTAATTTTTGACGTTTCTTCAAAGGATGAATCTCTTTATGCTAAGGTATTCCCCTTTTTCAGTCGTTAGGCTCTGTGATAGAAAGAAGAATCAACAATCACACATTTCACAGATAATTGAAATATAATATTTAACAGTTTAAGAAATTCTATTTGAAATAATAAAATTAATTTTTTAAATCTTCATATAAAAATTATCTTAGGGTGAAATTTTTTGTATTTTCTTGAAATGATTCATTTTTCAACAAATAGTGAAAATTAGATATTTTTATTGAAAACTAAATTATTGATTAAATATTTAAAAAGATAATTTAATTTTAAAATGTTTTTAATTTAAAATTATTTTAATTCTATCACATGATAACTATTTTAGGTCATTTTAATCAATGTCATAGTAAATTTAAATATTAAAAACATCTAAAACACACTTTTTCATTATGTATATGAGTTTTTTTAAATTGATTCCATCAAACCTATGAATTGAATTTAGAAAAATAGATTAATGTTTTTTATTAATAATAATTTATATTATATAGTATTTCCATCTAAATATTTGAGAATAATTAATATTGATAATAATAAAAAATTAATTACTACACGTAGGGTAAAAACTGATTTACCGAGTGGGTTAAGCTAAGAAGAAAAGTGTTAAAAATTACCAAAAAACTAGTAAAAATATTTTATGGATAAATTTGGACTTTATCAATAATAGGGGTGATGTGATACCCATTTTTGTGGCATATATAATAATATACATATGGATTTAATTGAATATTTTCAAAAAACCCATGTGTGTCCTGTCTCATAATTATAAATGGACACACCCTCTCCTACCCTCTCTACACATCCAAATCCAATTCGTTTATCCAATAAATTATCAAATAAAATCTTTAATCCCATAACAAAATACTTTATTCTTTCATTTGATAAAAAATTCATCCTTGTAAGGATATATATGCAAACCTAATGATGTTGTTCAAAGAAGATGTAACGTTGTTAAATGTGAATTTTATTTTTTATTTATCCACCACCATAAAATATTATTAAAACATAAATTTATAAAAACTAAATTATATTATATATAAAATATTTTATTATGTTATGTTTCTGACCAATATATATCTTTACTTACATGAAATGGTTAATTAAGTTGTTGATCTTGTTTACAACGGACTACCAGCTTCTAATATATTTTAATTTGTTTCCCATCACTAGCATTCAAGGTTTGATATAATAATGTATTTCAAAAATTTATATAATCTATATAATATTATTATACTTCTATAACTATATTATTAGATATACATTATTACATTCTTGGATGTTTAAAATATAACAATGTCGATCATGTTTATGATAGAGTACCACTCATGAAGCTATATGATTCATTTTTAACAAATGATTTATATAGAATGTAATAAAGACATATTTAATGAATCTATTATATATATATATGGCAAGATATTTATTCAATAATATTAATATATTACCAATTTATTATAATATCTATTATTAATGGAATGATATTGTTTCTCCTATGTACATATGACTTATAATCTCTAGGTATCAATACGGTCCATTTTCAATGCATTACTATAAGTAATGATTATAACAATGTATAAAATGAGACCATATTATATTTATTAAATTAATAAAATTTTGGATATGTTGGATTTATTTCGTATACCCAAGAACCAAATCTTTCATGAAAAAATAGGCATGAGAAAAGAAGGCAATTAACACCTAAAATAATTAAAATAATTAAATATTATTATAAAACATGTAAATTTCATTAAGTGTATGTTCTAAGATCATATTAATATGAAAATAGTTGTTTTATAAATTAATAAAAATCATAAATCATTATATAATAGGATAAATAATTTTTAATAAAAAATAAATCTTGAGAAAAGAGACTTCATCTCAATTTCCCTTTATTAAGACATACTATAATGTTACGAACATAAATTATTTAATATGACATAGATATTTCACCTTTTACATATAATAGAATTATTCGTTAACAATTAATGTTATTTTAATATTGATTTTTATTTATTTCATCTATGGGGATTTGACCTGAAAAATACCAAGTGGTAAATAATTTTATAACTCAAATTTTGTTTTCATTTGGAAATATTACTTTTTTGTAGTATTCATTTTTTTATGATTATGTATGTGATGAATTTTTAAGATATGATATTTTTAAAAAAAATAGTGGATTACATATAATAAAGATAATCCATTTATTGATTAGTTATAACATAAATGTTATGATATTTTTAAGGATTCATTTCAAAATTTCATTTCAATCGGGATTTTTTATGTTTGAATTTACATAGAAGGAATTAATTTGACTTTTTTATAATTAACCCATATATATTTATTCTTTTAGCTTTATTCATGATGTTTCCATTTAATAGTACAATATTCCTCTATTTTTTACATTAAATCAATGATAATTTTTTAATAAAACCTGAATTCATATATCTCTTTAGTTGATAATATGGTTTCTTACAAAACAATGTTTTATAATTTTTTTTTAAAAAAATAAGATTCTAAAAATTATTAGTTAGTTAAATTATTACATGTGTTTTAATATATATAATTTTTTTAAAATGTAATAATCCAATCTTTTTCCAAAAAATTACAATATTTCCTCTACTGAAAATATTAATGGAAATTTAAAAAATATATACATAATGTAAATAATATCCCACCATCATGGTAACTCAATGTCTTCAATATTATTTATGCATTTTGAATGTTATTTTAAATGGAATTTTTTTTAAAATAATTGTAAACTTTTAGTTTTAAAATGTTGATTTTCAAAATGAAAAAGAAATTTTCTCAATTATGTTTTGTTAAATATCTTCATATGGGATTTCAATTCATCATAAAGAGTATCCCTTAATTATACATATACTACACAAGTTAAATTTTGTAATAAACCCATCCTTATTCCCTCTATTGATGTTTTATGATGATTTTGACCACGTATATTATTGACAATCACATTCATTTGTCATTTTTATAGTCATTAATTTTCCATTGAAATATTCACTTTATTATGATCATCGGAACCGATATAACCAATTAATATCAATATTATTTATCATGTATGTACTTATTTCTTAATTTGTATATCATTTTAACATTCAGTGTTTTATATTGAATGTTATCTGATTTACTAGGGAAATATTGATAAATCTATATCATTTAATCAATATGGATATTTAATCGTGTGGAATATTATTTGTGAAATATATTGATTATTCTATATATGATTAATGATTTGGTCATATAGATATATATTGGCCCCAATTATAGATATCCACTCTATCCATTGGTATTATTATGAGAAAAATCAATTGTCTTGCCTTACTTAAATGGTTTTCTGGTATATACCTACCCATCAGTTTTAATATATAATGTGAATAGTACTAAGAGTAGATGAAGCATGATTTCTAATATCATTAAGTCATGTAATTATGAATTTCTTTTAGTATGAATTAATTTATTATTATCCATGTTAGTTTCTCTAGGATATTGTATTTAGGTGCATTTATTTTTTACTTTATTCATTAAATGACATGTGTTTTCAGTTATTTACATTTCCATATAGATTATGTATTATCCTATTATAATAGTCATATGGTTGATTAAATAAATTAATATTTACCTTTCTATAATGATTATGATGGTAAAATTGTTTAAATAGATTGTGTGTCAAGTTATTTACCTTATAATTATCATTAAGCTTTCTAATTCAAGATATTTTACATTGTAATTATCCCTTACTTATCATTTGAGGTCATTGTTATTTTGTTTCATTTAACAGGAATCCAGAAAGTGTACAAAGAATGACATTCTAGGATTTCCAATAAAGAATAATGTCATCCTCAAATTGTCTATATATTATTCAAATGTAATGTGAGAATTATTTAGGTGTCTAGTTCACTAAAACTACTAAACTATTTGGTCAGTTAGGATTTGATTTCTTTAATCTTATGCCAATATAATAAAGTAAGACATTGGCATCAAGTTATTAGAGTTGGGGTTGTTATAGTTGGTATTAGAGAAATAATTTTAGAAACCAATTGAAATTGAATAATGGAAAAATAATAAGGATCATAACCCAATAATATACTTTGAGGATAAATATAGAAAAAACATCCTAATGTTTTGGTTTTTTAGAGATTACATAGTTTTTCAAAGAAATGCATCCCCTTATAGACACTATAAGTGGATTTGGTGCTACAAAAGGTGTACCTAAGGGTAATTACATCAAAAAAGAAACAACATTGTTGACTAAACCATCCCCTTAAACATGAAAAAGAGCAATAACGCACACCTGGTTTGAAACACCAAGGGTATACTCTATGGATAATTGACATTATCTTTATTAAACATAATGAAATATTTGAATAGAAGATTACAATTAAGGACATAGTTTTAACCTATGGTGCCTTAATTTTAAAATAATGTGTAATGATTTAGAGGTACTATAAATTATTCTCACTAATTACAAGGTTTCCCACTATAATTATTGTTGCTCACACTATGATTTTTGGTTTTATTTAATTGGTGGAAGTCAATGGAATTGTGTAAATATAAAATATTAATGAAAATTTGGTAACAATGATAAACCAAATGAGATAATGAAAGGAATGAAAGATAAAATTATTGTTCCTAATTAGTTATCTTGAAATATGATAGAAAGCATATACCTTTACCGACTACAACACCCACCAAAGAGGATATGAATGTGGTTTTTTAAGCGCTCGAGTGGAGTAGACCATGTTGGAAGGAAGGAACGATTTACTTGATGTCCATAATTGTGAAAAGGGCCACCTAATAAAGTTACATAATGGAATATAAAAATGTTTTATTTGTGAAAATGAATATTAAAAAGAAATGAATTACTAAGGAAAAATGAAGATTATGATGGAATGATATAAATTTCATCCTAAGGATCCATTTACAGTTTATGTCATAAATATGGGGAACCTAATAATTAATCTAGTCAAATACCTCTTTTAGTGGTTAACTAATAGAATAATAAATGACATATATTTAAATAATCTGGTTTTAGTATTTATTGGGATTCAATAATTAAAATTCTATAAATATTTTTACCAATGATAGTTTGGTTACCCAAATCATTATACATATGAAAATTGTGTTAATTTTAGAATCATGTATGTATTCATTAAATTTTTAGTTACAGATAAAATCTGAGGTTTATTAGTCTAATATTGATAATGTGATCAAATTAATAAACACTGCCTTTATAACTTTTTCTGGTGGGAATATAACATGTTTAAGAAAATTTTAAGATAAAATTATGGGAATATAATCCATTGGTTTTTTATAAACAAATTTATTCAGGGAAGAATGAATGTTACATTTTTACTTAATATTCAAGGTTTTGGTAACCATTTCAGTTTTTGTTATATTTTATGTTATAGTAATTATCAGTTATCAAAATTGGGGTAAATTATTGGATTTATATTAAAATATTTTTAGAAAACTGATAACAATTGGTATATAGTGAAGGATATGGGGCTTGAACCCAAAAATGAAGGATGATAAGGGTTAAGCACCTACCGCAGGCCTACCTGATGTTTTTGTTAATATGTCATGGATTTTAGTTATATTATTTGATAAATATTTATTAATGATTATCCAACTGTGTTACCATTGATTTTTTTATTAATGTATTATGTTGTAATAATAGTTATATCGATATTGGTTTTGAAAATTATTTAGGGAGATATATAAATAATTACCACACATTTATGAGTATTAATATCTCTTAAAAATAAATTTTAGTGATTCAGCCAAAAACAATTCATTGTTTAGATATTGATTTCATAGATTACAAGATGAATTATAATCAGATTAAAGAAATACCAAATGATGGAAGTGTGATTATGAAATATAAATGTATCATGTAATTATAATTCCTTATATTCTTATACTATAAATTAATTCCTCAACATTAGAAACATGATATTGAAAAAAATATCTTATTACCTTCATATCCAAAAAAACAAATGGCCATTTAAATAATCATATATTTATAGTTACTAAGCCATTAACTTTCAATTAATCATTCACTTTATTGAGATCAATGTTTTATATCCATCTCAATAATTAATTATGTTTTTATTCCATGTATATATCTTCACACACCACCAATGTTCTCCAACATGGAAACCTAGTTATGTGTTATTTCGTATGAAATTTGTATTCACCTTTATATATTATCAATAGAATATTTTATTAACCCTACTACAACGTTGGGTTTTCAACAATAGTATTTCAAAATGTCTAACCCATGATTACCGTGGTGATGTATAAATGTAGCGGATAAATTTTTATGAATTTTTGGGTAATGTAACATGATTATATTTTAACAATAGTAATTTCTTTTATATATAGAATATGACATGAGAAACCAAGAATCATTGATAATGATACACTCTGAGGCATTATGATATATTTCTTTTTAAATAAATTTACTCTCTTTGATATATTGTGGATAACATAACCCTAAGTCTAAATGAACTATCATATTGTATAATGTTATAATGTATCCATTTATTAGTAGTTATGAATAGTATAAACATAATTATGAAATGTATGTTTATGAGTTTATTCTAAATAAATGAATAATCAATGAAAATAAAAATAAATGTTTTCTAAAAATAGTATTTTTCTTAAACACGGTTCAGACACGGTTTGGAGATATAATTTAAAATAAATGTTAACAACTTTTATAAAATTTCATGATAAAAGAAATTAGTTTTTAAATACACTTGTCAAAATTTATCTTATGGTCATTTTTTTACTTTTCTAAAATGTTTCTCTTTTTTGATTTATAGTGAAAATATTGATTATTATTGAAAACTATAATTTTGGTTGAATAGTTTACAAAGATAAATTATTTTATTTTTTAACTTAAATATAGTTGAATTATATTAAATTTTATCAATATTAATTCATTTTAAAATTTTCATTTTGATCATTGATATTCGATATGTCTATACTTATTATAATTTTCTCTTTGAAACCCCTCTTTTCATTATGTCTTCAAGTATAATTTTATACTAGATTCTGCCAAATCTATGAATAGAATATGGAAAATTGGATTCCATATTTTTAAATAGAATAAATTATGTTATATTATAATTTCATATAATTTTTTTTGAAAATTAATCTTGAAAATTGAAAAAATTAATTACCATAGTTATGGTGAAAATTGATTTTCCGAGGCCTTAAACTAAGAAGATAACGATAAAAAATAACTTAAATACATATCCAGTAACATTTATATTGAAACATATCAAACTTATAAACTTTAGGGATGATAAATTTCCATTTTTAGTCTTATTCCATAAAAAAATGTTGGTGTTATTGAATATTTTCAAAAATACCATGTGTGTCCTATCCCCTTATTATGAAATGCCAAACCCTCACCTCCCATATTAAAACATAAAAATTCATTTATTTCATCTAATAACTACCCACGTACCTTATTTAATACCATCTAATCATATTTTATCCCTTTTATTGATCATAAATCTAGCCAAGGAATTATTTTGGTGGAAAACTAAAGAAGTTGACTAAAGAAAACGTAACGTTTTTAAACAAGCATTTTGTTTTATTTTTCCATACACATACTATTAAGCAATGATTATACAATAAAATAAGTATATTAAATATAATTACTTTTTATTATGTTATGTAAATGAACTGTATACATTTAATCTTCCATAAAATGTGAAATGGAACTGTTGATCATGTGTGTGGCAGATTACCTCATAGTCACCTGACTTATCGTTTCCCACCCAAAACATTTGAGGATTGATATAATGATGTATTTAACCCTTCTAAATTATATTTATTAAATTATAATACAAGATATAAAAAATTAATTTTCCAAACGTTACATTTTAGATAATGTCGATAATGTGTACGGCGGACTACCGCTTCACGAAATGATATGAGCTATTTTTCACATATGCTTCAATTGAAAAGTAAAAAAGACTATATTTAATGAAAATATATAACATATATTACATGATTTTTATTCTTTAATATTTAAATATCACTCAATTCATCAACCTTTCACTCTTTAATTTAATGATATCATCGCTCGTGCATATGTATGGTACACCGTGTCAACGAAGCGATGTGATCCATTTTTCAAGTCCAAAATTCACTAATGATTTTAAAAATTTAAATAATTATTATTTATGATATATATAATATAAACATATTTTTTATGATGGATTTATATCATATACCCCAGAACCAAAACATTCATTACAAAACCTACATGAAAAAACAAGCTAATTTACACCCAAAAAATGAAAACAATGAAATATTATTCGAAAATGGGTGGTAAAACACTCTAATAGGATCATATAAGATATTATAAATATAAATATTGTTATATTAAAAACTAATAACATGATTAAAAAATATATATAGGAGTTTAAATCACTTTCTACTGAAGGGAAGTGTTAGTTAAGGGACGTCATCTCAATTACCCTTCGTTAAGGCGTATTGTAATTTTATGAACCAAATATATTTTATATGGTTTATATAATACCACTTAGACATTAAACATCATTATTTTTTAATAAATAAATTTATTTTAATTTAAAATTTTAAATATTATATCCAAAGTGATTTTATATGAAAATACCATTGGGTAAGAATTTAATAACCCAATTTATTTTCATTGAGTTATATTAATTAATTGTATTAATTTCTATTCTAATATTATGGGTATAATAAAATTGTATTACATTATGTTGTATTTCAACTTATTTTATGTTTATTTACATCTTATATACATATTTTATTCGATAAATAATTCTCACATAAACATTAACATCAATGTGAGGGTTTGTTTTACAATGTATTTTTAATCATAATTTTTAGGTAAATTTCCATTTATAGAAATAATTTGAAAATGGAATAATAACCAAATATAATTTTATTGTATTATATTATTTAATTAATTTTTCATGTAATAGTACTATATTTCAATGTTTGAAACCAAATATTATTTAGAAAATGTTTTTAAGAACAATCCATTCAATTTCTCTTATTGGTCAAAAACCTTTATTCTAAAAAAATTTAAAAATGATTTATAATTTTTTTTAAAATTCTCTAAATAATTTATTATATAATTTTTTATTAGTTTTTTCCTCTTTAATTTTTTTGAGACTTATGTACATTATTTTTCCAAACACACCTCGTTAGTGTCATATAGATAATAAAAAAATTAATCTTTTTTTAATTTATATGTAATCTATATAAATTAACACCATCATGACCGCTCAATGATTTATATATTTATTAATATGTTTATAATTTCATTTTCAAAATATGTATTTTCTATTTTTTTAAACTTATATTTTTAAAAATGTTATTTCCAAAATGAAAAGGATATTTTTAAGGGTTTTGTTAAAGATATTATATGGTTATTTCTATTTATCAATGGAAACATCATATTATTTTAATTATACTACATTGGGGATATGTTTTATTGATACTACCCTTATTAGTTCTATGGTTGGTTTATGATTATTAAGAAAAATGAAACTATTTCATTCACATTATTGTTTTATTTTTGTTTTCGTTAACATTAACAATAAATATTGACTTTACTATCATCATTAAATATTAAATTACCCCAAAATATCTATATGATTTATGGTGGATATTATAATTATTAAAACTTTATATAATTTATACTTATGTTTTTAAAATTTATTATTATTTGATTGACTAGAAAAATAATGATAAAAATTTACACATTATTCATTATGAATATTTAACTGTAATGAATATTTTTTATGAATTAGATAGATTATTTGATATATAATGAATTATTTTGACATGAAGGTGTGGATGTACCAAGTTATAGATATCCCCATGATTCAAAAATTGGGTCATGGTACTAATCTATTAGCTAAAATTAGTAAAACTTGTTTTTTACAGCTACCCATCAACTTTAGACTATATTTTGAATGTTCTAGATAGTAGTAGTATCATGATTTCTAAGATTATAATATCCAATAATTATGAATTTATTTTAGTAGGAATCCAATTATTATGGTCCATGGTATTTTCTCCATGATATTATATATGTATGCATTATATTATCATATTACTATTTAAATGGCATATGTGTTCTATTATATAACTTAATATATTGATTATGCCATATATATTCATGATAGTCATGTTATTCATTAAATGGAATTTCTGATAAGTTTTTTACTCTTTCATATTGATTATGCTTAAGGATTCATGAAAACATCCATTATACTTAAACCTTGTTGATAAATTGATATCACTCCTAATTTTTTGGTATTCCTTGAATACAAGAAGTTTACTATAAATTAAATGGAAGTATATTCTAATTTGGAATAATTAAATTCATAATAAAAATGATAAAATCTGTTTTTTCAAATGTAATATGAGAAACGTGTGTGAAACTAGATTACCAAGATGATTAAATTACTCGGTCCTTATGAATATAAATCCTTGTATCTTATGATAATGTAATAAATTATGACACCAACTATGGGTTAATAGACTTAGAATAGTTAAATCAACCATAATATATGATAATTTCTTATTCAGTACCATTGGTAATAAATTTTGGCATGAAAATGTGATCAAAACACGAGAACTAAGATCCTAAAATCCAAAAAAAATTATAGATATTAAAGATCTCTAAGGGTACAAAAATATATAATGGAAGATATTTGAGAGATATATCCCATACTAAGAATAAAAAAATCATCAAAAAATATAATTCAACATCATGTATAATGTAATTGCTTGAGGATGTTTCAGTATTCTATTATATTAATAAAACCTATTTATATTAATCTAACTCAAAGGGCTCAATATATGAACTGATATAATCACATCTATCCCTTTTTTCTATATTCATTAAAATTACATATAAGAACACTCTTTTTTTTGGTAGGTAATTACATAAAAAAGTAAAAGAGTTTACTCATTAACAACTTATTTGAAATGAACTAAAAACGAGTGTCACTACTCTATGTATTATGGTATATTCTATGAACTCGTTTTTTACAAAATAATCATTTATGAAATGGTTTATTTCAAATAAATTTAATTTTTTGATAATATGTGTTTTACTCACCACTGAGTTTTAGTAAACCATAATATACTATAAATATCGTTATTTAAAATGTAATATTATAATATAGTAGTTAAATTATCGGGAATTAATATGAATTATAAATAATGAAAATAATTTGGCTAAAACATTAATAAAATAAATTCATTGGTTTTCAAAATATTATTTATTAAAATAAAATCCATTTAAAAGTAAAAAAATGTTTCATTGAAAAAATATTTTTATATGCACAACATATTTAATCAAAAAAAATCAAACTTGTCACAATTAGAGAATTATTTAAATGAAAGTTATATATTATATATTCAATAAAAATTTTTCTCAGTTATATAATTTTTTTTTTCAATGCATGGTATAAAAAGAAATCTATATTTATATTTAAAATTTATTTATTTTTCAAAAAATTGGGATCTAAATGTTCTGAAAGATTAATTTAAATATAATATTTCCACTCTTAGAAAATTGACATGAAAAGATGATTTATATTTTTAAACCATCTTGTAAACTTTTTCTTGGAGTTATTTTTTAAGGATTATTTAGTGAACTATTTTTCACTGAATAGTGAAAAATATATATTTCTATTGCAACATTACTTTTGGTTATAATAAATTTAAATGTTCTTTTCTCGTATATTTTTTTAAAAAAAATAAAATTATTAAAATTGTGTAATTAGTAATCAAATTGAATTCATTGGAATCAGTTTCACTTACATTTTTTATATCAAAAATTCTAATACTTATGAAATATTTATTTTTTGGAAAATTACTTCTCCATCTTGTCTGGAGGTTTAATTTTAAGATAAATTATTCCAACTATGTTACTTGAATTTTGAAAAATTAATTATATATTTATAATCATAATATTTATTATTATATTAAGGGTTCAAAATTATTTTTTCCATAATTATTAGTAAACAAGTATAAAATAATTATAATCGTTAAGGTTAAAACAGGTTTACTAAGGGGTTAAACTAAAAGGTTAAGAAGTAAAATGATTGAGAAACTTGGAAAACTCCCATTGAAAAGAAATATTTAAACTATATATCATTTAATGTTCGATAATGATCCCTTTTGGGTCCTTTTGAAATTTATAGTTATAAGTCCCCAACCATAAACATTACATAATCATGAGTTAAGTCATGAATTCACATTAACAATATTTTTTGGGTTATAATTTTATAGAATTCGGCCATAACTATACATAATAATGCTATATATTAGATGTAAACTGTAACACTTAGTTACCACCTTTTTCCACCAAAGGAAACCCTTTAAACAATACATGTTTTATTGCTTTTGATAAAAATCTTCTTGGATTATTCCTTTTTCTTACCCATCCTTATACCCTGTGGATAACATTTAAAAAACATTGGATGAGCATAAAAAGATAAACAAGGGATATTAAAGGAACCAGAACCATTAGTCTAGTTAAAATATGGTAACTCATTTAATGTTTTTGAGGGAATTAAACAAACACATTTTCACATAAATGACACTCAAACTTCTTGCACAAATAAAAACATAAAAATAATAGAATGAAATTAAATATCATTTAGGTGACTTGAATAATAATATAGATAAAAGCGTTCAAAATCCCATACAATTATAATTACCATAGTATCTACCAAAAAATAATTATCTTTAATGGGGATCACCATTCAAACATGCTATATCGGGATCAACTATGAGCAATAAAGGGGCTTATCCTTTTAAAAAAACTATAACGGTCTCACCACTGAATTATAATGTTTCTAAACCATTTGTACATGTTTTTACAGGCTAACATGTGATCTATAATGGGGATAAACCCTTTTTATAAGATATATCAGGCTCAACCATTTCATATAATTCCCATGTACCATTTCAAAAACGTGTTCGTCATAATACACTTTTGAAAACCTCTTCTGATCCCATTTGTAAAACATTTCAGTATAAAAATTACATTACCCATATTCAACTCCAAGACATCCAAATAAAATAATAATGGATTAATTTTCCTTTTAAAATAGATTATGGATTTTATAGGAATCCAATTTTAAAATAATTGTTATGGAGGTGGAGAATTTTTTGTCTCCGTATACATTAAAAAACAATAATTTTGATGTTTTCTAAAAAAATGTTAAACACTTCATATAAAATTATACATTTTGATATATTAGGATGAAATTCAATATAAACATAAAATTTCATTTATATTCCTTATATACACATATAAATAAATATGTAATTTAATATAATAAAGAAGAATATTTGGAAATTAAATCATTAAACGTTCATGGAATCTCATACCATTTGAATATTTAAATATTAATCTCAATGATTTAATAAATAACATTAGTATTGATAAAAAATGAATAATAAATGTCATAGTGGCTGTATATACACATTATAAAATAATAATGTTTCATATTATCATGAAATTCCTCAATTAAAGGATATTGAGATTAAATCCCTTACCATGATTTTGACTCGTCATGCACAATGATTATTTCCCTCAAAATTGGGTAGCTCATTTTGATTTGAGTAAAAATGCTTCATTAGTTTTCTTATGCCATAGGTATTTACAATAGGAGTAAGAGAGGGATATTCGGAGAATATTTCTGTAGAAGTTAGATGATCCGGTGTCTTGAGAGGTGTTATTAAGTGCGTAGAGGTGGTGGACTTTTATAAGAGGGAGGATGGACCCTTAAGAAAGGAATAAAATATTATTTAATTATAAAATTATCATCCGATTTCATTAGTAACAAGGTTATATATTAAGTGGATACGAATATAATATGTTTAAAACCTCTCAATAAATAATTTTTGGAAAATATTTTGTCAAAAAATCAACCTTATCTTTTTTGCATTAACACATAGTTAAAAACATTTACTCCTACAATATCTTGTTGTATTTTCATAATATATGGTTATTATAGTTACTATAAAATGCCATGAAAACCAAAATTGTATCATTAATGTCATCTTTAGAAATATATTTATCATTTGGCTGAATCTTATAATTTAGGACTATTATATAATTGAATAAAGAATTATTTGTTGTAAAAACTATTTTTTTTCAATTTTGACACCATTTATTAATTGATTTTTGATAAATTCATAAAAATAGGATTCTTTACAACCAAAGGCTTTAACAATTCCCTAATAAGTAAATTTAATCCAAAAATTTCGAATTTGTCATCAAAAATTTCAAATTATATATATTTTAAAATGGAAATATTCATTTTTTGAATCATCCCTTAGTAAGGTAATCACTGCATCAGCAATGTGTCATAATTAAATTTATTTATGTAGTGTATAAAAGTAATAAATAAAATACTATGATGAATGAAATATCTTTAGATATATAATTACTATTTATATTCATAGTTTTCAGTTATATAACCCTATATTCAAATTGATTAAGTAAAAGATACATGTTTCTGTTATAATTCCCTTGTCTTTAAAATAAATATTATAAAATGACATTTTAAATCCCAAGTGAATCTCAAATGAAAACAATTTGGCCTAAAGATGATCATGGTTGGAAATATCTTATCAAATTGAATTATGACTTGTATTAGGTTTTTTTATTATTATAATATTATTTTTTACCTTCATTTACCGGATTTTACCTTTAACCATGGAAAAGAATATAAAATTACTGAAGTTACTATTCATAATGTCCAAACATAAAAGGTATCTATTAAAAAATTCTGGATATTCTGATTCCAAATATGGAATCCATTTTTTCAAATAAAAATCACATAAATTATAGAAGTTAATTTAAAATAAATTATTATTGTCAATACAGGAAAGCATGTCCTTATGAAATAAAAACTATCAACTGGTTGACATGTGTTTTTGTAAAATTTCAATGTGAAATTACTTCAAATGACCAAAATTAAATTAAATTATAAAAAAATCTAATTAAAATTCAAAATAAATTAAAATTATTACATTAATAAATAAATAAATAAGGCAAAAATGCAGTTTGGATTTAATATGCAGATTTTTTCACTATTTATTAAAATATGAATTTCATCATAAGAATACCAAAATTTCAACCAAAGTATATTTTAAGGTTTTCATCTAAATAAGAAGTTTATTTTGTAAAATATAACATATAAAAGTTATTAAAAACTATATTTATAAAGGGTTCTCTAGAAAAAGGAAGAAAAATGACCTTTATTAAATATTAGTGTATTTTATACATAGAATTGGATTCATTGTCATTTTAAACCTATAAAATGTATTGGATAAATGTAAAAAATTTAACAAAAACTTATAATCATATTTTCATTAGATCTTTACATTCCAACAAATACAAAATCTGGTTATTAAATACAATTTAAAAAACAATATTAATGTAGGATTGTTTTGTATAACTCAATGTTCTGTTCAACGTAAGATTTTGGTGAAAACTATTGTTGTGTGTAGAGTACGATATCATAAAAAGAACACCCTTTAACATAAAATTAATATCTATTTTTTTAATATTAATATATTTGAAAAGGTATTATTATGTAAAAAACTGGGATGTTGCATTAATACTAGGCTACACCTTTTTCTTTTTAAAAATCACATGTGTCACCTCTCCCCTACATTTAGAATGACACACGTCTCCTCTATTATTAACACATAAAATCCATTGGTTAATAAAATAACTACCATTATAACTTCCATAATTTCCACTAAAAATCCTAGAGGAATTAATTTTTTTAGGAATGAACCCTAAGAGCGATTTAGGTTTAAACAAAATGAGGTTCTCTAAAGAAGGGGTAAACTTCCTAACCATGAGATATTGATTTATTTCATCTTCCACAATATTAAAATCAAATCCAACTATGATGTTATAATAAATACATTATATAATATATAAATCTATATTATTATGGAAATTTAATATCCTATATCTATATCATATTCAATAAATTAGGAAACTAAATTTTAAATCATGTGTATGATAAACTACTACCTCTCGAAACGATTTGATTCATTTTCCATCACAAGCTCTAATGGATATATTTAAGGAATTATTTAACATATTTATATGAAATACATTATATAATTAAGAATCTATTGTTATAATATAAGATATTTCATCTTAAATTTTATCCCATCGAGATGTGATAACTTCGCTCTGTTGTACAAGAGACTACAACCTCCCAAAGTGATGTGGTCAGTTGTTCATATAAAAGATACATGGAATTATATGAGGATATATTTAATGATTATATGTGATATATATGAAATAATATTTATCATTGAACATTTATAAATTATTTATCTTCCTCTCATCCCATTTTATATGAAAACTGAATCAATGTTCATACATATGTATGACCTACTGTCTTCATAAATGGTCTCATTCACTTTTTCAAGTCTATCATTTATGGATTACTATAAAAAGATACATAATTAATATATATTATATTTATATCATTTATAATGTTCTATATATTATATAACTGTGACCAAAATAATAGTTCTGAAAATACCAATTTTTAAATACTTGACAACTAAGTAGTTATTACCTCTTACATGATTTTGGAAAGGAATTATTAATAAATGGGTAATAAAATTTTACAATTGAGTCTTTTATGGAATGTTCATTATTATTTTTATGGAATAGTTTGATAATAATCCTATATTAATTTTACATGTCCTTATGACATGTCAAATATAATTAGAGACATATGGTGGGAGATATCATCTTAATTTTATTTTCATGAGGCACATGTCATATTAACTTGTTTTTTTATTTTCTATAGTACATATAATATCCATAATTGTCTTCTTGGATTATTTTCCTCAAAA
This sequence comes from Viscum album, assembly GCA_963277665.1. NCBI lineage: Eukaryota > Viridiplantae > Streptophyta > Magnoliopsida > Santalales > Viscaceae > Viscum > Viscum album. The sequence goes on from OY728130.1 coordinate 107,993,889, forward strand.
TTTTGTGATAAACATATCCATATATGGTTTATTATTTTATAAGGGTTATAATTAATTATTACCAAAGTCGATGTGGTTTTACATCATAATAAAATTGCATATTAGGATTGATCATGATTATGTTTATGATGATCAAATGATATGATAAACCTCTAATGAATCCCATGTATTTTATTCTACTATGTATATTTCATGAAAATTATAAATTTTCCCATAATTTTAATCCCTTTATGTACTCAATATTCCAAAATAATGTTTTTAAATTAAAACCAACTATATTTTTCTCTTTTGTCGAGAATCATTTTTCTCCCAAGAAAATGTTTATATAAATGATTAAAATAATTTTTAATGGTTGCACAAATAATTGTAATTTTTTTATCCAAGTTTGAAGTCTTTAAAATACTGATCTTAAATAAATATTCTTGTCCTTTCCAAATGAGTAATTTATTTATATTTACAAAAAACGTGAATGGAATATTTGTTTCAATGCGTATGATAAGAAAAATATATTCCACCATAATGAATCCTCAATAATTTAGAACACCAAATACCAGTTTCAACGGATAATTTCAAATAAATATTTTATTTAATATTTGAGAAATTTATATATTTTAAGTAATGAATTTCAAAAAGAAAAATATATCTTTATCATGAAATATTCCATGTGATATTTCAAAATAATTTTCCTGATAAGATCACATCCTTTGATGCCATATAATATTTAATGGATATTTGATCCAATGATATAATCTTTATTATCTCACTATATGATTTATATTTATGATGAAATTTCTTTTAAGGAACTCGATAATTTTACATGGATTATTCTATGATAAATTCCTGAGGTGATTATCAAAAATATATATTTTCTCATGGGTTATTCCATATTGAAATTTTTATGAAACGAAAGTTGATTATATTGTTTATGATATAATGAATGTTTTATGATCTTGTGATAGAAAATTTTATAGATTTTGTGATGAGTGGGAACTAGGACACCCTAGAATGAATTTATTAACTATTGTTGTTATATTATCTTTGACATAACATGAATGGTTATCCCAATCCCATATAAGATGGTACATGAGAGGATATTCGAAAACTAAAAACGAGGGTACGTAGAGGTTATCCCATTTCCAAAAGTTGGAAGAAGGGAGATAATCACAAGCCTGATATAGGTACACTAGTGGATAAAATGTGCTTTACATTTTAATAAATTTTTGTTGGGTATCCTTGAAATGATATTTTATATGATTACGTGTATGCCCAAAATATATGTCTAATTAAAATTTTAGGATCTCATTGATAATGTTCGTGGTATTTTTTAGGATTCATGTCTTAAGAAAATCCATGATTTATTTGATGGCTCATGTTTATGATATTAGATTTGTGGGGTATGGTTTAACAAGGTAATTATCATGTTCCTATACTATTATTCTGATGATAGGTTGACATCCCCCAGGTTTACCCTTGCCAAACATCTTAACTCTCCCTTTCTTATGATTTCATTCCCCAATCCATGAATAAAGGTTTTAAGTATTAAATTTCTATGTAGTATACTATAGGGTAAGATATAATGGGGATATATAAAGGATATTTCAAGAAATGAAAAGATTATATTTAGAGACCAAAAGCGTGACATACATAGACATTAAATTACTTTTTCGGAATATCTAATACATAACAAAAACAGACACCAAAGGACCTTAATACTTTAGTGTATTTGGAAATTCGGAATATAATCTTCTAATATTTGTGAAAGATCTTCATTATCTCCCATAAATATCTTCCTTTTTTTATCACCTAAAACCTTTCTTTATATCCTGGGGAAAAGAAAAAATATAAAGGGTGAGCTCAGATTCTCAGTAACGGTAAGCATAGAGAAAATAAAACAACCCATATACATTTGAACTTCAAAACATTAACATAATATTTAAACATCAAAATCATGAGAAATGACATAAAACATGGCAGTACGTAAGGAATATATCATAATGGATCATAAATCATGATAAAATATCATGGGAATAAAACATTTAATTGTGGAAAACCATAAATCCCATGATATGATTTCCATATTAGCCAAGACATTTCTACCAAGACCATCATAGTGGACAAAGTCCCTTTCTGAATCGAGTTCACTCCTCATTCCAGTCCTCTAACACTGAACCGTATTAACTTACCGTTCCAGACATGTCTATATAATGAGATATAAATCTTTAACAAATGAATTGGAGGGAGATATAAGTCCCACCCATCTCATAATGAAATCATTTTTACATAGGCCACAACATGACCATAAATCATTCATCAATACCCAAAGTATAAAATGGGTTTCATAAACATCATCCCATCATAATATAATCCATACAAAAAAAGGATATCATTTCATCATAAAAAATTGAAACCATGTAAATCATAGAGATATTATACTTGAAACATACACATATGAAATAATGACATCTTATATGGAAAATGTTTTTGATAAAACACTTGAAATAAATTTTTGAGGAAAATATCCTTTCTTCTCCAAAATAATTTTCTTTTCACAAAATGCCATGCAATTTTAAAAGAAAAATATTTTGTTGAAAATATTAATTAAATATTATAGAGTAAGATTCTTGAAAATAAGGCATTGTGAAACTATAAAAATCCATTCATGTCATATAAGTTAAAAAAACATTCTCCTCGTACATTTGCTAGAAAAGTCAAAAAAGTACATCGTAACGTAAAAAAAGAAAGATTCCTTACATACCATGTAGTAAAATTCAAAATTGGTAAATATAACTTTAAACATACATGAAACCATTTTTAGAAAATAGGGACATGGATGATAAATATAACCCTAGTAAATACTTAAGAATAAACAATCTCGGATAAAAATGAGATTGGGAAAGTTATCCCATACCTTAGGTCCGATATACTTCGTACGTATCTGAAACTCCCGTATAATGATTTAAATAATATAATTTACTTATTATACAATCATATTAATTTTTATGATATCATATATGGTTCACTTATGACTTTATATTACCCGTTCTATTGTAAATTCCATGTTAAAGTAGCATATTGGGTAAAATTGTTTTATTTATTCTATGTGTTTGGACTTATTGTTCTTGATATTATTATTACTTATATAATGACTTACTTACTTCCAAAATTTAAATTATGATTTATATATCATTTATATTCAGTATATATATATATAATAGATAGATAAATGAAATGAAATACATCGTTCATGGAGACGGTAGGCCGTACATACGCAAGAACACTATTGTCCTTTCCTTATTGACTTGAATGAAAGTAAGCAGATGTTATATATATATATAAATCCAGTATCTATATCATGTCATATATTTCATTATTATTCATTATATATAATTTATAATCATTCGTGAATGGTTAACAATGAGAATGAATCCCAACACGTCGTGGAGACAGTAATCCGTACGTACGCACGAGTGATGATAACTTTCCCATAACTATTGAATTGAATTGGAGTGGATGATATAATATCTCATAATCAGTATGATGTTATAATAAATATATATAGTTATTGTTTAAACCATTATATCCATCCAAGTAAGGTGGTGGTGGAAAAACAGATTACACCACGGTGTGGAGACGGTATTCTGTACGTACGCACGCATGGTGATTTCGCATTCCATAGGATGGATAGAAGGTGAAATGGAGTTTTTTCATATTTATAATGACAAATAATTATATTATTTATACTTATATTATTACTTTATAATGAAACAAATAATGAAAAATTAGTTGAAGAAGAAAGAAACCTGAAAGAATCGGTAGAAGAGATTACCTCTTCTTCGACGAACCTCTTTTAAGATTCCTCTTCAGTCACTACAGTTGGTATTTTTAGGAGACCATAACCTCTATAATGTTTCTATGAAATTTTAGAAAGGAAATTGTCAGGTTTTTTCCAAGATTTAAAGCACAAAATTGTATAAATAGAAGAGGGAGGAGGTGCCCTTTTATAATGGGGAAGACGAGAACCTTAAGAAAAACATAAAATATTATTATATAATAAAGTCATATTAGGTTTATAATAGCTCCAAATTGATTTATTTAGAAGCTAAAGTTGGAATGGGTCGCATTCCTCTCAACCAATATGTTTTAGACAAGTTTAGGTTACTATTTGATCCATATCATTTAGATTTAACTCTAAGTAAAATAATTTAACTTTTACCGTCTCATCTTGTTTTCATACAATATTTGGTAAATTAACTTTCTATAACAAGCCAAAATAACCCCAAGTGGTTCATTATTAATATATATAACCTTATATAAATCATTTGGCCGCACCTCATAATTTTAGGAATAGAATAAAAATTAATAATATACTATTTGTTTTAAAAACTATTTTATGTCAATTTTGACACTATTTTGTAATTGATTTTTATGAAACTCATAACAACATTATTTGTAGAGACCCGTATCCTGACATATATTGACATTACATTACATTTTCTGAATACTTAGTACATAACAAAAAAACACACACACAAGGATCGTAATAGTTTAGTGTCTTTGGAAACTCGGAATGTAATCTTCTAATCGTGGTGAAAGATCTTCAACATATCCTATAAAGATCTTCTTCTTTTTTACCTAAAACCTTTATTTATATCCAGGGGAAAAGAAAACATAAAAGGGTGAGCTCAAATGCTCAGTAAGGGTAAACAAAAGAAATATCAATCACATCGTATTCATAAGAACATAACATTTTAGAAATCTTAACCTGCTAAAGAGAGCATAATTTCATAACATGGGATAAATCATGGCAGTGAAATGTAATCACAATAATCATAACTTAAAACATGAAACTTTGTGGCATTCACACATAATCATAGAGAATCGTTTCTTGTTAGTCAAGACTCATTTCCAAGACTATCTTAGTGGAAAAAGTCCCTTTCTGAATCGAGTAACCCTCGTTTCAGCCCTGTTTCACTGAACCGGTATAACCTACCATTCTAGCCATGTCTATCTCATGAGATATAAAATCTTTACCCAATGCATTGGAGGGAGATATAGGTCCCACACATCTCATAATGATATCATTCTTATGTGTGCCACAAAATCATAAACCATACATCAAAGCATAACCCATGTAATAAAAATGGGATTCTTAAACAACATGACATCATAAAACCATTCATATAAGATAAAAGAATTCATAAACATAATTCCATCACAACATAGTCAAATCAATGTAAAAATATGGATAGAAATAGAACCCTTTATTTTCTTAGATGGAAAATAATTTTGATAAAACACTTGAACTCTATTCTTGAGAAAATATCCTTTCTACTTCAAAAACACTTTTCCTTTCTTAACATGTCATAAAATTTTAAACTAAAAGAAGTTGATTAAAAATAAACTTGGAAACTTGTAAATTAATCTTATTGGAAATAATTTTTTTAAAAAAATCCATTCATGCCATATATGTTTAAAAAAAACATTCTTCTCGTACTTTTGTCGGAAAAGTCAAAAAAGTATCTCGTACGAAAAGCGACAAAAGATTCCTTTCATATCCTTTACTAAAAACTCACCGAAGGGTAAATTTGGATTTAAAAAATTGTAGGTGGATGGAAATAACATTACATATTGAGGAAACATGGATTTGGATGATAAAATACACCCCAGTAAATACCAAAGTATAAACAATCTCAGATGAAAATGAGATTGTGATATTTCCCTTACCTTAGGTCCGATTTGCTCCGTATGTGTCCGAACCTCCTGTATAATGATTTAAATAATGTCATTTACTTATTACAGAATCATATTCATTGTTATGATATCATATATGGTTCACTTATGACTTTATATTGCCCGTTCTTTTGTAAATTCCATGTTAAAGAAGCGTTTTGGGTAAAATCGTTTCATTTATCGTAGGTGTTTTGACTTGTTGTTCTTGACATTATTATTACTTATATCATGATTTACTTACTTCCAGAATATAAATAATGATTTATATATCATATATATTCAGTATATATATATAATAGATAGATAAATGAAATTAAAAACACCGTTCATGGAGACGGTAGTCCGTACGTACGCATGAACACTGTTTTCTTTTCCTTATTGTCTTGAATGGAAGTAAGTAGATGACATACATATATATATATATACATAAATCCAGTATCTTTATAATGTCATGTATTTCATTATTATTTCTTATATATACTTTATAATCATTCTTAAATTGTTAACATGGAGAATGAATCTCATCGCGTCGTGGAGACGGTAGTCCGTACGTACGCACGAGCGATGATATAATTTCCATAAATATTGAATTGAATTGGTGTAGATTATACAATATATCAGAATCAATATGATGTTGTAATAACTATGTATAGTTATTATTTACACCATTATACCCATCCATGTAAGGTGGTGGTGGAAAATAGATTACACCACGGCGTGGAGACGGTATTCCGTACGTACGCACGCGCGGTGATTTCTTTTTCCGTAGGATGGATAGATGGTGAAATAGGGTTGTTTCATACTTATAATAACATATAATTATATGAGTGATACTGATTTTATTACTTCATAATGAAACAACCTATGAAGAAGAATTGGAAGAAGAAATAAAGATGAAAGAATTGGTAACGGTAATTACGTCTTCTTTGAAGCGCCTCTTTGAGACCTCCTCTTAGGGAACTAAAATTGGTTTTTGAGGAAGACCAGAACCTCTAGGATGTTTCTAGGGAAGTGGAGAAGAGATTTTGGCAGGGGTTGGCCGAGCTTGAGTGCTCAAATTGGTGTGAGGAGGAGGGGGAGGAGGTGTCCTTTTATAAGGGAGGAGAGGGGCACCTTAGGAATATCTCAAAATATTATTTTATATTAAAGTCAAAATCGGTTTATAATAGATCCAAAGGGTCTTATTTTGAAGCTAAAGTGGGGAGGGGTCGAAATACTATCAACCAATAGGATTTAGACAAGTTTAGGGTATTATTTTAACCTTATCAATTAGATTTAACTCTAAGTTAAATAATTTAACTTTTACCGTGTCTTTTTGTTTTCTTTCACTATATGGTTAATAGACTTACTATAACATGCCAAGAGAACCCCAAATTGTTTATTATTAATATATATATCCTTATCTAAGTCATTGTGACGAACCATATATTTTTAGGAATAAAATAACAATTAATAATATAATATTTGATATAAAAACTATTTTGTGTCAATTTTGACACTACTTGATATATGATTTTTGTGAAAGTCATAACAGAATTATATGTTCGAACAAAGTTTATTAAATCAACACTAATATATCATAGTAACCTATAAAATTAGTGGAATTCATAAAAAGTCTCAAATTACATTCATTTGAGCATTTATAACATCAATTATGTTAATATTTCCTTAAAAGTGTAATTACTGCATCATCGTTGTGTCATAAATAAATTAATTTATTTAAAGTATAAAAATTATAAATAAAATATCATTATGTAGGAAATATTTTTAGATTTCTAATGAATATTTATAGTCGAATTTATCTTATGTATAACCCCATATTAAAAATGTTTTAGTTATTAAACTTTGATTTTAACTATTTTAACTATTCATTAAATAAAATAATATTAAATGTCATAATCTAATCCAAGTGGACCTAAATGGTCATATTATATTCATAAGGTTGTTTTTGGTCGAATTAAACTTATCCAATAGAATTAGGACATGTGTTAGAGTAATAGTAATATCATATTTACCCTTAGTTACCCTATTTTCTATTAACCGTGGTAAAAAAAAGTAAAAAGTTACTATTCACCAAAAATTATTTTCATCTCATTGAACCACATTTTAGTCCTTGATATTAACCGTGTCTGTCGGATTTTCGAAATTCCAATCACAGAAGCGGTAAAATTAATTTTTATGCAAAAGTCAGTTTTTAACCTACCACTTAGTGGTTTCACTATTCATCAAAAATTGAAAGTTTTCAGAAAAATACCAAAAATTAGGCCTAAGATATATTTGATATTATGAACTCAAAAATGATGTCTATTTTACCAAATTCAAAACATATCAGTTGCCTTAACTAATTTAGAAATTAATTCTCGTCATCAAAACAAATAGCGTGTTTTTAAGAGATAATAACTATCAAAAGATTGACACTAGTTTATAACTGGTTTAAATGTGAAATTACATCCAATGACCAACATTGTATTAAATTGTAAAAATATATTCTAAATATTTTTTAAAACCACTCAAATTAATAACTTATCACTATTAATTATTTCGATTGAAAAAGTTGTTTTTAATTAAAATTTAGTAATTTTCACTATTCATTAAAATATGAAAGTTATCCGAAAACCACCAAACTTTCACCCTAAGCTAATTTCGATTTTCCAAATCCAAAAATGAAGTCCATTTTAAAAAATAAAATTTACAAAATTTCAAAAAGTGGTTATTACTATTCATAATAGCTAGTTTTAATAATATTTTAATAGCATATCGTTGTTTAGTGAAACTTGGTGTTGCGTACAACACACGCTATCGTGGAAGGTCGCGATTGCGTGTAATTCAAGCCAGGTCAGAGATGTGTGTTGTGAAAGCTCCTTTTGGTGTAGCGTATAACACAAGACATTAATGAAATTAAAAAGAATATTTTTCATAAAATCTCGGGGTGTTACATTCTACCCCCCTTAAAATGAATTTCGCCCTCGAAATTCGTCGGGGTTATAAATGGTTTACTACTCGAAAGTTTCTTTAATAGAAACCCACATCATAAAAAGGAATACCAAAACCAATCTTTAAAAACAAAAGTATGAAACGTAACGGTTACCCACATAAACTAATCATTGGGTTTTCACATAGGTGAAAATATGGATATGAAAGAGAAATCTAACCATCATTTTCTGATGGAGAGTGGTAGAGAACATGGCTATGGAAAAGCCAACAATCAAAAATACATAAATTTGTGACGATCTAAGGTACCATATGATTAATCAGATATAAGAGCACTAGGACAACATTTTTAGTTTTCAAGATCGTTTCCCTAAAGTTGAAGAATTTGAATTAGAATAAATACTTACTTTATTTTGGTACAATCTCACTGTTGTTCGTGCCTTGAACAATTTCCACTTCATCTCTTAAATAAATGAAGTTGAATTTGTTATTCGTGAAGTGTTAGCAGATCATGTGATAGAATGACGGGTCATTCCATCTGTCTCAAACAAAAGGTTAGCAAAAGTTATTAAATATACATAAGTCATTCTATAGTGAGATTAATCATATATGGTTCCTAAAGTGGACTTATACTTCATATATCATACTGCCTAATATAATAAAACTAGTTTCTACTAAACAGGGACTTCCTGTAGGCCAGTGGTAGTCGATAAAGGCCAGTCGCACTTCGGTTGTGGGTTCGATTCCCACAGCCTTGTCTGACGCGATGGGTTGTCGCCCGTCCTGCAGGTTGTCCTTTTTTTCTAAAGCTATATTACTATAACATCCCATCAATAATATCGAAAAAAAACTTCTATCCTTAAACAATACTAACTTATGTCCAACATAATCCATTCCAATCTTTAGGCTTATCCATAATACTACAGTCCACTCTCATAACATAGTGAAAACTATTACCAGAGATTTAATACCATCATTGATCCCCATATATCATAAGATATGTTTTGTTGGTCACATTCCAAACATTCAAAGTCCTTAATCATGTATTCTCTTGAATAATCATTCAACCTTAGGGAAAACATGAATGTAGTTAAAAGTTAACACCTTCCACATACAAAAATTCTCAAAATTCTATATACTCAAACCATGATATCACTTAGTCCTTATATCAATCATGAGCTCATGAATACTGTCAAACATTTCATTTTGTCCTTATCCCTTCATGATGCGCATATCATCTGCTTTCCAAAATAATTGAATCACTTTTCATGGTTACCGGTACCTTAAAATTATTAAAAACCACAATAGAATAATACAAAAATATTCTAATAAAAGTACCTCAACAACATTATTCTTGAATACCAATACATAAACACTTCAATCCATCCTCTTCAATTTTTTTCCTGGAATAAGTCCTTCCTTGATTTAGAAGTAACTTTTTAGGGTTGGGAATTGAGTTGGGTAATGACCATGTTCTCCGCAAATAATACATTGAACTCCATAAAAGTCTGTCACTCTATGACCCTTTTCTCCACATAGATAACATCGGTCCCTCCATTTGAGGTATTCCTCACGGTTCTTCTTCCCTTCTTTAGAAATCTCAGTCTTCCTTTCTTTATGCTCCTCAACATGCGAACATGCATAATAGTTTATCTTCCTCTTCTTTGATGAATTATCCATACCACTAAATTTCACCTTGTTAATCATATATCGCGATGACTGATTCGGCATAATCACAATATCTTTCTCTCTAGGAATTACCCAATTTTGTTGCTCATTGTCACCAATTTGTCCATTGGATTCAATGTTAACCAAATTCCTTCTGGTTCCCTCCATTAACTAAAACACAAAAAGAATTCGGTGAGAGGCAAAAATCATGCTAGGGAAAACAACATTATAAAGGGGGAGTACCCTTAATATCTAACATCTTAGGTTAAATTCTAAGATCGTTACAATAGTTCTAGGACTATATCCTATACGTATACTTATCATTAGGGACATCCCTAGACATACCTTAGAAATATCTCTAGAGATCTCACTAACGTTATCGCATCCTAGTTTCCAATGGTTGACTAAACCATTCCTCGGATACCAACTGTAGAGACCCGTATCCTGACATACATTGAAATTACATTAAATTTGCAGAATACTTAGTACATAACAAAAAAACACACACACACGGATCGTAATAGTTTAGTGTCTTTGGAAACTCGGAACGTAATCTTCTAATCGTGGTGAAAGATCTTCAACATCTCCTATGAAGATCTTCCTTTTTTTTACCTAAAACTTTTCTTTATATCTTGGGGAAAAGAAAACATAAAAGGGTGAGCTCAAATGCTCAGTATGGGTAAACAAAAGAAATATCAATCACATCGTATTCATAAGAACATAACATTTTGGAAATCTTAACCTGCAAAAGAGAGCATAATTTCATAACATGGGATAAATCATGGCAGTGAAATGTAATCACAATAATAATAACTTAAAACATGAAACTTTGTGGCATTCACACATAATCATAGAGAATCGTTTCTTGTTAGTCAAGACTCATTGCCAAGACTATCTTAGTGGACAAAGTCCCTTTCTGAATCGAGTAACCCTCGTTTCAGCCCTGTTTCACTGAACCGGTATAACCTACCATTCCAGCCATGTCTATCTCATGAGATATAAAATCTTTACCCAATGCATTGGAGGGATATATAGGTCCCACCCATCTCATAATGAAACCATTCTTATGTGTGCCACAAAATCATAAACCATACATCAAAGCATAACCCATGTAATAAAAATGGGATTCTTAAACAACATGACATCATAAAACCATTCATATAAGATAAAGGAATTCATAAACATAATTCCATCACAACATAGTCAAATCAATGTAAAAATATGGATAGAAACAGAACCCTTTATTTTCTTATATGGAAAATAATTTTGATAAAACACTTGAACTCTATTCTTGAGGAAAATATCCTTTCTACTTCAAAAACACTTTTCCTTTCTTAACATGTCATAAATTTTTAATATAAAAGAAGTTGATTAAAAATAAACTTGGAAACTTGTAAATGAATCATCTTGGAAATAATGTTTAAAAAAATCAATTCATGCCATATAAGTTTTAAAAAAACATTCTTCTCGTACTTTTGTCGGAAAAGTCAAAAAAGTATCTCGTACGAAAAACGACAAAAGATTCCTTTCATATCCTTTACTAAAAACTCACCAAAGGGTAAATTTGGATTTAAAAAATTGTAGGTGGATGGAAATAACATTACATATTGAGGAAACATGGATTTGGATGATAAAATACACCCAGTAAATACCAAAGTATAAACAATCTCAAATAAAAATGAGATTGTGATATTTCCCTTACCTTAGGTCCTATTTACTCCGTATGTGTCCGAACCTCCTGTATAATGATTTAAATAATGTCATTGACTTATTACAGAATCATATTCATTGTTATGATATCATATATGGTTCACTTATGACTTTATATTACCCGTTCTTTTGTAAATTCCATGTTAAAGATGCGTTTTGGGTAAAATCGTTTCATTTATCGTAGGTGTTTTGACTTGTTGTTCTTGACATTATTATTACTTATATAATGATTTACTTAATTCCAGAATATAAAATATTATTTATATATCATATATATTCAGTATATATATATATATAATAGATAGATAAATGAAATGAAAAACACCGTTCATGGAGACGGTAGTCCGTACGTACGCATGAACACTGTTTTCCTTTCCCTATTGTCTTGAATGGAACTAAGTAGATGACATATATATATATATATATACATAAATACAGTAGCTTTATAATGTCATATATTTCATTATTATTTCTTATATATACTTTATAATCATTCTTAAATGGTTAACATGGAGAATGAATCTCATCGCGTCGTGGAGACGGTAGTCCGTACGTACGCACGAGCGATGATATCATTTCCATAAATATTGAATTGAATTGGAGTGGATTATACAATATATCAGAATCAATATGATGTTGTAATAACTATGTATAGTTATTATTTACACCATTATACCCATCCATGTAAGGTGGTGGTGGAAAATAGATTACACTACGGCGTGGAGACGGTATTCCGTACGTACGCACGCGCGGTGATTTATTTTTCCGTAGGATGGATAGATGGTGAAATAGGGTTGTTTCATACTTATAATAACATATCAGTATATGAGTGATACTGATGTTATTACTTCATAAAGAAACAACCTAAGAAGAAGAAGTGGAATAAGAAATAAAGATGAAAGAATTGGTAACGGTAGTTACCTCTTCTTTGAAGCGCCTCTTTGAGACCTCCTCTTAGGGCACTAAAATTGGTCTTTTAGGAAGACCAGAACCTCTAGGATGTTTCTAGGGAAGTGGAGAAGAGATTTTGGCAGGGTTTGGCCGAGCTTGAGTGCTCAAATTGGTGTGAGGAGGAGGGGGAGGAGGTGTCCTTTTATAAGGGAGGAGAGGGGCACCTTAGGAATATCTCAAAATATTATTTTATATTAAAGTCAAAATCGGTTTATAATGGTTCCAAAGGGTCTTATTTCGAAGCTAAAGTGGGGATGGGTCGAAATACTATCAACCAATAGGATTTAGACAAGTTTAGGGTATTATTTTAACCTTATCAATTAGATTTAACTCTACGTTAAATAATTTAACTTTTACCGTGTCTTTTTGTTTTATTTCACTATATGGTTAATACACTTACTATAACATGCAAAGAGAACCCCAAATTGTGTATTATTAATATATATATCCTTATCTAAGTCATTTTTCCGAACCTTATATTTTTAGGAATAAAATAACAATTAATAATATAATATTTGATTTAAAAACTATTTTGTGTCAATTTTGACACTACTTGATATATGATTTTTGTGAAAGTTATAACAGAATTATATGTTCGAACCAAGTTTATTACATCAACACTAATATATCATAGTAACCTAAAAAATTAGTGTAATTCATAAAAAGTCTCAAATTACATTCATTTGAGCATTTATAACATCAATTATGTTAATATTTCTTTAAAAGGGTAATTACTGCATCATCATTGTGTCATAAATAAATTAATTTATTTAAAGTATAAAAATTATAAATAAAATATAATTATGTAGGAATGTTTTTTAGATTTCTAATGAATATTTATAGTCTAATTTATCTTATGTATAACCCCATATTAAAAATGTTTTAGTTATTAAACTTTGATTTTAACTATTTTAACTATTCATTAAATAAAATAATATTAAATGTCATAATCTAATCCAAGTGGACCTAAATGGTCATATTATATTCATAAGGTTGTTTTCGGTCGAATTACACTTATCCAATAGAATTAGTACATGTGTTAGGGTAATAGTAATGTCATATTTACCCTTAGTTACCCTATTTTCTATTAACCGTGGTAAAAAAAAGTAAAAAGTTACTATTCACCAAAAATTATTTTCATCTCATTGAACCACATTTTAGTCCATGATATTAACTGTGTCTATCGGATTTTCGAAATTCCATTCACAGAAGCGGTAAAATTAAGTTTTATGCAAAAGTCAGTTTTTAACCTACCACTTAGTGGTTTCACTATTTATCAAAAATTGAAAGTTTTCAGAAAAATACCAAAAATTAGGCCTAAGATATATTTGATATTATGAACTCAAAAATGATGTCTATTTTACCAAATTCAAAACATATCAGTTGCATTAACTAATTTAGAATTTAATTCTCGTCGTCAAAACAAATAGCGTGTTTTTAAGAGATAATAACTATCAAAAGATTGACACTAGTTTATAACTGGTTTAAATGTGAAATTACATCCAATGACCAAAATTATATTAAATTGTAAAAATATATTCTAAATATACTTTAAAACCACTCAAATTAATAATTTATCACTATTAATTATTTCGATTGAAAAAGTTGTTTTTAATTAAAATTTAGTAATTTTCACTATTCATTAAAATATGAAAGTTATCTGAAAACCACCAGACTTTCACCCTAAGTTAATTTCGATTTTCCGAATCCAAAAATGAAGTCCATTTTGAAAAATAAAATTTAAAAAATTTCAAAAAGTGGTTATTACTTTTCATAACAGCTAGTTTTAATAATATTTTAATAGCATATCGTTGTTTAGTGAAACTTGGTGTTGCGTACAACACACGCTATCGTGGAAGGTCGCGATTGCGTGTAATTCAAGCCAGGTCAGAGATGTGTGTTGTGAAAGCTCCTTTTGGTGTAGCGTATAACACAAGACATTAATGAAATTAAAAAGAATATTTTTCATAAAATCTCGGGGTGTTACATTATTAGTCAGAAAAAAATTAATTAAATCAATAATAATATGTCATGTTAACCTATAAAATTATTTTAATTCATAAAAAGTCTAAAATTAAATTTATTTGGGTATTTATAACATCAATTATGTTAATATTTCATTAATAACGTAAATAATACATCATCATTGTGTCATATATAAATTAAATTATGTAATGTCTAAAAATTATAAATAAAATACCATTATGCAGGAAATATTTTGATCTTTCTAAAGAATATTTATAGTCGAATTTATCTTATGTATAACCTTATATTAAAAATGTTTTATTTAGTAAACATTGATTTTAACTATTTTAACTCTTCTTTAAATAAAATAATTATAAATGTCCTAATCTAATCCAAGTGGACTTAAATGACAATATTTTACTTCTAAGGTAGATTATGGTCGAATTAAACTAATATAATAGAATTTGGACATGTGTTAGGGTAATAATAATATCATTTGTACCCTTAATTAACCTATTTACTTTTAACCATGGTAAATAAAAGTAAAAAGATACTATGCACCAAAAATTATTTTTATCTTATTGATCCACATTTTACTCCATGATATTAACCGTGTCACTCGGATTTTCTAAATTCCACTCACAGAAGTGTTAAAATTATTTTTTATGTACATTTTCAAATTCTCCTCGGAGGTGGGTAAAAGACGGTGAAAAGTTCAATAAACTTTTTATATATATAAAATTACTAAAAAATGACTCCAATGAATTACATTGAACTTATATAGGTATTATGTATCAATTTTACATTAAATAAATTTAAATAAAATAAATAATTATTTAAATAAAATGTCGGTTTTAAAAAAGTAACCCAGTGTTTTCAATATTCATCAAAAATTGATAGTTTTCAGAAAAATACCAAAAAATCACCCTAGGCTAATTCTGATATTCCAAATCCAAAAATGAAGTCCATTTAGAAATATAAATTTTATAAAATTTCAAAAAGTTGGTATTACGATTCATAATGGCTAGTTCATAATAATATTATAATAATATCTCGTTTAGTGAAACTCGGTATTGCGTACTACACACGCTATCGAGGAAGGTCTTGATTGAGTGTAATGCAAGCCAAGTCAGGGTTGCATGCAGTGAAAGTTCCATTTTGTGTTTCATATAACATAATCAAACCATATTTCATTTATACATTAAACAAAATATATACTTAATGTTGCGTAGAATAATTTCTACAAAACGATCTTGAAATTGTGTGTAACACGCGCCAAGAATAGTGTTGTGTATAGTGTAAGCTAATACGGTATTGCATATAGTACAAGATAATCTTGGTGTATTTTATAATAGAAGAAATAAAAGAAATTAAAAATAATATATCTCATAAAATCTCGGGGTGTTACATTCTACCCCCCTTAAAATGAATTCCTCCCTCAAAATTCTCCGGGGTTATAAATCGTTTACTACTTGAAATTTTCATTCGTAAAAACCCACTTTGTAAAAGAAATAATAAAGAATAATTTTAAAAAGTAATGTAAGAAATGTAACAGTTACCCAGATTAACTCATCACTGGGTTTCCACATAGAAGAACATTGGTGGAAATAGGGATATAGAAGAAAAATATAACAATCACGTTATAATGGAGAGTGGTAGAGGACATGGCTATGAAACAGCCAACAATCACAAAGCCATAAATTTGTGAGGATTTAAAGTACTATCTATTTCATCGGATAGAAGGTCATTAGGACACAATTTTTTTTTCAAGATCATTTCCCTAAAGTTGAAGAATGGTTGAATTAAAATAAATACTTACATGATTTTGGTACAATCATTATGTTGTTTGTGCTTTGAACAATTCCCACTTCATCTCTTTAAGAATTGAAGTAGAATTTGTATTCTTTTAAGTGTTAGCAGATCATCCAATAAAATGATAGGTCATTCCACCTCTCTCCAACAAAAGGATAGAAGAAGATATTAAATATAAATAAGTCCATTTATAGAAAGATTAATCATATATGGTTCCTAAAATGGACTTATACTTCATATATCATACCGCTTAATATAATAAGACTAGTTTATACTAACCAGGGACTTCCTGTAGTTCAGTGGTATGAGATAAACGCCCGTCACACTTCAATTGTGGGTTCTATTCCCATAGCCTTATCCGACGTGACGGGTTGTCGCCCGTCCTATAGGTTGTCCTTTTTCTAAAACTATACTATTATAACATTCCAGAAATAATATCGAAAAATAAGTTCTATCCTTAAATAATACTATCTGATTCCCAACATAATCCATTCCAATCTTTAGGCTTATGAAAAATACATCTATACAATCTCTTAGTGTAAAGAAAACGATTACTTGAAAGGTCACATAACAAGCACATGAATACCATCATTTATCCCCCATATATCATAAGATACATCTTGTCTATCACTTTCCAAACATGTGAATACCTTAATCATGTATTCTTTTGAAACATGAATTACCATAGAACCATAGTAAAAACATTAACACTGTAAAAAGTTAAATCTTTCCACAATCCAAATTCCCAAAATTTCTATATACTCAAACCATGATATCACATTGTCATTATACCAGTCATGAGCTCAATAATACTATCAGATATCTCATTATATCCTTTTCTTTTCATTTTTCACATATCATCTACCTTCCAAAAATATTTTAATAACCTTTCATGGTTACCAGTATCATTCATCATATACTTTCAAAAACACAAGGAAAGACAACAGTGTAACAATCCTTAGATTTTTCATTATTCCATAGTACCATTCATTATTCTTGATAATCATACAATAATTCCACTACCTTCATAAACCACTGACTGATCATCATCATTTCTTTCATATCATATATCATATGTAGTCTCTTCATCATCATCCACATAAATACTACCCATATTACTATGCTGATTCTCTTCATGAGATTTTCCCATAGGGCATTGATTTGCATAATGACCGTACATTCAACATTTAAAACATTTAACAATTGTTGATGTCTTAGAAATACCGTTATCCTTGTCCATGGTGTTAACTAAACCTTTTCTTTTACAATTACTGGGTTTGTGTCCTTCTTTTCTACACCCAAATCATCTTCCAGTTCCTTTGAAACATTCTCCCTGATACCTCTACCCACATGATTTTCATGAGAGAAATTGAACTTTCTTCCCTCTATGATCATCATGAGACTCCATATTTCTCTTATTAGCTGAGTCAGGAAACTTACCAAAGTTGAGATTATTGATCATATTATGAGATTTCAGATTAGGAATAATAATGATATGTGTACTTCCAAATCCAATTTCATTTGGTTTCTCATGAATAATATCATTACATTTTCCATCATATCCTCCATTATCGTGAATCTTCCTGTTTCCAGCCATTTTCTAAAACCCAATAAGAATAGTGTGAGAGGAAAAAATCATAATAAAGGGGGAGTAACTTCAATATCTAACATCTTAGGTTTAATTATAATATCATTACTATAATTCTAGGACTATAACCTATACTTATACGAAACCTTAGAGACATCCATAGACATACCATTGAAATATCTCTAGGAATTTCACTAAATTTTTCACATCCTAGTTTCCAAAGGATAACTAAACCTTTCCTCTGATACCAACTGTAGAGACCCAAAGCATGACATACATAGACATTACATTACTTTTTTAGAATATCTAATACATAACAAAAAAAGACACCAAAGGACCGTAATAGATTAGTGTCTTTGGAAACTCAGAATATAATCTTCTAATCTTGTTGAAAGATCTTCAGCGTCTCCCATAACGATATTCATTTTTTCCACCTAAAACCTTTCTTTATATCCTGGGGAAAAGAAAACATATAAAGGGTGATCTCAAATGCTCAGTAAGGGTAAGAATGAAGAAAATAAAACAAACCATATACATTTGATCTTCAAAACATGAACATAATATTTAAACATCAAAATCTTGATCAATGACATAAAACATGGAAGTACGTAAGGCATAGATCATAATGGATCATAAATAATGATTAAATAGCATGGGAATAAAACATGTAATTGTGGAAAACCATTTATCCCATGATATTATTTCCATAGTAGCCAAGGCATTGCTTCCAAGACCATCTTAGTGGACAAAGTCCCTTTCTGAATCGAGTTCACTCCTCGTTCCAGTCCTGTAACACTGAACTGGATTAAATTACCATTCCATCCATGTCTATCTCATGAGATATAAATCATTACACAATGCATTTGAGGGAGATATAGGTCCCACCCATCTCATAATGAAATCCTTCTTACGTGTTCCACAACATGAGCATAAAGCATTCATCATTACCCAAAGTTTAAAATGGGTTTCATAAACATCATCCCATCATAACATAATCCATAAAAAAATGGATATCATTTCATCATAAGAAAATTTAAACCATGTAAATCATAGAGACATTATACTTGAAACATACACATATGAAATAATTTCATCTTATATGGAAAATAGTTTTGATAAAACACTTGAAATGAATTCTTGAGGAAAATATCCTTTCTTCTTCAAAATCATTTTCTTTTCAAAAAATACCATGAAATTTTAAAAGAAAATTATTTTGATGAAAATAGTAATTAAATCTTTTAGTGTAATATTCATGAAATTAAGGCGTTATGAAACCGTAAAAATACATTTATGCCGTATAAGTTTAAAAAACATTCCTCTTGTAATTTTGCCAAAAAGGCAAATAAGTACCTCATAACGTAAACAAAAGAAATATCTCTTACATACCATGTAGTCAAAGTCAAAAATGGGTAAATATTAATTTAAAAAAACATGTAACCATTTTTAGAAAATAGGGACACAGCTGATAAATATAACCCCATTAAATACTTATGAATACACATTCTCAGATAGAAACGAGATTGGAAAATTTATCCCTTACCTTAGGTCTGATATGATTCATACGTATATGACGCTCCAATATAATGATTTAAATAATTTCATTGACTTATTCCAAAATAATATTCATTGTTATGATATCATATATGGTTCAGTTATGGCTTTATATTACCCGTTTTTTTGTAAATTCCACGTTAAAACAGCATTTTGGGTAAAATCATTTTATTTATCATACGTGTATGGACGTGTTGTTCTTGATATTATTATAACTTATATCATAATTTACTTTCATCCAGAATGTAAATAATGATTTATATATCATATATATTCAGTATATATATATATAAATATTTAATAGATAGATAAATGAAATGAAATACACCGTTCATGGAGACAGTAGGCCGTTCGTACGCATGAACGTTGTTTTCCTTTCCTTATTGACATGAATGAAAGTAAGTAGATGTTATATATATATATGTATACATAAATACAGTATCTTTATCATGTCATATATTTAATTATTATTCATTATATATAATTTATAACCATTCTTGAATGGTTAACATGGAGAATGAATCTCGTCGCGTCGTGGAGACGGTAATCCGTACGTACGCACGAGCGATGATATCATTCCCATAATTATTGTATTGAATTGTCGTGGATGATATAATATCTCAGAATTAGTATGATGTTATAATAACTATATATAGTTATTCTTTACAACAATATACCCATCCAAATAAGTTGGTGGTGGAAAAAAAGATTACACCACGTCGTGGAGATGGTATTCTGTACGTACGCACGCGCAGTGATTTCGTTTTTCGTAGGATGGATAGAAGGTTAAATGGGGTTGTTTCATATCTATAATAAAATATCAGTATATTATTTATATTTATTTTATTACTTTATAATTAAAAAACTAATGAAAAGGAATTTTAAGAAGAAATAAACTTGAAAGAATCGGTAGAACATATTACCTCTTCTTCGACACACCTCTTTTAAGATTCCTCTTAAGGCACTAGAGTCGGTATTTTGAGGAGACCAGAACCACTTTAATGTTTCTAGGAAAGTTGATAAGGGAAATGGGAAGGGGTTTTCCGATCGTGAAAGCTCAAAATTCTGTAAAGAGAAGAGGGAGGAGGTGCCCTTTTATAAGGGAGGAGAGGGGCACCTTAGGAAAAACATAAAATATTATTTCATAATAAAGTCATATTCAGTTTATAATAGATCAAAATTGTTTTATTTCGAAACTAAAGAGGGGATGGGTCTCAATCCTCTCAAATAATCTATTTTATACACATTTATTATACTATTTTATTCTTATCATTTAGATTTAACTCTTAGTTAAATAATTTAACTTTTACGGTGTCTTCTTGTTTTCTTAAACTATTAGGATAATAAACATACTATAACAAGAAAAACGAACCCCAAGTGGTTAATTATTAATATATATAACCTTATATAAGACATTTGGTAGAACCTTATATTTTTAGGAATTGAATAAATATTAATAATATAATATTTGTTTAAAAACTATTTTATTTAAATTTTGACACTATTTGGTAATTGATTTTTGTGATAATAATAACAATATTATTAGTTCAAAAAAAATTAATTAAATCAATACTAACATGTCATATTAACCTCTAAAATTAGTGTAATTCATAAAAAGTCTCAAATTACATTTATTTGGGTATTTATAACAACAATTATGTTAATAAGGCATTAATAAGGTAATTACTGAATCATTATTGTGTCATAAATAAATTATACTATTTAATTCCTAAAAATTATAAATAAAATACCATTATTTAGGAAATAGATTTTTCTTTCTTATGAATATTTATTTTTGAACTTATCTTATGAAAACCCTATATTAAAAATGTTTTATTTAATAATCGTTGATTTTAACAATTTTAACTCTTCTTTAATTAAAATAATTATAAACGTCCTAATCTAATCGAAGTGGAACTAAATGATAATATTATAATTATAAGGTGGTTTTTGGTCGAATTTCACTTATCCAATAGAATTAGTAAATGTTTTAGGGTAATAATGAAATCATTTTTATCCATAATTACGCTATTTACTTTTAACTGTGGTAAATAAAAGTAAAACGTTACTATGAACCAAAATTATTTTTATCTTATTGAACCAAATTTTACTCCTTGATATTAATTGTGTCTCTTTTATTTTTATAATTCCACTCACAGATGTGGTAAAATTATGTTTTATGTAAATTTTCAAATTCTTCTTGGAGGTGGGTAAAAGAGGGTGAAAAGTTCAATAAAATTTTTATATATCTAATTTTTCATAAAATGACTCCAATGAATTACAATGAACTTATATAGGTATTATGAATCAATTTGGCCTAAAATAAATTTTAAAAAAATAAATAATTATTTAAATAAAAAGTCTGTTTTAAATAGTAACCCAGTATTTTCACTATTCATCAAAAATTGAATGTTTTCGAAAAATAAAAAAAATTCACCCTAGGCTAATTTCGATATTCCGAATACAAAAATGAAGTCCATTTTGAATGATAAAATTAATAAAATTTCAAAAAGTGGGTATTACTATTCATAACAGTTAGTTCATACTAATATTATAATAATATCTCGTTTAGTGAAAATCGGTATTGCGTACTACACATGCTATCGAGGAAGGTCTTGATTGCATGTAATGAAAGCCATGTCAGGGATCCGTGCAGTGAAAGCTCTGTTTGGTGTTGCGTATAACATAATCAAAACATATTTCATTTATATATTAAACAAAATCTATACTTAATGTTGTGTAGAATAATTTCCACAAAACGAACTTAAAATTGTGTGTAACACGAGCCAAGAATAGTGTTGCGTATATTTCAAGCTAATATGGTGTTTCTTATAGTACTATATAATCTTGGCGTAGTGTATAATAGAAGAAATAAAAGAAATTAAAAATAATATATCTCATAAAATATCATGGTGTTACATTATATATCGATTATTTAAATAAACTAAACCATTATGGTACTCAGGCATGTATTTGTGAAATATATTTAATATTAATATATTTTTATGTAATATCTATGTATGAAAATCTAGGTTCATTATAGTTCCTATCATAAAAAGGGTTTTTATAACCATGGGAAACTAGAATGAGAATAATTTAGTGATACCCCTAGAGATATATAAAGGTATATGTCTATGGATAAGTCTAAGGATAATTCAATATAATGGAAAATGTTCAAAAATTTTAGTAAAGGATAGGGAAAGTAATTTATATGAAATTACATCCCTATCTAGATACTACAAGTGGGTGTGGCTATGGAATATTGTTTCTTGGGGTAATAACTACATAAAGGGTTTATTGAGATAATGGTGTTTACATTGAATAAATAGATGACTAATGAGGATAAATTAAATTTGATAAAATGGAAAACCTTTAAACTAAAAAATTATTTGATGAAAAAATAGTATATTTTATCATTACTGGTCATAAACATATTTTTATATTTAAGTAATATATTCAATAATATTTTTTTAAGGAATGAGGAATTGTGTATGTATTCGTTGATATTTTATGTCATTTCAGGTTATTAACATTTTTAATATATTATGTTTCTAAGGTATTCACGTATTTGTTATGCAAAAAGTTTGAGTTAGTTTAAGATATTCGGTGGATTACAGCTATGAATTTAGGAATTTAGAGACATTATTTATATTTCAAAAATAGTATTAAGTTTCAAAATTTATGGAACAATTTATTTTAATAATTTTTTGAGTTTTTATATATTAATTAATTATTTTAGTATATTTCGTTTTATGTAGATTTTATAAATTGTGATAATAATTTTGGTGTTTATGATAACTTGAGATAGAACGAATGACATATAATTATTTTATGGATATTATGGTTTGTTAGTGAATTTGGTAAGAAACAAATTTATCATCATATCATGAAAGGAGAGATGATGTTGAAATTAATCTCATGACAACTAATGTATGAGATTATTATTCAGTAATGGAAATAAATGAATTAAGAATATTTTACCATGTTCTCTCTCTTGAGGGTAAAAATTCCCTCAAATAAAGGAACTTGATCATGATATAATTTTTTTCTAATTACATTCATTTCTTTTGAATTAATGGTATTTAAAATCCTAAAACATTTTTGGTTTTGTAGTTGTTATCTTTCTCATGAAAATGTTGCTTATCAGTATTTATTAAAATATGGGTATTACAATTCGATTCTATTCCCAAATTATCGATTCCATATAATGTTCTCCTACAAAAAAACCTAATTATATTAATGTCAAATGACATTCATATTTTCCATTTTTGTAATTTACTGGGGTAGTTTCATCAACCGTTTTATGATGTGTGTTTTTAATTAATGTATTTTAAAATTTCCAAATCAGGAATACGGAGATTAAGTTAAAATTTAATGGAATTGTTTTAAATGGGGATAGAATTTAAATCATTAATAATTTATGAAAAAGTATTTTTAATAAATATAATTTCATTTATATCTTGTTTTAATCATGATAATGTGTTTTGAAAAGAAATAATATACTGTGAATATTATTATTTTTAGCTAACCATTATAAATAATCCATTAAATTGGGGAGAATTAATTGATGCAAATAAATGATTAATATTAAATACTATGATTGTTAATAAATGAATTTCATTTTATTATTTTGTTAGAAATGAAATTAATTTTTTTTATAGAAAACTAAATGTTTTATGGAAAACAATTTTTAGGTGAATGATGAATTTTTATCTGAATAAATTAAATTAGTCGCTATTTTTTAATTAATATAGTGAAATTTATATATTATATATTGAACTAAATGTTTTGTCATTCATCTAATAATTATTTTTATGCATTTCATAAGATTAAAATAATCTTCAATGATTAAAAAATTCAATATTATTTATAAAAAGTCATTTCATCACATTCTACACACTTGTTTTAAAACTTATGTTTAAAATTTTTAGAAATATTATTTTAAAAAATAATTTCAATTTTAAAATCATTAATTTAAAATTATATTGGTGTAAAATTTTAAAATTTTATGAATAGATTAATTTTTTCAATGAATAGTAAAATTTAAAATTACTTATTGAAAATGACCTTTTCATTTCTACAATATGACATGATATATTTTGTTTCAAAATGTTTTAAAATTATCATTATTTTAAATGTGTAATTAGTATATTAATTATATTAATTTAAGTCAATTTCTTTTTTTTTGTAATAAAAATATTTCAATCTTTTGAAATGTTTCTCTTTAGAGGACAACTTCTTTATCATCGCTGCATTTTTTTTAAATAAAATCCAACCAATTCTATGAATTTAATTTTTAAAAAATTGATTACATATTTTTAATCAGTATAATTAAAATTTTACAATATTTTAAAATTAATGTTTTTATAATAAAAAGTTAAAATAGGAAAAATTAATTCCAACGGTTAAGGCTAAAATAGGTTTATGTGCAAAAAACTAAAAAGATAAGTGGTAAAATGACCTATACATTTGTAACTAACCCATTTTATTGAATTTTTTTAAAACTTATCTCATATAAGGTTCTATAATGATCCATTTTAGTGCCATTGGGGATGATTAAAATTTCATTATACCATAATCTATTCAATAATTCCATTTTTGTTCTGTCCCCAACTAATAAAATGCCCCCCGTCTCCCCTCTACAAAAGATATCAAAAACTATTTGGTTTGGAAAATAACTACCAAAATAAATACAATAATTCCAAAACCACAATCAAGGGGACATTTTTTGGTATGTAAACCCTCATAATAAGCCTTTAGGTATATACCGGATGAGGCGCTCAGAAGAAGAGGTAAACATTTTTACCTTAAATTCCTATTTTATTTCATATTTCACCTCCATGAAATATTTTTAAAAAATAATTATAATATAAAACTATTATATAATATATAATTAGATTTTATTATGTTAATTTAATAAACTATATCATTTTTCCCTTTTATAAAATGGGAAGCATAATTGTCGATCATGTGTGCAGCGGACTACTGCCTGGCGAACTAATGTAAATCTTTTTTTCCATTGCCACCTCGCATAGAAGGATATATGGATGGATTTATTATATTTATATTATATTTATGAATTAATTATGTATCTATACACACAATATCACACATAACATCTTACATTTCATTCCTTTGGAATATGATAACATCACTCATGTGTATGACAGACTACCGCCTCGCGATGATATGTAGTCCATTTTTCACATACGATTTTCATGGAATGTAATAATTTTAAAAAAAATTAATATATATCATATATATTAAACAATAATTAATCTTTAAATATCATAAATTATTTACCTTTCTTTTGATCTATCTGTTGAGAAAATAGAAACAACGTTTATCTATAGGTAAAACCTACCATCTCCATGAAAAGTGTAATTCATTTTTTATCAATAAAATTTATTGATTAATCTAAATTAAAATATAATACAAATATTATATATTAATATGAGGGATGAAATTATGGTTATTATAGAACAAAAATTATAAAAAAATAAAAAAAAATTTCCAAACCAAAACATAAATGAGAAAAAATTAGTTATTACTCGAAAAATGATTTTTAGAAGGAATTATTAATAAAATGTCAATAATATGTTGTAAAGATGTCATTAATGGTATGATATATATTATTGTAATTCAGTAATATATTTAACACTAACTTTTATTTATTTTATATGAGTTTATAATGTGTATGAAGGAAGTTTAAACTTAATACAATTGATTTCATCTCACTTTTATGTTCATGGGACACATGGCATATTCACAACTTATTATATTCATAGTGTATATACTAAAAATGAAATTATTATATGATTATTATCATTTAAATTAAAAACTTACACTAATCCATATATGTTTCCTTCTTTTATTAGGCTTACAATTAAAAACATACCAATGTGGAAAATATTTTTTGTTTCAATAAAATTCATTGTCATAATTATTTATGATTAAGTTTGAAATGATTAAATATTCTGATATACATCTCATGAAACACATATTTTTTCTTACACTTTTTTTCATGATAAAAAATTTTTATTATCATTTTACACCCTTTATATACTCAAGATTCCCATATAATATTTTCTCTAAAACAAACATTATTTGTTCTCTTCAGTAGAAAATAATTTTTATTTGATGTCGATTTTCTATATACATGTATTAAATACATGTGATTTATTCACCAAGGATTTCTTAATTTCATTTTTATTTTTTTATTTATCATAATTTCATTTAATTAAATATGGGTATCAATTTATTAATTATTTGTGTTTAACTTTTTACTGAAACTATGAAAGGAAATTTATTTAAAAATGTAATAAGTTCAAATTTTATTCCACTATCCTGGAAAATCAATAATTTAAGAATTATACTAAAAATTTACAAGGTTATTTTAAAATAAATTTTCTTAGAAATATATTATATAAATTTATATATTAGATGATGTTTTCCTAAAGAAATTCTCCTTGTGATCTTTCAAAATCATTTTCCATCTAAGATAACATTCTTTGATATTACCTAAGATTTACTTGGGATATGATCCCATAAGACCATACTTAATATACCTCTAGATGGTTTCTATTTATAATTAAAATATTTTTATGATACCATTTCATGTTACATGTACTATTATATGATGAATTGATATGATTATTATGAAGTATATTTCATTTTTACATTTTATTCAATAATTATTTTTTTAGGAATTGCAAGGATAATGATATGATGATTTTTTTATAATCTTCAGTGACAATAAAGTATGGATTTTTTATCAGGTGTAGCCTATATATCCCTCTAATGCATTGGGTAATGATTAATGTTATATGATATCTGAGGGAACTTAAGAGGTTATATGATAGGTTATCCCAAAACTAATAAAAATTGAAAAGTAGGTTATCCCAAGGATAAATGAGTGTAAAAATAAGTTTACCCTAATCATGTTGTAGGTATATAGGTGGGTAACCCAGTACTCACATGTAATGAATTTCATGGTAGTCATCCTTGACATTTGATTTTCTATTATTATGTGTATGGAAAAATTATATCATTTTCCCAAGTCATATTATGATGTCCCATGTTCTTGATTCTATTAAGATTCATGTATAATTAATAGAAAAGATTTATATAATGACTCATGTTTATTATCTATGGTATGTAAGGTATTATTATAAAATGTTAATCTCAGGTTATCATACCCTCATGAAAATTTTATATTGATATCACCCATTTTTACCCTTACTAAACTCTGGATATTAGCTTTTCATATGTTTCATTAACCATGTTTATAAAGAATGGTTTTAAGTAGGGAATTCTAATGAATTGTACTATATGTGAAGTTATATAAGGTAAATTTTGAAAATATATAATTAAATAATAATATTGTATATCTATTATCCAAAACACTAAACAATTATTATCATCATGTTTTTTATTTGTAAAATTTATTGAATATTGAAATATTATAATGTAATATATATTTGTGAATGTCATAGGTCAATATATAGATCATATATGTAACACCCCATGTAAATAAAGAATACTAAATTTTTATATTTATCCCTATTTGTGGAAAAATTTCAATATTAATTTAAATGGAACGCTATGCTTGATGGCTTGCACAATACGCAACAACGAGTTCTTTTGAAATCTTACGTTGCACTCTAATAATAAAATAATATTATTTTAAATAGAATTTAGCACATAGCTGTTGTATTGGCGGGAATGAATATAAATAACTAAATTACGATTATATATGTGTGTTAAATGTTTTTACTTTTATCCAATAAATTTTATAGGGTTAAAATACAAATGAATCAAATCTTAAGCATTGAATACACTAGTATTTTTAAAAGATTTTTTTACTACCTTTTGATGGAAAACCATTTTTAAATCAAACTTTTGACAATTTTATAAGCTATATTTTTCAAAATAAACATATTATTTATGATTGGGCCATTGAAATTTACCTTGAGTTAATTTTTGGTATTTTTCTAACAATGTTCATTTTTCAATGAATAGTGAAAAATACTGCATTTTACATCAAAACTTCTTTTTCATATAATTTAATTATATGGTTATATTAACTTTTTAATTTTTTTAAAGCGTACTTATAATATATTTTTAACATTTAATCCAATTATGGTCATTGGGATTAATTTCACTTTGGAATTGGGCATAAACAAGTGCCAAACTTTTCATAAATATTGTTTCTAAAAGACCCGCTATTTGTTTTGACAACGAGAAGTTTTTTTAAATTAATTATTGAAATTTATGTGTTTGGAATTTGGTAAAATGGATTAAATATTTGGAATCATAAGTTCCAAATTATGTAATTAAGACTCTTTTGTTTTTGGACATTATGAATAGTAACGGCGATAATTATCTTTAATTATCTGGACTAATGAGTAATCGGGTAGTTAAAGATAATAAGATAATATCATAATAATAAAAAATGACCACAACATGTGTCCTAAGGGTACTTTTTGTCTCATGGCCGACCATGGGATACCTTGTGCCAAACTTGGGTGCCCCATGGAATCACTTTTGTGAGAAAGTTACTTTTTATCTTTTTATTTTTAAAGAATGTTAAATGTAACAAAGAATGTATCACCTAAGTAAAATATTTTAATTTTGTCTAAATAAATTATCATTTGGACTATAAATATTAATTAGAAATCTAAAAATATTTCCTACATCATGGTATTTTTTTTATAATTTTTAGACATTAAGTAAATTAAATTATTTGTGACATCATGATGATGCAGCGATGACCTCATTATTTAACGATTTAAATAAAATAGAAAGATAATGTAAAATCTAAGACCTACACATGTCCAAAACCTATTTGATGGGTGGATTTCGAACCATTATCACATTATCCTCGAAAAAAATCAATTTGGTACCATTAAAATACGAAAATCATTTGAAAATAATGTTACATTTTATACCTTTCCAAGAGTGCCCCTCCACTCCTCTTATAAAAGGCCCCCACCTCTACCTCCTTACCCACACTTAAAAAGCCTTTGGCTTGGCCAACCCCTGCCCATTTTGTCTCTACACATCCCTATATAATTCCTTGAAGCCTCAATTTGGGAATAAGTCTTCCCAAGGAAGCCTTTGAGCTCAAACCAAAGGGAGTTACCCGATTTTAAGGTAATATCTTCACATGTGTCCTTTTGTTTTATTTTGATTCTCCAACCCCCTAAACTCTTTTTATTAATATATTTTATAACAACTAAAGTATCTTAAATATAATAGGATGTTTTTATAGGAAGTATTCAAGCTACAATTACACACACTTTCGTCTAATGGTTAAAGAACATACTGTTTCTGTGGTTAGCGATTTTCTGCCTCACGAAACGATGATTGTTCAATATTCTTTTAACACCTTTAAAGGTGGCCATTATGATGTCACTTTATTTCATATATGATATTTATTATATTTATGTTTAATTTATGTGTCTGTATTTTATATTTAAACCATACCTTTATTCTTTTTCATGTTGTGTAAATGCGATAATTTCATATGAGGAAGTGCGGACTACCGCCCCCTCAAGTGTTGTGACTCGTACATGCAATACATGGAATGTATAAAGAATAAAATTAATGAAAATATGTGACCTATATAACTTATATATTATACTGG
Source organism: Viscum album (assembly GCA_963277665.1). Lineage (NCBI taxonomy): Eukaryota > Viridiplantae > Streptophyta > Magnoliopsida > Santalales > Viscaceae > Viscum > Viscum album. The sequence goes on from OY728130.1 coordinate 108,024,443, forward strand.
AATTATAATATATATATATATATATAATTTATTTTTAATTCCTTTAATATGAAAAAGAAAAAAATGAAAGTAGCGTTCATGAGTACGTACGGCCTACCGTCTCCAGGAACGATGCTTTTAGTTTTTTTATCTGAAAATGATATGGAATAGTATAAAATGAAAATGTAATGGATATATATGATATATATGATATATGCATCATGAGTATAACTCTGGATATAATGGATACATGAAAAACTTGTAATTTTAAAGAGCATATTTTGACTCAAGTACCAATGATCATTTAAACGACCGTTATTAACTAAAATAATTACATAGTGTTCATGACATGGTAATAAGTGATATAAAACTAATAATGAACTCGAAAAAGGTTCTTAAGGAGGTAGAAATTAACTCAAGTTTATTATTCAGGAGATTAATGAACAATCGAGTCAAGTCGGACCTGAGGTATGGGATCCTACTCCACTCTTTCTTTTTAAGTACACTCTTTTATGTCATTCCTTTTATGCTCATCTTTCTTATGATTGGGATGTTATTTTATATTAATACTACTGTACTTATTATGTTCATATGATGAGAAACCTTATTTTCTCTCATCAATCCATTTTGGAAGTTATGAGTGGCGCCGTTAGACTGCCGAATATTCGTAAGAGATCTAACCTCTCTCTTTCTTTTTAAGTACTCTCTTTTATGTCATTTCTTTTATGCTCATCTTTCTTATGTTTGGGGATGTTATTTTATATTCCTAATACTGTAATTTTAATGGTCATATTATTAAAGACACTATTTGATCTCATAAATCCATTTTTGGAAGTTTTAAGTGGCGCCATAAGCCTGCTGAGTTTTCGTAAGGGATTTTTCATCTCACTTTTATTCCCGTGAGATTTATGCTACATTTTCCACCATTTCCTTTGAGTGGTATATGTACTGCCTATTATTCTACTCTTTGTGTAATATAATTTATTTTTTGAGTATTTACATCAATGTTGTATTGTCCTTATTTCATGGGGTGTATGTTTCGAAAGATACCCAAGTCGGTAAGGGAACATTTCACCCTCCTCTTTTTAAAAGACATCTTCCGTTGGGTCTTTTAATTTACAAATTGTAATGTTGGGATATGTTATTCTACATACTTATTGATGTAAATTTTATATACAAGTGATGAGATACCCTTTTTACCTCTCATCAACACATTTTCTGAATTTTTTAGTGGCACCGTTAGGCTGTCAAATTTTTGCAAGGAAACTTCTTAACCCAATTTTGATTCTTTGGGATAAACTTGTACTCCTTGAATATGGCGTTCTATGAATATGTGTGAATAACCTCTGATTGTTTTACACATAATATCCACTTATATTGGGTGTATCTATATTTGTCACACATAATTATGAGATTGATTTATCCTTAATTTAAGGATACCTTCTTTATAAGGGATTTCATCTCATTTTATATTTCTATTGAGACTTCATTGTTGTTATGAACCAATTCACACTTATATGGTGTATATACTATACTTTGGAATATTATATCATGAATCCATTTATTCTCATGATATTATAAAGTTATGATTAAATGTTATTCCTCAATTATTGTATTCAAGTGTCTCTCATTTTGTTAAAAACCCTTTAACTAAAATATCATTTTAAATGTTTTAATGATTTATATTTATAAATATTTCTCACTAATATCCATGTTTTCAAAATGGTTTTAATGATTTATTTATATGGATATTAATGGTTTAAAATGTTAAAATCTTCAAAGTGGTATGAGACACTTTGAATAAAAAATATCTTTATTAAATGTTTTAAATGGTTTTGGAAATGGTTTCTTTTTAAATGGATTCATTATTTCAATATCCTAAAATGTTATATTGTGATTGAAATGTGGAAATGTTATGCTTTTTTTATGCATGTTTTATGTGATACATTTATGTTATGGTTCTTGGGCATTGTTATGAAAACGGGTGGTTCCGTGATAAACTAAGGGCGAGTGAGCCCGATATAGCTCTCCAATGCATTGGGTAACGCAAAGGAGTGAAACGATAAGGTTTCTCCGAAGACATTTAGGGAATATACTGTGGTGGGTATTCCAAATGTAACCAATAGGGTTACTCCCTACGTAATAATGTTATGAATGCCTCAAGTTACCTTTATGTCTTATGATTTCTATTATTTATTCATGATTTGATGAGGTATGTTAAAGTGCTTATGTTTTATGAGTAAAGTATGATTTCATTGAGTCTTATGTGTACATGTACTCATGTTTCCTCTCTATATATTTTTATATCCCTTACTAAGCTTTGTATGCTCATCCCATGTTTTTGAAATGTTTTTCACAGGTCAAGGGAAAGGTACATGATATGATGATAGTGTCAAGGATGTGTCAAGAATGAATCCATGTTTTATTTTAAATATGTTTCCTTTGATGGGATAAATTAATAATATCTTTATGTAAGCACTTTGATTAAATGTGGAATGTAATGCATGTTTATGATCTAATTCTCTAAAACTCTAAACCTGAAAAGATCCTCAATGTATAATATTTTATTAACTCAAGATTAAGTAAGGTTTATGGCTGGGACATTATAGTTGGTATCAAAGGTCGGTTTAGATATCTTTAGAGGTTAGGGTATTCTTTAAGCATAAGTGACATTACCATAATGGTTAGGATTTCAGAAAGAGTCCTAGATTTAGATAAAGAGAATGAGTAAGTATATCTTAGTGTTTATCTTCCTCATTATTACATGATGGTCTTGTTGATATACTCACACTGACCTTTTTAGTTTTAGTAAATGGCTGGATCTAGTAGGCACCAAAGAGACAACAGGTTTGAAGGAAACTATGGTGGTTCTATGATTAGGATACTAGATAAAATGGGGGATTCAATGAGGAAACTTGTGGTTGTTCTAAACCAACTATCAAGGAGTCCTGATCAACCACTTGAACCTTGGTATGTTCTGTAATGCATCATGTATGAGATGTCCAATCAATGTGGAAGTTCAAGTAATAATTATAAAGGTAACCATTAGATTTTATATGATCCTTACTTTTGAGGTAATTATGGGTTATTATATGATATGCTGGAAAATGAAAGGCATGAGATAAACTTGAGGTTAAAATATGTTATGATCTTTTTTGAAGATTTTATCTCATTTTGGGGAATGTTTTAAAATTATATAGTTTTGGAAAAAGGACAACACACATACCGTGTGACAGCCCATCGCATCGGACAAAGCTGCGGGAATCGAACCCACAACCAAAGTGCAACTGGTATTTATCACCTACCACTGGACTATGTGAAGTCCCTGGTTAGTTTGACTGATTCTTTTTAGTTACATGATTTTAGGAATCAAGAGTAAGTATATTTTGGGTTATCTATGGAAATGATTAACCTATCATGGAGGATATGTGATTTGGTTAATTACATTTCAATACGAGACTTTAAGAGAAACTGATGTTGTTTGGAGATAAATGTTACGATTTAACTTGGAAGACTATGCGACTAAATCCTTCAAATATTTGGGTTTCAATCTTAGTTTGGTTTACTTTGAATAATTTTATGGACAAATTGTTTATCAAACGGTCCTCGTTGAACTTTGGGTTTTGTTGGACAAATTTTGGAGATTAAGAATATATTTCCTTTTTATAAAGGGTTATCCTTTTCTGGATTATCTGATCTTGTACTAACCTTTTTGGTTTTGGTTTTGGTTAAAGTATCAAGACATGGGAAGTATATAGTTCTCTTTTGTGGATTAGGTGATTCTCTAGAAGTTGATTATAGTGAACAAGTCTTCCTAAATACTCATCTTTAGGAGAAGATATGAGTTTGTGTAAGGAATCTAATAAAAGTTGAAAGCCAACATGATAAGTGATTATGTTTCCTTATGAATAAATTCCTCAATAAAAAGTAACTTAAAACAAAAATGTTGTCTATTAATTTTTCCTACTGGGGAATCGAATACCGTTTAACCCACCACAAGTCTGTGATTTTCTTGTGGCTAACTTTCTCCTAAACATGTTTTCTATCACTCTCCATCAGAACATGACCCTATGTTTTCTCCTCCATGTCCATGTATTCCTACATGGAATCATAGTATGGGTTAACTCGGGTGAACTCTGTACTTATCTTTATTTATTTTAAAGTGATCATTTTACCAACTCTTGTTCTGATGTGGGATTTTCAATGATGTTTCCAATCCCAGTTTTATAATTGTGAGGACGCAATTTCCAAGAGGGGGGAAGGATGTAACACCCCAGGTAAATAAAGAATATGAAATTTTTATATTTATCCCTATTTGTGGAAAAAATGTCAATATTAATTTAAATGGAACGCTATGCTCGATGGCTTGCCCAATACGCAACAACGAGTTCCTTTGAAATCTTACGTTGTACTCTAGTAATAAAATAATATTATTTTAAATAGTAGTTAACACATAGCTATTGTATTGGCAGGAATGAATATAAATAACTAAATTACGATTATATATGTGTGTTAAATGTTTTTACTTTTATCCAATAAATTTTAGAGGGTTAATATACAAATTAATCCAATCTTAAGCATTAAATACACTAGTATTTTTAAAAGATTGTTTTACTACCTTTTGATGGAAAACCATTTTTAAATAAACCTTTTGAAAATTGTATGAGCTCTATTTTTCAAAATAAACATATTATTTATGATTGGGACATTGAAATTTACCTTGGGTTAATTTTTGGTATTTTTCTGACAATGTTCATTTTTCAATGAATAGTGAAAAATACTGCATTTTAAATCAAAACTATTTTTCCATATAATTTCATTATATGGTTATATTATCTTTTTAATTTGTTTTAATGTGTAATTAGAATATATTTTTACCATTTAATCCAATTATGGTAATTGGGATTAATATCACTTTGGAATTGGGCATAAACAAGTGTCAAACGTTTCATAAATATTGTTTCTAAAAGACCCGCTATTTGTTTTGACAACGGGATGTTTTTTTAAATTAATTATTGCAATTTATGTGTTTGGAATTTGGTAAAATGGATTACATATTTGGAATTATAAGGTACAAATTATGTAATTAAGACTCTCTTTTTTTGACAATTATGAATAGTAACGACGGTAATTATCTTTAATTATCTTGATTAATGAGTAATCGGGTAGTTAAAGATAATAAGATAATATCATAATAATAAAAAATGACCACAACATGTGTCCTAAGGCTACTTTTTGTCTCATGGACGACCATGGGATTCCTTGTGCCAAACTTGGGGGCCCCATGGAATCACTTTTGTGAGAAAGTGACTTTTTATCTTTTTATTTTTAAAGAATGTTAAATGTAACAAAGAATGTATCACCTAAGTAAAATATTTTTAATTTTGTCTAAATAAATTATCATTTGGACTATAAATATTAATTAGAATTCTAAAAAGATTTTCTACATCATTATATTTTTTTATAATTTTAAGACATTAAATAAATTAAATTATTTGTGACATCATGATGATGTAGTGATTACATCATTATTTAACGATTTAAATAAAATTGAAAGATAATGTAAAATATAAGACCTACACATGTCAAAAACCTATTGTATGGGTGTATTTAGAAACCTTATCACATTATCCTCGAAACACATCAATGTGGGACCATTAAAATCGGAAACTCATTTGAAAATAAAGTTACATTTTATACCTTTCCAAGAGTGCCCCTCCCCTCTTCTTATAAAAGGCCCCCCACCTCTACCTCCTTACCCACACTTCCAAAGCCTTTGGCTCAGCCAAAACCTGAAAATTTTGTCTCTAAACATCCCTATCTAACTCCTTGAAGCCTCACTTTGGGCATAAGTCTTCCCAAGGAAGCCTTTGAGCTCAAACCAAAGGGATTTACCCGATTTTAAGGTAATAACTTCACTTGTGTCCTTTCATTTTATTTTGTTTCTCCAACCTCCTAAACTCCTTTTATTAATCTCTTTTGTAAATATTCCAGTATATTAAACATACTAGGATTTTGTTATAAGAATAATTAGAGCTACACTTACACACACCTTCGTATAATGGTTAAAGAAGATACTGTTTCTGTGGTTGGCGATTTTCGGCCTCACAAAACGATGATTGTTCAATATTCTTTTAACACCTTTAAAGGTGGACATTATGATGTAAATGTATTTTATATATTATATATATGGTATTTATGTTTAATTTATTCTTCTGTATTTTATATTTAAACCATACCTTTATTCTTTTCATGTTGTGTAAATGCGATAATTTCATATGTGGAAGTGCGGACTACCGCCCCCTCAAGTGATGTGACTCGTACATGCAATACATGGAATGTATAAAGAATGAAATTAATGAACTTATGTGAACTATATACCATATATATTATACTATAATTATAATATATATATATATATCATTTATTTTTAATTCCTTTAATATGAAAAAGAAAAAAATGAAAGTAGCGTTCATGAGTATGTACATCCTACCGTCTCCAGGAACGGTGCTTTTCGTTTTTTTATCTCCAAATGATATGTAATAGTATAAAATGAATATTTAATGGATATATATGATATATATGATATATTCATCATGATTATAACTCTGGATATAATGGATACATGAACAACTTGTAATTATAAAGAGCATATTTTGACTCAAGTACCAATGATCGTTTAAACGACCGTTATTAACTAAAATAATTACATAGTGTTCATGACATGGTAACAAGTGATATAAAAGGAATAATGAACTTGAAAAAGGTTTTTAAGGAATTAGAAATCAACTCAAGTTTTTTATTCAGGATATTAAAGAACGATCGAGTCAAGTCGGACCTGAGGTAAGGGATCCTACTCCACTCTTTCTTTTTAAGTACACTCTTTTATGTCATTCCTTTTAAGCCCATATTTCTCATGATTTGGATGATATTTTATATTACTCCTATTGTAATTATTATGTTCATATTATGAGAGACCTTATTTCCTCTCATTAATCCATTTTTGTTGTTTCGAGTGGCGTCGTTAGGCTGCCGAATTTTCGTAATAGATCTAACCTCTCTCTTTCTTTTTAAGTACTCTCTTTTATGTCATTTCTTTTAAGATCATATTTCTTATGATTGGGGATGTTATTTTATATTCCTAATACTGTAATGTTTATGGTCATATTATGAAAGACCCTATTTTATCTCATTAATCCATTTTTGGAAGTTTTAAGTGGCTTCGTTAGCCTGCCGAGTTTTTGAAAGGGATTTTTCATCTCGCTTTTATTCCCGTGAGATTTATGCTACATTTTCCACCATTTACTTTTAGTGGTATATGTACTGCCTATTATTCTACTCTTTGTGTAATACAATTTCGTTTATGAGTATTTACATCAATGTTGTATTTTCCTTCTTTCATGGGGTGTATGTTTCGAAAGATACCCAAGTCGGTAAGGGAACCTTTCACCCTCCTCTTTTTAAAAGACTTCTTTTGTTGGGACTTTTAATTTACATATTGTAATGTTGGGATATGTTCTTCTATATCCTTATTGATGTAAATTTTATTCCCAAGTGATGATATACCCTTTTTACCTCTCATCAACTCATTTTCTGAATTTTGTAGTGGCGTCGTTAGGCTGTCAAATTTTTGCAAGGAAACTTCTTAACCAAATTTTGATTCTTTGGGATAAACTTGTACTCCTTGAATATGTCGTTCTATTAATATGTGTGAATAACCTCTGATTGTTTTACACTTAATATCCACTTATATTGGGTGTATTTATATTTTTCACACATAATTATGAGATTGATTTATCCTTAATTTAAGGATACCTTCTTTATAAGGGATTTCATCTCATTTTACATTTCTATTGAGACTTCATTGTTGTTATGCACCAATTCACTCTTATATGGTGTATATACTGTCATTTGGAATATTATATCATGAATCCATTTATTCTCATAATATTATAAAGTTATGAATAAATGTTATTCCTCAATTATTGTATTCTAGTGTCTCTCATTTTGTTAAAAACCCTTTAAATAAAATATCGTTTTAAATGTTATAATTATTTATATTTATAAATATTTCTCATTAATATTCATGTTTTCAAAATGGTTTTAAGGATTTATTTATATGGATATTAATGGTTTAAAATGTTAAAATCTTCAATGTGGTATGGGACACTTTGATTCAAAAATCGCTTTATTAAATGTCTGAAATTGTTTTGGAAATGGTTTCTTTTTGAATGTATTAATTATTTCAATATCCTAAAATGTTATATTGGGATTGAAATGTGGAAATGTTATGTTTCTTTATGCATGTTTTATGTGATACTTTTATGTTATGGTTCTGGGACATTGTTATGAAAATGGGTGGTTCCGTGATAAACTAAGGGCGGGTGAGCCCGATATAGCTCTCCAATGCATTGGGTAACGCGAAGGAGTGAAACGTTAAGGTTTATCCGAAGAGATTTGGGGAATATAATGTGGTGGGTATTCCAAACGTAACCAAGAGGGTTACTCCCTACGTAAGAATGTTATGAATTCCTCAAGTAACCTTTATGTCTTATGATTTCTATTATTTATTCATGGTTTGAAGAGGTATGTTAAAGTGCTTATGTTTTATGAGTAAAGTATGATTTCATTGATTCTTATGTGTACATGTAATCATGTTTCCTATCCATATATTTTTATATCCCTTACTGAGCTTTTTATACTCATCCCATATTTTTTAAATGTTTTTTAACAGGTCAAGGGAAAGGTATATGATATGATGATAGTGTCAAGGAAGTGTCAAGAAAGAATCCATGTTTTATTTTAAATATGTTTCCTTTGATGGGATAAATGAATACTATATTTATGTAACAACATTGTTTAAATTTGGAATGTAATGCAATTTTATGATCTAATTCTCTAAAACTCTAAACCTGAAAAGATCCTCAATGTATAATCTTGTATTAACTCAAGATTAAGTAAGGTTTAATGCTGGGGCCTTATAATATAACGTGATTATAAAATTTTCAAAACACGGTAAAATTTCCATGAATCTTTTTTCATGAAACTTTACAGAAATATACGTAAAGTAGACTGTATAAAATAAAAAAATATTTTTCACCATGAATATGGGGATTATTTAAATGATGCATGGAATCGTCTTAGGGATCTTCTAAAATAATTTCCCCACCAGAAGTTCTCTACACACTTCAATATGGATATATGTTATATAGAGATATCATATTATTAGAATAATTTGATTGATGAACTTTCTATGGGTAATTAGATAGATAAGTGAGATGAATCCTTATGAAAAATATAAAACACTAATTCCAATAATTTTTAAAAAAATGATTATAAGAGAAAACATATTTATAGGGAAGAGTGAAATTATGTTATGTGGATAGAAATTAATGATGAAATTATTAAAATTATGGACTAGAATAAATTCTTAAGGAACACAATTTCCATACAAAGTTTATACCAAATTAAAAGTCAGGGATAAAACTAATATCATAGATATTAGGTCCAGTAATTGGCAATGTTTAGACTCTCTAGAAACTACTATATAAAAATTTATATTTCATCCTAATCCTTATAAATTTATAATTTTTACTAATATAATCCAAGGATATAGGATAGAGATGACCAATTTTCCTAAAACTAGAAACTAGTGTTCAGAAACTCCCCTAACCATTTATAGAGATAGAAATTAATGATGAGAAAAATAGACCCTATATTCCAAAATTATCATAAAACATATATTTAAAACCAACATATGATTGAGAAATTTATTTATTGTGAAGGGTTATCTTTTTATGTCTTATTAGATGACAATAAGATTTGAATGAAAAGAAAATGATTCAGATAAGGATGCATGGGAAGCAATTTTGTGTGCCATGGATATACAAGTTGAGAATCTGACTAAGGACACGAATAATAGGGACAACGGTAAGGTACCTATCAAAAAAATAAAAAAACAATTGGAATACTTACATAGATGTAATGAACAAGAGTTGATTAAAAACATATATTGAATAATGAAATGATCATAGGAATGTCAAAATTAAAATTTTGAGTGTTTTCAGAAACTATAATCTAGAAAACTATTTATGAAAATATATTTACCACCTTGAATAGACTAAAATAAACCCTACTACTAAAATAATAATTAATAAATAATTTTTTTAAAGGTAAATAAAAATAAACTGCTGCAACATATTGTGGAAAAACTATAATGTATTCTAATTATTTTGAATAATATTTCCCTTGTTATCCCTTTCATTCAATGTTTTTTAAATATAATCCTACAACTGAAATACTTGTGTTACTTAATAATTGTTTTTAAAAAAACTTAATATATCCTTATTTGAAAACTTATTTTAGATTGCATCATATTTCAATCCATTAAAGAAAATTATCTCAAACAAAAAGATCATATAGGTGTTTTCCACTTATATCCTAATAGATGATTTTATTGTTATTGTTTACAATAATATACTACATAAATTCATGACACAAGGATATTTGTTATATATTGATACTTAGTAAAATGTGTCCAACTCAATTATTTGTGTTCCCTTGGTGATTATATCAACATGATCCCCTACTCACTGGATCAATATTTTATTCTAGGATAATAGTAATTGACCACTAGTTTTCCTTTTTATAACTATTTAATCCATTAATCATCCCTTTGGGGAATGATTGAACAATTATTTAGGGTGGGAAAATTGTTTGTATATATTATTTCACCATACATGACATATATTATGTTAAGAAAGTACCTATTATTTTTGGTAATCCATTCATATACACTTGTGGGAATTCATATATTTTTAAAATTGAAATTTATTCCTCAAAATAGGAGTACGAAACAAGTGATCAAATGTTTTTGATAATGATAAGGGATAACAACCAATTGGGAATATATAAGGTGACAAGATATTCAAATATAATGAACCCGTTGATGTGGAAGATGCAGATTCATTGGGGATTAATAATGATATTCCTAGAACCAAAATACCCTACTAAAACATTCATTGGAATATGATATAGTAAATATAAAAATTTAGGTGATTTTTATAAGGATAAATTTTGGAACATATTGTTAATGTTTTTTAGGAAAACATCTTAAAACTAGGACATGGGTCTTTATTTGAGGATATTTCCAATCTAGATAGTATAGAAAAAGTGGATTTATTTTTCCTCCATTTATTCTTTAGGATACATATTGATCAACATCGGAATACTAGGCTCAAGATCAAACCATATATCTAATAAAAATTACATGTTGGGAGGAGCTTCACGAAGTGGAATGGCAATCGCGAAGCAACGCCTCGTGAAGTAGAGGTTCCTCATGAAGCAGGGTGTCACAAAGCAATGTTCTTCGCGGAGCACAGTGACCCTACATTATCACATTGGTGACATGCGCATAGAGGGTGATTCACGAAGTGTAAGTGCTCTGCGAAGACCTCAGTCCCCTTGAGGATCTCCTTCCTTTGTGAAGCCCCATGGGCTTTCCGAAAGGCATCCCTCATGAAAATGGGGCTCAATTAAGACCAAGGGGGAGGTACATTGCGAAGAAAGAGTACCTTAAGGAGCACATGGTTTGTAGAGCAGGGAGCACTTCGCGATTTGAGAGCTCAGAAGGAGAAATATTGGAGAATCTTCCCCAAGGTCTTGGGGAGAGCTATGTATTTATAGGCAAGAGGTGCTGCAAAGTAGAGATCACTCGTCGTGAAGCCGAAATGCGATTCGCGGCGGGTCGCAAATATCAATGGTGCTCGCGGAGCTGTCCTGCCTCCTTGCTTCACAACAGGTCGCGAACATCAATGGGGATTACTGAGAAGTCCCACCTACATGCTTCACGATGGGTCGCAATGATCAATGTGGCTCACAGTGCAGTCCTACATCCTTGCTTCACGGCGGGTCACGAACGTTAATGGGGCTCATGGAGTGGTCCCACCTCGTTGCTTCGCAGCTGGTCGCGAATGTAAATGGGGATCGCAGAGTGGTCCCACCTCGTTGCTTTGGGGCGGGTCACAAACATCAATGGGGCTCGCAGAGTGGTCCCGCCTCCTTGCTTTGCGGTGGGTCACGAAGTAGATCTTTTTCACCAGCCGTAGAGCTCCAGGAGCATTACGATCTGACCTTGCGAGGTAGTACCTAATTTAAAAATGTCTTGTTGGCCTCTAATTTTGACATCAACATTAACCAACAACCCATCTAGGTTCTTAAAGTATAGTTAAAGTTGATACCTACTTTAACCAAGGACTGGTATGTCTAATCATTTCAATTATATATATATATATATATATTAACAATATATATAAATATATAATCAAATTGATATTCTTTACATCCTCCTATATGAACCAAGAGTGTACCGACACCAAATAGACATATATCATGGATACTATTTCTGACTGTACCAAGATGTAATGTGCATACATTCATTACCATGGGATGCGCTCATGGTCATTCCCCTGGTCCAAACATCATGAGCCCTCACATTGTCATGGAAAACAAAATGGTAGCTCACACGATCATCCTACCCTAGGATCTCACAATCCTTTAAAAATAATGTTTGATAGATCGGGATGTAACACACATACGTCCATCACAAAGAGTTGTGCATGTGGTCTATCCTTTGGTTCAACTCCATGATCTCTCATAGTCTTTGGAGGATCAGCACAAAAACTAACATATTCATTCTTCCCCTAGTCTCTCACGGTCCCTTGGCTCCCATACTTATACAATGCGTAACTATTCACTAAAAATAATGCTTGAAGCATTTAACCTGGAATGTGTTTCATTAGCCCATTTCAATTAAATATATGCATTCATATTCACATTTATGATTAAAGAAATCAATTTTATGTATTTCAACTAAAATATTATCATGGGACTCATATTAAAATCAAAAAACATGATGTCAGAGCCTCCCATTTATCTCATTGGCCATACAATATCCATTAGTTAACTCAACTATTAACTAGGCCCATAAATTCTCTTAATTGATTCATCAATTAATTAATCAACAACACAATTAATATCTCATAATTAATTTTATATAATTTATTATCTCATTTTAAATCTAAACTCTCGATAATCAACTCTAGAATTTATTATCCAGATCATAATATCAAAGGTACATAATTAATTCACAATTTGATATCTCTACTTAACCAATTTAATATCTCCTAATTAATCCCTCTATTAATTATCTATATTAAAATCTCAAAGAATATAATTAATTTATAGTTAATTATCATAACTTAATGAATTTAATATATTTAATAATTAATCCCCTAATCAATTATATCAATTACAATTTCTAAAACACAAAAATTTAATTCTCAATTAATTATCTTAACTTAACAAATTTAATATCTTATAATTAATCCCCCGATTAATTATCAAAGTCACAATTCTCAAAGCTCAAAATTAATTCAAAATTAATTATCTCAACTTAGAAAATTTTATATCTCATAATTAATCCCCCGAAGAATTATCACAATTACAAACCTCAAAGCACAAAGTTAATTCCCAATTAATTGTACCAACTTATCCAGTTTAATATCTTATAATTAATGATACAATAAATTATCTCAATTAAAATTAATAAAGAACATAATTAATTCACAATTTATTATCTCAATTTAGCCAATTTAATATCGTATAATTAATATGTTGATTAATTATCTCTATTAAAATTCTCAAATCACATAATTAATTCACAATTAATTATCTCAACTTATTAAATTTCATATCTCATAATTGATCATACAATTCATTATCTCAATTAAAATTATCAAAGAACAAAATTAATTCACAATTAATTATCTCAATTTATGCCACTTATTAATTAAAAATTAATTATCTAATCATATATTTCAAAATACTTGTAATTACCACATAAACAAATTGCGTCAACATGATAGAAGGTAATATAAAAATAGATATCATCAAGAAAAACTAACGTATTAGTCTAATAATTATGTTTTTATCATTGAGGCCACACATATATGTTAGAGGGGTTATATTACAAATAACATTTTTTTATAATCTAATAACTTATTTTATACCATTAAATATTTCATTCAGCATTTTCAGTCAAATTTCCCAATAATTGTAATGAAAAAACTAATTTGTTTTATTGACTAAGAAATTTTGAGGATTCTACCTTCTAGAGTTAGGTGACATAATGCTTTCAAACTCAAACTACAACTTGTACACATACTCACACATCCAAAAAAGCACACACACACGTTTAATATATCACCACACCTTATAAAAACAATTAGAACCCAAAATAAGTGTGGTGAGGATCGACACATATCCAATTAATTAACCGTAACTCAAATAAACCATTATATCCTAATTCAAGGGGGTAAAATCCAATTATTGGGTATATATCTTTACCTAAAAATGAAGACTTTGAATATAATCAAGCAGAATCACATCACCTCTAGAAAAAGTATTCAGAATACATATCAATGGGTACCGAGATCTCTTCTACACCACCTAGAACTGAAAGAAAATGAATAAATGAATTAAACCTGAATATAGTATTTTGGTCTAATGAAGATTAGGCAAAGTATATCTAAAAGTGTTGAGGCGAAAAACAAAACACATGGAGAAGTACTGAGCTCACCAAGAAAGAACATTTTATGAAGTAATTAAAAGGAGAAAACCGCGTGAAGAGGAGTCGGGATGAGGGTCAGTGCACCATCCCCGGGTGCTGCACCATGGGTGCATCATAGGTGATAGAGAGAATAAATAACTGATATAAGAAAAACATTCATGGATAATGACCCACCTCATAGAGACAAATAAATTTCATTAAGAGACTAAGAGAAGAAGGGCGTGCGAAGATGTATCTAGGAGGATGGGTGGTGCACCACACCTTGGATGTGAAGGGGGAAGTTCCCTTTCACATAGGGGAAGGGGGTGTACCTACCTATTTTCTATCCATTAAACTAATTGAAAATAAAAAACACCAATAAAATAAAAGGATTTATAAAAAATTAAAAATAATAATAATAATAACCATATTATTATTATTATCCTTCAATTATTGGACAACTTTAATAAACCCTAACTCTCTAGTTACACATCATTTCATTAAATTCCATTCAAATGAATTTAAATAAATAAAATCTTAAACTAATCATCATTTAATTTAATCAATAAATTTAATTAAATGAAACTCCCTTATCAAATTAATTCATTAAATTCCTCATAAACTTCAATTTAATTAAATTAAAAAACATGTTTTGAATCGATTAATTAAATTATTTGAACCATTAATTAAGAAAAATTAAAACCCACATTATTCATCAATTCATTAAATTTATCTTAACCTTGAATTTAATTAAACCCCTCCCCCTCCCCATTTCACAACATTTCATTAAATGTTTTTTAACACTGGATGTAATTAAGATATATTAACCTAAAACTCAAAACTATTTCAGCCACACCATTTGACTTTCACTATCTGACAGACCATGCACAGACTATGTGGATACCACTAGATACTTAGTATATCAAGCATGGAGGACCCACATTCTCTAACTAACAATGAAAAAATTGAGAAAACACCTTTTCAGCTCTGTTTCCCCCGAAACCCAAAAAACACCCTAGAAACTCCTCGATCATTTACCCGAGCCTGATATAAAAACTTTAAATGAACCCAACATGCATAAATTCATCCCAAATAATGGTTTAAAACTAACCCATTAGTAAAAATAACGAGTTAAAAAACAAATTATTTTAACGTAGATAAAAAACTCATAGGACTTCACAATATACCCACCTTAAAAACATCTCATCCCATAGAAGCACATTGAAAATACTACAACAATAACCAACCCCCCAAGGTAAAGAATTCCATTTTTAATTACTTTATTCCATTCCCAAATTCCAAATAGACCTTTCAAAAATCACACGACCTACATATTAAAACAATAAAAACCAAGACAATGCTCTGAATTTAACCCAGAACATCACAATGAAACATAACCGAGCCCCTGAAAATAGAGACATGATCCCATAATCCCCTCTCCAACTACCCTCTCATTGGTGATTTCCCCCAATGGTCTTAGAACTTAATGAGCAATCAACCAACCCAAAAAACCATCCTAAGAAGCTATAACCATCCAAAAAACACACAATCACACTTAAAATTGCGACATTCCATTAAAACAATTCCATCACCATCCCCCTGTACACCAAATTCCTTACACGACCTCTGATGAAATTTCCCACTCAATCCATTTCTATGATATTTTAAAATTTTCATGCCCCTACACAATAAAATTCATAACCCAAACCACCACATATCCTTATACAATCAAGATAACAACCACTCTTCAATCCCAACAAATTTTAAAACATAGCACGATGTAAGACTGACACTATCTTAGTGCTTCCTGGATGAGTTTAAGAGAGGTGAAATGCTCGTTTCATTAAAAAGAGCACACTAAGAGTAAACAAAGGTCACCAAAAGCAGTTTTATCAAACAATTACCAGTCGAATACTTTAAAAAAGCTCTACTGGACCATCTGATGTTTCATCAACCAAACCATGATTCTTATATCACACAATGAATCCTTTGTTCATTCAAATTATACAACAAAAACTCTTCCCAAATAACAGTTTTTACAATTGTTTTCCCACACAAGAAAACTAATCAAAGTCATTCCACCAAGAAAACACTAACACATACACAATAACTGATGTGAAAATATCCTCCTTATGAGTGTCCATTTTATCGAAGAGAATACAAGCATCTCTCAAGATAGATTTTTTAGAAAAATAAACACTCAAGTGAGATTCTATGAACCACGATCACCAATTCAACATCTCACATGAATTCTGAAAGTTTAAACTGGCCAGTGTGTCACAACCCCAAAGTCCCAAAAACTTTTCTCGGGCTATGGGATGAACATACCTTAACTCCCCAAACACTCAACTCCAGATTTAACCCAACAACTTCTTTGATGGATGATCATGCCATAAGCATGTCTAACCAACTGGACCAAGAATTCGCCAAAGCTTATTCATACATCAAGAGTCAAGATACAAAAACCACCCGTCAAAAACAGTGGTGTCATACTTTAAAACCCACAAGTTCAACTAGGGAAAACGAAACACATACAGTTCTAATGTCAAAAATATCATAGGGGAAATAAGGAATCTCTTGTTATATGTGTACTACCTACTATAATCTAGTCCCTTATGAATCATACGCGTTGACCCAATCTATTCGTCACATAAAATTGAGAACACTATGCTCAAATGCCATTTTTAATTTATCCATTTCATTAATTCATTTCTTCCCTTTAAATATTTGATGAAAATTTTAACAAACCCACTTGTAAAATTTCATAACAATGTATTTGGTTTTCAATCATTGTCCCATGGGAAGAACAGGCCGCCTATAAGAAACATCCTCTTTAAATATTTAACATTCAGTTTCATTTCATCATAATCATGGAATTTAGAATCTAAATTCCTTATAACTAAGTGGAAACCTCCAAGGGTCTAATTTATTCAATTGTGGTTCTTCGAAAATCAACCCCACAACAGATCAGTTAACAAAAACTATGTATTTAAACATTTATAACCATTTTCTAAAAAACTATGGTGAAACTAGGCTCAGTCACATGGGTGGCCATCTACATGTCGATAAGTTACCCAAACACCTTACCATTGGAATTTAGTTCCCATTTGTCACATCAGATTTATATTTATCATTTTTTTACTTTATCCTAATGTTTCCAATTTTTTGAATATACAGGTTACCCATTTCCCAGCTATAAGGCGCTTGTAAACCATAAAACTGAAACTAGCTCTTATCATAAATGATAACAATCTGTTTCTACACATACAACCATTTACACATCATAACATCTCAATCATGCTATCATAAGTGGTAACACAACAACATGATATAACACACAAGAAATGCATAAAATTAAATCATAATAATAACATAGGTGGCATGGTATATGATCCTATAAACATGTTATATAGGCAAGCTTGATAAAGCATATCTAACATGGATTTATACCCAAGGCACCCAATGAAAATTAGTAGGCATCCTACTAACGTATGTACTTGAAATGTCATATGTTTGGCATGTAAATATATATGTTCCTATCATGATGAATGTAATGAAATATCCTTTCCGTATTAGGAAAAGGGAAATTTTAAATCATAGAAAAATTAATAAGAAGAAAAAATACACCAATAACTAAAGGTGAAATCATACCAACTGTAACCTCAAACATAATAAAAATCATTTCCTATAGCATCCCACCTTTTTAATACATAACTTTTCATTACATTTTACATACATAGGATCTTTAATGTCTAGTGTCTTGGAAATTAGTAACATAATACATGAAAAAAATAAAACATTCTTCTAAAAATATTGTAAGGCTTCATCATAGGTTCATCCTATGTACATTTACTGCAACTCATATCCTTGAGACATACATCAATGGATAGGGTGAGCAGAAGTCCCAGAAAGGGTAAACAAGGGAATAAATGTATTGGTGATATCAATAAGAACTTGAATAGAAAATTAAAGACCTATGAAATGAAAGAATAGACATTTCATAATGAAAATAACATGAATAATAACTTCAATATGTGGATATAACATTTTATTTATACATTCATGAACATATCACCAATCTCCATCCACAAGGTCTCATAAAAATTAACAAGGTTTTTCCCCAAGGTATCGTAAAACTTGTCATCTCTATAGATTAATTCTTTACCCAATGCATTGGAGCGATATCAGGGCGCACACCTAATATGTATTTACTTTCATTGACCCACATATATCATAATCAAACAATTCATAAGTAACCCACATTGAATCAATGAAATGGGATTCATGTAAAAATCGTGACGTTTAAAAATAGCATAAAAATAAGATCATTATGTCATTTATAACCCATTGAAAGGGAGTGAGGGATATATGTATTTCAATTACAGAATCAAATATATAATAATTATATATTTATTAACACTCATGGAAACGAAATAATTCTAGGTATTCACATAAATAATCAATAAAAAGTTTTGACAGAAAGAGATTGAAATTTTGAGTAGAACTTTCGGCAGCATAACAACCATATAAGATGGTTTTAGAAAAATTCAAAAGAGAGGGGAAAAGGGTCAAACATTCATAAATAAATCATAAAATAGTTTGATTACTGAATAAGATCATGGTATGTATATTTTAATGACATACCACATGGAAAGTAAACATGAATGAAAAGAGAGGACATGATTTCTCTTACGAAAAATTCGGCAGCATAACGTCGTCACTTAAAAATTTAGAAAAAAATTTATGAGAGTGGAAATAGTCTGTAAAAAATTAGAAATGAAATGGAATAAAATGATAACATATAATAACATAGCCTCAAATTAAATAAATGGAAATTAGAAGACACAACATAAAGGAATTCGTGACTTAAAAGAGGAGGGTGAAAGGATCCCTTACCTTGAAAAATAACTTTGAAAGCTTAAAGGTAAAGACCTTGGGAGGCATGAGGGTACCTTGAGAGGAATCCTTGGGAGGTAAAGAGACCAGAACATCATTGGGGTGGATTTGGAAATGAAATTAATGAGGGAATGTCTTGGTATTAATAGGAGGAGTTGGGGAACAAAGCATTAATAGCCAAGGGACACCTCATCGGGGGTATTGGAAAAACCATGGGCTTGCCCATGGTATTTTCCCATAGTATTGGCCACTTGGAACACCTCATACCTTATATTACTATTCATAAGTCTACCAGGATTATTTCATATTTATTACATCCTTAATGATGTCATTAATCACCCGAAACTAAAAAAAGTATTTTCATTATTCACCGAAAATTCAAGTTTCTCAGAAAAATCCTAAAATTTCACCTTAACAAAATATTGATTCTCTGATTTCAAAAATGAACTCCATTTTATGAAAATAATTTTCTAAATATTTTTAATTTAATTTTTCAATAAAAAAATATTCACCTGAAAAAAAATAATACTTAACCAATAATTTCTGAAACATTTATTTACCAATTTTATTGAACCACATTACTTAATCAAGGTGCCTAAAATATATTAATAATTTCTTAAGTGAGGTTATATAAACCATTTGATCACATTACTAATAATAAGTTTAAAATCACTATTCATAATTTACAATTCATCAAAAATTAAGTTGATCTTATTAGACTCTAAATTTCTTGCTGAACATAACTGTAGAAGATGATTTTTTGAAAATCATTACACATTATTAATTATTTAAGGTTTACATAAATATTTTTAATATATTATCTTTCTAAAATTCATCAATAATAAGCATTCTATATTTATCCGGACATTTGATAATTCACAAACATCACCATAAGATGTAGTCATAACTTTTATTTAAATCTAAGGATTACACAAGGTAGTTATGGTCTCATTACATAGCCCCTTATAACACCAGCATAGGACCTAAGAGTAAGGTGTGCGAGGGTGATAGAATCATGGGGAGGCTTGGAAATCATTGACCGATTAGTGATTTCTATCAGCTTGAACTTCTCGTGAAGGTTATTTTGTTCTATCTTCACATGATTAAGTTCATCATGGGTTTGGTCCAGTGCAAAGTCCAAAGGTGCTACCTCCTTCCTGAGTTCCGTCAGATGGGTTTTGATCGGCCCAAGACTACTGGATGGGTCATAAAACCTTCTTTCTATATTAATTAATCAAGATCACTTCTGTTTATAGAAAATAATCACAACATTTAGTTTCCAACAGTCATACTGACCAACGGTTATATAACAGTTGAAACCCAACGGTCTTATTTAATTATACTCATTTTATTAAATGAAATAGTTTTGTTGAGTATAAAAAAGTAACCCACAAATATAGCAAACCAAATTTATTCAATATTTTGGGTCGTTGAAATCTTCACCCCATAAGAAATTACGTCCTTGAAATTTTAAAATTGGGCTTGGAAATTTTTTTGAAAGTCTCACATCGGAAAAAGAGTCAGTAAAAATATTACTTTAAAAAAATAAAGTTAAGTACAAAGGTCACCCGAGTCAACCTATACTCAGATTACATGTAGGAAAACATGGATATAGAAGAAAAAAAAAGGGTCAATTTATGATGGAGAATAATAGAAAACATGTATAAGATAAAATTAACCACAAGAAGATCACAAACATAAGATGTGTTAAACGGTATTTGATTACCCAGTAGGAAACATACACCAAATATGTTTTTGTTTTACATTCCTTTTCATAATTTCGAGGAATTCATTTACTACATAGAATAAAAACATAAGGAAATATAATTAACTTCAAATGGAGTTTCATCCCATAATAATTTTCCACAATGTCTAATCTTTTCTCCAAACAATGAGCATTAAAAAATACTTGGTCTCATCAAAAGAACAATAATCATCTTTTAGAGAATCACATAATCCAGAATAGAATAAAAATATTTCTCCCCTATCTTTAGTCATCAACTAAAACTAAAATGGTTAGTAAGAGATCGTATAATCCCCAAAAGGGGAATCCTTTATTAAAAGAAATATGACTAATAATCTCCAAAATTCAACAAAAGTACCCAAAGTTCCTGAGAGACCATTCAATACACAATCATATTTAAAATTCTTCAGAATAATCCAAACTATGATTGGAACCCAAAAATCAGAAGGAATTAATCACATAGTCTTCCCCCAAAAATATTAATATTTATCTCAAAATAACATCGACAACTATTAAAGTCTCAAACTAAAGTGTAATTAACCTATTCACATATTCTCTATTCTAGGTTCATCATTTTCCAGAAATAATCCAAATCACCATATTTACAAAATAAATACATAAATTCTTACAAAAAAATCAACCATTCCTCTTCAATTTAAATCCTGTAGTATTTTATTTCCCTTAGGCATATAGTACTCCAAAAGAGAAAACATCTTGGAAATTAACCATTATCGTTTAATCAACAAATCATTTTCCTATACAAAGGATATCCATTTGATAAAACATAATTTTTCAAAATCAACTTCTTCTTGATCCATAAAAATAGCAGGTGCATTAGTCAGTCTGAAGGGCATAACAACAAACTCATAATTCCCATATCTTGATTGGAAGGCATTTTTTGGAATATCATTATTCTTCGCCCTCAATTGATGATAACCAGAACGAAGATCAATATTAGAGAAGAATTGATCCCCAAGAAGTTGGTCAAATAAGTCATCAATTCTTGGAAGAGAGTATTTTTTCTTCCCTATGATCCCATTCAATTTTCTATAATCAATGCATAGTTGCATCGATATATCCTTCTTCTTCACAAAGAGAACTGGTGCTCCCCAAGGTGACACACATGGTCAGATAAACCCATTATCAAAACGATCTTGGAGTGGTTTCATTAATTCCACTAGATCCACATTTTACATCCTATAGGGGGTCTTTGACATCAGATAAGATCCAGGCAATAGTTCAATGGGGAACTCTACCACTCTTTCATGGAGAGTTCTGGGTAACTCCTCAGGAAATACATCAACGTATTCTTAGACAATTGGGACATTTTATAAAATAACAAATCCTTCGTGAGAAACTTATTTCATTTAAGAATCTTTTATCTAAAAATTATTTTATGTCTTAAAACACCATTCTTAGACAATTACATTTTACTATAATTCCTTCTTAATGATTCATAAAATGCTTGCGATAAACCAAACATATCCCCCATGAGTGTCATAACCAAGAGTGAAGCAAGGCCCATTGTCGTATACCAGTTCCCGTTCGAGCCTAGGTCAAAGCGGTGTTTTTGGGTTTTACCACTAATTATATCTGTGCCAAAGCCACCTCTACATGCTCGTATCTAGAGAGGGATGCATTTTTTGATAAACCACATACTCAATAATCACACAAATACCTAGAAGGTTTCCAATATTTAAAATTTTCTATTTGGGTTCTTCCTAAAGTCTTCATATCCTAATTTCCATAATAACTAAACTATCATTTGATACAAACTACAACATCTCTCCTTTTTAATACATAACTTCTTATTATATTTTACATACAGAGGATCTTGAAAGTCTAGTGTCTTGGAAATCAGGAACATAATACATGAGAACAACATAAAACATTATTCTAAACAACTTGTAAGGATTCATCATAGGTTCATCATATGTACATTTACTGCATCTCATATCCTGTAGACAAACATCAAAGGAAAGGGTGAGCAGAAGGCCCAGTAAGGGTAAACAGGGGAATCAATGTACCTGTGATATCAATAAGAACTTGAATAAAAACCTAAAAACAAGAGAAATGAAATAATAGGCTTGTAATAATGAAAAGAACTTAAATAATAACATGAATATGTGGCTACATAATATAATTTAGACATTCATGAACATATGACCAAGGTCAATCCCCGTGGTGTCATAAAAATTACCAAGGTTATTCGCCAAGGTATCATAAAACTTGTCATCTCTAGAGATTAATTTTTTACCCAATAATTGGAGTTCTATCAGGGAACCCCCTTAATATGTATTTAAATTAATGTGATCTACATAGATCATAATCTAACATTTCATAACTAACACAAATGGAATTAAAGAAATGGGGTTCATGTCAAAATCGTGATGTTTAAAAAGAGCATAAAAATAAGATCATTATGTCATTTATAACCTATGGAATGGGAGTGAGGGTTATATGTATGTCAATTCCAGAATCAAATATATCATATTTATATATTTATGAACACCCATGAAAATTAAATAAGTCTGGGTATACACATAAATAAACAACAGAATTTCTTGACAGAAAGAGATAGAAATTTTAAGACGAAATTTCTGCAGCATAACAGCTATATAACATGGTTCTAGAAAAATTTAACAGAGATAGGAAAAGGGCCAAAAACTCATAAATAAATCATAATACAGTAAAGGTACTGAATAAGATCATTGTATGGATATTTTAATGACATAACACATGAAAAGGAAACATGAAAGAAAAGAGAGGACACGATTTCTCTTATGAAAAATTCGGAAGCATAAGGACGTCACTTAAAAATTTAGAAAACAAATTGATGAGAGTGCAAAGGGTATATCAACAATTATACATGAAATGGAAATAAATGAGAACATATAATAACATACCCTAAACATAAATATATGTAAATTAGAAGACACAACATAAATGAAGTCGTGACTTAAAAGAGGAGGGTGAAACGATCCCTTACCTTGAAGAGTAACTTCGAAAGCCTGATGGTCAGGACCTTAGGAGGCATGAGGGAACCTTAGGAAAACACCTTGGGAGGTAAAAAGACCAGAACATCGTTGGGGAGGATTTGGAAATGAAATGAGTGAGGAATGGCTTTGTATTTGTAGGAGGAGAGAGGGAACAAAACACTAATTGCTAGGGGACACCTCATTGGTTGTATTGAAAAACCCATGGGTTTTCCCCGGGTATTGGCCACTTGGAACACCTCATACCTTATATTACTATTTATAAGTCGACCAGAATTATTGTATAATTATTACATCTTTAATGATATCATTAAACACACAAATTTCAAAAACTATCACTACTGGAAAGGGGGTCTATCCCCACACATCTATCCCCACGGTTTTATAAACCGTGGGGATAGTCCTTCTTTTTTTATCAATACCAACGGTTTTTTAGAACCGTGGGTATTCAATCCACAATTTCACCCCCCATCGGGATCTTCTCACTCCGTCTCGTGCTCCCCCTCCTCCTCACTCTCGTGCTCCCCCGCTCGAACCCTAGGTTCCAGACCTCCACCTCCGGCCCTCTCCCCCCCTCCCCGACCACTGCGTCTTGGCTATCCGACCTCCACCTCCCAGTCCTCTACTCCCCTCTCCGACCTCCACCTCCTGGCCATCCGACCACCGGTACCCGGCCATCTCATCCCGACTCCGGACTCCACATCCGCTCCCGACCTCAACCTCCCGGCCTGCATTTCCACCTCAACGTCTTGGCCTCTTCCTCCCTTCCTCCAGCTCCAGCGACGTGCCCCTTCCCACTGTAGGATCCCTCTCCTCCGGCAACGTCCCGGCCTATTCATTGCATTTAGGTTTGTAATTTTTTCTCCTTGATTTTTTATTCTTTTTAAACTAATCACCGATTCTTATATCAAATGCCTCAGCAAGTTGACTACACACTTTCTGCAATCTGATTTTCATTGAATAAGTGACTGATTTTTATTTCCCTTAGTCATTTCACTTCAATTTACATCATTTTGCTAGAATTTCTTGTATGTTTTTTATATATGTCATTCTGTATAGGGTATAGAAAAATTTATCCAAAGCATCAAAATTATTTTTGACCGATTATGGTCGATAGAGTGGGAAATAAATCAACCCAGCTAATTGTACTGTGTAAATTTCTGATAACTTATTGTCCAAATGTTAAAAATTCCTTAAATGTTCACTTAGAATCTCTATGAATGATTTTCCTATGGATTTCTTGGGTTCATTATTTTCTTCATGTAATATTTATATTTATCATTTTTATTATTTAACAAATATTATTACTGGTCATAAAACTAATTAAAACATTAGTTTCTATCCTTAGGATAAAAGATCTCCCTAATTAGTACCATGTCTATCTATTATTTTGGCCTTATCCTTTCATATACTTAGGTTTTATCTTGGTTTGACATATACCAACATTATTCATATGGGTATCCATAAATGTTTTAAAATTTACAAAGTATTTGAAGATTTTAAAATATTTTCTTCAATGATAATTCATTCTTGTTCTATGAAACACGTTTTTTTTGTAAAAAAGGTTTGTTCTCAATTTTAACGTTATTATCAATGCCTGTAGGACCTTTTTAACTTGCATATATTGAAATATTGTGCTAACAATTTATTTCCAAGTTACAAGACCTCCAGTAACACCCACTACAGCCAAAAAACCCCTTTCTCTTCTCATTGAATGAAATCTGTCCAGATTTTTTGCAAACTATTTTTAGATTGTTTCACCTATATTTTGGTATTGGTTTAGGGAACCATTATTGATAAATATTTTCAAATTTTCCTTGATGATGTTAATGATTCCCAAATATTTTTCTAAACCATTTTTTGTATAGTATATACTTTTTTTCTAGCACTATTTTATAATAAAGATTTAGTGTATGCAAGGCCTTTTGGAATGTGGGTGTTCTTATTATATGTGCCTGAGGTGGATGTTTTCCTAAACTGTTTTAAGTAATATTTACAACCTACAAGTGTCCCTATTTAGGGAATGTTCATCCTTGATACTTGAGTTGTTTTATTATTCTTTTCATATATTTGAGAAGGTCTAGTATAAACCAATTAATTATTTATCAATTTTATCTCCTACTTAGTACACATCAAGTTGAGGGTGATATTTTTATCTTCCATTGATAATAACATGAATTCCCTATCACTCTTCAACAACTTATCTTGTTCATCATGAATCTTACTTAACTATTTAAGGTAATTTTAGTGATCTTTAATTCTATTTTCTTTTAAATTCAATTGTACATCCTTGACACTCATAGTTACCTTGTATAGCTTCTCTAATGAATGAAATAATTCAGTCACAATAGCCTTAAACACTTCCTTCTCAGAAACTATTCTTTGAAAATATTCATCAAAAAGTGACATATTTTCATTGCAAAGTTAGGCTATTTCTCCCTTAACATTCACTAGTTCTTAGAGGGTTTAACTTTTGATATGCCTCAAATGGTGCAAGGTACACAATGCTATTCATTTTAGTTTTACATGATTTAGGTTTCATACATTGTGATAATGGGAATTTTGGTTCCTTGTTGTTTCCGCTTTGTTGCATGAGTGTCAATCGATCCTAAGAAACCCATCAAATACCTAGGCTAAAACCTGGCAGTCAAAAAAAGCTCAAAAATATCATGCTCCCGTTGCTCAGTAGAAAAGTCGCTTTGCTTCTTTTTGGAACCATTTTTGGTTGCATATGAAGCTTCTGTCTAGGGCTCGCCTGCTGTAAAATAATCGAGCAGCTCAAGAGAGTAGAAAAGAGGATTATATTGACATCATGCATAATAAAAATATAACAAGATTAAAATCTCAAATAAAACGCATGCATAATTCTTAATTTATAATTATAATTTAAAGGCCAAAACCATCCTATAGGGAGTAGTTCCCTAGGAATCACTTTAAATGTTTATGTTCATATGCTTGGTGAGTTGGTATGTTAATTATAATTTAAAGGCCAAAACCATCCTATAGGGAGTAGTTCCCTAGGCCTCTTTTTGTTATGATAGACATTTATTTCTGGTGGGTTTGGGCTTCTTTATTCTGGAATGTTGCTGAGAGATTTTGAGTTTGTGTTTTTGGCTTATTTTTGGGTAGTGATCAGATAAACCAAGAACCAGGTGTAAAATATTGATGTTAGGAAACGAAGAAACCTCCACTCCATTAACAAGGCACCGATCAGGATAGCTCCAAGACTGATGGTTCCCGCGGTGGTAATTGTAACACTTAAACGGATCACTTGACAAACCCGTGTATGAGAGTCCATTGGATTCCATGAATGAGAGGAAGGCCTGAAATTCTCTTATAGGAAAGGGTCGACATCCCTTTTTCTCCCCAAGAGAGGCTACAATGTTGAAGTCTCCTCCAACTAACTAAGGAGCATCATATGGGTTAAAGCTGATCAAATCATCCAAAAGGGACTCACATGACTGAGCCTCGCATTTAGGTTAAATAGTTGAAAAAAGAATCCTATATCCAATAGAGAGATTTATATTTATGCATTGATTGGAGGAAAAAATGATTTCTATAGAAATTTATTCATTACAGAAAATCTATATATGCGAGTTTGCTACGAATCCATTTAGAAAACCGTGTACTCTCAAATGATGATCATAATCTTTAATATTTGAAGAAACCTGTTTGGTTTCAAGAACTAAAACCATAGAAACATATTGAAGACAAAAATCATTGGAGATAAAATCTGCTTTTACTGGATAGCCCACACTCTGGGAGTTTTATAGGAGGAGATTAATCATCGAAGGAATAGTTTTCTGGCACTGCTCCCAGACCCTTATAAAATTTCATTATAGGCCTGGATTTAGATTTGGAATGCCACTGAGATTTAGTCTGAACAAAATTCTGAAGACAGAGATGATGATGAGTTAAAGAGTGCCTATTGGAAACCAAAGTCTTCAGAGTAGAAGGTTTCTTGTTCATAGGAGAAGGAACTGAGGAGTTATCATCCAAATTAGAGGACGGGGAAATTGTGACAGGAGTGCAAGCTTGAAAAATATTAATAGAAGAGTCACCCAGGTCCAACTCCTTGACAATTCATTTTCTTTTGAATACTCGGGAAACATGTCTTCTTCTCCAGTTAAAGATCTTAATATATTTTGACTATTATATCTCTTAAATAAAATGAATTTTTAGTTCCCTCAAATTTTATTCACATCAATTGTTTCATATTTTCTTTGAGAATGGTACTCACTCCTTCCTTTCATAATGAATATATTGTTTTTTCAGGAACTATGCTTGGGGTATGAATTAATTATATGAATAAAAATTGTCCTATATTAATTCACATTGTGTACACTGTTTTCTTGATAATATAACCTTGTGAAGACCTCTACTTCACACATTGTATATATGAATCACACCTTCACTTCACACACATTATTTCCAGATTAATGCACATAGCATGCAAGACCCCCCTAATCCTTCTTGATCCATAAACTATATCTCCCATCAACTTTTACTATTTAACTTTTCATTATTTTTCAAAATACACTTCCACTTCAAACACTCAATACATGTGTCTCAAAAATTGCTACATGTACAATTTTTATTTTAGGAGCTAGTGAGTTGAGAGCCTTAATATATATCTCATAAATCTACTATCAACTTTGTTATAAATGGATAATTTGATCAATGATAGTATCTATTAACAATAGTGATTTATTTTATCCTTTTATCAGTAAAAATATGTTTAACCATGAATGTCACAAATCATTAAGAAATATACCATTTTAAGATCCAAATCCTAATTTTCTACATACATGCATATATGATCATGTGTTTTCCTCAATAAGAACTCCTCATCACATAAAAACCTCACAATGTTTCATGATTCATGGTCACTCACTATTCAACCCTGAAACCTATACTTTCATTTATTATACATGATTACACAATAACTACAAAAAAAAATTCATCCCTATGAATTCACCTTTCATAAACTTCTTACAACTTGGTGCATTATATACTATTCTTATGTACTTACATTTCTATTTTAGTGGTTTGAGTACTAGACACCACTAGGTGCATGCATAGTGCCTTTTGATCTGTATGTTTTTCATATGTGTCTCTTGACCACAATTATCCTCATGTCATGCATGTTTATATATACTAAAGACGGGTGACTTCTTCCTACATGTCACCCACCCATGCTTCCTTGTCACCCTAAATTATGCATTCCTCCATCCAAAATAATTTATGGTTTGTTTTAAAATAAAGAATAAATTATAAACCTGTTCGGTTTTACACAGTTATTATGATAGGGACTTTGATGACTTCAATGATTTGGTTATGTATTTATGTTAAAACAGTGTTCAACTTCAGTCATTCAAAACCACTGGAAGAGTTTTATCACCCTTTCAGTCCTGTCAATATCCAACGGATATTGTTTTTTGACTAATACAAATTACATAGAATGTACTTATATCTTCTTATTTTTAGACAAAAACTGATATATTTTTATTCTTTTCTTTCACGCTTCTGGTGGATGCCTTTAGAAATATCAGCAATTCCTGTTCATTCCTTGTAAGTAAGATTTATCATTGATCATAGTAGATATCATTGATTGATTTTGGGGAGGCTCTTTCGGGCTTTATTGTTGCTACTTGAAGTAGCTAAAGAAGTATCTTCAAAGCAGATTGAGCGATGTGATTGAGAATAAGGTGGACACTTCAGTCGCTACCTATCTATTTATATTCAGACTGTTTGAAAATTTCTGTTAATTGGGATGAATGAACATAACTTAGACATATATGTTTCCATTCAGTGGTCACAATGGTTCAATATTTGATAGTTAATGTTGAAACATATATGTTTTCCTTTGGTGATTGACAAGGGTTCCCAATCTATTTCAAAATTTTCATTTTAGTGGTTACAAGGTTTCCATATATGACAGATAATTTGCTAAAACCTGTCTCTTTTTGGTTATTTTATAATTTGCATTATAGTGAGTTTTTAATGAGTTTTTTTACTGCTTTTTGGGTATATGGTTTACTCTAATGGTCTTTTATTTTAACTTATGTCAAAATTCTCCTTTCTGTTTTCCTCATCTCCCTTCTTATGCTTCTCTTTAATATTATATTTTTTTGTGTTCTCTTCATATGCAGTTAAATTTTTAACTAATTCCTACATAAAATCCCAGTGAATCCTAAATTACCTTCAATTTCACTACAACCAAAAAATATATACACTAGAGCATGTATTTTATATCTTGTCTTCATGGTTACAATTCTGTTTTACTGATTTGGAACCAATTTTTACAGGGTGTTAAGAGAGGATAAACTCACATTATGTGGCTTTTATATTATGAGTTGGTTCCTAATGGAAGTATGCAGCTCTGTTTGATACATTATTCTGCTGCATCTTCTAGGAAAGTAGTGTTTAATGTACTTTTTGAAATTTATATTTGTTTTAACTATTGTCTTTTTTGTTTTCCTACAGTACTATCTCCAAGGGGGATATGATTTGGTCACATTCGACAACCTGTTGAAGCAAGCCGACCTAGACCTTTATCTCAGAATCAGGCCTTATGTCTACACCGAGTGGAATTTGGGGTATTTTTACAATTTTTTAGTATGTAAAACATATTAAGAACCAGCAATTTTAAAATTTGATGGTAAACAAGTTTTTCATGTTATCTTCGGATTACTGTGATTTTTGCTATCTATAATCTGTACATTTTTTGACAAACATGTTTAACATTACTATCATCTAAAAATGGTAAACATTTCTTCTGATTAGTGTGTTTTTTGACATACATGTTTAACATTATTGAGTAGGTAGGTAATTTTTACAGATTACAAATCAATTACCCACAATATGTTCTGGTTTACAGATTACAAAGGCTTTCTTCTGATTTGGGTCTGTTTTGTGCTATGTTTCAGTTCAGTTCATTTGTCGAGACCATATTGAGTTCTGTTTCTGTTTAGTTCACAAGTTGGGTGCATTTTGTGATCTGTTTCATTTTAGTTCATGAAAATTTCCTTTCATCCATACATTTTTTGTTCTGTTTCATTTTGTGTTCTGTTTCATTTTAGTTCATGAAACTGTACTTTCATCCATACATTTATTCTCTACAAATCAATTACCCACAATATGTCCTTTCATGCAGGGAGATTCAGGGGGAGGGTTAGGTAGTGGGGAGGGAGGGGGAGGGGCTGGGCAGGGGGGAGGGGGAGGGGGGCTGGGCAGGGAAAGCGCTGGGTAGGGGGGAGGGGGAGGGGGAGGGGGCTAGCCTGGGGGAGGGTTGGGCAGTGGGGAGGGAGGGGCTGGGCATGGGGGAGGGGAGGGGGGCTGGGCAGGGAAAGGGCTGGGCAGAGGGGAGGGGGAGGGGGAGGGGCTGGGCATGGGGGGAGGGGGAGGGCTGGGTAGGGGGAGGGTGAGGGCTAACCAAAACTGAACTAGACCTATGTTTTTTAGTCAAGATGCTTTGACGAGGTCCTCTAATTTCCATTGTAAGTGTATTTCCATTTCCAGTTTTTATTACTTTCCTATTGAAACTCCTGTTAAAGGAAGCTTTAATATACTCTAGCTATTCCTGGGAACATTTTTTCTACCACAATCCCTTATAAATTTTCAAGAGTACCCAGAAAGGCCAAGAAATCCCCTTACCTCTTCAACATTCCATGACACTCACCAACTCACTAGAGATTCCAACTTCTTTGGGTCCATGGAGACGTCCTCTTCTGGAATCACATGCACCAAATACTCCACCATCCTCCTCCCAAAAGAATATTTCTTTTTGTTGGCATACAACATATTGTTTTTAATTAATTGTAGCAGCTGTGGAAACATTGCCTAGTGTTCCTCCCATCCTCTTGTAAAGAAGGATATCATCAAAAAACACTAAGACTCCCTCAACATTTATCAGAAAATATTGTTCATTGTTGCTTGGAAGGTTGCTGACGTGTTATCAATCCAAATGGCTTGACCACATTCATAGCACCCCTCGCGAGTCTTGAATGTTGTCTTTCCAATGTCCTCTACCCTCATTTGAACATGATGGAACCCTGACTTCAAATCCAGCTTAGTAAAATAAGTCTCTCCACGCAACTCATCCATTAATTCCTCTATTAAAAGAATTGGATACCTATTTGGTAATGTTATTCTGTTCAAGGCCTGAAAGTCCACACACATCTGCCACCCCCCGTCTTTTTATCAGGTTTGAGTATGAGCTGTTACTGTGCTTGATAAATCTTAACCCGACTAGATCCTGTACTTGCTTCTTAAACTCGTTATTCATATGGAAAACATGCATGTATGACCTAATGTTTACAGGTTCTACCCCATCTTTCAGATTAATGACATGGTCGGTTTCCCTCCTTGGAGGCAACCTGCTAGGAGAATCAAACACTATACAGTGTCGCTCTAACACCTTTTTTAATTGTGTCTATTGGATAAGGTTCAGTTGCGCTTCATTATCACCTCCCTCCCATGCTGCTGTCCACTGAATTTCTTGCGGTTTCCTCCCCTTTCCCAGGTATTCTTGCAAGGTCCCAAGTCAACTCTGTGGAGTTCTAACTCCCTGCAATGGCACATGCTTCCCTTCCCAAACAAATTTCACTTTCATGCCCTTTCAATTGGTTGTTATGCACCCAGGGTCTCAATAGTTGCACTTTTGTAGGGAATGGGAATATACACCCATTCTACAGTTAGGGTAATAATGTGAGTCTTCCTATGTTTTTTAGTCAAGATGCTTTGACGAGGTCCTCTAATTTCCATTGTATTTTCATGTTGGGATTGATATACTAGAGTAGGTATTTTCATATTATTGTTGATTTCTGATATATCTGAATTGCAGGATTGTGAATTGCAGGATTGCAGATTCTGTAGGTGCAGAACGGTAGGGAGGTGGAGCTGCAGTTACTCCACCTGGGGAACAAGTCTATACCCACGGTTTGCCAAACCGTGGGTACATGTCAGGAGTTTTAATTCAGTATACCCACGGTTTGCAAACCGTGGGTATACATGGGGAGATTTAAATCAGCATACCCACGGTTTTAAAACCATGGGTATAGATGTCTATACCTACTGTTTGTTAAACCGTGAGTAATGTGAATTTTTCTACATCTATACTCACGGTTCTATGAAAACCGTGGGTATAGCCCTATTGCGACGACACTGCAGCCGGCGGTTCTCAAAACCGTGGGTATATCCTATACCCACGGTTTCAAGGGCTATACCCACGGTTTAAAACTGTGGGTATAGGTGCTATTTCCAGTAGTGTATATTTTCACTATTCAGCAAAAATTCAAATTTCTCAGAAAAATCCCAAAATTCTACCTTAACCATGTATCGATGATCTGATTTCAAAAATTAACTCCATTTTATGAAAATAATTTCCTAAATATTTTTAAATTAATTTCTAAACAAATACACAATTCACTGAAAATTCTACTGTTTCAAAAAAATCCCAAAAGTTCACATTCACCAAATATCGATGCTCTGATTTCAAAAATAAACTCCATTTTATGCAAATAATTTTTTAAATATTTTTAATTTAATTTTTAAATAAAAAAACACTATTCACCCAAAAACTAATACTTAAAAAATAATTTCTGAAACCGTTATTTACCTATTTTATTGAATCTCATTAATTAATCAAGGTTCCTATATTATATTAATACATTCATAAGTGAGGATACACAATCCATTTGATCACATTACTAATCATAAGTGTAAAATCACTATTTATAATTTACTTTTCATCAAAAATTATGTTGATCTTATTATAATCTAAATTTATTACTGAACATAACTGTTGAAGACCATTTTTTGAAAATCATTACACATTATTAATTATTTAAGGTTTAATCACATATTTTTGAAATATATTTTTTCTATAATTCATCAACAATATGCATATTATATTTATCCGGACATTTGAAAATTCACAAACATCACCATAAGAAGAAATCACAATTTTTATTTAAATCACAGGATTACACAAGGCAGTTATGGTCTCATTACATAGCCCCATATAACACCAGAATAGGACCTAAGAGTAATGTGTGTTATGGTGATTGAATATTGGGGCGGCTCGGCCAACATTTCCCAAGTAGTGATTTCTATCAGCATGAACTTATCACAAAGGAAATTTCATTCCAGCTTCACATGATGAAGTTCATCTTGGGTTTGGTCTAGAGAAAGCCAAAAGGTGCTACCTCCTTCTCAAGTTCCATCATATGGGATTCGATTGGCCCGAGACTACTGGATGTGGCCATCGAATCTCGTTTCTATATTAATTCATCAAGATCACCTGTATTTGTATACAATAATCGCAATATTTAGTTTCCAACATTCATATTGACAAAATGTCATATAACATTTGAAACCCAATGGTATTATTTTAATTATACTCATTTTATTAAATGAAATAGTTTTTTTAGAATAATATAAAATAACACACAAAGTTAGGAAACAAAATTTATTCCAAATTCAGGGTCTTTACATTTCCTATCATAGGCCACTTGGTCATTTCCCCTATGTGGGGTGATAAGTCCCAAGCATTACTATTAACTCTGTGCCAACACTACACTAGTCTCTTATCTACAAACACAAAACAGAAGGTTAAAGGAAATGTAAAGAACAATGGTCCTCTAAAACAACATTGCAATGTCCCAGCCCAGATTAAACTCGAACCGATGTCTAGACGGGTCACCACATGACCTCAAGTGCGTCTCCTCGTATGCTAGGGGATTACGACGAGCAGCATGGGTCTTTGGATAGTAGAGAGACTATACCTTCATATTTTGACTGCACAATGGAATAGATAGTAACATAGATAACAGTGAAAGAAGACATAAAAAATTGATCAACTGAATACAAAATGGAAAACATAATTTTATACAATGCACACATTTCATTGTGATACATATCTTAAATCAGTAAAAGAAACAAAATTATTTACTTCATAGTTTAGAAATTAGGAAAAGGCTCAAAGCTCAGAGGGAGATCACCGTAATAATTAAGTACTCCCTCTCAGTCCTTTTTTCCAAACTCCCATGTGTAATAAAACAACAACAATAAATGTATAAGTTCTTGCAAACAAGTCAAGTCTACTCAGGTACCCCATCGTAATGGAGGCCTGAATTTAGTGTGAGATATAAACCTCATTGGGGTGGAACCCACCAGTATCTAGACTAAAATATTTAGTAAGGAACATTTCAACAGTGTGTAGATATATCGATGTAATAAGATAGTTGAATAAATAACCAAAAACTCATCCAGGTTCCTAAGGGACACCTAATAATGATACTTGCTTTAGCCCACGACTGGTATGTCTGATCATTTAAATTGTGAATATATATATATAGAAATAATGCTTTCATAAATATATATATTCTTATAATCCTAAAATATCATCCATGCATGAACCAATTCCTAATGGATATAAACCGTAGATACTATTTTTGGCTGGACCACGATGTAATGCAACAACATTCATTACTAGGAAAATCCCTCATGTTCTATCGCCTAGTCCAAACTCCATGAGGTATCATGGTCTAATGGAAGTAAATATAGAGGCATACACAGTCTTCCTACCCCAGGCTCTCATGATCATTGGGAATATGATGTTGGATGGATCGAGACGTAACACCTAGACATCCACCACCAAGAGTGTCGCAGATGGTCTAACCCCTGGATCAACTCCACAAGCTCTCATGGTCTTTGGAGGATCAACACATAAACTAACATATTCTACCTTACCATGGGCTCTCATGGTCCCTTGGCTCTATTGCATATGCAAGGCGTAACCATTCTCAACATATAATGAATGAAGCATTTATCCTCACATGCATTTAATTATCCTATTTCAATTACATTTAAGCATGGATATTCACATTTATACTTAAGGAAAACCATGGTAATTATTTCAATTAAAAAATTTACATGAGCTTCACATTCTACACAGAAACAAGAGGAAAGGCCCTGTCATTCATCTGATTGTCTATACTCAAAGCCATTAGTTAAGTCAACAATTAACAAGGTAAAAAATACCATTAATTAATTTATTAATTAATTAATCAAAAACATAATTAAAATATCATTATTAATCTTCCATTAATAATTATAACATTATAAATATAAACTCTCCATAATAAAATCCACAATTTAATATCTAGATCACAATATCAAAGGTACATAATTAATTCACAATTAATTATCTGAACATAGCCAATTCAGTATTTCATAATTAATACCATTATTAATTTTCTATATTTTAATCTCCAAGAATATATTTAATTTAAAATTATTTATCTCAACTTAACCAATTTAATATATATTATAATTATTCTTCCAATTAATTATCTCAATTACAATTTTCATAGCACCAAATTAATTCAAAATTTATTATTTCAACATAGCCAATTTAATATCTCATAATGAATCCACTGATGTATTATCTTAGTTACAATTCACAAATCCCATAATTAATACACAATTAATAAACTCAAAATAGAAAATTTCATATCTCAAAATTAATCCCTCGAATTATTATCTCAATTAAAAATCTAAAAACACAAAATTAATTCACAATTCATAATCTAAACATAGAAAATATAATATCTAATAATTAATCCCTCGATTAATTATCTAAATTAAAATTAAAAAAGAACAAAATTAATTAAAAATTATTTATCTCAACATAGCCAATTTTATATTTTATAATTAATCCCCCGATTAACTTTCTAAATTACAATTCTTAATAAACGTAGTTAATTCACAATTAATTATCTAAATATATACTAGTCATTAATTTATAAATAATTATCTCAAATTATCTAATGAAATACTTGTAATGAAAACATACCCAATATCTGTCAGCATGTAAGGGAAATAATAAAAAAACACATATCAGCAATCTAAACCAACATACCGATATAAACATTATGTTTTTAGCTTAAATGTAGTACACCAAAATTTGAGTTTTTTTATTACACAAATGTGATTTTGTAATCTAATAAATTATTTTATACCAATAAACAATTCATTCTCCATTTAGAGTCAGTGTTCCCAATAACAATTATTAAAAAAATACTAAGTTTTACTAATTAACCAATGTTCGGGACTTTACATTAATGAATTATAAAAGACAATGCTTTCTAACTGAAGGTACAATTTTATCACATACCCACACTTCAAAAAAAACCACACATGCACATAGAATTTACATCAACACCTTATAAAAATCATTGGTACCAAAAATAAGTGTGGTGTGGACCAAAACAATCAAAATTAATTAAACAAAACTCAAATAAACCAGAAGCACATAATTCATGACTTAAAAATCCAATTATCTGGTATAGAGACTAACCGAAAATTGAGGTCAGTGAACTGAATTGAGCTGAACTACTTCGCCTACAGCAGTAGTCATTGGAATATGGACCAAATGTTCCCGTGACATCTTCTGCACCACCTAGAACTGGAATAAAAAAAACTTAAATAAACCTGAATATAGGGTCTTAGTATAATGGAGCGGGGTGGATGGGTGGTGTGCCACCCTTGAGTGTTGTAACATGAGTTTGCTGCAGGAGATGGTGCACTGAAATAGCTAATGTGAACAATGGAATGTATAGAGAAGGAATCACCTCGCCGAGACAGACAACATTCATGAATAGACTAAGTGGATAGAAGCACGTGAAGAGCGATCTAGGAGGATGCGTAGTGTGCCACACCATTGGAAAGATGGGGGAACTTATCCTACATGTAGGGGAATGGGGGGGTTCCCCTCCCTCTATTATCTCCCTTAAACTAATTTAAAATAATATAACCTTAATAAATAAGGATTTACATAATATTAAAACTAAAAATAATAACCACCGTGTGATTATTATCCATTAATTATTACACTCCTTTAAAAAACCCTAACTCCCCTATTACACATTTTTTAATTAAATTTATTTGAATATAATATAATTAAATAAATTCTTCGAATCATTATTATTTAATTAAATCATTTAATTTAATTAAAAGAAACTCCCATTTTGTATCATTTCATTAATTTCCTCTTAATGTCCAATCTAATTTTATTAAAACCTATGTTTTCCATCAATTCGTTAAATTGTCTCAACAATAAATTTAATGAAATTAAAATCCCCATTTCAAATCAATTAATTAAATTCATATTAAACTAATATTTAATTAAATTAAAAAACTCATTTCACATCTATTCATTATATTAATCTTACCCTTGAATTTAATTATAAAACCTCCAATTTCACAAAATTTAATGAAAACCCTTTTCGGCCCTTGGATTTATTTAAATTATTTAATCCCAAAACAAAAAACTGAGTAAAACATAAGGTTTGAATCACATGGCCTGATAGACAGTGCATACGCCACTCGATACATGGTAACTCATGCATGACAGACCTGCTTGGTTTGACAAATAGTGTGCAGCCTATGCAAACACCTATGTCGGGTATGGTGCTCCCGAAACCCATCGAACCATCCAAGAAACTTCTTGAGACTTTAACCAAGACCGATTTCAACCCATTAAAATATACCAACTCATATAACTTCAGATTAATTCTTGGTTTTAAAACAGGTCTATCAATAAAATGAAAAAGTTCCAAAAGATTCGTATTTTAACCCTGTTCAAAAAAAAGACACGTGGCCATACATTTTATATTTTGTAAATAAAATTTTAAATAATTTATTCCTTATTTATAATCATTATAATATAAAATATATAATAATTTATAAATAATTTTTGACATTATTGAAAACCAAAAACAGAAAAATTATTTATCATGGTTAGGGTAAAAACTGATTTACTGGGGGTTAAACTAAGAAGGTAAGGATTAACATAAAGTCATAAAAATAATCTGATATATTTTACTGAAATATGTTGACATTATCATGTATTAGGGTCAATAATAGTCAATTTTAGACACTTTTCATTTGAAAAATGTGGGTACACCTTTTTATTTTCAATAATAACAAGTGTTCCATGAACCACATCAATAAAAGGCCAAACTGTATCTTATCTTCCTGAAACCATTAAAACAATTAGAAACCAATACCTATTCATATCACCTCCCAAATACAATATAATAATAAAATAAATATTTTTGAAAAAAATATACTTTATTAATAACTTAGGTATATTCTTAAATGCCTGGTACGACAAGAGGTAAAAACTTTAACTATGAATTTTTATTTATTTACTCATATTAATCTTTCTAGTATTCTTAATTTATTATAATATAATATCATTAGTACATACCATATTATTTTATTTTTTTATTTTATGATCATGAAAAATATCTACTGCCTGTTTTCATAAAAAGGGAAAGGGTAACATTTCTTGTGTTTAAGGTGGACTACTACCTCACAAACAGATGTGAAAGGTTTTCCATAAAAACCTATAACAGTTGGGTATGATAGTGGATATAAAATATAAATATGATATTTATAGTATAATTGTACATATGGAGTCATTATGTCATATATTACTTTTTCACTTTCCATTTCATAGAGAATATGTTAAATTCACTAATCCGTACAGTAGACTATCGCCTCACGATGGGATGTGATTCGTTTTTCAATTACTCATTATGTGGACGTTAATAGGGATTAATTGAATGAATATATTTGATATAAATGTAATAATTTTAATTTTATTAAATTATTTATCATTATGAAATTATAATGTCATTTTATTCTCACCTTTTCACTCACATAATGTTGATAACATCATTCGTTTACAGGTGGACTACTACCTTCATGAAGCATTGTTACTCTATCATTATCACCACAACACATGGAAGAAATATAGATGTATATTAAAAGAAATAACATATAATTTATGGTATTATTATCATTATTTAATGATAAAACATAACATTCCTCATTTCCATTCCGATCATTGAAAAATGGAAACGTTTTCCATGCGTACTCATGACCTACAAACTCCATGATGGAATCGAAGATAATTTTTAATGTCCATATTTAAAGTCTATTGTTTATATTATAATTGATGTATAAATATGATAATTATTTAATAATTATTATTATTAATATGGTCTAACTATATAATATTTAAAATAACTAGAGCATTTTTGATAAAGAACGAATGAGAAAACAATGCAATTAACCACAAGATAATGAAATCAAGGAATTATTATTAATGAATGAATGATAATATGTTATAAAATTATCAAATATGATATTATATATATTAATGTTATTATATTATATGTTAATAATATTCTTTAAATCAATACAATGGAGTTTAAATCTCATTCAACAAAAATGAAGCATGATGTAAGGGATTTATTAACACGATTTCCATTCATGTGGTTAAACATATAATTAATTAATTATGTCCTGGTTATATTATTTATGTAATGACCATTGAACACTTTATGTTTTATTTCACTTTATTTGGGATTTATATTTTATACACATGAATAATTCATTGATTAATCCCCACTTTAATGATACGATCTTCGTAAGGCACTTCATCTCAATTTCCATTCATTAAGTCATATAGTAATACTATGATCATAATTAATTTTATATGGTGTATATACATTCCTTATTAAATGTAATATCGTTATTATATAATTATTTATTGTATTTTATTTTTTATTTTAATTTTTTCTCCCTAGTGGATTTGGATTTCTATTTATCATGTGGTAAATAATTTCATAACACAATTTCATTTCTAGGAGATATATTACATATTAGTTATATGTGACATTATAAGATTATTTCTGTAATTATTTTTGATTATCTTATGTCTTATTTTCACAATTTTAATTGGGAATTAAATTTGATACACCTAATATATTCATTGATTAATTCGTAGTTTACTAGTATGATATTTGAAAGGGACTATGTCACAATATAATTTTAGTCGGGATTATTTAAACATAAATTTCCATTGATGTAAATTATTTGATCATTTTATGAGAAAGAATTTGTTTTATTTTCTTATGGTTATTTAGGACCTTTTTCATAAAATATTACAATTTTCTATTATTTTTAACACAATAGTTTTGATAATTGTTTTTTAATAAAAGCTCTCTCTTTAGTTAAAAATCCATTTTCTCCCAAAACCATATTTTCTTAAAAAAATTGAATTTTTTTTAATCATATTATAATTGTTGTATTAAATAATTTTTAATACATTTTTATTTCTTATAAAATATTTGAATTGAATTTTTATGTAATTTTCAAAACAAGGACCATTTAGATATTACTGAAAAATGTAATGTAATCTAGTTTTTAACGTAACCCGCATGTAAAGAATTTCAAGCCATCATGACCACACTATTTCTTATATAATTATTTACATGTTCCAAAAGTTATTTTCAATTCAAATTTTTTTCAAACTGTTTTCATAACATTTAGTTTTAAAATGTGTTTTTGCAAATGAAAATGATATTTTCCTCAATAATGTTTTTTAGGTGTCTCTACAATAGCTCTATTAATCAATGAAAACAACAACTTAATTTACATATACTCATATAGGATTATGTTGTATTGGTACCATCTTTTTTCTTCCTATGGATTGGTTATTAATATTTTCCACTAAGATAATTTGGTGTATTCATTTCCTTGATTAATTTGTGTTCTCATCATCTATCCTATGAATTATTCACATTCTTCTCATCAATGGACATTATATTTATCCAAAATGTCCATATTATTTATCATGGAAACATTTATCACATAAAATTTATATCATTTATATGTAGATTATTTTAAATTTAATTTAATTTGATTATTCTAGGAAATATTTATAAATATTAATTTTTTACTAAATTCAGATATTTGCGGATAATGAACATAGTTCATGAATTAAATTAATTATTTTATTTTCAAGGATTTATTTTTAAATAAAAATACTGGTGGGATGTAGTTATAGATATCACATCAATACATTGATATCCTCATAAAGAGAATTAGTTATATAGAATTAAATGGGTTTCGACTGGTAGTTTTAGACATCTTTTTGAAAGTTATTTATTATATAAGTTTCATGTTGCATGATATGACGATGTCCAATTATTTAAAATTTCCATATTTGATATTTATATTATTATTATATATGTTATTTTCGAAGTGATGTTATCTCCAAATTCATTTCTTTCTCAGTTATTGGTTTAATGTAATTTTTTATATGTTATTAAACGTACCATAATGATTATGTATTATCATGATATAATAATTGTTTTATAGAATAAATATAATTTATTTTCAGTTATTTTCATTGAAATATTGAATATTCCTTATATTATAATGACAAACAGTTTGATAAAATGGAATGTGTGTTAATTTATTTATATTCAAATCATTTATAGTTACTGATTCATGATATCTTTATAATTAGCTAACCCTTACTGATCTTTTGAACTTGCTCTTAATTTTTATCCTTTCACAAGGATTCCATGAAGTATATTATGACTATTTTGAATGGATATTATATATGTAATAATGTTATTATAGAAAAAAATATGTTGTAAATATTTTTTCAAATATAATATATGAATTATTTATGTATCTAGTTTACCAATACTACTAAACTAATCAGTCTTTCAAGATGAGATTACATATATCTGATTACTATGTAATAAATAAGAAACAAAATCAAACCTTCTAGGGTTTGGGTCAATATAGTTGGTATTAGAGTATTTTTAGTAGAATCCTTAGTAATTAGACTTAGGAAAACATAGATTAGAGACCATACCCATATGATAGAATTTGATGTGCAGTGCATACAGACATCCTAATGTTTTGGTCTATCAGATATTATGTGGTTATTTATTTAAATGAATACCTTTATTAATACTAATAGTGTATTTGTTTATGTAAATGATGTCGTAGGGGTAATTACTCAAAAAATAGTGTATTTGTCTTGGCCCAATTATCAACTAGTTCTTGTAAATGAGCCTTTTAGCGAACCTGGTTTGACAATCCTATGGATATTCTTCCGAAAATTTAAATTTTATTTACCAAACAATATAAAGGATTTTAATTTATGATAACAATGAATGATCTAGGTTAAACCTAATGTGTCTTAGATTGAGTAAAATGTGTCTTAGAGGAATCTATAAATTATTTATTTGTGAAAATGATTTTCATAAAGAAAGGAATTTCTGATGAAAAATGATGAGCATTATAGAAGAAATAAATCACATTATAGGGATCTAGTTATAATTAGTTATGATAAATGTTGGGAACCTACCAATTTTCTAAGTTAATTCCCAATTATAA
The DNA here is from genome assembly GCA_963277665.1 of Viscum album. Classification (NCBI taxonomy): domain Eukaryota; kingdom Viridiplantae; phylum Streptophyta; class Magnoliopsida; order Santalales; family Viscaceae; genus Viscum; species Viscum album. The sequence goes on from OY728130.1 coordinate 108,067,941, forward strand.
AGGAATAACCCTAGACCAAGGAAGTACATATGTGTAAGTAAAATAGAGGATGTATTCTTATATTTATATTCATTAATTTAATTGATGAATTATTTTTCCCAATTTTATTTTGGTTATAAGAATGAAAAAATATCTAAGGATATTATAAATTTTCATAATAATTCATGACTTCATTGACTTATGAGTTACGGATTCCACCATGGCTTTATAATATTAAGTTTCATCATAAGTTTGAAGTCAAAAATTCATATTTTGAAGAAATTATGTATTAGGATTATATCATTATTATGGTCTTTTTTGGTATACATTAACTATAATGAAAACCCACTGTTTAGAATATAAAAAGTTATAGGAAAATTACATTAATTGTTTTGGAAGATCATTTTGGATATTTGGTACCTTTTAAGTTTCATATTATCAATTATGTTAAATTAATTATGGGTTATCATAATTTGGGAACATTATAGGAATTATATTAATAATGTTATGGAAGACGAACATCTTGATGCATCTGGAGAATGCTATGGGGATTGAACCCACAACCAAAGGATGATAAGGGTTTAATGGATAACACTATCCTACATGATGTTCTAGTTTAAATATCAATATTTTAGTAAAATTATTTAATGAATAAATAATAATCATGATCCACTAATGTAATTATTGGGGATTATAGATTAATGTATTATATTAGATAACTTATATTAATCATATTGGTTTTCAAAAATATTTAGAAAAAATAATGAAAGAATTTCCAATATTTTATGAACCATACCAACTATTAAACCGGAATTTCAGATCTTCATGCATAAAAATTCATTTTTTTGAATTCATTTAATGATGTTAGTGATGAATAAGAAATTTTACTAAGCTCAACCAATAGATGAAATTTTTTTTATAAAATAAAAAGGTACCAAGTAAGTATAATACCTTATATATTTATATTGTGAAATAATTTCTCAAATTTTTTTATAGTCTATAGAAAAAAAATAACCTATTAAATTAATATACAATGAATCAAAATTTCTTTTAAATCATGAATGTTTTACAGTTTTGAGTTCCATAACTTTTAATTGATTTTTCACTTTCTAGTGGTCAATAATCTTGAAGAGTCTCTATAACTATTTAATCTTTTTTTACATGTCCATATATTCACATTCCACCAATGATATCCTATGTTGAAACATATTTATGTGTTATTCGATATGATCATTGAATTTCTATTTATTTGTTATTAATATTTAGAATTATTGACCTTTTGTGAGGTGTGTTTTTCAGCAATGGTATTTCTAAGTGCCAAACCCTTGATTACTGAGATAAAAATTAAATCACATGGTTGAAATTTAATTAATTTATTGATAATGCAACACCATAAGATTTTAAAATATGGAAATTATTTATGATAGTGTTCTTGGCATTCATCACTGAGCCTAAAAATAAAAACAAATATATTTTATTGAATTTAATCTCTTCAATAACTTGCAAACATGCAACCCCATGTCGAAATAAATAATTATATACTACATTGTTATAACATTACCATTTAATTGAAAGGTATGAATAGAACTGGATAAATTTAAATAATTATGATTATATATTTATTATAAATATATTTATAAAAATGTAATGTAAATTTGTTTTTTCTATGAAAATGTAATTTCCATAAAAGAAGGTTTATCCTCATTTTACACACATAATTTAAAATTAAATTTAAAAACTTTTTAAAAGATTATTTCATAAAACTAACATCATTTTTTAATTAATAATATAAAATTTTTCTTATTGTGATGATTTGGTTTTTTTGTTTAAATGTTTCATTTTTTTATGAAGAGGGTAAAATACATAAGTTTAATTGAAAATTTCATTTTTTTACAAATTACTAATAATTTATAATTAAATTTTAAGTTGTATTTGATGTGAAAGTATTTGAAATATATGAAAGATTTTCTAATCTATGTCATTTTAATAAATCTTATATTTAATTTTTAAATAAAAACCTTGTAAACTTTTTTATTGTTTTCTCTTTGAAAACTCACATTCTCATTGTATTTGAAAGATAAATTTTACATTACATAATTCCCCTTATATAAACATAATTTGAGAAAAAAATATTTAATATTCTGAAAAAACATAATTTATATTATCTACTAATATAAAATTAATATTTGACAATAATTAATTGTAAAAATAGTTATAATTATTCACTGTGGTTCAAGTAAACACACTTTTATTTATTGGTATACTATAATGAAAATTGTTAAAATAGCAAATAAAACATGTCTAAAATCTAATTTATATCCTTATTTAAATATTATAATGTATAGTCCCTATAATACACTATTTTTTTTACCCTTTTTAAATGTTGATAATGTGGGTATACCTTTTTCTTTTCACAAATTATAAGGGTTCCACTCACAACTGTTATAAAATTCCACCCCATATAATATCTACTTTACACCTTCACAACCTTTTGGTTCGTCCAATAACTGCCGAAATAAATTTCCAAACTCTATCCCTTAATCCTGTAGTCGTTTTTGGGTCATAAATATATCTTAGAAATACTTTATGTATAAATATAAAGTAGTGGTCTGAGTAGAGGTAAACTTCATAAATATGCAATTTTATTTTATTTCTTCTTCCACCTACTTCAAATATTCTTCATTTATACTTATCTAATAACAATAATATCTACTATATAATTATATGTAATTATTTTATGTGGATAAGATCTATCATTATCCATTTCCCTCAAATGGGAAATGATTATGTCGCTCGTGTGAATAATAAACTACCACTTCCAGAACCAATGTGACATATTTATCATCAAAACCTCACACAGTTGGGTATAATGATGTATATAAAGTATATATATTATATTTATAACATAAATATAACTATCGTGTAATTATTTATATTTTTATTTTTTACTTTCTATTCTATTTGGGATATGATAACATGACTCACCTGTATGTTGGACTATGACATTCTGAAGTGATGAAAATCGTTTTTCAATAATGAATTACATGGAATTTAATAAGTATAAATGTAGTTAGAATATTTTATTTAAATGGAATAATTATGATATTAATTAAATATATATCATTCATTAAATGTAATATATCATTTTCTTTATTAAATTCTCCCTCATATAAAAATGATAAATTCATTCGTGTATGTGTGGGCTACCGCCTTATTAAAGGGACACAACTCTATTTTCATCACCCCACAATAAGAATTATTTATTTAAGTATATTAGTCAAAAAAATATGTTATTTATGATATTTATATCTTTTATAAATAGAAAATAATTCCTATCTAATTTCCATAATGGTCATCTAAAAATAGATATTTTACACATGCCTTTGTACGACCAACCATCCCAAAGATTGTAACGTACTTCGGTTTTTAGATCCATCTTTCATGATCGGTCAAAAATGTTTAATTTAAATATAAATATTATAATGATTTAATTTTATTATTATTTCTTAGATTATGGAAATATATAATATTCAAAATATCCCGACCATTTATGATAAATAATGAATTAGGAAACATGACAAATAACATCCGAAACAATTAAAATAATCAATTATTATTAACAAACAGGTTATATGATTTTATAAAAGTATCAAATATGATATTATAAATACTAATATGGTTCTAGTTTTAAGATAATTACTTTTTAAAAACAACTAAACTGGAGGTTAAATTAAATTAATGTATAAGGAAGCTTGAGGTAAGGGATTTCATTTCTCATTTTTATTAATTTGGTTAAACGTATACTTCATTTATTATGTCATTATAAGATTATGTTTCCAATTAAATATGATTTTTTTAAAAAAATTATGTGAACTCACATTTTATACACATAAGAACTCCATTTATTAAGCCCACTTTTTAATGATATGTTCTTTGTAAAGGACTTCGTCTCAATTTCCCTTTATTAAGGCATACATTAATATTATACACCTAATTACATTTATATGTTTTATATACTATGTAACCACCCATAATTATATTAATGATATTTCCCTTAGGAAAAATATATCATATAATATTATTATCATAAATCATAATATATAACACAATACAATCATTATAAATGAAGAATTAATGAAATAAGAGGTATTTCTATAAGTTAATGAACCTATACAGATGAAATAATAACTTGATATTTTGAATAGTAATTGACCCATAAGAATAATAAAACCACCAATATAATAATATCCTCACCAAATAAAGTATAAACATAGTGTAGGTATCTTATACATTATGATATGGTTTAATTATGTCATAGTATAAGTAATAGTTTTAAAAATTATTAATTAAGTTTTGATATATTTATAAAACTTAAGTGTTTATTTTTATTATTATAATTTATTTATTTTTATTAATGAAAATTTATTTACCTAAAATATATTTATATATTAATATTTTACTATCATATTATTATGTGATAATTTATTAAGACATTATTTAATTTTTCAGTGTAAAAAAATTGGCTATTAATTTAAAATTGATAATTTATTGAATAATTGACATTTTATTTAAATTAAATTTCTCATATTTAGAAATATATTTTTTCAAAAATGGAGTCCATTTTTTAATTATATAATATAAAATTTGTTATGGTGATGTTTTAAATTTTTTTAAAATAATTGATTTTTGGTAAATTGTAAAATTATATAATTTACGATAAAAGCTTATTAAATGAATAATGTGGCCATATATGATGTATGGATGATGTAAGCACCAAATATATACATAACACTAATTACATTAATATATTTGGATATAAATCGAAAACTATTCTTATTCTTGAGCCACAAAAATAAACTAATGAATAATATAATAAGAGAACACATCTCCCATCCATTATAAATACGACCCCTCACCACCTCGTCTCCTCACATATCTCAATATTTCAACATGGTAAAAATAATTTAAAAATATAATCCAATCCCCTTCCCCATTTCCATGTTCCATTGGTCTCATAAAAATTTCAAAACATTTTCACTAGGGAGGTTCTCAAGTGGGAGATATTCAAGAGGTAAATTCCTAATTCCATTTATATTAATTTCATTTCATGTTAATATCATTTCATGTCATCTCCTCACATAACCTCATAAAAATTGTACGATAACTCCATTATCATACATATAATGTAATTTTATAATTATTATAGAATGAACAGTCCTAATTTCTTTCCCCATCCAATTTTTGTACTAAAATGAAAAGGTCATTCATGATGGGTTAATTTAAAAAATTCCAGGATGATGAGTATTCAGTTTCCGTTAATACCTTCATGGATGACCATAAAACCATTTTTGTGGTTATTATTAAATTATAATACATGTATTAGAATCTATTATGTTTTATTTAACTATTTTATATAAATGATATTAAATAATGATACAAAACAAGTTCATTATGACCGAAAAACCTCCAAATTAATCCAAATGATTATCAATAATGATTTATATAAGGATTCATCCTCATCCCATATAATCAAATGAATCATATAAATGTTTTATATTATTTATTTTAATGAATAAAATATAACTTAAATTCATTCTATTTATTCTCATTCTACAAGATCTCTCACACACACATACAAATGAATTGATCATGAAAACCAAAGAAGTGAACTCTCTTGAATGCCAAAATTATATCCTATAACTAATAAAAGGAACATAAATTAACATTATAATTCTATATTAAATCAAATAAATTTATAATAGGTTATATATTTATAAATTAATGAATATAAATTTATTTTTCAGGACATTAATTACAATTGTCGAACCATTTCAGACTAAAGGTGGAGGATTCTACACGAACCTTTATTTTTCAATTATGTTATACATTCTATCTCTTTACCACAATGTAATTCTTATTTATTTTGGTTTATATCTTAAAAATTCGGTTTATATTTCCCAAACTCATGAATCAATATCATATTATCGTTCTTTTATAGGGAAATACAAGTTTTATAAATATTCTTTCTAAATTCTCCAAGATATGAAATCCCAATATAAGTAGACATTATGAATTCTTTCACTTTTTCATTTAAATTACATAATAAATTTTATTCCACATGAATGTTTTTTCCAAATAACACATTTTTTCATGAAAATATATCATGGTTCTCTTCTAGTTTTATGAAAACTATTATTTCTTTTCTTCTTTAAACGCTCTTTTAAATTTTCCCTAAATTACCTTAAATTTTTTCATTTCAATGAATCTTATACTCTATTTTTATATATTTTTGATTAATATATAATTCAATTATCTTAATATATGACTATTTTACTTTATTATTGTGAAAGTATGATTTAAATCCATTTGTTCATGGACACCACTATGATATTCCCTTTTTAATGCCTTACGACAAGATTGTGATACAAAATTCTGTCTATGGGTAACCCTTATGATTATGTTTGACTATCCAAGTTGAACACATATGCATTAACAAGTTTTTTTAGGTGCACACAGATAGAACTCAAATAAACTGGGTAATTTTTAGTCTCATTATACATCATGTTGGGACATGGAGTAGGCATGATTCTTTTATGGGTATTTGTCCACCATGAGATATAGTCTTGATGGTTATCTGTGACTCTTGTTTATTCCATGTTATATTTTGTTTAGACAATAATATAATGACATGATAATATTATCTAATTTTTTAGATGTTATTATAGATTATTTTTTTCATATTCCATTCCTTTTTTATATTGATATGCCTTATAACTAATGTCTTATGTCTATTCATATTCTTATTTTCTTACTGGTCTGTTCACCTAAAACCATTTCTTCATGTATTCCCCAGGTTATACTATGAATTTATAAAGGATCAATGGATTTAAGAGATCATTAAAAATATTAAATAAAAGATTATTTTATTTTGGTTTCATGGTTCTTAATTAAGAATCTAATCATCTAAAGAAACTATAATTTATGATCATTGATAATATTTTTTAAATTATTTATGCATATAATCATGCAATGATATGTGTAAAATGATCGAGATATTATTTTTAAACCTTGTAATATCTAATATAAATACTCCGCAATAATTCATGTAATTTGGAGTTTCAATTTGATTTATTTCATCCAAGGGACTTTGACATAAAAGGTTCTATATGGTAAATAATTTCAATAAAGAATTTATTTTTAAAGGGTTATATTACTTCTTTATTGTAATTGATATTAAAATATTAATTTTAAGTAATTATGATAATATTGAGTTCTATTTCGACTTGTTTCATGTGTATTTACATTTGATACACACAATAAATTCATTTATTGATTCCAACATAAATATTATGATCATTGCATAAGATATTTTCACAATCTGATTTTAATCAATACTGTTTATGAATTATTTAAAATTAAATTAAATTATTTGATAATTTTTCTTAATAATACCTTTTATTTTATTATCCTTTATATATTCATGAACATTTTAAATTAATAGTTACATTTCTCTACTTTTTATTTCTTAAAAATACTGAGAAAATGTTTCAATTAAATCTAACTTCATGTATCTATTTGATCAAAAATCCATTTTCATCAAAAATTATGTGTTATAAATAAGTTTTAATATGTTAGTTTATTCCATTTATAAATGATTTATTAATGAATTTTTTTACCCATTTTCCCCTTTTGAAAATTGTTCTGAAATAAATATTCAAGTTCTTTTCAATACAAGTCCCATTTTTATTTAACAAACAATGAATGAAATATTTGTTTTTTGGTACTCTACATATACATAATTTCTTAGCAGGTTGAACACACCATAATTAAAATAATCCGTCCCGAGTTTCAAATGTTATTTTTAAACAGATGTGTTTTCAATTTTTTTTGAAATTTGACATTCAAAATGATATTTTCAAAATTAAAAGGATATTTATTTCAATAATTTCATTGAATGTATGAAATGGTATTTTTATTCATCATATAAAACCACTTCATTTTAAATATACTCTTATAGATAAATGTTGTAATGATTTTATCCTTATACGTTAACTATATTGTTTCAGATTATTTGGACCACGGATTGTATTGGCATTATCTTTCTGGATTAATGTTTTAGAAATTAACATTACCATGAATTATTATGTTTTTTATGATCATTAGAAAATAAATTTAAATTAAATGTCCATATTATTTATCATTTTAATGTTTATTTTTTAAACTAAAAATCATTTAAACAAAGAGGTTTTGATATTAAACGTTATTTTTTTGTCTCAGTAAATAGTGATAAATCCATATATTATACTCATTTAAGATATTGATGATAATTAACATTGTATATGAAATAAATTGATTATTATATATATGAAGAACATTTTGGACATCTAGATATGGTTGATGCCGAGTTATAGACCACCCCTTGATGCATCAATGGTCTTATGAGGATAATTAGAAAGAAAACATTAAACAGGTATTTATATGTAGTTTTAAATAGTATTATGATAGTTCATGATGACATAGTTATTATGTTTCTTGAGATCATGATGTCTAATAATTAGGTATTTCCTTCATTGGGAATAAATTTATTATTATCCATGATATTTTCACAATGTTATTACAATTTGATTAATTTCAATCCTTATTTATTTATTTAATGGGGGATGTCTTCATTTACTTAAATTTCCATATTAATTACTCCTTATACAATTTTACTAGTCATGTGATTTATTAATTATACTATGGTTTCATTTATTTTCCTCACAATATTTATTATTCATTATCTTAACACTATATTCATGTTATTTAAATGGAATGTGTATTCAGTTATTAACCTTTCCATTTTTTATGATTATTTATTAATGATATCTTACACTATACTTGATATTTTCTATTAATTTTAACACTACCTTATTTTGGTGTCCATACCCAAGATTCCATGATGTGTCAAATGATTGTTGTAAAATTATATTCGAGGGGGAATAATGGGATTCTCAAAAAACAATTGGTTGTATTTTTTGTTTTCAATTATAATCTAAGAATCATGTATATATCTAGTTTTCCATGACTACAATAATATTCATTTCGTTGGAAAAAAATTCCTTCTATATTATGAAAATTTAATAAATTATTCACCCGCTTAAAGATACTGGGAGTGGGGTCTCTACATTGTTTGAGTTAGTGCCCTATAGAAACATTTTTATTTCTTGAATATATTTTTTGTTACTAATAAATTTTTATTATGACATAATTATTCTTCCTCTATATGACTCTAGTATGTGATAATGTACATTGATTATAAGCCACACTAAAGGGTTTTAATAGTTCCACATTTTAATGAATACATGGAGGTGACATGATATTATTCTTGAATATTTATCTTTTCCCATATAAAATTGTATAGTCGGAAATAGAAAAAACACATTATCTGGGGTATGATTCTCATAAGATATTGAGACACCATCTCATGGTCTTCAAACATGGAAATCTGCAAGATAAAAGGTTACGATAATTGAAAAATTAATAAAAAATTCACATTTATATGAAATTGGATGTTTCTATTGTGTACATGTGTATTGATACTTTGACATTAAAAAAATCATTAATGGATATCAAGACCCATATGCTTTGATGTATTGATGAACTCCATGAGGACATATGTTCACTACAAACTAGGTTACGTTTGGTACATCTCAAGCATTATTTCATCAATGGATAATGTGAGAAAGGATTAATCCCTTCTATCCCTTGATGGATGTTGATAACTCAGTCCATTTGATGGAAATTTAACTTCCTACATAATTCCATGACTATGGTGTATAGTGGGAAAGTTACATTCTCGAATGTTAAATAATGATATATGAAGAATATAGATTAATAACACATGCATGCAACCTACATGATTCATGATATTGTGACCAAAGTGATTATATTACATGATAATCATTGGTAATAGTTTTGACATCGTTGTGAAGTGAGATTCAATATCAATGGATTCATTATTTTGTTACTATATAATATTGATTGACTAAGGAAATCATTCATAATAACATAGGTTTAGTGGCATAGAGGTCCACAGACTAAGTATTTCCATAATATTGGTTAAATTCTATTAATTAATTTATAATGTTTGAAAAATAATATTTCTTCTTGTGTAGTAGTATGTCATAATTTAATAACAATTTATTTGAAATAATTAATGAGCAATCTAATAATAATAAATATTTACATACATCTTTGGGGAAAATATGATTTATATTATTTATTGATGAATAATGAAATTTAATTTATTTCCTAAATAAATAGTCATTATTCAATGATTGATAAATGTTGTTGAGGGAATAAAGAACAAAATTGATGGCCTAAATAGAAATTCTCGAAAGGATATTAATATTATAAAAGTGTTTCACATGTTAAGAGATTAACATTTATATTATTATTATTTTTATAAAAATGGACATTTATTAATTAAAAAAATAGAAAACATTTCATTTTCAATTTTCCGACACTAAATCTTCCATAATAAATATCTAATAATTTCTCATTCCAAAACACAATTTTTGTGCACTGTATTTAGAGTGATTCACACATAATCCCTAGAAATAGATTAAAAGATCTATAGTTCTCTCCTACCATCCTCTCTAAATATAATGTGAAAACATTATGTTTTCTTACTATATAGATAAGAACTCAATTAAGATCTACTATGAACAATACAAGAAATCAGGATCATCCATTATAGAACCTGACAATTATATGATGAATTTTAGATATTTTTGTGCATGTGGGGATCAACATTATAGGGACTCTTCACTTGGATCACGTTTAAAAACAATCGTTTTATGAGATCTATTTTATTGAATCAACAATAAAGACAGAATTAAGAGTTGAGGAAATTATGTATCTACTTAAAACTAATTAATATTTAATTGTGAAGATCCTTCACTTCTGGTTCTGTTGTTCTAATATTTCCCTGTGATCAACTATTTTTCATTGTACATGACATTTTTCTCAAGTAAAAAAATTACTATAAATGATTTATAACTAAAAGTCGAGTATGTCATAACATCCAAGGACACTTTTATTGTTCATGATACATAAACATTGAATCACAAAATCACATGTTTAATTTATAATTATTCATTGTTTGATGAATGATTTCATGAATTTCTATTCTTAATTTCAATTATATCAATTTGTTCGAAAATTTAACATCATTATCCCTGCCCTTTAATCATTCTCGAAAACATAACTAGTATTCTGTTAGTGATTAAAAATTAAGAATGATTATATTCACCCCATCTAGAGGTTCAAAATGTTTCCCTTGAGAAAACCTGACTACAAAATAATTACTTCACACATATATTCCATGTACATTCATTATACCAACCATATATTTATCTATCATTTTAGGTCTGAAAAAACTATATCTAAAATCAGAATAGACGTGTTAGACGTGTAGATTTGGAGAGGCTGGCACAAGACCTGTAGAACTACATAATATGTAAGATCATTACATGTTGAATATTTCCTTTCTTATTGTATCATCCGCTGTTGTAATTATTATTTTTATATAACTGATAAATGTAATAGTAATATTAATAAAAAATTGTATTAATTTATAAATATCTTTTGTAAATAAATAAAATATAATGGGGTAGTAAAATTTATTAATGTTATGGTTAATATAAAAATTTATAAATAAAAATATTATAAATAATGATTTAACAATAAAAATGTAAATAAATAAAAATTTAAAATGTTATTAATTAATTTTTTACCAAAAAACAATTATGAATAAAAATTAATAAAACTATTTAAGACTAAATTATAAATAATTTATATAGATTTAATTTAAATTAATTTTTCAAAAATAAATTTTTAAATAATTTAAATTACTGTCAGAAATTTTGCATTATTATTATTTGAATTATAAATTATGAATATTCTTATATATTTAAGGATTTTTATATTAACTAATTTTATTTTTATTGTAATATATAAATAACCCTTTAATATATAAATAAATAAATATAATAAAAAATAAATGAAATTCTAAAAAGAAGCCATATATTTTATGAAAATTATCACTAATACATAAAATGTAGAATTACTAATATATTAATATATGAATTATGAAGAATATTATTCAATATAAAAATATCAATATTCAAGGAATATAATTTAATAATATATATAAATATGAAATTATAAATATTATAAATAGTTTTATAAAATTTAAAAACTATAAATAAAAAATAAATGAATTTCTTTTAATAATATGAATATTAATAAAATTATTGTATAATTTATAGATTATTTATTTGATTTATATAATTTTTAAATTATTAATATATATATTTATATATATATACATATACATATATTGAATATGAATAACAAAATAGATATTGTAATTTTGTAATGAATTGATTGAAATTAAACAATCCTATGAAATCGAAGGTAAACCACATTTGAGAAGTCAATGGGTTTCATTTCTTTGGGGAGCATCGAGCTGAGTGGTTTTCATGTGGATCCATGCCCGATGAAAGATGTGAGGCCAAGCACTATTAAAAACAAACATCCACCGAGGGAGATCAAGTGTTGTTCGAGAGATTCGAGAAATTGATGGGAGTCAGGTTTCGTTTCTCAGCGTGTCATGCAAGGGTTCTTCATGGGTCCTGATCACTGATGGGGTTTCAACTACAATGATGTTCGAGTGACGATAACTGGAAATCGATAATGAAGATCAATTATTTTTCCTCTGGTTCATCTGATTTTCAAAACGTAGGTTGGTTTTTACGCATATGTATTTTTGTCCGATTCATCAATATCAGACCATTTTTTGTGAATCAGAAACCTTTTTCTTCATTACACTTATTTTTATACTTCCCAATTCCAATTTTTAATTCTGTTTTTAATTTATAATCTGATTTTATTTGACACATGAAATAGTTTGCGGTTTTTCTTATGCAAAATTGTTTTGAGGATATGATTAATTTAAATTAGTCTTCTGATTATTGGTTATAAATTATTTTCATCATTTAATTATTTGATTAAAACCTATAAACACCAATGAATATAAATATATATTTCAATAAAATTTTATTTAAAACCATAATGTCTGGATTCCTCATATTTTTTTTGGTGAGTGTTTTATGATAACAGTATAAATAATACATATATAAATAGACACCTAAATTTATAATGTTTGTTCATCTCAATGAATTTGAAATATGAAATCGATCAACATTGAAATTATTTTGGGTGAAACTATTGAATTATAATATCTAAAATAGAAATTAACTCTATTAATTATGTAGAAACGTAATTTTTTCACTCTTCTACTTATGATTATCCCATATATTCATCCAAGCTCTTACAAAATTCTTCTTAGATCGAGGGTCATCTTTGGTTCTATTTTATTCATTTCAAATGTAAAGGATTAGTTAATTTCTTCCATGATTTTATGTTTTATAAGAATTATAATGATGGGTGTTATAAATTTTTTTATATAAAATTATATTATTAAATAATTAAATCATAATTAATTTTATATTTCACATTAAAATTATTGTTTTACAAAAACTTTAACTGTGTAGTATTATCAATTATATATTATTTGAAATTATTTTCATGTTAATCAATTTGAGGATTCTAATTTATAATTTATATTTTAGTAACTGTGTATACATTTAAGTATATATTAATTTAAATTTCATGTTATAATAAATATATATATATATGATATATGCAATTTTCTTGATCATTTATTTATAATATTTCTAATATCATTTTTATAATTTTGTACGATGTTTATAAGAATTCTAAACATATATTTTACAATTATAATTTTAACTAATCATAGTATGGTATTATTTTTTGTAAAAACATAATGTTTTCGATATCGTGTAATTTGTGACAAAAAAGAAACTATTATATTCATGTAATGGAATCATATCATTTCAGGTTAACTATTTTATATACATGTTATTAATGATCATAATTATAACCATATTTATTACTTTTTTATTACATTCTATATATGATAATATATATATACGTGTGTAAGTATATATATATACATTACATCTAAATAACGGTTCAAAACTTCAACTAAAACCTCCCTGATTATCTATTGAGAAGAATGGATGTTGAAATCCTCCACTCATGCTCACTTATACCATTGATAGACTAGGTCATGGTAGTCCAGGGGTGAGAATCCTACTTTTCAGCTTTATCTACCCATTATCATCCTTATACCCCTTTCACTGACCATCCCCAACTCCCTAGTGTCCCAAAAATTGATCTTTTCTATAAGGTCCAGTAGTGCGAAGATGGAGTCCCCGATCTCTATAATCTTTTCTAATGATTTCATGCAAGCCTCTATAATGTTGGATCTTACTATGGTGGACAGCTTACAAAATAACATTCCCTTCATGGATTCATTTTAAATATTAGTGTTTTATTCCATGATGTTTCTTGAACATATGATGACAGTGCACATAGATATGAGGAATTTCTTGATAAAATTTTTTATACAAAATGTCCTCATCTCTACCTAGTAGATTCCTCCACATGTTGAATCAGGTTTTCTATTTTATCTCTTTCAGTGTTAATTGAATTTACATTTAAATAATGATTCAACTATTATGGAGATATAGATCTCCATTCTTGGGCTAACCATACAAATTTAGAATCTAACAGTCCTTAATTTGGTTGGAATCATAGTGGGTGATTACCCTTTTCTAGAATAGTGTAACCATGCAGTTTTCCACCCAATTTCATTGAGCATCTATATTGATGTAGATGTCTCAATGAGTCGATCAGATTTTATCGACATCAAGATTGAATGTTTTCTTCATTGGAAGATGATATTTTTCTATGAATCATGTGATTAATTTTGTTATTTTTTAGATGTATTTTTCAAGATATTGGTAGTTTCCATAAAGGAATTCTTGGGAACACCCACTAGAAACCATGGAACATGGTCACCCCATGAATGACATTGGTGGTGGATGGGATGAACACCCCAAATTACGTGATATTTTCTATTATTACTAATGAGGGATATATGGGGATTGTTGAGAAGGTCCATTAAACTATTATCAATAAAGAGGTGAAAATAATGGATCAACTGCTGAAGAATATGTAAATAATTGATTTTTATAAGCGGTATTTTTGTAACCACATTTTTTCAATTATAGATCGATCTGGTTTAGGGGGGTCTGAGGGATTACTCAAGGTTACAAATATTATCAACAAGAACTCCCTCTCTCATGCAGATAATCTAAGATATTTCTATGATAATCTTTCTAAGGGTTCTCTAAGCTGCAATAATCATAAAATGGAGGTTGCAATAAATGAACATGGGGTTAGAAACAATATCAAACATGAACTTTTCTATAATGCGATTGAAATAAATGGGAAGCTTATAAAAAAAGATTCTTCAGAGGCTGAGAATCCTAATGAGAAGAGGGTATCCTGTGGGTGAAATGCAGAGAATGAATGTGTTGATTTTCTCTTAGGGTTTCACGAAGAGGAGATATATAGTAGATAAATTCACTGACCAAAGAGAAATAAAGGGAAAATTGAACCCGTGATGTAGGGATATGTATCACAACAAAAGGGAAAAAATATTAAATGAGTAAGTATTATTCATATTTTCCCATACCTATGGAGACATGGTTACCAAATAATGGAAAACAAAAGGAAAATAAATGTTATATAGAGTAAAATGTAAAGTTTGACGATATAATTATACACTTTTGGGAAGAAATGTTAAAAGAGGCAATGCTTATTAAATCCTCCCAACAGGATATATACATGATAGTTGATATGATTCATATAGTTTACACCAAATATGAGTAGAGGATTTGGTTTAATAGTTGTGATTTGTTTTTGACAACATGCTTCAACCAAATGAATATTAATGAGGAGGATTATATTCAATCATGGTAAAAGATGGAATACCCATTTTAGGAAATTATAATGGAGGATATAAGAACAAATTTTAGTGGTCAGACCTGTTATTTAAAAATGGATATGTTATTAAATATTTTCTGTCTAAAATTTAATGGTGTTGTGATATCTTATTGGGTTTGATGTGTTTTGGTTAATGTGTACATGAGTTTTTTTGGAATTGTTTGTTGAATGTTGGATTTGTTTCTAAGTTTGTGTATTTTTTTAGGGTTCTCACTAAACCCCAAAAGTGATATGTTAAATAAAAATATTGATATATATATATTTATAATCATTTTGAATAATTAAATTCATACTTTTAAGGACCAACATTCAAAGTGGATGTTATTAGTTTTATGAATGAAATTTTAATAAATTTTTTTTTAATTATTAATTTAGTAATATTCCATGAATTTATGAAATTTCATACGTTTATGAGAATAAGTTTATCAAAATCTAGAATATTTCTTCATATGTAAAAATATAAATATATAAATTCACTTAAATATGTGTCCTTGATTCTATAGAAAAAAAATTCCAATAAGAAATATATATTAATGTATTTCTTAAAATGTTTTATAAAATTATGAACTTAAATACTGTAAACATGATAGGGATGTGGGGAGTGAAATCTTCCACCAATGATGTTGGTTGTCCTAGATAGACCATCAATTTTTCAGGTGGCCCCATGGTTTTTTTCGATAACATATAAATATTTTGTGAATAATTACTGGATTATATTATTATGAAAAGTATTTTCAAAATTATAGGTATTTTTGAACAAATTTTTAAAAAGGTTTATTTGAAATCTATAATTGGAAAAAATAGAAATTATTTTTTGAAAATTGGTTTCAATTTACTTTTGAAAATATTTTCCAAGAATGTATTTTAAAGAGGTTTATTCACTATTTTTAATAACCATTAATGGAAAATTAATTTCTCATCCGATGTTTTAAAATAATTTTTCACTTGTCTCTTTTATATACCAATATGAATAAAATTACCTTTGGTGTTAACATTCACAATGATAAATAATTATGATATTTTTTTAGTACAACTCTGAAACAAATTGTAAGGTATTATCTAATTCACTAAAAACTAGACTAGAAATTGTCCTCAATTGTATACAAAACTACTTCTATTTTTCTATTATCATTTATTATTTAATATTCATAGATTATTTTTAGCTCGGAATATTGAAGTGTGGGTTCAGGCCATTACATTTGGTGTCATAGGAATAATCTAGAAAATATTTGAGATTAAAATTTTAATTTTAAGGAAAAAAAATACTACATGATAGAATTTGTTTATATGATTAAATTCACATAAATGTTTTAGTTCCTTTTTTAATGATTATAAAGATGGAAATTCATAATATACTAAAGAATAATGAATTAATTGTGATTGAACAACTCATTAATTGTGAGAAACATTAAATATCACGAGTTTTAATTATTTTTTTATCAACAAAAAATTAGTAATTGTAATAGTAATAAAAATAATAATAATATTGCAATGTAGTAAAAAAATATTTAAACAATAATGGATCTAAAATAATTATCATTGCTAGAGCCAATATATAAATTTATAAAACCAAATTACTGTAAATAATGATTTAGAAATAAGAAAGAAAATAAATAAGATTTTAAATATTTTACAAATTTTGTTCATAAAAAAAATAATTATACATATTAATTAATTAAACTGTTTGAAAATTAATAAATATTAACTTATATAATTTTATTTTAATGTAATTTTTGAAAATTAATTTTATATAGAACTCATATTAATGTTGTATGAAATTTTATAATGATTATTTGAAATATCGATTATGAATATTATTATATATTTATATTTATTTATAATATATAATGTTAAATTTAGAGTAATTTAAAACTATATCTTTATATATATATATATAATATTGTGAAGTAATATTTTAAAAATAAGAAAAAATTATTTTTAAAATTAAGAAAAAAAAATAGATTTACGAATAAATTAAAATCTGAATTATGAAAAAGATTATTAAATCAGAAATATGAATACTAAAGGAAAATAATATATATATATATATATATATAAATTTATAACTATTATAAAAATTTTTATAAAATTTTTAAATTATAATTAAATTATAAATGAAATAATTTGAATTATATGATCATTATTATTATTATTATATAAATTTTTGATTATTTGTTTGATTTTTATAATTTTGAATATATATATATATGAAATATGGATTATAAAAATTTATATATGAATTTGTTTTTAAAGAATGAATGAAATTATGATATACTCTTAAAATCGATGGTTGGCCTCATTTGGAAAATAGAAAGGTGTTTATTACATGGGGGTGTCGAGGTGGGAAAATTATTTTTCTTGTGGAACCATGCTATGTAGAAGAGTCAAGGATTCATTAAAGGGGTTATGGTTAAATAAGAAAGATTTGAGAAAAGGATGGGATTCGGGCTCCGACTAGGGACCAAGGAGATTCAAGCCTTGGTTTCATTTTTTGGTATGTTGAGTTGGATTCTTGAGAACTATATTTTTCCTTTGGGGTGATAAACATTAAGATATTTGGGAAAAGATATGGGGAAAATGATCGTGGATATCCTATAATGATCCTTTTTTCTAATTTATAGATTAGGGGATGGTTTTATGAATTTGTTTTTGTGACCAATTTTTTCAGTGGGGATTTTTGTGGTATATAAAATACACCCTTCTAACTCATGATTTTTATGGTTCTTGATGAAATTTTTTATTTCTGGTAATAACGGTAATTCTATTTTATTTTATGCATTAATTGATTTTGACTTCTTCATCTTACAATACTTTATGTGGTAAGATTAAACTAAATTAATTAGCTGATTACAGGATATAATTTTTTTATACTTTTTTTATTTGATTAAAAATTGTAAAAAAAATATAAATTTATATGTCCAAAAGATTTCATTTAAATCACCTCAATGTCTGGAATCTTCATATTTTCTATGAGAGTTTTTTCATCACTTTATATATATGTCAAATTTAAAATATCAACTGAATTGGTTATGTGTCTTCATCTTAATGAATTTAAAATATGAAATTCATCAAAAGTGAAATTATTTTGGGTGCAGTTATTGAATGAATAGTGGTACTATTAAATGGAACTACGTTTATTCAGTAGACATGTAATTGTTTCACTCTTCTTCTTCTGTTTCTCTTTTCTCTTCATCCAAGCTCTGGTCGAATGGTTATTGTTTCAAGGGGAAGATTAATTTTTTTATTTCAACGGTATGATATTAGTAATTTTATTTCATGATTTTAATATTTATAAAATTATAATTAAAGGTGCCCAAAATAATTTTTTAAAAAATACTATTTTGAAAACCTTTAATATGAATTTATTTAAAAACCATCTTAATATTATTTTTTAATAATATTAGTATGGGTGTAATATATTCATTTACATATTATTTTCCTAGATTTTAAAATTAATAAATTTAAGGATACTAAATTTTAATTTATAATTATGTATGGGTTTGTACTTATAACTGTATATTATTTTTAAATATAATGTTATAATAACATCCAAACATATATATATATATATATATATGTTGTATTCATTTTGAAGTTCATTTTTAAGACTTATAATTCCATGTTTATAATTATATGAGGATGTTAAAATATTTTTAATTATATATTTTACTATAACAATTTAAAATTATTATCATATAGTGTTACTTTATGTAAAAAACGTAATGTTTTCAATATCTTGTATATTATAAACAAAAATAAAGTATTATTTTCATGTAACAAAATCATATCATTTAAAGTTATCACTTATATACAAATTCTTTTTGTGATAATAATTATGTAAATATTAATTTTATTTTTCATGACATTCCATATGAATATATATATATTTGTGTGTGTGTGTGTGTGTTTATTTGAATTTATATATAATGTGTATTGGATAAATTATTCTATTGTAGGAACTACATTAAAAATGGATTTTATGATATTTATGATTGAAATTATAAAACAAAGATATTAATTATTATTTCATTATCATTCCATTCATTTAATCAACATCTGTTGGTGATGAGATTTATTTACTTCAAATAAATTGGATTCCTACCAATGAAATTATATAAACATATAAATATATAAATGTAATTAAATATGTTACCATATTTTTAAAGAAAAAACACTAGCGCTATTTTATATATTCAAATAGAAACCATTAATTGTTTTTTTTTTGAATTATGCACATGAACATTGTATACATTATAGTGAAGTGGGGAGTGAACCCATCCATCAGGAAAGTGGGTGGGCCTATAAAACCTTCAATGTTTCATGTGGCCCCATTGTTTTTTTTCCAATGAATGATTAAAATTTTATGAAAAAATAACTGTATTATTGTATAAAAAAGTTATTTGAGAAATTATATGTATTTTTTAAGGAACTCAGATATTATTTTTTCCAAGAAATAATTTAAAAACACGAAAATTATATTTTGATAAAGTTTTTCATGTTATTTCACAAAATAGTTTATATGATGGTATTTTCAAAAATATTTGTCAATAGTTTTTATAATCCCTTATTTTGTAATTTTAAAATCATCCCATGTTTAAAAATTATTTTTATATGTCTTTCAGAAATTATATGATGGATGGAATTTCTTTTTGTGATAGTTCTCATGATGTGGAATGGTTATTTAATTTTTTTTACCAATATTAAAAAAATTTAAGTTATTTTACAATTCTATTGAATTTAGACTGAAAATATCTTTTATTGTATAAATCATTATGTATTTATCCGTTATAATATATTGAAAAAAATAAAAATCATGTTTTTGAACTAAATATGGAAGGATGTTTTAAGGTTCTCACACTTCTCATGACTGAGATAAATGGGATACCCATCGATCTATTTATCAGATACATAATATGGGGAATGACATGTCATGTAAAACTGAGGTTACAATTATTGTAATTTGGACAATACACAATATACCCCAAGCTTATATGCATGCATGTAACATTCCCAGTCCCATGGAATTTGTTGTAGACATGGAATGAATACTAGTACAAATTAAATAGTCTTCTTACAAAATTGTTCTAAATTCTTCATGTATAGCAAATTAAATATAAAATTAATCTTTTAGATTCTATATTTTATGATTTGTTAATTTTATAATACATGCCATGTCATAGGATTAACAATTATATATTCAATTAGTTTCCATAAAGAAATTTAAAATGAACACAGTTGGTTACATGCATGTACAGTTGTGAGATATATTAATTCAATGTGATGTCATTACTATTTAGTATTAGAATTTATCTTTAGTTAAGGATTATTGGACATAATAAAGAAAAATTTATTGAATTTGAATAAGTTCATTGTGTATTATCCTAATTAAAGAATGAGTCTATGTAAATGGAAACTGAATTATAAATGTATGATCATTAGTTAATATGTGCATGATAATAATATTAGAACTTACCTTGTATATGATTGATTTATTTTAATTTATTATAGTTAAATAATTATTTATGTAATTCAAGTCATCTCCTCCTACGTATTATGTAAGGGAAAGTGTTCTTGTAGTTTGTTGTATGTAAACCTTTTTTATTCAATAAATAGGATACCCAAACCTATTTGTAAGTAAAATATTATATAAAGACGACACTCCTGGGTTGTAGGAGGGGGATCACGACTAGTAGTAGAGGAAAAACTAATATATGTGATATATATAGGAAAAATAGTTAAATGATGCAACATAAAGAAATCTACATATTAAGGCGTGTTTTCACCAAGGTAAAGGGTTATTTTATCATCTTTTAGAAAACCTAACCAATAAATAATCACATGATCATTCCACTTATATTTTCTTTTTTTCAATTTCATGATTAACTATTTATGCTTTTGAATCCTACATGATCACCTAATAATGAGTTAACAATAAATCAATAGTAAATAAAATATAATCAGATTATGCATAAATATTTTATCAGATATGGTTAATCAGTTATTTAATTTTTTATAATATTAACAGGGAATGTGAAAAATGATTAAATGGGCTTTACGCATAAGGATCCATCAACTAAAATATTTAGATGGTATATCATACCACTACATAATTTAAAAGAAACCTCATTGTTCAATGTGCTTGACTAATCCAATTTGAGATGGTTTTAATTTTAGAACATTTAGCTTTATGTTTTCAGTTGATTTAACATAGTTCATTTCAAGGGTGGTCTTCTTAATTATGAATTTGTGTAACTATGGGGAAATTATTTGGTAAATATTATGAATGATTTCAATATTGGGATGTATACTCAATGAATTGTGGAACTATAATTTAATTTAGTCGAAAAGTTATTCCATCCTAAATCCCTTTAAATAGAATTTCCAAACCATGCCTTGTTTAAGAAATAGGGAATATGGTGAGGTCTATTGCATTTTGAAAAATATTTGGAGATTAATAAAATTTATTTTCTTTAAATTTACTAATATGATTCTTAATAAAATATATTAATTATGTTCTATTAATTTGTAGAAAGTGAAAATAAAAAGAAAACATCCATATCATTATGATCTATACTAGATAAGGATAACCTTATCACTATCATGTATTTAATGAAATGGTATAACTTTTTATGCGTTAAATGACATTATGGAAGGAAATTTTATATGCTACATAACAAACATCCAAAGATAATTTCCAAAGAGGCTAATAAGGAAAAATCCTATATCTATTTCTATCATGTGGACAATGCAATGGATGTCTATTTCTTTTTACTATCATCTATTTCTAATGGTATTTCAATGAAATTTGAGTATAAGGATTTGGTTGTCATCATTAATCTCCATAAGGATCTCTATAAATTTATGGAGATATCTAAGAGATATATGATCAAAAAATAACTTTTTGCATGGATGATTAGTGAGTCGGGGCCAGATAGGGTACATGAATTCATGATGATTAGCCATATTGAGTGCTTGTACATATTGGGTTTTAATATTTATGATGATCTATGAAAATATCTGATTTTATCCTCAATATTAAAAATCATCTGTAGTTTTATTTTAATTTATTATTGGAACAATAAGGAGAAGAAACTATCAGATATTGTTACAATTATTTTCCAAGTCGATAGAGACATGAAGTGTGACATTTCCAATTTCCTTATCATAAATAAGAATATGAATAAAAATGAAAAGATATCCAAGACTCCTTCCAATTCTATGGATCCAGAGGACCATCATTCCAAGAATATTAACATCTAGAGGCATGGAATGGTAGAATATGTGTTATTTTTTTATGTGGAATGAAGGTCCATTAGAACGGAAATTTCACCCATCCATATAAACAAGGGGATGATTCAGGTGAATTCACTATCAACTATAATCATTCTATATCTACCATTCGATAAATATATATTTCTTGTGGTTCTCACATTTATATACAACCATATGAACCATATGGATTACAGAATGATTCAAGAGAAGTGGAAGATCTTTGGATTTCCAGTAGGGTGATGATGGCTAATCTAGGCATTAGAGCCAACCATCTCACATTACCAACCTGATTTTTTTTTGATATTTTATTATGTTCTTAGTGTTCCAAGGAAGATTATTTTACATTATTTTAGATATGGATGGATTCAATTTCATATTTGTAAAAAAGGTAGATACATTTGGAAAGGTAACATATAATGTGGTATGTAAAATTTTAATAACAATATTCATGTATGAAATTATAAAAACAAAATATTTTCAATGAATAACAAAATGAATATGAGTGATTATTTTGATAAATAGTTGTGGCATCACCATATTGTTCACATAAATGAGAAGCATTAAAAAAATATCTATCAAGATGGTTATTTAAACTCTTTTGATCTATGTCCACTTGAAATATGTCATTCATGTTTAAAAGGAAATATGACCAACCCAATATTAGGTGGTAAAGGTGAATGTGCCATAGATCATCCCGAATTAGTACACAGTGAAGTGTTTGAAATTTTCCAAGTAGAAAAAATGGTGGATTGTCATAATTTATTACTTTTATTGATGACTTGAATATATATAGTTATATCTACCTGATGAGGTATATGACTCAATAAATAGTGTAATTCAAAGAGTTTAGTAATGTGGTTGATAATCAAATGGGTATGTAGATAAAAATACATCATTTAGACCGACGTGGGGAATATTTTAACTGGGGATTTAGTGGAATTCTATATGTGTGTTGTATTTTATCTCAACTGACAAAACCATATACCCAATAGATTAATGGAGTTTGTAAAAGGTGGAATTATACGATGATGGACATTGTAATGTTCATAATGAGTCACACAAGCCTTCCATTATCATTATGGGGATATAAATTATACAATATATTATATATATGATGATGAGCACTGACAGTAGAATAAAATTGTATTACATTTATGTTAGATATTAGAAAGAGACATGTCTTTTCATATGTTAATTTATGGTGTTATTGGATTCATAAAGCAACAAAAATTACCATCGAGGAACGAAGTTTATATTTATAAGGTTTCATAAGGAAACTAGGCAATAATGCATATATGATACTTAAGAAGATAAGGTTAATATTTTAGGATTTTACATCTATCCTGTGAGCGAGAACATCCTTAAAATGATTAGTGGGAGAAATTTTTAATTGGATAAATTTTATACTATATATTCAAAGGATTTGGTATTAGAATTGATTCCATAGGTCCCCATAGAAGTTGTACATGAAATAAAGGTATTGTGTTGGGGTTCTAGAGATCGATTAGAACCATAGATATATTTTGTCCACATATATAATGATGGTGACTCATTATTGGTTAAAAATTATGATCCTCTCACCTAAATTGAGGACGTAGAGATCACTGAGGCTACAATATGGTTTGATGATTTGAATTTTGCGATGGATTTAATGTATCACAACCTTGTGTGTGTTTTGATTGATCTTTCAATATATGTAAAACCCATTGGGTGTAATTTGGTATCAAGAAAAATAAAGAGATGGATTGTAATGTACATAGATATAAAGAATGTATAATGTATAAAGGGTTAAAACAAAATTAATGAGTTGAGTACGATGAAAATTGTTCTTCAGTTTCCATGTTTAAATCCATCAGAATCATTCATAACATATAATATTTTAATGACTATAATATTTAGAAAATGGATGTCAAAACTGCATTCATTAATAAGTACCTTTAATATAATGTTTACATCACACAAACTAAAGTATTTGGACTCCATGAAATTATAATAATGTATACCATTTATAGAGATAAATTTATGGATTAATGAAAGAATAAATTCGAGGGAATGTTAAATTCAATGAATCTATAATGTAATTTGGTTTCCTTGAGAACAAATGTGATCCACAAGCTTAAAAATTATTTAGTGAGAGTACCTCTTATTTCATAGTAGCATATTTCGATGACATATTACTAATTAGAAATAACATAACAACCTTACAAGAGGGTAATGTGTAGTTGAGAATTGTTTCTCCATAAAGGACTTATTTGAAGTACTAAACTTTTAGGGGATCAAAATTATGCATGATAGATCCTTGAATTTGATGGGCTATTTAGAAGTGCATACATTTGTACGATACTAGAGATGTTTAGTATGGAACAATAGAAGCGGGGATTGGTTCTAGAATACATGGTATACTTATTTCCAAGAAAATGTTCCCTTAAAAACATGAAGAATGAGTGTGAATGAGTAAGATCCCATAAAATCTTATGATATAAACCATCATGTATTCCATGTTCTGTATGATAATTGATTTTTCTTTTTCAATGAGAAAATTAATAAGATATCAAAAAGTTCCGGGTGAATAATATTGGGCCCATATTAAGGATATCCTTATATATCTGAGATGAAATAAGGATATGTTCCTAGTATATAGGGGATATAAAGATCTAGACATCATGGGTATATAGTAGATATTTTTTAGGCATATTAGTATGACATGAAGCCATAGAATTGATATATTTATTGTCTCAATGGAGGAGAATGAGTTGGAAGAGTTCTAATAAGCCAATTTTTTATAATTATACAATGGAGTTCAATTATATTGTGTCCTAAAATGAATCCATGTATGTAGTTAAGATTCATAACATTCTCCAAGAGGTTGATATAATGTCTAGAACTAAAGACCATGTAATATATTTCTATTGTAACACAATAATTGTTTTCCTTTCCTAAGATCCATGATCACATTAGTGGATTGGGCACATACATCATAATATTAATCTATTGATAAATTATTATTAGTGTGGTGAAGTGGAAAGGAAAAGAATTTCCATGAATAAAAAATGGTGGAGACCTTGAGGAAGGATTAATCTTAGTTGAGGTATGAGTATCTCATGAGGGAATTTGCAATTATAGTTGTTGATAGTTGTTTCTAGTGCAAGTGGGAGTCTATTTGATTTGTTAGCCTTTGGAAATCATTTCTTGTACTTGGATACATGTTTTTTATTAATAAGAAAGTTTAATTATTATATAATTAATTTTACAAAACATAATATGTTTGTGTGATAATTTCATTATAATATATGTCATCCTTAGAGGTTGTAGAAGTTCCCATATATGATTAGAACCTAGAAGTTCCATGAAATTATTCTTGAATTTTATTCTATGGATAAAAGTTATTGTATGAATGGACCCCAAGAATATACCCTATCGGGGGTAGGAATGTTATAATACTTTGATACACTTTCTCTTAGAATTTTCTCTGGGAAATCTATATGATTGATGGTTACAAGAATATACAAATTAGTATGAAATTTCTATTTCCATGGTTCCTTGGATGTTCATTGTTTCCAATATGTGTCTATTGATACATAAAAAATAATATTATCATTAGGGGATATCAAAACTCATGTGATTTAATGTATCAATAAATACTATGATGAAATATTCATGGAGTGAACAAGGATATATTGGGTTATTCAAGAATCATATTTCATTAATAGATCATGATATAAAGTATTAATCACTTATTCCTATTGAATTATGTTTATTGCATATTCCCTATGATGAAAACGGGACTACCTACATAAATTACACTCCATGGTTTTCATTGGGAAAGCACATTTATGGAAATCCAAACAATCACACACCAAACAGATAGGTTGATGAAACCATCTTGAAACCTACTTGATTAGATATATCATGAAAAACGAATCATATTACATGGTAAATATATTTTGTAGGATTTATGTAATTGTGATGTTAACTTATTTCCTTATGGATTCATTGGTTTGTTTCTAGATTCCAACCTTGTACATTAGGTGTTCTTTCTAAATTCCACTAATAAAGAGACCAATGGTGTCACATAATATGTGTATCATCAATATTAGTGAAATTCTATAATTTAATTTAAAAAGTTATAAAAAATAAAACATATTTAGGTTGGGATGATCACCATAATTTAGAAAATTTTTATCATAAATAATAAGTGTGATAGAAAATAATAAAATATAAATATTTTCATGTTTGGAGAATATTATATTTTTTATATTGATCATTGTGTAATATAGTGATATTTTTGAATTAAATAAATATTCATTTTTTCATGAATAGATATATATGGATAGGTTAATGTAAACTATGTTTAATTTAGTAATTTGAAAAAATACAAACAATATTTATATTATTATTCTATTTCATATGCCAATATAATAATAGTTGTATAATTACTGTTACTATACATGGGGTCATATAACAATTACAATGATAGAAGGTTTTAGTGTCTATTTTCCAACCATAATCCTTGAATAATAATTATCTAATTTTATCACATTACAAGTCATAGTTTGTGTGTATAAATGATAGAATGAAACTATCACAATAACTAGAGAGATATTAAGAGATATAGTGTAATCTCCACCCATAATCACTCAAGAAAATGAGATAAAATCAAGAGTTCTTCCTCTCTTGAGAATATTTATGATGTGATCAACCATGAACAGTGACTATGATAAGGATCACCCATTATAGCACATGATGATTCTATGATGATGTTTTATGATTTTGTGGCATATGTGGATCACCTATAAAGGGATTCTTTGGTTGGATTAGGCAACATAATGATAATTCAACAAGATATATTCCATCAAATCATCAACAAAGAGAGAATTACAAGTTGAGTTAATTATATACATATATATATATATATTAATTATAAATTATTTTTTAGAATCCTCCTACTTCAGTACCATTATTTTAATCAAGTCGTATAATCTACTATTTTTTGGAAATTTCATTTTGGATATGTGAAGCAATGACTACCTGAGATTTATGTCCAATTGATTCTATTATTATAACATTCAAGGATCCATCCAATGTTATTGGAACCTAAATTTTTTTTATTTTTTACTGTTTTGTTTGATATTAACGCTATTTTTTTCTATCAATGGATTAAACTAGGAGGAATCATGTGAAAAATGAATGTGAGTTATAATAAATTTCCCATCCTCACGAGAAACAAGATGAAATGAGAGCTAGAATGCTAAAACATGAAATAATATATAATCCTATAACTAAAATAATGACTAAAAACCTAAATAAATGTGAACATAAAAGTCACCAAATAAGAATGAAATGGGATTTTAGGACATTTTGCGGGTAGATACCATGGATGTATGATCATTAAACTTCATATGTGTCAATAATATTGGAAGAACTAAATAGTTAAATTTATCAAAAGAATAAGAATATGTTTCTTATCTGGAAAATAAAATAAATTAAATAATTGATGATAAATTTGAATGTTATGAAGGAGGGAAATATTTTTAATATTATTGTACCATTAATAGTTTAACATCTTATGTGTGGGGAATTTTGAATTATCCAAGAAAATGATCTAATCTATTGGATTACTCCTATACTAAGGAAGTTCCTACTCTATATCAATCACCGAAGTGGATCCTGATGGTCAAGGAACACATACCCACCACTCCAGGGATAGGCATGTCATGTTAATGATTATAAGAATGATCCTAATGAAAATATTATTATCCTTACTTTAGTGGAATTTAATGTGATTTTATAATTTATTAAGTCTCTTTATATAGAAACCATATCAATTTACAGTGAAGTGAAGTCACATTGACATAAAAAAACAACCAATGATATTATATCAGTTGACAAATGATTATTATGAAATATAAATTACATCAATTATTGGGGACATAATACCTATTCAAGAGGGATATTTATCTCAAATAGATGTGGATAAACTCAAAATTTAATATATTTATATTGTTTGGGAATAATGTGATGTATTTACTAAATAAATTACTTTTCATAAATACATTTTGTAGTTGACTTATTTTTTAAAATATTACTAAACAATAGTCTCTATAGAATAGATGATGCTGAGGTAAAAGGAGATTTTTTTTCATCCAAACATATAGTCAGAGGGATGAGTACTCAGTGGTGATTTATTTGGATTTTCGATCACCATAAAATTATTCATTTATTAGTACTAGGATATGTTAATATAAAATCTATGGATTTTGAGACAAAAAATGACGAAAAAATATTTTTTAATTTACATTTATTTTTTTCAAATGGATAATATAAAAATATTCCACACATCCCAAAATTACCTACGATAAACATAGTTCATTTTCATCATCTATGAGTTTTGGTGATCGATATTAGGATACGTACAATGAATAATAAATAACCTATAATGGTGGAAAGGATGAGTATAATTTTTCCCTATATAAGGTATTATTTGAACCATTTAAATGAGTAAACATCGATGATGAATTTGAAGACGATTATACTATCAAAGAAGTTAAAATTGATCCTCATCATAGTTTGCATAAAGTAATGTAAAAGGAGATATCCATTTGATTATGAGGACTGGAATTACATTTCTAAAAATCAATTCCTGGTTCTTGGTGACAATTCAGATCCTAAGGAACGAATTATAAGAAAATACATTTTTGGTGATCGAAAGAAAAAATTAAATATAACTACTATGCCAATGTAGGTTGTTCATGGGACAAAAAAAAGATATTTATGAAGTGAGACGAAATGAAATTTGGGAGTTTTTAGGATCCCCAGTCCTCAGAGGATTAATTTTTTTTTAATTTTAGTAATTCTTTGTAAGGTTCACAAATAATTGATTATATTATCATGATGTTGTGATTTCAGGGGGCATTCCAGACAAGTGATTTTAAAACCCATCTCTATTTTTGTTCATTCATTTTTAGAAGATAAATTTAATTCGAAAATGGGAAAACAAATTCATCATTATTCATTGGAAGCATATAAATGATTATTTTTATTGATTATTGATAAGATAACCAAATTACTATTAAAAACAAGTACCCTCTAACTCATGACAATGATCCGGTTGATCAAAACCCATGTGGCTAAAAAAATTTCTCTGATTCATATTTGACCTGTATATCATTAATTTAGGGTCAAAAAGGAAGATATACCCAAAAAACCATCTATAAATGGTATGCTCATTTCGAATCTTTAATGATTCTTTTTAGACATACCCATTCCCCTACTATCATCATAGATATAATGAATAGTTTCTTGGAGAATAAATTGATTAGTTTTTTGTAGTATTAATATATGATATTATAAAATATTCACTAAGAATAGTAGATTGTATAGATCATCAGTTAAATTAATTTAAATACTATATAAATGGAGAATATGTATGCTAAATTTAATAAGTGTGAATTTTGGATACATATTGTTTTATTATAGTGTTATATAATCTCAAGAGAGTGCATATAAGTGTATCAACAAAATATTAATGTTATTTTGAATGGAAAATAAAAACCTCAGTAACCTAGATCCACTATTACCTTAGTATGGATGGATATAATCAATTCAATCATTAATATTTCTCATGGATATATAATCTAATAACAATGTTGACTCAAAAAAGATCTGTATTTTTTTAAGAAGATGAATGAAAAAAATTTCCCAGAACTATAGAAAAGGTTGGTCATGACACCTATGTTCAAACTAAAATAATGTTGAGTTGTGGTTTTGATTGATATTTATGAATACAATAATGTAATGGGATGTGTTTTTATGTAGAATGATAATGTGATAGATCATTCCTCACACTAATTGACACTTCATGAGAAAAATTTCCTGACTGATGATTTGGAGTTATAAGCAGTAATTGTTTTCCATAGTAACACAATATCATTATCATTTTTGTGATTGATTTCATATATATATTTATTGTAACACCCCATCTTGAAAAACTGAGTACAAGCTAAAGATACAAATGTCCTCATACACATATCTCCATATTCAAGATGATTCTTACTATTTCTGAGGGTATATATTCTATGGGGATACTATAACTTCCATAATCATAGCCATTATAGAATTAAAAAATATAAAAAATCAAACACCAAAAATTGAATATATCATTAAAAATGCTAAAATAGATTCAATGATAGGTTATGAAAGTATAATAAAATGAACCCGAAGGTGGTGTGTCATCATGTGAAACTAAATGTATTGAATAATAAATACATAATATTGTCCCCAGAACTATCCAGAATCTATATTGTATCACTCTAGTCTTCAAGCTCCATGCTTCTCAACTACCCAGTACAGGGACCTCACCTTTCTCCTTATCATTACTCATGAAATATTCATGTCTACAAATATTAATGTGCATAGTGTGAGTATAAAATATGTAGTACACCACAAATGCATCAAGAACATGTTCTCTCATGTATATTTTAGTTTATGACATCAAATAACATAATCACAAAACTAATCACTCAATTGAATATGTATATATTGATCGTACGCTAACAAAGGTTCCCTGAAGCCCAACTATACCTTCACCCTTTCTAATTGGAATCATGTCATAAGTGTATTAGAAATCAGGGGATGGTCAAAAGATTATCCAAGACCCCATTAATGAACAAAAGGATAGAAAGTCTCATTTAGAGGCATATGTTCATTATTCCTCATCCCTATTAAGGGTTAGTACACAAGGATATCATATAACACTATATTTGGCCTTTATTAATGGCCATCATTCACTTGATCCAACATGGGTCATGCCACAGGTCCATCATTCCCCAAACCTTCATATCTGTATATTCTTTAACATATCATGTCTCGAATTGTCCCCCTCTATTGGTTAAACAAACATTATGTTTCACGTATCATTAGTTATTATAAATAATCCTCTAATAAATATATAATGTAAACTCTATAAAAAATAAGAACAATATAGAATATCCAACATTTGATTAACTCCAGCATGAATCTCTTTATTATGAACATACAAATCAATCATGGAAAACAATTGCAATCAGGTACCAATATAATTTGGACTTCATACATTTAGCATGATAATAAAAACACCATTTATCCACTTGGATTGCACATGTATCGCACCTGCCCTCAAATTCTCCCAAGAAAAACATTCAATCAACCATAATAGAACACATGTTGTTGGTGTTAAAATTTTTTAAAGATGAGATAAAAAATTTATTCCAACATACTAGAAGGGATATGTTGATAAAAGAGGATTTTATAATAACAAATATGTGGCCATCAAAATTAGTGATTTAATATTGATATACGAATTGATCAAGAAATATCTAAAATGATTACATGAATATACATATATATATCCTAGAAAAATATTTCCATGATAAAATAAATATGAATATAGAGAAATACATTTTTCAAAGGATGTATCTAACCTTAAATTATATATGGGATCGATCTAGACATCATTATTCAATGGGGAAATAGATTCCTAAAGAATATTGATAGCGCTGCCCATTGGTTTATATTTTCATTTGGGTCATAATTATGAAGGAATTAATATTATAATCATATTGGTGAAAAAATGAAAATTCAATTAATGATGTCTATTTCTGGGAACCACCGTTGATCTGGTGGCCCATGACGACTATTCGGTGGAACCAACGATTAGCTAGTGCCTTCCCTGGATGGTTTTTGATCCTAAGAGAATTCCTGGAATACTACCACATACACTAAATGGAATATTAGTAATTTATTACAATATACTATTTTCTAGAACCAATAAATGTCCGCTTGACCCCCATTGGCTAGTTGGTGGAATTATTTCAGGCACCATGCAACACCAACCCTCTATTCCTTAAGAACTCATCCTAAGTCCCTTATATACACATGGAATACCCAAATATATATATATATATAAATGGGAAAAAATTTGTGAAAAGAATATTTCAAAATTATCATAATGTCATTAAAAAATTATATTCAAATAAATAAATTTCATTATTCTATAGAGAATATGGTTATAGTTTATTAAATATTATTTCTGCACAATATATTACCACCCTAAGATGGTGATAAATGTGGATAATTCCCTTAGTTGTAAGAACCATACATGTTATTAAATGATGTCTATTGAAAACGTATTTACGTAATGGATTTATTGAAGAATGGTATAAAAATCATAATGAAATGGGATATATCATATCATTCTCAAATGACATTTACTCCATCAATCTATGTGAGGATTAAATAGGTGAAAAGGGAATAAATAAAAGTATAGAAGAAATTGGGGAATGTTTTTGAGTTTGGACTTCATTTTGAGGGAATTATAAAGATCAGTAACTGAGTATATTTCTTGTCAACACCAGATGTTAATAAGGAGATATTGGATGAAGCTCATAGTTCATCATTCTATATTCATCCTAGATGAAAATTTATATAGTGTTTAGAAAATTATTTCAAATGGGACTACATGTAATGTGATATTAGATAGTATATATCACAATGAATAGTATGTCAACATGAAATGTATTATACTAAAAACACTAACGGGATGTTACAAACAGTACACATACTATAATTTAAATTATAAATATCACCATGGATTTCATCATAAGACTCCCCAAAATAACTAAAAGAAATAATTCAATTTTTTTATACTAACACTCCAAAAAAATTAATTACATTTCATTAAAATTGGAGAATATCTCCCAATATTTCATCTAACAAGGATATACATTTGGGTAGTGTTGTGGTTACATTGAGTACCACATTCTATTATATCTGATCGAGATCCATATTTAACCATTATGTTCCAAAAATTTCCTCAAAAAGATTTGAACATGGAGTTTAACTTTAGAAATTTATATCATCATCATAAATATTGTTAATATATGAGGACCATTAAAATCCCAGAATATATGTTGAGATCATAATATGTGGATTTTGAATTTGGTTTTTATAAACACATTTATTTGGTTGAGTTATCTTATAATAATAAATTTAACTCAAGCATTATGGAGGATCTATATGAATCCCTCTATGACAAGAAGAACATAAAAAATGTGATTGTATAAAGTTAGAGAACGAAATATATTTGGATATTTTATACAAGATTAATTTTAAAATAACATTAGATCCATTCAGTAGTACATCAAGGTATCTCAGAGTCAAAAAAATGTTATACTATTAATCTACTAAAATATCTATAATTCAATTTTGGTGAGACATAATTATTTTTAATATATAATTGAAAAAATGTTATGTGATTCATAATAAAAGAAAATATATTCCCTATGTATATATAACCCATAAAAATCCATACACATATTTGAATTTTCACATATAACTTGGAGATTCCACTAAATCATTATCATGTACACGATGTGTTCCATGTATCTCTCTTAAGAAAGTATATAACTGATCCTTCACATGAACATAACTCATATGTCTTACAAATAGATCATGATATCTATCAAGAGAAACCACATGTATAGATTCTATAATATTTATATATAAATATATGGAATAATACCATTGACATGGTCAATGTGTTTTTGGAGAAATCTTATATTTAGGGTAGCTATTTGGGACACCATGGATGTGATTAGGTATAAGTATCCTCATATATATTTATTAGAGTGAATGGATTTCTAGTGATAAATTCATTTAAAGGTATATAATTTAAAACCCTTATATTTTATGATATATATCTGTTTAAATAAATTTTATATCTTTGGTAGCATTCATTGCATGCAACACCGAGTATAAATTAACCATGATATGTTATAGAATTTTTTTTAATGTAATGGTAAATGACCATATTTTAGATTTTATGGTATTAAGAAAACCAAAAAAAATATATGAATTTATTTTCTACACATGTAAAAAAATTAATACCATTGAAAACAATTTTTTAGAAATATAAACAATATATTTCAAAAAAAAATAGATTTTTTAAATAAAATGTTTTATTCGTTTAACTTTTTTTATCTTAAAAAATTAATGAACTAACTAGGGATAACATATTTAAATAAAAATTAAATATAAAATTTTTATTTAAATATTTTAAAATATTAATAATGGTATTTATTATGATATAATAGAATTAATTTCATTTTTTGTTTAAAAATTCATTGTTTCCAAAAAATTACTTACATTGTGTTTTCCAAAACTATTTTAATAATAATTTTTACAAATTAGATAAATTTAATAAAATGTAATGATTTAAAAATTATGAATCATGCATTTAAAATTATTAAATAATTGAAATTTAACTTTTTTCAATATTAATAGTATGTTTTGTAGTAATTCATTACTATGGAAAAAGTTAAATATGTTATTTAGTGGTCAAAATAACACAATAAGGGATAAAATAACTAAAAAACATGTTCCAATATTATTTGTCAATTTTATTTAACCCAAATTTAATTTATAAAATAATGGGGTGATTTTTGTACACCTTCAATGAATAATGTTTTTTTATATTTTAATTTTTTATGACTTTACATGTGTGCCACTCCCCAAACTTATAAAAGGGTTCCTCCTCTCCCGTACTCTCCACACCACTTAAACAATTAATATTCACCA
This sequence comes from Viscum album, assembly GCA_963277665.1. Lineage (NCBI taxonomy): Eukaryota > Viridiplantae > Streptophyta > Magnoliopsida > Santalales > Viscaceae > Viscum > Viscum album. Next base: position 108,103,785 of record OY728130.1, read on the forward strand.
AGGTAAGTGGAAATTTTATAACCACATCTTTATCAATGATCATGAGTGTCTATTCACATGATGTATTCTATATCCTAACTATTAATATATGTTTATGTGGTAATGTAATATTAATTTTCCATCCCATTCCCATCCATTTGAAAATGAAAACATCGCTCGTCTGTACATGTGGACTACCACATCCATGATGTGATGTGATTCGTTTGAAAATTTCATATTTTTGTGGATTGTATTAAGGAATGATTTAATGAATTTATATGATAGTTTTTATATATTTATGATTATATAATGGGTAAATATTATTTCCATTTTTTTAATCCATCTAAAATTAGAAACATCACTCATGTGTACGTACAAACTACTATCTACATGAAGTGATGCAGCCAAGTTTTCATCAATAATTTATTTTATTGGTTAAAAAAAGTGTAAATAATGAATAATTATGTTTCTTATTACAAGATAAATATTTTATAAATTATAAAAACATGAAAAATTGGTATGTTCTAGGGCCATCGAACCAAATCATATATAGAAAAGAGACCAATTTTCACCAAAAATATACATTTTTATATTGAATACTTTATTAATGGATATTTGGAAATTATAAAAAGAATTATCAATATTAGGTTATGAATTAATATTATTTAGTTATAGATTTATAACTATTATAATAATTGCATATGTGTTTACAATACATATTAAGTAATAAATTACTTGAGCAAAGGTTTTATGATGAAATATCATTTTTAATCAGGATAATTTCTTCATGAATATCCTTTAGGGGGAATTACATTATCCTTATAAAATAATTTTTTTTTCCTTATGTGTATCCAAGGAATTTTTACATATTAGTACTTTAACATCCTAGGTATTCAGAAAAAAAAATTCTTTTTCATATCTATTAATTTTTATGAATAATATATTAATTTTATGTTAAATGGGAAACATTGTCCGATAATGTAATTAATACGAAACAACGAGTTTCTCATAAATCATATGTTGCACACAACATTGAGTTATAAAAAAAATAGTATAATATTATTATTATTTTAATTGTAAGTTAATGACTAGATGTTTATTAAGTGGAAATTAATAGAACTAAATATAATTAGATTATATCGATTTTTAAACATTTTTTCATTTATCCAAAAAAATTTAGCTGCTTAAAATGACGATTAGAAAAAATTTAAGCATAAAATATTATAAACTTTTTAAACGGTACATTAACATCCTTTGGAAGGATAATCCTTTTTAAATATAGTTTTTAGAAATCTTTTATATTATATTTGAGAAGAACCCCTTCCTCTATAGAAGTCGGGAATCATATTTTACTTTGGATAATTTTTTGGTAATTTTAAGACCATGTTAATTTTTTAGGGAATAGTGAAAATACTACATTTGAAGTCTAAACTACGTTTTCATCTAGTTTATTTATATAGTTAGGTTATCTTATTTATTATTTTTAAACTGAAATTGGATTAAGTTTTTATCATTTAATCCAACATTAGTAATTTTATTTAATTTCACTTTTAAAATGTACTTAAACACATGTTAATATTTTGATAGTTTAGAGTACCAAAAATCCCAATTTTTAGTTTTGGCAATGTGAATTAATTTTAAACTAGTTTATGAAAATTATTTGTTTTTAATTCGGAAACATTTATTCCATATTTGGAATCGTACGGTCCAAATATTTTATATAAGTAACTTTTTTGGTACATTATAAATAGTATCTTAAGAAATTATTTTTATTTACCATGGTTAAAGGGAAAATCTTGTATATAAGGGTATAAAATAATATTATAATAATATAAAACTACCCTAACACATGTAATAATCTTATTGGATGAGATATGTATGACCATTTGATTCCTTGGCTCGATTGTAGGACCCCGTGGAGCCACTTGGGTGTGATAATGACATGTTATAAGAATTAATTTAATGTAAATAGAAATATGACATAAACAAGTAACTTTTAATAAAAAAATTAATACATAAATAAATATTTGATATATTGAGATATAAATAGTCATTATAAATTTAAAATTATTTCCTAAATCAAGGTATTTTATTTATAAATTTTAGGCATTAAAACATAATCTTATTTACGACACAATGATGATGTAGTGATGACCTTATTAATGACAGATTCAAATAAATGATATTATAAATATTAAAATACATGTAATTTGTACATTTTTATTCCATCCTCGAATTTTATGGATGATTATGACATATTTTATTTTTTATGCCCTTGGTTATAAGGATTCATGTTTTTATGACTTTAACAAACTTCAATTGTTAACTAGTGTCAAAATTTACAAAAATTCATTTTAATACAAATACTATTTTTTAAAATGATTAAATAGTCCTCAAAGTCTAATATTCAGAATAATGAATTATATAGTTTTACAAATTTAACTAATTATCCACTTTCTGTTCTATTTTCATTTTATAGCAACTATTGTAACTACATATTATGAAAATACATAATGCATGGTAAGAGTTAAGGTTTTTTACTAAGGGATAAACATAAAAGAAAAGGTCATGTTTGGGACATAAAGTTGTCTAAAACCTTTTAGTATAGAGTATTTTTAACCACTATCATCTTTCCTTTTGAATAAATCACTTTTAAACTATTTTAACTTGAAAATAATTTTATAATAAAGAAATATTTCAAAAAATCCCAAAACTGTCCCTCCTCGCTCTTATAAAATGCCACCACCACTACCCTATTACTGACACCACTAAATCCCCTTGAATCATAAAAATTCCTACAAAAAATCTCCCAAAATTCATTAATTCCTCTAAGAATCCTTAATGTTGGGAGAACAAAATTCAAGGAATCATTTGGGATCAAATCAATTGAAGTTACTCGCTTTATAGGTAACATCTTCTCTCAAGTTCCATTCATTAATTTTTATTTTTCACTCCCGATAAACTTATTATTATATGGTCACATAACCAAACTAGTATAATAGATATACTAGTATGTTGTTATGAAAATTATTCGAACTATAGTTAGACACGCCTCCATCTGATGGATTCGAACTTACTGTTTCAGTGTATGGTGAACAACTGCATCACAAAACGCTGATTATTCCGTTTTATCCTACCACCTCTCATGGTGGAAACTATGATGGAACTATATTTATATATGATATAGATTATATTTATATTGTCTCTATGATTCATTATGGTTTTATTTATAACACACCATTATGCATTCCATAATGCGTAAATATGATAATTTCATTTGAGAATGCGAGGACTACATCCGCCTTAAAGTTATATGGACCATCAATTCCATACATATAATATATAAATTATAGAATTGATGAATATATGTAACATATATAACATATATATTATACTAGAATTAAAAAATGACTATGTATCATTTAGTTTTCATTCCATTACGATAACAGACAAATTAAAGTAGCGTTCATGTGTACAAACGACCTACCATCTCCTTGAACGGTGAATTTCATTTCATATATCCAAATGTTACAGACAACTATAAATACATATATACTAGATATGGTTGATATTTAAATCATTAATATTGTTATGGAGATGATATAATTTTGATTTTATGGTAAATTTACATCAAAACAAGGGAATTTTAGACTAAAGTACTAAATATCGATAAAAAAACTGATATGAACTTTGAATAATTATGTATTTTTTATAAAAAGATAATAAAAGATATAAAAGGAATAATAAAATTGAAAAATGTTCTCAAGAAGGTATAAATTAAATTATATTTATTATTCAATAATAACAATGAACATATGTGACGATTTGGACTTAACGTAAAGTACTTCATCCCAATATTATTTCATTCTAGACTATTTTGAATTAAACATTAAATTAACTTATACATTATATAATCTATAACATAGAATTTTAATTTCATTTAATTGTATTCAAAATTATTCTTTTTATGTGAAGCATTTTAATAAATGAAAAAGGAAATGATTCTCCTTAACGTACGTGGTGAGAACGACCTTCCCACTACAACGAGCATTATTTGATTTTTGGCTTCCACTACAAGCCGTAATGTTTTAAAAATAAAATAAAACACCACATTACTTTTTAGGGTATTTTAGTAATAAAAATAATTTTGATAAAGGATTTATTATATCAATATATTTAAATGATGTATTATGATTGCAATTTGAAAGTGTTATTTTTCCATTATGCATGTTCATGTGTTATGATTATGTTATGGTTCTTGGGAATTTCTTATGTATACTGATGGTTCCATGAATAAATGAGGGTTGGTGATCCAATGATATCTCTCTAATGTATTGGATACTATGAAAGTGGTAAAAATAAGGTTTCTCCTAATAGATTTGGGGAATATACTAGGATGGGTATTCCAAAAATAACCATGAGGTTTACTCCATATGTAGATATGAAAGATACAATGTATGTTATGGAATCCAAAAGTTTCCTTTATGATGTATTTTTTCTATTAGTTATTCATAAATCTTATGATTTCATTAGTTATCTTAATGATATTATATTTTAGAAGTGAAAAGTTTTATTTAATTGATTTGTATGTATTCATGGAATAATATTTTCTTCCTTATTTTATATCCCATGCAGAACTTTTTCTGCTCATTCAATTTTTTTTGAAAATGTTTTCCATAGGTTATATAGAAGGGTAAGAGAAAAGAATTATTTAGGAATATTTTGATTTGGGAAAGGATTATTATTTTAATTTAAGGAGTTTTATTTTTTTGATGAATTAGATAGAGTAGAAGTGTCTGATTTGTAATATTGGAGATGTAATGTAATAGTTGTTGACTAATTATCTAAAACAATAAACCTGAAATGATCATCATTGTGAATTAATGTAAAATTATTGACTGATCTCAACATTAAATCATTTTTTAGTCTATATCTTTATAGTTGGTATCATTTTCCAGTTTATATAACTTTAGGATTTAGGATTTTGTTAAAAAGATATCCATAATTTTTTTACATTATAGTAAGATTTAAATGATATAGAATTTGAAGATTAACGTGTTTATTTTTCTATGTTAAGTCTTTTTTATAATAGTTTTCCACATCGGAAATAATGAAACTATGATGGGACGACATCAAGAAGAAAAAAACATACAAATCAGCAACCAGAAATAGTCAGAATTGAAATAGAACAGTATGTTCCAATGATGAAAGAGTTAATACAGGAAATAAATGGTGGTGGTTTCAACGAATCATGTCATCTAGGACAATCAAAAAGTAAAATGTTGATAGTAGAGCATTTTATGTGGCAAGAGCACCCTTCATTTAAAGGATCATCTGACCTTGTGCGAGTTGAAGTGTAGATAAAAACACTGGATACAATTTTTAATGTCATGGGTTATTCAGAACATCAAATGGTTAGTCTTGTTATATATTATATTAAGGAGATGCAGATCAGTGGTGGCTGATGGTTAAAAATATCAAGGACAATGATTAGATTGATGATCTTGATTGGGATGAATTCAAAGGTATTATCATTGAGAAATATTTTTTTAAGGCGGTTCAACTTAGTATGGATAAAAATTCAAGGAATTGAGATAGGAGGATGACTAAGTGGATGCTTATGAAGAAACATTCACTCCACTAGAATGATATTGTCCAAATTTCATATGGGATCTTGATAAAAAATCAATAATTATAACTTAGTATTAAAACCAACGTTTCAAAAAGAAATAGATTCTCAAGAGTTCAAGAAAATTATAAAAACATGTTCGATGTGTGGAAAAGGTGGAAAAGGAGTTTATTGATGATCAAGTGTTCTTTGAAAAACAACAAAAGAAGAGGTCCTAGTAGAACATGAAGCCGACTAAATATTCATAAAATTATGATGGTAAGAAACTTATGTTTACAGTTTGTGAAATTTTGGAAACAAATTATACTAGGAAATTCATTTTGAATTCTTGTTAGTGCGTCTGATGTGGTAATATGTGATATAAGGATTGTAATTAAACTTGAAAAGATCAGGGTAGTGGTAATACAAAATATTTACACTTACTAAATTTTTTTAAGTGTAATGAAATCGTTCATTATGAAAATGAGTATCGTACAAAGAACTCAAATGATAGAAAGAAGTCAGAATACAAGAAGAATGTGGTATTGAAATCCTTTTTCATCTAAATCCATAGATGATGTTCAAACAAATGAACTAGAATCATGTACATAGTTTGTTTATACATATTATTCCAAGTGGGTTTTGACTCCAGGTCTATAGATTCAATCATTTTTGAAAAAATTTATATTAAATTGGAAATTCCAACTCATGATATGAATCCTAAACATGTGGTAAAAACACATGGGGGAAATTTTTGGACAAAAAGAAATTATAAGAACGTTCTTGTCCTTGTGTGCATAAAGAATCTAATTGAAAACCTTATTGTTTTTACTCTCGTATAGTTTGATGTTATTTTGGGTATAGTTTGGAATTTTTTATATCATGGTAAGATTGACTGTAATGCTAAGGAGGTTTATTTTAAGAAGGAATTTTAGTTTATGTACAATAATGAACCCTTACTTTTTATAACATATCAGGAAGCAGAGAAAATAGTGAAATATTGAAATGAATGTTACCTTGAACATATTGTTGAAAACAATGGAACCGTTTAGATTAATGATGTGCTAGTGGTAAGTGATTATCTTGATGGTTTTTCTGATGAGTTTCATTTTATAAAACCTAATAAGGAAGTTAAATTAAATACTGACTCAGTTATTGATTAAAATCTAATTTAAAAACCCCTTATTGAATTACTCAAATTAAACTTTAATAGTTAAACAAGATAGTGTAAGAGTTATTAGATAATTGTTTCGTTTGACCTAGTGCACCCCTATGGTGTTCTAATATCTTTCTTGTTAAATAGAAATATGATTTAATGAGACTTTTCATTTCATATAGATCCTTGAATAACATCACTGTAAACAACATGTATTCTTTGCCTCGTATACATGATTTGTTTGACTAGATCCTATGAGCTAAGTATTTTTCGATGATTGACTTGAGGTCAGGGCACCATCAGTTGAATACAAAGGAAGAATACATTATAAATACAACATTTTATACTAAATATGGACATTATGAATTTTTCGTTATGAATTATGGGATAACCAATGCACCTGGTGTATTCATGGATTTTATGAACAGAATTTTGTGAGAGTTTTTGAAAAACATTGTGGTTGCCTTTATTGATGATATATCTATATATTCTAAATGTAAATAGAAGCATAAAATTCATTTTATTTTTTAAATGAAAACAATTAAATAAAAGAAGTTGTTTGTGGAATTCACCATTTCTGAATTTTGGTTAAAAAAATTATTCCTTGGTCACATTATTTCTAAAGATGGATTAATTGTTGATACTAGTAAAACAAATGTTACTGGATATTTTTCAGGACTCACAAATGTAACTGGGATTCATAGTTGTTATGGTTTAGTAGGTTATTACCAAAGGCTTGTTGAAAATTTTGAACTATTATCTATCCCACTTGATAAGTTAACTCAAAAAGTTTTCATGTAATTCTACATAAAATAATTTTATGAATATTTTCAATAATTGAAATGAATATTAGTGAATTCTTTAGTATTGGTCGTGTCTTCCAGAAATGGTTAATTTTTTATCTAATATTATTCTTCGTTGAAATAACATGGGAGTTTCATAATGAATAATGGTCAAGTAATTTTTTATTCTATATGTCAGTTGAATAATCATGAGCTAAATTACCCAACACATGATTTGGAATTATCTATTGTTGTTTTTTCTTGAAAATTTTAGAGTCATCATCTGTATGGTGTGAGTGTGAAATATATACTGATCAAAAAATATTGATGTATATATTAACTCAGAATGAATTAAACATGAAGAAGAGGAGATGGCTAGAATTAATCATGTATTACTATTGTAGAATTCATTAGAATCTTGGAAAGGATGATAAAGTGGCTGACACTTTTAGTCGAAAGATTTATTCTATATTTACCATTTTATGCTTGTAATGAGATCCGTTGGTTTTTTATTTGATTAATTTAAATTGGAAGTTATTGGTGCTGGGAATTACTCTATTTTTTTCAGGTGGATGTGAATTAATCTCCCTCAGACAGAATTATGAAATCGCAGAAAGAATATAGTTAGGTGTAAAATAAGATAGAATAGGTTCTGAATGGTAAGTTACCAAAATTAAACATTGATAAAGACTATATATTGAGGTTTTGAATGATATTATGTGTGAATTGTGATTCACGATTAAAGAAAGAGTTATTATATGAAGCTCATAGTTCACAGTTTTCAGTTCCTCATGGCAGTTTTAATATTTACATTGATCTTAGAGATTATTACCGATGGGATGGAATGAAAAGAGATATTTGTGATTTTACCCTATGATTTTTGATTTTTCAAAAGGTTAAAGTAGAGAAGATGTCACTGAATGGGATGCTTCATCCTTTTCCCATACCAGACTAGAAATGCGAAAATGTTTCCATGAATTTTGTAGTAGGAATACCAATGACATCTCGAGGCAGAAATGAAATCTAGATTATTATTAATAGATTGACTAAATCTTCTCATTTTCATTCTATTCATGATACTCTATCTCTAGATCAACATTTTCGATTTTATATTAATGATATAGTTTGGTTACATAGATTTCCCTTCTCCATTTTATCTTATCGTGATCACAGGTTCACTTATAACTTTTGGGAGGGTCTTTAGAAGTCATTGGGTACTGAATTAAATTTTAGTCCAACTTTTCATCCGCAATAAGATGGGTAGTTAGAACAAACAATCCAGAAATAGGAAGATATGATACAGGATTTTCAATGGGTTACTATGGAATTTTGTTCCAAGTTCATTCTTTGGTTGTGTTTTCTTATAATAATTTTATTCATTCCACTATAAAAATAGCAACATTTGAAGCATTATATGAATAAGAGGAGTTTAAATCCCCCTTTTGGTATAAGTAGGTGAAAGGAATTTAATGGGACTTGAGTTGGTAGATGGGATGGTAGAAAATGTTCAGTATGATTTAAAAGCACATGAGAACAACATAGAGTAGGTGGAAACGTTATTCGGATAACTAGAGGAAGGAACTTTCTTTTCAGGTGGGCGATTATTTCTTTATCAATGTTTCTCCATGGAAAAGTGTGATGAATTTTTTTAATAAGGGAAATTTGAGTCCAAGATTCATTGGACCCTGTGAGTTCAAGGTGAAAGTTGGATCAGTTTCCAATAGTGTGGCTTTACCTCCATGTTTATCTCAAGAAAATATTTTTTTCCTATTTCAATGTTAAGAAATTATTTTTCGGATCCATCTCATGTTTTGAGTCTAGAGCTAGTTCAGTTGATAGAGATTCTTTCTTATGCAGAAAAATAAATCCAGATTCTTGACCACATAGAGCATGTGTTGCAAAATAAGGTAATTTATTAGGTAAAGGTTTTTTGGAAATACCATATCTTTTAATAGGTAATGTGGGAATCAAAAAATTTTATGAGGGATAAATACCAACACTTATTTGATATGTTAATAAAATTACAGGGATACAATTTGAAAATGGGGGGAAGGATGTAGGATCCAAAGTATTTATAGAATAATACCTTTTCATATATATTAATATTTATGAATAAGATATAAAATTTATGTTAAAGGAGGAACTTTTTCCCATAGCATAATTGATTGGCAACAACTGGTTTCTCTGAAATCTAACGCTGCACACAACACTAAGTTATATCGAAAAATAATATAATAATATTTTTACTTTAAATGGTAGTTAACTCCTATCCATTGTACTAGTGGGAATAAATATAACTAACAACAATATTTATTGAAATGTTTTTTAATATATTTTTACCTTCGTCCAATAAATTATTGAGGCATAAAATGAGGATTAATTCAATTTTAAGCATAAAATATTGTAATATTTTTAAATGGTAGCATTACTACCATTTGATGGGGAATCATTTTTAATTATTTTTTATGTCACTTTTATACATTATATTTGATAAAATAAACTTATTCTATATAATTGAGGTATCAAAATTTACATTCGATAAATTTTTGGTAATTTTATGGTAAAGTTCATTTTTAATGAATAGTGAAAATACTGCAATTCAAGTCAAAACTATCTTTTCATATCATTTATTTATATAGTTAGATTATATATTTTATTGGTTAAAAAGTTTAATTTGATTATGTTTTATCATTTAATCTAATTTTGGTATGTTAATTTAATTTCACTTTTATATTGGTCATAAACACTTGTCAATCTTCTGATAGATTTTACTTCTTAGAAACCAAATTTTCAGTTTTGAAAACCAAAATTAATTTTAAATTAATTTCATGAAATTATTTATTTTGAAATTAGAAAAATGGATTCCATATTTGGAATCTTGAGATCCAAATTTTTTAAATAAGTAACTTTTATTTTGGGGCGTTATGATTTATAACTTTAATAATTATTTTATTTACCATGGTTGAAAGTTAAATATGGTAAATAAGGGTAGAGAATAAAATTATAATAATAAAAATCTACCCTAAAACATTTAATAATAATATTGATTAAAATTTTGAAGACCATGGTCATGTTTGGGTTAATTTCGGTACCCCATAGAGCTACTGGGGTGTGATAATGACATGTTATAATAATTAATTAAAATTGATATAGTGGTTTATAAGGGTTATCATTTCCTATAAATTGTAATTGTAAAGATAAAAATATTTACAACATTATGATATTTTAATTATAATTTTTAGATATTAAATAAATTAATTTTTTTATGACATAATGATGATGCAGTGATTACCTTATTAATGAATTATTCTAATAAATGATATTATAAATTTTAAAATAAAATCAATTTGAATATTTGGATGCCATCCAAAAATTTTATGGAAGATTATTATACATTATTTTTGATTTAATTCCATTTTTTCTAAGGAATCGGGTTTATAGAACTTTAACAAAAATCAATTACTAAACAGTTTTAAAATTGAAATAAATGAGTTTTTAAAATAAATACCATTTAATTAAATGATATAACAATCAAAAAAATATATGATTTGGCCGAATGAAATATATAATGTTTAAAATGTCATTATTTATCTATTTGTGGTTAACTTGACATTTTATTGTCATTACAGTAACCCTATATTATGAAAATATAAGAATACATGGTAAGAGTTAATGTTTTTAACTAAGGGTTAAATATCAATGTTAATGTTAATTTTGTGAACAAAACATATCCAAAACTTTTGGTGTATTGTATTCCAACCCATTATAATCTCATACAAGAAATAATTCACTTTTAATCTATAATAATTATAATATAAATTTATAATAAATTAATCTTTCAAGACATTCTTAATGTGCTCATCCTCCATCTTATAAAAATACACAAACTCTACCCACTTACTCACACCCTTCAAGCAACTTTTCTACTCAAAATAATTCTGAAATAATCTCCCAAAATCCCTCTATTAATTCTAGACTACTTAACATGGTAATATGTCAATTAAATAAATCCTTTTGGCTCAAATCAAAAAAAGTTACCAGATTTAGAGGTAACGTCTTCTCTCAAGTCCCTTTCTATTGTTCTACTTATTCACTCATAATGATATTATTATTAAATGATTAAATAACAACATTATTATCCTCAATATACTAAAATATTGTTTTGAGATGTATTCAAAATAAATTTACAAAATCATCAATCCAAATGATACGAATATACTGATTCATTGTACGGTGAACTGCTAACTTAAAAAACAATGATTGATCAATTTTATCCTATCACCAATCATGGTGGGAATAATGATTGAATTATATATATATATATATATATATTCTCTATTCGTATTTATATTTTTAATTTACATTATACCATTATGATTTTCATAATTTGTACTATTGATAATTCATTTGAGAAAGTGCAGACTACCACCACCTCAAAGGGATATGACTCATTCATTCTATACATGGAACATATAAAGGATATAATTAATGAAATTATGTAACATATATAACATATATATTATAATATAATTATAAAATACTATGTATCATTTATTTTTAATTCATTTATGATGAAAATAAAATGAATGTAGCGTTCATATGTACGTACGACCTATTGTTCTCCATGAATGGTGCATTACATTTATTATCCTTAAAAGTTATGAAATAATATAAATACATATATAATTTAATATATATGATATTTAAATCATGAATATAGTTGTGGATATGATGTAATTTTGACTATATGGACAATATATATCAAAATATGTTTATTTTCAGCTTATGTACCGAATATCGACAAAACGACTAATATAAACTAGAATAATTATATGATTGTAATAACATGTTAATAAGTCATATAAACGGTATAATAAAATTTAAAAAGATTATCTAACATGTAGAAAATATCTTATGGTTTTTATTCAGGAAGAACAAAGAATATAAGTGATGATTTGGACTCAAGGTAAGGGACTTCCTCGCAATCTCATTTAATTGAGGCATATTTTGATTTATACATGACTTTATAATATATAGTATATAATCAAAAACTTTTAAATTTCATTTCATTTAATTTTTTTCAAAAGGAATATCTATTTATGAATCATTTTAATAAATTAAAAATGGAATTTTTTAACGTACATGGTCATAATAACCTTTCCACAACCGCGTTCATTATTTTATATTTGGAATCCTCTACGAGCCATTATGTTTTTTTTAAAAGTAAATACCATAATATTTTTAGGGTATTTTGGTATTGAAAATGGTTTTGATAATAGATTAGTTTTATCAATATGTCTAAATAATATCTTATGATTTCAATGTGAAAATATTAATTTTCCTTTTTTTCTTTATTGTGTGTTATGATTACGTTATGGTTCATGGGAATTTCTTATGTATACAGGTGGCTCCATGATAAAATAATTTTGTGAGAGCCTGTGATATCACTCCAATTTATTTGGTAAAATGAAATAGGAAAATGTAATGGTTATCCTAAGATATTTAGGGAATATACTGTGAGTGGTATTCAAAATGTAAACATGAATGATAATTCAAACATAGATGTGAAATATACAAAGTAAGTATGTTATGGATGCGACAAGTTATGTTTATGATTTTTTATTTACATGAGTTATTCAAATACTATATGATTTCATGAGGTATCTTAAAAGGATTACGTTTTCCGAATGAAAAGTATGATTTCATTTATTTGTATATATTTATCGAATAATATTTTATTTCCTTATTTTATATCCCTTATTTAGATTTTTATGCTCATACCATGTTTTTTGGAAAAACAATTTCACAGGGTCTAAGGAAGTTTAAGGGAAATGAAGAATTAAATAAATCCTGATCATAAAAATAATTTATGTTTTATTTGAGGAGTTTTATTTTAGTGAAGAATTGGATATAGTAGAAGTGTCTACATTTTAATATGTGAGATGTAATGAAATAGTTATGGACTAATTGTCTAGAACTCTAATCATGAAAACATAATAAATGTTAATTAAAGTGAAATTGTTGACTATTATCAATATTAATTAATTTTTTGATGAATGGTCCTTATATGAACTATTTCTACTATGTCTTAAATATAAATATTTATAGATTTTTTTATATAGGTTACCTTATATCCAATTTTTTGACAAACTATTTCTTTCCAGTACATGTTCTGTTAAATATTTTCAATATTGTAAATTTGTATGATGTAATTATTTTTTAATTAAATTTTCAACCATATTTTAATTTCATTTAAAACATTTTAATTTTTTTTATTCTCCAAAAAATATTATTTATATTTTTTGAAAAAAAATCATAAAAAGATTATTTAATTAAACATTTACCACATGAATGATGTTTACTTTCTTATTGAACATTAATTTCTTTTATAATATTTTTATATGATTATATGGTTACTTTCAAATTATTTTATTTTTCTTTATTCCAGAAATGTTTTTTTTAAAGATAAAACGTTAAATGGGTATTTTCCCTATATTCAAATATATGTTAAAAATTTCTCCTAAAGGTATTTTGTATCGATGTAAAATATATTAACGATTATTATAATTCAATAGGGATATTATTTAGGGTACCATATAATTTCTTTCTCTTGGCATACTAGGATGATTAAAAATTATAGATGATTCAATGAAACCTTTTTATTTCACAATGTTTAATTAAATTATGATTGAAGATTTATAAAAATTAGTTTATTTTTGATAGGTAATGCTATTATGATGTGATGAAAGGTTTGTAAAACCAATTCAAATTCCATGGGTTATGTAATGATGATGTAATGATTTTTTGAGATTTTATGGAACAAATTTTTATAGTTTTTATTATGTGATGGGTGTGATCAAAATTACACATCCCTCTAATGCATTCGGTAATAGTTGATATATCTTGAGATTATTTTTACTTCAATGAGGGGTGAGTACAATTCAGCAAGGGAATCAACTTACTAATGATGTCAAACATGATAATGAAGAAGATGGAATATAGAGGGTATCAAATCCACTTTGATAGCCTTAGAAGAAATCAGTTAATAAGGTAATGATTTCCTTTGATTATGTGCATGCTACAATCCTATGTTTGAAGATTATTATATTTTCTCCAAATTCGTGATTGATTATTGATTATTACATATTCTTATGAAATATGAGTTTCTTTATGAAAACTAATTAATCCATGATCCATGATTAAATGTATTTTACTATTTTGGTATGACTTCCATAGGTTATGATCCTCCTATTATACCTGTATCAATATTTTATGAACACTTATGACCATTTTAAATGTAAAATCTATTTACCTTTCTTGAGCATCTAATTGTGTGATTAGATATGATTAATTTCCCATGGTTATGAATAAATGATATAGGTATGGTTTTTTTAGAAGTGTTATATTTTTGAATTACTTTGTAGATGATGTTAAATATGTATTATTAAAAATTATGACTATGTATCTCTTCTACAAATACCCTCAATCATTATGACTCTAGGGAATGTTTTTTTATGATATCTATTGAATATTCAAATAAAATGACGTAATATATTTATATGTAATGATTTGATTATAAGGAAATCAATGAAAATAATCATTTATGTCCTTAGTATGATTTATTGGTATACCCCCTTTTGTTTATAAGGTGTACCGATGGAATTATGAAAACATTTTCTCCTTAGGAAGATATGATTTCCATTCTTATAGGTTGTTACTCTTCTCCTTGGGGTGGAAACCATGGGGATGAAATTATAACCAAAAAGGTTCTTCAAAGTAGATTATTTCACCTAAATTATTTATTATACTAGAAGTAAAGTTTCTAATTAGAGAACATGAGAGTTAATGGAAAATAGTCTATGGATATAATTTTAGGCATTGAAATGGAACACTATAGGTTGAAAATTTTGATGTGCGTGGATGAGATTTTATAGGGCCATTCTCATATTATTATAGAAATGGATATATTTTAATTTCTATTATCTATGTTTCCATGTGTGAAATGCTATTTAATTGCATAAAAATTTAGAAAATAGTTTCTTCAAATTCATAAAAAATTTATTTTTTTAATGTATGAAGACCCAAAACCATTATCACCGATAATGGGGAAACAATAAAAAAATTAAATTCCTTGAATTTATGGAAGAGTATTAGTGGGTGAAAAAAACAGGATTTAACTATCTCCCAAAATCTTTTGGGGAAGTTAAAATTTAAAAATGTGAATGTCAATAGTCCTTAAAAAATAATATTAGTAGTATAAGGAATTATTATTATATAAATTTTGATAAGGACTTTGGGCCTAGAGGACTGATATTAAAACACACATTGAGATATATCCTTGAAATTAGCTTTGATGCAAATCACACCACTTATTTTGTAATATTACAGGTCATTTTTGGGAATTTATGTATTGAACATTTAATTCCAAATCGACTAGAAATTAAAGATTTCTAGAGATGAGTGAGTTTGAGGTGGTATGTATAAAATCAAAATAGAATGATCAGATATATAAGGAATTAAAAAATACATTCATGATACCATCATTCATATTAGAGTCTTTAATTTTCGTATAATGGTGTTTTTTTATAATTACAGACTCAAGAGTTTCCATGGGAAACTCAAAACATTTTGGTTAAGGCCTTTCAAAGGCCTTAGGTGGTTGTTCAATAGAGGTATGTAAATAATAACTAAAGAAAAAATATAATTCTTTGTCAATGTGAAAATAATTAAACCAAACATTGAATTGTAAATAGTTGGATTATCCCCCATCTCTACATTGTAGAATTGATATTTCACTAATTCTAATTGAGGACTAGAAACTATGTTTTTCACATTATTCATCTTATGGTCATTATTGTATCATTTCATTTATTTTTGATATGAATAAATCTCTTTTATGATCATTATGTTGTTCTTTTATTCATAATGAAATATAATTATGATTTTTTCTGTATGACCTAAAAGAATAATACTGGTTTGATATGAATAGAATAATAGAATTAAACTATTTTCATGTAAATTATAAGATATATTATTGTGTAAAAGATAATTATATCTCCTTAAAACTCAATGTATATTTTTTATCTATTTTTATATTAATATAATACAATATAATATTTATATATTAAACTTTTCGGAAATGAAACCAATCAGATTGGGGAAAATTTACATAAAACAATGGGTAAGATATCTTTGGTTTCACATAAATATGAAAATGTTCCATAAATATGGGATTTAATTATTTTAAATTGTCAACATTATTTTAATCATTTTATTTATACTAAAAAATTAATCGTTCATATCAGTTAGTTTAATGTGTACCTAGTTGATTTATTTTTTATGGATTCTATTGTAGGAAAACAAGTGCAGGTGGTGATTCTTCATTGATTAAAACATTATCGATGAAGAATATACTGTTATAATATTTTCATTTTTTGATAACAATGAATAACATTGTATTTTAAAGAGTGGTTTTGAATACTAATTTTTATTTCTATAAGAAAAAAATCACGAACATACTTAAATATTCATTAGAATGAATTTTAGTAATTATGGAAACATGTTTTTTTGAACATCATTTTCTCCCTTGAACGTTACTAGATCTTATTAATATACTTTTTGAACAAAATTTATATTAACAATTATCACCAACTTTGATGTTCAACATTGGGGGTATTATTGGGTTTTATGTGTAGGGGAGGGACCTTTAAATGTGATAAGTTTTGACTCATTGAGACTATATCAATTTTCGACTAAATGTTTTTTAAAATTTTGTCCATTTATCAATCCTAATTAATATTTTTAGTAGTTATAAATATTTCATTAATTTAACTATATGTTTCCTACTTTGAGTTCACAATTATTTCTATCTCCTCACGAATTCAATAGAGTGACTTCGTTTTCAATTCAATATTAAATTTTCATTTTTTTGGTGACATTGTGGAGATAATATTTACAATATTAATAGTTTTTTTAACATTTTCATTTGAATTAAAATTTGGAGCATTGTATTTAAATGGGGTATGAAATTAACACAAAATCGTGATTGAGTTTTTATTATTTAAGAAAAAATTATCAGATGAGTTAAATATTAAACTCACACATCCAATTAGTTTTATCTTATTATTAATTTTTCCAATTATCCAAGTCTATTAAATTGAAGAAATGTTATATTTTGATGAATAGTGAATTGAAAATTGATATTTTCCTCTATCTTTAAAAAATATATAATATAATCACTTTTTTAAAATTTGAAATCCAATTTTGGCCATATATCTTTTTAGAAGAAATATCATACAAACATTCTTGAAAAGAACTTCTCATTATCATTTCAAATCATTCATTTTTGGGATTAAGATACATAAATTGATTTTATTAAAGTGAATTTATAAGGAAAATAAGTTTACTAATTGTTGGGGAATTTTCTGAGGCCTTGATTTGATAAAATGTTTCCACATAAATTTTGGGTATAGTTGGGTTTTTTGATTAAACAATTATTTTGATGGAAAATTCTTGAATATTGGTTAATCTGAGTGGAAAAAGAAATTAACTAAGTATTATTTACTGAAATGGTGATTTATGATGTTTTATCGATTAATTGAAATATTTTTTCATTTCTATATATTTAGAGTCATGACATCCTCCCAACAAAGTGTACCCCTCTTGGTCCCACAATGTGAGAAGTGAGATAGTGACACTCGATCCCCACCTTCAGTAGGCCCCGGGTTGGTGACTACAATTGAGGGAATAATAATCACACAGATGGGATATCTTACCATATAAGAGAACACAAGTGAACGAGAGAGATATGAAAGACACAAAACCACTCCAACTCATACTGAAATATGAAAATAAACCCCAGTAAACATTTTTAATTTCATTTATGAAATACTACAACAATAGTGGGAAAACTTCATGTACCAAAAGAATGTAAAATGACAATGACCATGAATCCTGAATAGCTTCTCTAACTCCAAGATAGTAGTAATTAGACTATTCACCAACCTACTCTATGTGACATGAAAAAAAAATTATATTTACATTGGGTGAGTATAATAATATACTCATTAAGATCCTCCCTGGATCCTCTCTTGAAAATGTAAAGACATCATCAGAAAGCACAGTGAAAAACAAGTTAAACTAACTCGACACCGAAATAGGTATACTATGCTCCCATTGTAACCTTCGATACTCTCACTAGGTATTGCATACATGAGTATATATTATAATAATGAATATCAAGGGTAAGACACTACCACTTTACAACTAGTTTTCTACTTCTCCACAATATCTCACATCCATTGCATATATATCCAAAAAGGATAGATTGAATACACCTAGACGAGCCCCACAACCAGCACCTCCTGCAACACAAGGCTTTCCCATAGACACTTAGGTGAATCACCACACTATCCACACAACCATAAGTATACATGTAGTTCTTAGGATCCTCCACAACCCGCATAACATGTATCATTCATTGGGTAGTAGACCTTATGTCACTATGTCCCATACCCTGATTAAGGATCCATGAGCTATGATAGTCTATACAAGATATATCTATAGTATTTATTAAGAAACTATATCAATATTATATGTGTGTGAAATAAACACTATCCATTAGAACCCTATACTGACATAGAGGGGGAAAACTAATCTTCATGAATACCAGCACAGGTAACTATCTATAGAAGAGAGTGGGGGAAAAGGGGGAAGTCATCCATACATCCTCTAGCCATGATGTTGGGGAAAACACCCCGTATAGCTTAGAATCCATGGGATGTTAGTTTACCTAACCGAAAGGGTGGAGTAGCATATAGAAACAAACAAAAGTACAGAATATACTATTGATCAAAACCACACTATGGGAATAACAGAGTCTTATACACAACTACAGTTAAAATCCCTTAGACTCCTGATTTTCATTGTTATGACTAAGTACCCTATAAGAACATAACCATTTATATAGATACATTGTCTTAATTTTTCTCTTTTTATGAGCATAACATTACATTAATTAATTATTTAGCCATTAATTAACCATTATCAATTCCACATTACATTTCTTTCGCATCACACCAAGTTCCATGCCCTCCAGGAATAACCAAACCAAGTCCCCAACTTCTAAAAAATAATACATCAGCTATGAATATTAGGAAGCTCCAACCCCATGGGTTAAAATATTTTATTCAATCATTTATTAACATCATTATTACTTTCCTATAATTCCACGAATTTTAGGAAAGAAAATAAAATCTACCAAACACAATGGGATGAACATGGTGAGTAGATGGACTACTCAGTGATCATTTTACATCTAAATCAAGAGTATATAACCTTCCATCCTTGAAAATCTAAACCCATAAAGAAAATGGAATACCCTTTAATCCTTCACATTAATTTATAAAAGTGTAATCTAGACCTACTACCTTAAACATTGGGGAACAAAAATAAGATTAAAAACTAATAAGATTCAACAAGCATCCAACATTCATAATGGACCAATTTCATCATCTCGGGTGTCCTCCTTGACTCCCACATTCATAAACTAAGGAACCTAACCACTCTAGGAATCAAATACTTCCACAACCACTAGGCCTCCCATTCCACATGTCTCACAACATCCATCTGGGTACATTAATATTCAAAAGAAGTAGGAAAATAACCAAGAAACTAGGCTCTTATCTCTAAAATATGCATCTATCATTCACACAAAACGAGCACTCACGTCTCCAAGCATAAGACTCTTGGAATTTAAAAGAAATAGGGTAACACATAACCCATCAAGAAATTATATTTTATTAAAAAATTGGTTATTTAATACATCTTGAATTAGACAGTTCATTTAAACATACATAACTATATTCAATTGATTATCAACAGTTTTACCCAGCAATAACCGAATTCAAAAACATTAATCTCTATCTTTATCAAATTAATTTACCATTAATCCCATAATTATGTTATTCAAAAATTTCCCTCATGAATGAAATTCTAAAAAATGAAATCATAGATACAACATTATATATAAAAACAATATGAAACAACATATTGTTGATACGAATTTACATATCCAGTTCAAATATTTATTATGTCAATTCTATAGGGATCTTTTCAGATAAAACATGTTAACTCTATAGTTTCGTTTAAAATAATGGGGAATCCATAAATACCCTGCATCTAAAGGTTTCAAACATTCAATTCTAGGAATCACCAACACAACAGACCACAATCACTTCTACTGGAAGAGTTATATCAAATATGGATCGACACTTCCTAGTTGCACCAAAATAGGGGGCGTCCGTACAACAATAAGAATCTATAGGGAAGACATAATGAAATGATTCAGAACTATGTAAAACTCCTATAGGAAGGAAGGAAAAGTTTTTTAAAATCACACCACTGAATCATGAGGAAGAACACATGGGGAATGTATCTCGACACATTAAATGATTAAACATGGCCTAGGTTTAAGATATATTGGATTTTCCATTAAGATCATATCTATCCTAGATCACATGTTGTGACTAAGTAAAGGATTCCTGACCATTATGAAAAATTAATATAGGGGTTATGGGATTTTAATCTTCTATAAATCCATTAAAACAAATCTTTTAATGAATTTTATGTAAAATAAAACATCAAATGGAAGAAACTATAAAAAATTGGAGGAAACTATAAATTTGAAAAAGGGTGAGCCACTGTTTGGTATGCAACCATTTTGGTGTGCCATAATTTGGTGAGACTATATTATTTTGGCTACCACCCAAATCAAACCGATACAACCCCCATGAATTCCACAAGAACTAGAGTTTCATAAAGGAATGCCCTAGGGAAATCCGGGTCATTACATTTTATGTTCAAATAATTTGCATTATTTTAATAATGAAATTCATTGTTTTATCATTTTGTCATTTTTTATTAATTTTTTTGGATTCGATTATTTCACTATTCCTTGTGAATATTTGTATTTGCATATTTTTGAACACAATCATCATTTGGAATCTATATTTTCATTGTCGTATTCTATTAATATAGTTTAATTTTTCAACATTGATCAATAATTTTCATATGAGTTGATTTATGTGTGCAGTGAGTTTTTGTATTGTTTGTTCATCACATACATTGTTGTACCTAAACATGTATAAAGTTTACTCTATAGATCTAACACTTTTAATAGTTCTTCATATATACTTTAACAAATGTGAATTATACATTGTATAAATATACCATCAAAACTAAATCCACTATAAAGGGGTTATCTCATTTTTATAGGAGTTTCATAAATGTAAATCTCAATTTGTAGGACCAATATAAAGGTTACCATAATGAAATTAAGACTGTGTAATGCTCATGACCATAGATCAACCACCGCAAGAGGGAAGAGCATTCATCTGTAATGTAAATCCCATGTTTCTAAAAACATATGTAATGGTACCAGAAATGGTCAAGAAATCTCCCTTTATATACCCCCACACAGAACCCAAATACTTTAGTGTAACATTATCATTCCATGACATGATTATGGTTCATCAATAATTCAATTTAGCATCATAAATATAAGGAAAAGTATTAATAGATATATAAGGGTTTCTAAATTATCAATGTAATTTCAAATCAATGAAGGTGTCAATCATGAGGCTCCTAAGGATAAAAATATAATGATTTTGGTGATCTAAATTGAATACTTAAAAATATTAATAAAAATTCCACGCAAGGATTTAATTTTTGTAGAGGATCTTCTGCTATATTTATAATAAGGAAGATGATCAACAGTTAACCACACCTTGTAGAGACTAGTAATTTTGCCACACGTTTTTAGCCATGATTTACAATGATCAAAGATTGAAGTATAATAAATTAAAATGAGGTATAAACTATAAATTTTTAGGGAATAAACTACCCAATAATTAAACTGATATTTTGAAAATGTTTCAAAAAATCGAGTAATAGAGGTGGGGATTTGGAGCCACATTGATATAGAACAATCATATTTTTTATCCATTTCAAATTCCATTAGGATATCTTTTTAATATTCTTTATAAAAATGGGTTATGTTGATTAATTAATGAGATATAAGATTATTTTATTGTTCATATTTTTTCCTTACCTCTTTTATAATTTATCAAACTTTTTTTGTGTTTTCTAAATAAAATTAAAATTTTATCTTAATAGAACCAATAATAATCCTTCTATATATGTTTTCATTTATTTGTTGAAATAATAATATCTTTACCCAAAATATCTCTAATATCCTTTAAAATACTTATGGGGGACACATTAAAGCATTTGGAACCATATTTGGAATTTATAATAAGAATGGAAGAGAACTTTAATGAAAAAAGATAAATTTTCCATTATCCAACTTATTGTTTTCTCCAAAAAATATACTACTTGAAGTTCATGAAAATTTTCAATAGTTCTATATGTGTTACATTATTAGTTAATTTAACCCATATTCTACTCATCACACTACCAATATTTATATTATTTCAATTTTTTATTTGTTTTACTGGGATTTGTTTACCAAAACTATCCTTGTGGGTTCGACTCCTTATTTCTGCTTCACTCATGTCATGTATATAAATTAAATAAATAAATTAACATATCTCAATGATAATAATCAACCACATTATACATAAAAGGGGAATTGAGTTAAAAAAAACTATAAATTGGTAAATTATTACTGTGATTTGGTATTCAATCATTTAATACATGTGAATCTATCTTCTTTAAAATACTACTAAATACCCTTTTAATGGAAAAAATTGAAAAAGAAAATAATTTATTATTAGTAATAATTATTGATGAATATGTAAATTTAAACAAAATCTATTGAGGGTTGATATTAATTTGTAACTCTTACTAACAATTTTAGATTATATGCTTATCTTATTATTATAAAACACATGTTTGAAACCTTTTAAATTTATAAAATGCTCAATGATAATGTACATTATCATATTAGAATAAAAATTAACATAAATTGACACAAGATATATGGGAAATACCTAAATTAAATATTGTAATAATTATCTATTATATTATTTAAATATCTAAAAACTCAACCCTCTATATAATCAAAAATGTTTTACTGTAATTTAAAGTATGAATCGTACCTTATTATATATGGTTTTATAAATAATGAGTAAATATAACCTTATTGTATCTTTATGAGGTAATTTTATTAATATTACCATTTTCTTAGTTTTTTGTATTCAATTAATGATATCAATAAATATAATATATAGGATATATGTTGGGAAATATCACAAATTTTAATTCATTATAATCTAGGATTGTAATATTTATGTCAAGTTAAAATTTTAGATAACATTTCTCTAAATATGTGAAATATTTAACTATTGGATGTCCAAAGGAAATTATGAGATATTATGTATAGAATCATGTTGAGTATAATGTTGTTTTATATCAAATTGGTGTATTTTTTAGGAAGGATATATGTATGTTGAAATTAGTGGGAGGGAAATTAAGCTTTGATATGTTAATGAGTAAAACATGGGTAGTTATTGACATAAAATATGACATGTTACATAAATAAGTGATTTAATGTAAAATAACCATGATATCAAAAAAATTTATAGGTTTAGATGAAAACATCAAAATATTGAGTGATACTGATATATAAAAAAATGATAATAAATTAGAGTTTCTAAAGGTTGAATATATAAACCTTGATATTTTAATAAAACCTATTGAATATTTATAAAAATATAAATAATGTTAGTGATGATTTTTTTACATTTATAGTCACTATGTATGACTATGAACAATATATATTATCTAAAATATATTATTTTTTTACACTTACACTTGAAAAAAATCAAAAGCTCTTAAATGTGGACAGAAAAGGAAATTTGGAGACAAGTATCATGTCTAGAGTGAGGATCTTCTTTATAGTTGAAACACTGGGAGTTTTGAGAAATTTTGATTCAATATTTTCATAAATTTAAAACCTCATCTCATTTTACTAATCAATTTTTGTTGTAAAACTATTAATTTTATTATGAAAAGTAAATTTTAAATTTATTGAATGAATACTAAATTTAATATCCATATCATTATTTTATTCAATATAAATTACTTGATTTAAATTATTTACATTTTTTAATTATACTACATGTCTTAATTTATGTTTATTTTAATTATATTTAATGAATAATATAATCAGTATTAGTTTATTATATGATCTGTTGACTTAAATTTTTTGTAACATGTATTAGTTTTCAAAAACATTATTTAAAGGTGCAAATCTTATTATATGTGTTAATTTTTTGGTTTTTTGAACATTTATTATTATTTAGTATAATATTTCTTAGAATTAAATTTGTCTTTAATTGATCATCATTTATTCTTATTATTTTCCATAATTTTTTTAACATTATCAAGAATTTAATTTTTTTTGTATTTTATTTACCATAATGTAGAATAAATATGTTTATTTAACATTACAAAATTCTTATAAGTTTCATTTTTACCATAAGTTGAGTTTTATATTCAATTAATTAACCTTACATAACGTTTTTTACCTTTACATATAATATATATATAAATATATATTCTACTACACCTTTTCATAATTATTACCCTACTATTACATATCATTTATTATATCCCTACCTTAATGTAATATTGGACGTGCCCATACATAGC
Source organism: Viscum album (assembly GCA_963277665.1). Classification (NCBI taxonomy): domain Eukaryota; kingdom Viridiplantae; phylum Streptophyta; class Magnoliopsida; order Santalales; family Viscaceae; genus Viscum; species Viscum album. The sequence goes on from OY728130.1 coordinate 108,128,983, forward strand.
CAATGTAATTTTGTTCTTACCTTTCTAAAGAACATTTTCTTTAATATTTACCATTACATGAATTCAATAATAGACATATGTAAGCTTTATGAGTCTCTTGTTACCAATACGTAGATGATATTACATGATGATTATCTTTACATAGTGATCCATATTAATTATACACAACATATATTATCCCTAATTTACAATTAAAAAATGTATATAAGGAAAATTTTACCCTTAAAAAACGATATAAATTCCATTATTACAGTTATATGAGTATATTGTTTTTTTATGAAACTATTGAAATACCTGTACATAGGATATATAAAATAAAACATACATTTATAAAACTACATATTGAATTTATTTAGCCTTTATATTTTCAAGGATTACTTTACATAAAATTTACAAATTATGTGTTTTTCTTACACATCATGTTTCATTTCGCTGTTACCCTTCTGTGAGAAATACAAATGCCATTATGTAGCATACATATTACCATTGTGTAGCTACTGATAAAAGTCATTTTACCCTTATGTGAGCTAAATAGGCACCATTATATAATAATACTTGATTTTAGTATCTTCTCTCAAGTTATATCGATAACAGGTTTTCAATACAACTATACTAGTAATGAACTGATGGAATTAAATATTATATTTTATTATTATACTATAAATATATAAAATAATATTATGTTACTATTTATATTTTCTTAACGTCTATTTATATAAATGATGATGTATTTGGAAAAAACACCTAATGAAAATATTTATGGGACTTATATTGAATAAGAGTAGACATTAGGGTTCTATAAATAGATAATGGCCCCAAAAGTAGGGTGTTAATAACATATAATAAATTGATAACTACGCGAATTCAATTCTATCATTTTGATGAGGCATTAATAGTTTCCTAATTATTTTTTTAGGAAATAATTTTTGAAGGGACAGAAATCATTGATCCATACCAACATTATCCAAAAAACAATTTTGTTTTCCAGTTTGATTAAATTTTCATTGTATGTGTTTTTATTTTGCAGTTCACAGATGTTTATATTCATTGATAAGGTAGTCATTTGTTATTCGTACCTGAACCAAGTATGACAACTTAGGTTATGGTATCCCATTTTTTAAATGAATTGATATATTACTTATATCAATAGATCATAATGGGTTTCTCATTTTTTGTAGAAGAGGTAGGAAAGGTCTGGTCTATACTTCAATATAATACGTTGGATATGCACATATAAAATATTAGTTTTTTTCTATTATATTTATTACGATTTATGTCACTGAGATATATTATATGTATATTATATATATGTTTTACATGATCCAAACAACTATAAAAATCATGGTGTTATTTTTATTTATTTTTATTCCACTTTTTATCTGTTTGAACACCATAATCACATCATTTTAATATTATTATTTTTATGTATAACACTATAATAATTTTGTAATAAACAATACGAATTTTGAAAGGACCATTCATCCCTCATCTACTCTATCATACCATCCAAAACTATAAACAAACAATTGTTATCAAGATTGTTTCCTAGAAGGAAATTTTATTCCCACAACAATAGTAGGGATACCATAATGTATATTAAAAATTTTATTGGGTATGTTATGATTTTTTATTATTGTAACACTATTTTGGACATAATATTATATGGAACGATCATACATTATTCTAATGGAATGTCAACATAGTGATGTCATACATCCAATCATGGAACCCATCTGTATTTGATGAGATTATTCATAATTGAAGTATTATATCAAATTAATTTTAAAGGATATTGGTATTTAATATTTAGATATTATGATCTATCCTTCGAGACTGCCTGATGTATATTTGGATACAGTAATGCGAAATAAGAATTCCAAGTATTATATAAATTATCAAAACATGAAATTAATTTTTTATTCTCTACATTGATATATGTATAGTCATATTACATTGTTCAGGACTAAGTATGAAATTTGGAGTAATTTAAATGTCACTCATCATAGCACTAATAAGTTGCAATGAACTAGATTACAAATAAATCAAGCAGAATTTCATGAATTCATAATGTATGATCACGAGACCATCATTGAGATGTACAACTGATTTAATAATATTATAAATGGAATATTTTCTATCTGTGATACTGTAAATAATTAAGGACATAGTGATAGTATAATTCAATTATTACACATTAAGTTCCACTCAATGAAGGATTCAATCAAACATATCAAGGATTTCACTCAATAAATAATGGATGATCATATTGGATATCTTCGTAAATATGAAATGTAGTTTAATAGAAATGATAGTATATATTTTAAAAACTAGAGTATAATTAAAATATTATATGAATATTTATTATACTAATGATAAAAAATGAATTGTCCTATAGTTTTAAAAAAAGAAATGATTTCAATCAACTTATATTAGCTCCTGAAAATTATGTATACACGAATATTATTATAACGTTAATTTAGAAATAAAGGATAAAAAATTTTAAGAATAATTTAGAAAAAATAAATGGGGGGGTTCTGAAGGATTGGTTTATCCCATGATTTGAATACCACCTCATGAACTACCACTCCACAAGGAATTCTATCTCTTCACAAAGCACGCCATGAATGGAGTTGTTAGTGGGATGAAATTGCATGGTCGATTCCCACTAATGATACAAAAAATCATTTACATGGATATACAGTTATTACCACCCCTATGAATGGCAATCACCTTGAATGAAATTATTCATGATATGAGGTGGTACTTCTAGAGCATGTAAATTCAACTAAGTCATTTGTGAGGTTGGACAGTTGTTTTCATTCTACAAATGATTGATCTCTATACACAATGTAATTCATTATCTGAGGCCCCCTCCGTGGGTTCCCACAAATTAATCCTCATGGTCCACCACCGGTGACTGGCCATGATGGTATTTATTCCCTCCATTCATCTATAAATGACCATTCAGGAGAACCATAAAAAGTGATGACATGACCAATAAGTGGAGAAATGAGAAGAAGATGTAGAAAAAAGGATATGAATTTACAAATAATTTTTTAATCTTAATAGGTAAACCCACCAAATATAATTAAGGAGGACATGAAAATCATCCATCCATATATGAACATAAAATCCCTCCATAGATACCACTTCATAAGGCACAACTAGATTACCCCCTTGTAGACTAGCACCCCACATTGAAAAATGATATGGGAGAGGAACCATTCACCGCAAGGAAGAATTATACATTGGAGGAACATGACCATGCATATAAAAATGATAAATGAGAATAACCTAGGTCTACATTGAAACATGATAAAAATGCCAAACCTAGGTCCGCCTAACACAATTATTTCAAAACAGTACCCTCTCCCACATCACAACATGCTACTTAGAGGGGAACCCGTCTTGAATAAAATCCTAATATGTGAAATGGGGAATCCTAGTGTGTTCAAATCACCCAAACCCATAACTCAATTCCATCATATCATCGAGCCCCATATTGGCCCCTATGAGAACTGATATAGTGGAATCGATCGAAGGATTATTTAGCATCCACCTAACGTGTATGATGTAATAATCAGAAACATCCACATTCCCCCTTGAGTCTTAATACACATTGTAAGTATATTCTTGTGTGTAACATCTCTAAAAGGGGGACTCTTAAAAAAATTGAGTCAACATTTCGATGTTAATGAGAGTTCTAACCTTAGTGTGGCTCATGTGAGCCTCCCAATAGTGAACAAGGAATAACAGTCCTGGTTTTTACTTTATTTTAGATTGATATATAGTAAATACAAAATATAACTGCCCAAGGACTGTAATATTTTACTATTGTTGGAATGATGGAATAAAAATCTTTTATCCTGGTGAAATATTTTCATACTATTCCGTAAAAATCTCCATTATTAGTACTTCAACATAAACCCATTCTTCATAACCATGGGAATGGAATATAAGAATGGGTTGATATCATATGATTAGTAAAGGTAAATAAAGGAAATGTGTAAGAATGATAAGAAAAAATGGTATGGAACATGAGGGTAACATTTGAAGACTGCACATTATATATTTGAGATCATAATAAAGACCTGAAGTTCATAAGTCATGAATCATAAAACAATTAAGAGAATAATTATTTAAATCATAACATATGAATAAGACATGGAATTTGTGGCATGAGCATTTGTTTTTATTATTTTTAACATGTATAATTATAAAAACGTTCACACATTTTGTTAAAGACATGAAATCTGGCCCCCACATCAAATACTGACATGCACCCCGGTCCATGCAGAAAATTTTGAACACATAATAAGGTTCACTCATAACATTTAAAGAATGTAGTCTAATTTGTATATAAACTTATGGACATATAACTAGGTGCATGAAAATAATTGTGATTACGTAATTTGGTTCATTAAAAACATTTATACACATGTTTTATCCATCATTGACCAATTCATTGGAAGGAAATACATGTCCTGCACATCACTTGTTAAAATCATACATAAATCATAAAAAAACATTAATCATATCCCAAATCATTAAAATATATGGGTTTCATAAACATCAAGTCATAACCCATGAAATGAAATGGGTATCATTAACATTTCATCTCATCATAACCAATGTAAAATGGATAGTTTTCATAACCATTTCATCAAATCATAACCATGAAAGCATGCAGGATTCATAAGCATATAAACCATGAATGGGAAATGGATTCTATAAATAAATAACCTATAAAAGGGAAACATTCTTCACAAAGACCATGAAATTAATAATAACCCTTTCATAGAATGAATAGGAATGTATCCATTAGATAATTTCCTAGAAGGGAATGAGTAACATCAATGGATTCCATCTAATATGTAAAATTATTTTTAAATATCATACAAAAATTTTCCTGAGGAAAATATTTTTTTTTATGAAATAAGATTTTTAATACATAAAACAATTTGAAAAAAATTGTAAAAAAATTGAAATATTAAAAGAAGACTTGAAAGCATTTTGAAAACCATTTTCCTTAAAAACATATAAAATATTATTTAAATTTTTTTTAAAAACCTATTCTTTGAATGCACTTTGACTAATTAGAATGAAACCATGAAAATCTTGTGAAACCCATTTCATTGAAAATTAATTGAAAACTTATATATACGGCATAAAAACATTTTGAAAAAATATTCTCTCAAAAGTAATTGTAAAATTATTATCATAAAACGTTTCCATTTAAAATTGAAAATTAAGCTTCAATTAATTGAAAACATGTAAATCTATACATGTCATAATAGGTAAATAGAATATTCATGTTTCACTATAAAAAGCATTGAAAAATGTCTCATTCATAAAGATATAGGAAGATTCCAATGATGATTTTGGTAAAATAAGAAGAGGTTAATATTTTATTTTAAATATTATTATATAATGTTATAATATTTTTGGAAATAATTTTTATAAAACATGGTTCTAAAGGAACAATGATTTCTGACCGAATAGAAGGTAATGACAGGTTTTCTTAAAAAACATTATTAATAACCATTTTTTCCTTAGAATATAAAATTTTACCAATAAATGAATTTATCAATACTAAGCTGAGTATACTAAAATACATGAATTGTTATTAGAGATGGACCATAATATTTCATCAAAGGAAACATAAACATTAATAACCATGAAAAGCGATGAGATTGTTTTAATAAACTCTTACCACTTGGTAATGTTTAAACATAATCCCCATGTAAGAAATCGAAGTTACGTGAAGCATAAAATATAATTAATGTAATGATTAATTGTATATAATATTTCAAATTCAGTATATACACCTCTTGGAATAATATAGGTGCCAAACATGACATCTGTGATAAAGAAAAAAAATTGAGAAAAAACTACATTACCAATTTAGTAACTTTATAAACATTAAACTAATGATGTAATGATCATAAAATTGATATTTAAATACAAATAAATATATGTATTATATGAATTTAATTCATCCATTTTTATTATACAATGAATTCAAAAAGAATGGGTGGGGAATAAACATGTATCACATAGAAATGAAAAGTGAGATAAAATTCCCTTACCTTGTGTATTGACTATCATATAACATGTTAACAATTGTTGTATACTATCTATGAATTTATTATAAATATTTTAAACAATCAAATTATTATGTATAATACCATTTATGGAATGATTATTACCTTATATTACCCTCTTTTTAATAATCTTTTGATAAGGTTTCACTTCTGGTAATATCCACTTTTTTCATTGCATGTGTCTTAATTTGTTATATCTTTAGTCCTTATAATTACATCACAATTATAAAATGAAAAAAATTTAAAAAATTTAATTTATATTCATTTAATTTTTAATTTAACAATCTATTGAGTTCAAATTTACGAAGTGGGATACACTTTTCATGGAGACGGTAATCTGTACATATGCATAAACATTATTTCTATTTTTATTTTCCTCCAAATCAAAATGAAGATATTTCGATATATGTATATATTTATATAATATCATTAATTTATAATTATAATGATATATATACCATATAATTTTACTAAACCCATCCTTAATAAATTTCATGTAGTGTGTGAATGAATCACATCACTATGAGGGGGCCGTATTCCACACTTCCTTAAATGAAATTATTGTATTTACAGAAAATGGTATGTAAAATAATATGTGATGTGAAAGTAATAGATAAGAATTAAAAAATAATAAAAATAATAAATTACATATAAAAACAATTTTTTCATCATAATGTCCTCCATGAGAGATAGTAAAGGAAAAATGACAAATCATTGTATTTTGTGGCTGTGGTTTTCCACACATATAAACATCATGTTCTTTCCCATTATATGGACGTGTATATATATGTATGTTTAGACATTAGAATAAAAAATCCTATTATATTTATGATACTAGTTTTTTATACTATCATGGAATAAAGAGAGTGGACGGGTGAAGAAGGAAAATAAATGAAAGGAACTGGAGAGAAGGCATTACCTACTAATCGGGTAACTACTATTGTTTTGAGCCAAAAGGATTCCTCAGAAGGATTTAATCCCAATTATAGGCTTCTAGGATAAGTTTAGGAATGTTGGGAGCATATTTTACTAGCTTTTGGGTGAGTAAAGGGGCTTGAGTGGTGTGAGGAAGGGGAATAGTTCTCACATTTTTATAGTGGAGGGGGATTGACACTCTTTTAAATACCAAAATGTATTAAATAATGGGAGGAATATTTTACATAATGTAATTAAAAAATAAAAAACTAATGGCATAATTTGATATTATTGTCTAACCAAATTTACACCACAAAAAATATGTTCATTTTAACGATTTGGTTCCTTAACTTCAATGATTCCCCAATTTTATTATTTTGGTTTTTATTAAAGAATCTAGTTTTCTAACCTATGTAATTTTACCATTATTAATAAAATAATTTTATATTCATTATATTATATAGATCCAAAAAATTAGAAATATTATATGAAATTTAAAAAATAAAAAAATCTTGTTCTTTGAAAATTAAATTTAAAATTTAGTTCATGTGACGCGCAGAGCATATATTTTACCAGATGATCAGAAACAATGTATTTAAAATCTTTGGGAAAATATGTTAAATATAAATGATCAATTTTTCTATTAACAGACCATATATAATATTTTTTAACCCCTACAAATAACTTGGCATAATTTAGTATTTAATTAATTTTTAATCATTTATTCAAATATCATTTATTAAAAATATAAATAATATCAATTTTGACATAATTTATTTTTTATTTTAAAATATAAAAATTATTTTGGAATATAAATAAATTAGGTTCATATATTTTTAAACTGATAAAATAATCTTCCAAAAAAATTAAAGATTATAACTCAATCAATTAACCTCTCTTTTAACATTTAAAGTATCATTTATTTTTGTAAATTATAATATAAATAATCACAACATTGGAATTTATTTTTCATATTATGTTACAAAATCATATAAAAATAATAATTTTCATAATATTATTATAAAAATAACCCATTTATATTAATGATGGGCCTTTATAAATGAAAATATGATGTTTTTTACATATTTCATGGTTTCATTGTTATTAAAGGTACAGATAGATCCATTTTTTTCTTCATTACTTTATATAACTTTTTATATAGGGAACATCCATTTAATATTATCCTAATAAACCATGAAATTCAAACAAATAACTTATATGGTTGAATTATTGAAATAAAATGGTTTTTGAATAAGTGTCTAGTTCAATTATTCTTTATGATTAAGGTTCAGTCCCGAAATAAGTATAAGGCCCCATCCTTAAAACTTACTTAATCTTGAGTTATTACAAGATTACTCATTGATGATATTTTCAGGTTTAGAGTTTTAGAGAATTAGATCATAAAACATGCATTACATTCCACATTTAAACAAAGTGGTTACATAAAAGATAGTATTCATTTTTCCCATCAACAGAAACATATTTAAAATAAAACATGGACTCTTTCTTGACACTTCCTTGACACTATCATCATATCGTGTACCTTTCCCTTGACCTGTGAAAAAACATTTCAAAAACATGGGATGAGCATAAAAAGCTCAGTAAGGGATATAAAAATATAGAAAGGAAATATGAGTACATGTATACATAAGAATCAGAGAAATCATACATTACCCATAAAACATAAGCACTTTAACATTCCTCGTCAAATCATGAATAAATCATAGAAATTGTAATATATAAAGGTAACTTGAGGTATTCATAACATTCTTACGTATGGAGTAACCCTCTTGGTTACGTTTGGAATTCCCATCACAGTATATTCCCTAAATCTCTTCGGAGAAACCTTAACGTTTAACTCCTTCATGTTACCCAATGCATTGGAGAGCTATATCGGGCTCACCCGACCTTAGTTTATCATGGAACCACCCATCTTCATAACAATTCCCAAGAACCAGAACATAATCGTATCACATAAAACATGCATAAAGGAAATATAACATTTCCACCTTTCAATCACAAGATATCAATACCATACATTGATATAATAAAAACATTATGAAAACCATTTCCAATACCAAAATAAAAGAAAAGTAAAACATGGTATTTATTTTTCATTTTAAAAAAAATGTTATGGCTTGTAGAGGAAGCCGAAACTCAAATAATGTTCATGGCGGCGGAGAAGTCATTGTCGCCGCATACGTACGAACAAAAATATTCCCTTTTTTCATTTAGTAAATTCTTTGTATAAAAAATATTCCTTTTGAATAAACGTAAAAGTCAAAGGGGTTTATACACCATATAAAATAATGTTGTCTATAAAACATAATATGCCTCAATGAAAGGAGAATGAGACGAAGTCCCTTACAAAGACTGTATCCTTGGATTAAGGATAAATCAATTACATAATTATGTGTGACAAAAGAATACACCAAATATAAGTGGATATTATGTTTAAAACAATCAGAGGTCATTCACACATATTCATAGAACGACATATTCAAGGTGTAAATTTTATCCCAAAGAATCAAAATTGGGTTAAGAAGTTCCCTTGCAAAAATTCGACAGCCTAACGATGTCACTTCAAAATTCAGAAAATGAGTTGATGAGAGATAAAAAGGGTATCTCATAACTTGGACATAAAATTTACATCAATAAGTATATATAAGAACATATCCCAACATTACAATATGTAAATTAAAAGACCCAACAAAAGAAGTCTTTTAAAAAGAGGAGGGTGAAAGGTTCCCTTACTGACTTGGGTATCTTTTGAAACATACACCCCATGAAAGAAGGACAATACAAAATTGATGTAAATTCTCATAAAAAAAGTATATTACACAAATAGTAGAATAATTGGCAGTACATATACCACCCAAATGAAATGGTTTCATATGTAGCATAAATCTCATGGGAATAAAAGTGAGATGAAAAATCCCATACGAAAGCTCGACAGGCTAACGGAGCCACTTAAAATATCCAAAAATGGATTGATGAGATAAAATAGGGTCTCTAATCATATTAACAAAAAATTTAAATCATGGTTAATATAAAAGAACATCCACCAACATAACAAATAAGTGCTTAAAAGAAGTGACATAAAGGAGAGTACTTAAAAAAGGAGAGAGGTTGGATCACTTACGAAAATTGGGAGCCTAACGGTGCCAATAAAAACTTCCAAAATGGATTGATGAGATAAAATAGGGTCTATCATCATATGAACATAAAAATTATAGTAAGAGTAATATAAAATAACATCCCAATCATAAGAAATATTATCTTAAAAGGAATGACATAAAAGAATGTACTTAAAAAGAAAGAGAGGGGTAGGATCCCTTACCTCGAGTCCGACTTGACTCGATCGTTCTTTATCCTCATAAATAATAAACTTGAGTTAATTTATACTTTCTTAAGAACCTTTTAAAATTTAATTATTCCTTTTATATCACTTAATACCATGTTATGAACACTATGTAATTATTTTAGTTAATAATGGTCGTTTTGTCGATCATTGCTACTTGAGTCAAAAATAAACTCTTTATAATTATATGTTTGTTCATGGGGTAAAATATCCATTATATACAGAATTATATTCATTAAGTGGATATCAGATATATCATATATATCCATTATATACATGCATTTATAATATTACATAACATTTAGAGGTAAGAAATGAAATGCACCGTTCATGGAGACGGTAAGTCGTACGTACACATGAACGCACAATCCATTTATATTTCATATTTAATGGAATTAAAACATAATGATACATAATAGTATTATAATTCCAGTATGGTATCATATATAATATCATTAAATCTATCCTTTATACGTACCACATATGGTATTAACGAATCAAATCACTTTGAGGGGCGGTAGTCTGCACTTCCTAAAATGACGATATCGCGTTTACCCATAATGGAATCCAAAAAGTTATGTCATAAATGAAATATAAAGAAGATAAAGTAAAACATAAACATATTATATATAATATATAAATATATTGACATCATAATGTCCACCTTTGAAAGTGTTTAAATAATATTTTACAATCATCGTTTCGTGAGGTAGAAATTCACCATCCACATAAACAGTATGTTCTTTAACCATTAGATGTATGTGTGTGTAAGTGTAGCTCCAATCCATATTATAAAAACATCCTAGTATATTTAATATACTGTTTATTTTATAAAATAAATGAAAAAAAGTGTTTAGGGGGATGGAGAAGCAAAATAACACAAAAGAACACAAGTGAAGACATTAACTTAAAATCGGGTAACTCCCTTTGGTTTGAACCAAAAAGGTATCTTGAAGAACTTTTTGCATTGGGTAAGGATTCTAGGATGAGGAGAGGGATGTGGAGAGAAAAAAGGATCAGATATTGGATGAGAAAAAGGATTTAGAGGTGTGTGTAAGGAGGTAGAGGTGGGGGCCATTTATAAGAGGAGAGGTGGGGCACTCTTGGAAAAGTATAAAATGTTACTTTATTTTCAAATGAGTTTCGAATTTTAAAGGTCTCACGTTGATTTATTTCGCTGATAAGGTTATAATAGTTATAAATCCATCCATAAAATAGGTGTTTGACATGTGTAGGTCTTATAATTTACATTATCTTTTCATTTTATTTAAATCGTTAAATAATGAGGTAATCGCTGCATCATCATGATGTCATAAATAATTTAATTTATTTAATGTATATAAAAATAATAAGAAAATAATATGATGTATGAAATATTTTTATATTTACAATGAATATTTATAGTCAAAAATCTGACTTTTATAACCCCATGTAAAAATTGTTTTAGTAAAACAATACATGTTTGTGTCATTTTTAATTTTACTTTAAATAAAAGGCATTAATGTCATTATCTTACCCAAGTGGATTCATGGGGTCCCAAAAATCGACCAATGGGTTTTATTTTTCGGCCATGACTCATAAAATAGGGTTAGGACATGTGTCAAGATATTTTCATTTTATTATAATATCATTTTTACATTAAATCACACTAATTACCTTTAATCGCGATTAATAAAACTTAAAAGTTACTTTTCATCAAAAATTATTTTCATCCCATTGAACCAAATTTTACATAATAATAATGAAAATAATTAATATTGGATTTTTGAAATTCAAATCACAGAATAGGTAAAGTTCCATTTAAACGAATATCGGTTTTTGTAACTACCACTTTGTGGTTTCACTATTCATCAAAAATTAAGGTTTTTAGGAAAAATACCAGAAATTCACTCTAAGCTATATTTGATATTCCAAATCAAAAAATGATTTCTATTTTACCAAATTCATAACATTTAAGTTGTATTAATTAATTTTATAATTAAATCCCGTTGTCAAATCAAATAACATGTTTTTATGAAACAATATCTATCAAAAGATTGACACTCGTTTATGTCCAATCTCAAACTGATATTAATTCCAATGTGCAACATTGGATTAAATGGTAAAAATATATTCTAATTTCACTTTAAAACTATTTCAAAAGGAAATATAATCATATAAATAAATTATATTAAAAAGTGGTTTTGAATTAAAATACAACATTTTTCACTATTCATTAAAAATGAACTTTATCGGAAAAATACCAAAAATTTACACAAAGTAAATTTTGATGTCCCGATTCTAAAAAAAGAATTTTATTTTGTCAAATATAACACATAAAAGTGTCAAAAAGTGAATTTCAAATAGTTTTTCCATCAAAAGGTGGTTAATCAACCTTTTAAAGAATATTATAATGTTTGCGCTTAAAATTGGATTCATTCACATTTTTAATCCTATAACATTTATTGTAAAAAGTAAAAATATTTGAAAAACATATATAATCATTTTGTAGTTAGTTCTATTCATTACCTTCATTACAACAGCTAGGTGTTAACAACCATTTAAAATAATATTATTTTATTATTATAGTGCAATGTAAGATTTCAAAGGAACTCGTTGTTGCGTATTGGGTAAGCCATCAAGCATAGTGTTCCCTTTTAAATTAATATTAACATTTTATTCACAAATAGGGATAAATATAAAAATGTCATATTCTTTATTTACAGAGGGTGTTACAATAAGTGTAATCTTACCTTAATCATTGTGATTAATTATAATCACATTAACTAATTTTTTTGTTAAAATTGACGTTGTTCTTATTATACTAATAATATCATCATTTTATATTAATATCGATTAGGTTAAAAAAAATACATGCCCAATGATGATAATAGGTTAGTGTCTTTGGAAACATGGAAAAAATCATATATCATTTTGAAAGATCATCAACATATCCCATAAAGATATCTAACTTCATGACTTCTACCTAAAACATTCTTTATAAATTGGGGAAAGAAAACATAATAAAGTGGTGATCTCATATGATCAATAAAAAAATAAATGAAATGTGTAATAAAAGCATGAATGTAGGGTATGTAACTTAAGAATAACATTTCAAGATCATACCCAGCATATTGGAGATCATAATAAGATTTGAATTTCATAAGACAAAGATCATAATAGATTTAATTTAATAAGTCATGAAATAATAACATTCTAATAAGACATAGAATTTATGGCATGAATTTGTTTTATAATGTCGTGAACTTTTATAATTATAAACACGTTCACAAATTTTGTTAAAGAAATAAAATCAGTCCCCCACATCAAATTATGGACACTGAATAAGGTCCATGAAGAAACCATTTAACACCTAATAAGGTTCACTAATAATATTGTGAACACATAATAAGGTTCTCACATAAACATATAAGCATGAAACTAAGTCCTTGCATAAAATTTTGAACTTTTAATCAGGTTTGTGCATAATATTTATACTCATGAGTCATCCATCATTACCCAAAACATTAGAGGGTGATATAGGTCCCAACAATTACATAATAAAACCATATATACATGTTCCAGAAAAACATTAATCTAATCATGAACCATGAAATGAAATGGGTTTTATAAACATAAAATCATAACCCATGAAATTAAATCAGTAACTTTTACATTTCATTAAATCATAACCTATGGAAAACAGACATGATTAATAACCATTTAATCAAATAATAACTCATGAAAAGAATTGGTTTTCATAAACATATACCTTATGAAAGATAAATTAATTTCATAAAAATATAACCTGTCAAAGAGAAAAGAGATTAATACAGACTATTGAATTAAGATTAACCCATTCATAGAAATAGTATGAATGAAATAGTAAAACCATTTCCTAGAATGTAATGAGTAAAATCAAATTATTCATTCTAAGATGGAAGATATTTTTGAAATGTCATTAAGAAATTATTTTTGATAAAAATATCCTTTCTTCTTTGAAAAACTATTTTTAATATATAAAAAAATTTGAAAATATTTTTCGTAGAAAATACATAGAAACATATAATGAATAATTGAAAACTTTTTGAAAAAGTTTTCCCATAAATACATATAAAGTAAGAATCAACACATTTTTTAAACTATTTACTATTAATACACTTTAAAAACCTATAAATAAACCAATATAATTCTTTGAAAACCATTTCTCCAAAAAATACCTTGAAAACATTTAAACAGGTCTTGAAAATATTTAGAAAAAAATCTCTTGAAATTTACTTTGAAAAATATTTTCTTTAAAATTAAAAATTTACATATGAAAATTATGCTTTATATAAGTGACAGTGACTAAATCCAAACATGCCATGTCAGGCAAAAAGGACATTCCTTTTGCATGAAAAAAGGTTATAATAGTGAATTGTTTAGAAAGAGAAAATATGATTCCATTATAGGGATTGGAAAAACACAAAAACTGTAATAAATTATTTTAAATAATATAGGATAACTGTATAATATTATTGGAAATAATTTTCATAAAATATGGCTAAGAGGAAACATATATTCCCATATAAAGTTAACATATTTTCGAGATTTCATAAAAATAATTTATTAATTATCTTATGTACCAAATAGTAAAAAAAATTAATAATACATGAATTTACAACCAATAACCAGAGGACAAGAAGGGTAAAAAATGTTCTTGAGAGATGGATCAGTATATTTCATCAAAGGAACCATAAACCTAAATAATCTTTGAGAGGGGTGGTATTATTTCAATAAACTCATTCCACTTAGTTACATTGAACCATAATACCAATGTAAGAAAAAGAAATTAAATGAATCCAAAAATATAATTTAAATAGTGATATCCATATAATAAAATTTCAATTACAATATATAAAATTCATGGAAAAATATAGGTGTTTAATAAGTCATGTGTCTCAAATAAGGAAAATTGGGAAAAAATTACTTTACCGATTTGGTAACTATTGATACATAAAAATAGTGATATAAATATCATAAAGTGGATAATTAAATAAACATAAATTAATTTATATTAATTATATAATTAATCCATGGGTAGTATAGACACCACTCAAATATAATGGGTGGTTAATAAAGAATGTATCTCACAGAATTGAAAAGTTAGAAGAATTCTCATTTCCATGTGTCTTGACTCTCGTCGTACACATTCAAAACACCTATGTAATAAATATAAATTTAATTTAAATAAGTTTAAGAAAAATATTATTATCTCTAATATCATATATGGTTTTACTATGACATTATATTACTTATTTTTAACAAATCTGTGTGATGGTCTCACATCAGGTAATATTTTCTTTGTTCTTCACATGCGTCTTAATTTATTACATATTCAGAGATTATTCTTATATAATTATTCCTGAATGTAAATCATTATATAATAATAATTTATATTCATTATATTTGTATTATAACAATTGATTGTATATAGAATTACAAAATGGAATACACCGTTTATGGAGACGGTAAGTCATACATACGTGAGTACGATGTCTCTGTTTTTATTATAGGTTTGAATGAAAGAATGAAAATGAAATATATGTATATATTTATATAATATAATAATAATATAATAATAATATTATATACATAATATAATTTAACTAGAACCTTCCATAATACATTCTATGTAATATGTGAAGGAATCACATCACTTTTAGGGGGAGGTAGTCAACACTTCTAAAAAAAATTTCATATTTAAACCAAATGTAAGGTAAAAAGAATGTGTGTTGAAAATGTAATATAAAATCTTAAAATCATAATTAATATAATATTTTAAATATATTAACATATGTTTTATCATAATTTCTAAAATAAGTGGTTGTAATGTAAAAAATGAACAATCATAGTTTAGTGAGGTGGTAATTCGTTGTACACATAAACAGTATTTTCATAACCCATTAAATGGAGGTTTGAGTATTTTTAGGATGAAACATTATCATATTAAATAATATTATATTTAAGATCAGTTTTTATTGACACATTCATAGAACAATGACAGTGGAGGTGTAGAGAAGGAAAATAAAATAAAAGTGCTTGGGAGAAGGCGTTACATCTTAATCACGTAACACATTTTTGTTTGTCTGAAAAGGAATCCTTGGAATAAATTCATCCCATGTAGAGGCTTATAAAAGGATTTTACGGCTTTTTTAGATAATTTGAGTATATTCTGGGAGATCTAAGGGGCATGAGTTTTTTGAGGAAGGGGTAGGGTGATTTCTTTTTTATAGTCGAGGGGGAGTGGCAATATCATAAATACCTTAAGTTATTCAATAATTGGATGTTTAATTTACATAATTTCACTAAAAATTGGAAATATATTGGATTAATGTGATTTTATGTTCTAACAGAATATCTACCATAGAAAAATATGTTCATTTTAATAATTTGGTTTCGTACCTTTTATGATTCCCCAATTTTATTATTTTGACTTTTATTAAAGTATTTAGTTTTCTAACCTATGTAATTTATCCATTAAGACTAAAATAAAGTGAGAATTATTATAAAATATAGATATAGTTAATTATAATTATTTTTTGTAATTTAATAAATAGTCATCTCTGGATTTTTAGATATTAATTTTGGTAGCAACCACATGTGACATAAAAAACACAACTTAAACCCAGACTATACTAAGAATGATTTTACAATCAATGGGTCAATATTAGAATTATAATTATTCATATTTTCCATTAATAGTAAATAATTAATAATATTTTACCATTACAAATAACATTTAAGAATATAGAATTTTATTAATTTAAAATCAATTAATAAAATATCATTTATTGTAAAATAACAATAATGTCAATTTTGGAATTAATTAATTTATTTAATATATTAAAATATTTAAATTAAAATGGAATGAAAATAAATTAATCATAAAAATGTTTAATATGATCTATTAATATTATGAAAATAATTAAATACCATAATTCAATCAATTAAGATCTCTTTTTATATTTAAATTACAATTTATTTAGATAATTTTTGACTAAATAATTATTATGTTGGAAGTTCCTAAGAATTTTAAGTAACTAAATCATATATAAAAATTAATAATAAATTATTCATATAACAATAATCCATTTCTATTTAAAAAGGATTTGTATAACCCAAAACATGATGTTTTAAAATATTTCATTTTTTATAAATGTTAATCTTATGGGAAGTTAGATTTTGTCTGTTTCATTTATTTAATCGTTTATATAGGCCATACATTTTTAATAATACCATAATAACCAATAAAATAATAAAAGGATGTGATATGGTTGAATTATTAGATTAAAAATAATTTTGGAAAAGTGCCTTGGTCATTTTGGTCCTTAAGATTAATGTTTAGTCCCTAATTAATCATAATCTTACCTTAATCAATGTGATTAATTTTAATCACAATCTCTAATAATTATTGTAAATATAATAATTTGATATTATTAGAATAAAAATAACATAAAAATTAAATCCATTTAATTCCATTTTTCAAAATTTAAATCACAAAATTGTGAAAATTACAATTAATGCAAATCTCATAGAAGTTGTAAGAAAGTGGGTTTTTAAAGTAAAAACATTCAAAAATACAACAAGTTTTTATATATAATATCAATATAAATACAACTCCAATGAATTAAATTGGATTAATATATTGATAATTGATATATTATGACTTTGAAAAAAATTTGAAATATAATGTTAGAGTATTAATTATTTTAATTAAAATGGTGTTTTAACTAAATTGCAATAAATTTTACTTTTCACTGTAAAATCATGTTTCTCATAAAAATCTCAAAAATTTACCCTATATTAATTTTAAAATTTTGAATAAAAAATGATTTTTATTTTATCATATACAATTTCTATTAGTTTCTAAAATTAATTTTACTGTTTTTTATAGAAGGACATAAATATTATTTTCATTAGGAAAATATAATTTTAAAACATATAATTTCTTTAAAAAAATATATATATTTCATCATAAATATGTTTTATTTATTTTAAATCATTCTAAATATTATATAAAGTGTAATTATTACTATTAATATTACCATGTTTAACATCTAGGTTATAATTATATCATTTAAATAATTATTACAATAAAATAATGTTTCTAAAAACTCAGCGTTTTGTATAACCCATAATAAGTTGGTGTTGTGTGTAGCACAAGAAAATTAGTTTCCATGTGAAAAGAAAATCTTACCTTGTTTAATTAAATGAATTAAGGAAAAAACTTAATTTGAATAAAATTATAAAAATTCACAAATTCTTGGGGTTTTACACTCCTCATTCTATGGGTTGATGGGAACCAATGACCTTTACCTTAAATGAGGGATAGTATCAGAAATTCCTCTATTCTATGAGGATGATAATGGAATCCCTACTGGATTAATTGCATATAGTTTCTTGTAGGAGGTAATACTTCTACTCCTATTCACCATCTTGGGATATGGCAGGATGGGTCACCAGATGTGACTATCCAAGCTACCAGAATAAAAGAGGAGACATGAGCATTAAAATCCCTCTATCTCATTTTTTGGGATCCAATATTTTGCCACTAATGGTCAAAAGTGGTTCAGGTGATCTCCAGTTCCACTTAATCGTCAGGTTTCTCACCTTGAGCATTAATTATATGGGCTTAGAGGCTAGTGGTAATCCTGACATATGCATGGTACCAAATCCAATGCGCATCCATCTTGGTGTGGGACCCAAAATAATGGGCTTTCTCCATATATGTATTCCCAAACCTCTATTCACATGGGCCTCTAATACAATATAATCCCTAAAACCATGCCTTAAACCTCAAATGTACATATTACTAATGAAAAACAACAGATGATATTTCTATAAGATGAATGAATCAACTTATTGAACTATGGGGGCATTGATTCCCAACTCACTAGGATATATATGAATCTAACCAAGGTCCAACACCAATAACCAATTTATCCCAGATACTCTCTAAGACATATTCTTGGTAGGGTAATATCCACCTTCAAGACCACATGCAATACCCATGGACCACCTTAGTATAAGTCCCACACCATCCTTGATAAGGCACCTTTCACCTGGATATGCTTTCCACATGACATTAAATTGCACGGTTCGGTACCTATCACATGAACTTAAAAGGTGATATGTCCTGTTAAGTGGAAATGGACTATGTGGGATCATATTATTATCATGGGGATAAATTGGAATCCCATATTAATGGTTGGATCTTGAAATCCAAGAAACATTCATCTCTATGGATGAAAGTAAGATCCAGGGTGCCCCACCACGTGGCTAAAAGCAACATCATCCTAATAAATGATCAAAGGATATCTAATACATCCAAAAAAGACATCCATTGATAGAATACCTTGGTAAAATAAAATTCCCCAGTCAATGGGAAACATAAGGTACATATAAATGACTCTAAACCCATGATTAATCAAAATTCCTTTTTATTATTTGGTGATTCTCATATACATACTTTAAAATTAATAAAGTATTCACTTACATATAATAAATCTATAAAAGAGTCCCATAATAGGAAATATTTCCCCTAAAATAGTGTGATGATCCCTAATTCCCATCCTAATGACCCATCTTACTTCTTATCTATTATTGGCATGGTTACCCAGTGAATGACTACATCTAGGAAGTAGGTCCTTGAGTCATCTAGGATATAAAAGTATGTAGCTTTTTTCGGATCAATGAAAAAACTCATTGAAGACCATTCAAAGGTGATATACCCAAAATGGGTGATTATATGTAATTTATAAACCTTTATTAAACATTCATGATCCATGATTCTTATATTAGAATCAAAATGGCCAAAACACCATGACTTCTTAACAAAAGGGATGCAATTACCCACAACAGGCCCCTTTCTCGTCCAAAATGGAAGAAGTCCAAATGATACCATCATTTACACATGTGGTAAATAGATTCTAATATGAATAGGTATTATTTTTTGTATTTCTGACATATATTTTAGGAATTGTTTATAGTAAAATATTCAATAGAAAGGCATGCCACCAGTTTTTAAGGACACGCACATTAGCCAGTACAGTGGATGGGTCCTCAACCAAACAGAGGATGCCCTGACCCAAACAATATCATCAATGATGGGTTTCCAATGTGTCGTTCTAAGAGTACCACCATAATTGGACTCTCCCAATGCTAGATGGGGATATACTATTACTACAGTTCATGAATCCTAACAACCCATCCACACAGCGACGGTTGATGGTCCATAACTAGACACACTCGGTAATTGTTTCAATCCATTTCCAGACCCAGATCCAAAAACATGATACACAATTACTCCCTTACCATATGGAGGGTGATGAATGATTATCAAAAAACTTAATAATAGTATCTTATAGGACCCTAACAATGTCCCCTTCTAGTAATCATCATTTTGATCATCACATGACTCATTTTCCTCAACATGCAGAGGATATTTCCATAAAGGATCTTGCTGAAGTCAAACTGACCCAGGTCCTCAAGTCTGCATACATGGGGAATAATTAAAATAATCTAGAAAATGAAATTTATTCCTATGGAAGAATCAAAACATCAAAAGTGTGAGGCATTCTACAAGAATACGTCTATTATTTCTCACTCGTATCATGTACGGTAGAAAAATATGATGGAAAATTAATAGATGGAAATCCCCACTTGAAAATATGAATCCACCAGGTAAATACAGTAGAAAAATATGGGCAACCATATATTACTTCATGCCGTTATTTTTTCCATTATCCAAATATGGAGGAAAATGACAATACAAAAATTCATGTTCTAAAATATGAATCTCTCTATACAAATACTGTAGAAAATAATGGGAAAATATATATTCTTGCTCACTTGTTTCACGACTATATGTTTAATATGATGGAAAATGAGAATACATTTGTCCCTGCTCATTCACCACAAGCATACCAGTAAAATATAGCAGAAACGAACTATAAAAATGTTTATATCCCTCTTCACTCTCATGATGTTCGTTAGTAAAATACGATGGAAATTGAAAAAAATGAAAATACCTACTCAAAAATATGAATCCCTCATGTAAAATATGGTGGAAGATTTTGAGAAGATGTCAATTTATTCTCCTTCATGTCAATCCCATAATGAAAATAATTATGAAAATTACATTTATATCCAAATACATACAGATGCATACACAGACCTTTAGATAAATATTCTAGAAATTGGAGAACATAATCAACCTATAAATGCAAAAAATCCAAGGTAGATTAACATTATTACCCCAACACTAGAATAGGAATATATTACTATTCCCAGCAAGGACATATCGTAACACATTTAAGTAATTACAGATTGTTAGATATCATCAACTTTCCATGTACAACATGAATGATAAGATGTAACCACGGCTATGGGAATTTTAAGGAGTCGATCCCACAAACTCAAATTCTCAAGAGGGGTGATTAATCCACACAATGGGATGGTCACTCAATATTATAAATACATCCCCAATATATCATAGGATGGTCCTCATAAATATTCCGTGATAAATAGATGATAGTGTTGGGAAAAATACTCTTTCCAAATGGGTTACATCTGTTAAACTCAATGGAAACTCTAGGGAATGCATTTATCCCTATAAGAATTCTAGAATATTATAAGCATATCCCGAAAACACCACATGATCCACTTGTACATGCACCCTTAAATGAATGTTGTTAGTTATCACATGAGTCCACATTCACCCTCAAGAGAGTGCCCAAAAATAAATTACTCAAATGTAAACTGGGAAATGAATAGTAGAAAATCAATATTATTCTATTGAAAGACAGACATCTTGAGGCCATAGAAAAATATAACAACACGGGCTCATTATACTATTGATCTATTACTGAATTATGAACTTGGTAGTCTAATTTGATAGGATCCTCTCCAAAATATTACCATTAGATGATCCATATGTTATCAATAATGCACATACCATGAAGTATTTCTTCATGGAAACAAGATGGTCCATCATAAGAGACTATATCCTAATAAGAATCATGGTATCCCTCCTTTTCTCCATCTTATCAAATATATATAATGACCTCACATTATTGTCTTCTTCCATAATGTTCATAAACTGGGTATATGATGTATAAAGTTTTCCTCAAATCTGAAATCATCTAATGACAGTATCCCCACCATGATGGAATTCTATGTGAGGGTCCTCCCCACACTGACACATCATTTTAGAAATAATTTTTTCCCCATGACGAGTCAAATATGATAAATCCCTCATATTTTTAGGGTCATAGAAAGGTGAGGACAGAGATATTATAGACCCTATTAGTGAAAAGAGTCATCATTTCTCCACTTGAAGATTGTCTTGGGAAACAATGATACTTTGAGACATCCCGGGACCCTTCCCATATCATCGAGACCTCAACTATACCCCCCAACATTTGATAAAATTGTCAAGAAACACCCATATTTGGAAATATCATATAGAGGTGTATCTAGAAGAATAACTAAATGATTTGTTTCTCATGAGAAGATAATTGTCCAGGTATGACATTACCATCATGTTTTGGAACTCAACAACTTATCAATATGTCATTCTATATAAATTTTTTTAAGAATGTATAAAAAACATTCATATGAATTTGAAAATATTATCCGCACCTAAAAGAAAAATTATTGAACTAGGATGGGTATGGAGATCATGTCAAAAAATGGTAGTGTTTTTTCAACAAATCGACTTAGATTCCCTTCTATCTAAATGGATAAAATGATAAGTGAAGTGATAATATGATACTTAATTATAATTACTCAATTTATTGAATTAGTTTCACCTTATAATTTTCCACTCCCTTACTAGGGTTCACATCTAGTGGTGGAGGGAAGATGGATATTTATATTTAACCTAATTCCTTGTTAAATATAATCCACTATAAATGTTTTCCGGTAATGTCGTTATCCTATGGAATCTATCAAGAAGAACACTTTCTTGGGAACGGAAGCACGCTCAATAAGAATCTTCCTTGAATAATCCTCAAATAATTTTTTCCCAATGAGATGTTTTCATAAAAAATATACTAAACCACGATATTGATAACATTTAGAAGGATTATCACATAAGGATATCCAATCATCATGTAATTCTAATGACCATGGAAGAAATAAGGTCACATGAGGAATCCATATCATATCCAAATGACACTCAAACAAGGATTCATGAGATCAAGAGAGAATAAATATTACCTTCTTCCACAATACGAGATCAACACTAGCCTCTGGGACTGTATAGGAAGGATGAAAACTAGTCAGGTGTCCTATTATGTCTTGTCTCATTACCTATTTTCCTTATAATGGAGGCTTATGAACATGATTCAAAGATGTTCCCTCCTATTCACCCTTTATAACGAATCTTGATGTGGATTCTAGAATGGAATGGAGAGATCCATCCAAGGGCACATATAACCCACCTATCATTTGACAACTAGTAAGATTACTACAATACATTATGAATATGTAATCATAATGAATTTCAACCCTATATATGCAACCATGAATGATTCAAATGAAGAAGAGTTGTGATAGGGTAGTTCCATCCAAAACATGGTCTACACTGAGAAAAAAACAATGTATGTACTGGGAACAGTAGAATTGCAATAAATTAGGGTACTCCCTCAATAAATCTCATACAACCTCCTAATCACGTATCTAGTGATAATATATTCATGGAATTATAAAATATGGAACCCCATCTCAATTAAGTTGAGATACCAATTATTTTTGATAGATTCACTTAGCAAGATAATGAAATGAAAGAGTTAAGGAGACTGAACAATGAGTTTCTCTAAGGCGGGGTTCCAATCGATGATTCTCTTTAGTAATAGAATCAATGTAAACTTCTAGTAGGTGTAACATAGACACAATGATTCATCCCAGAAATAGAAGAAATTTTTGGACATCTTCATAAGTCGTCACTAAGACCCTCAGTTTACCTAGACCGAATCATGGAAAAATATTATGATTTACCTCCATTAAGGTGAAAACTAGAATTGGTTCAGGAAGTCAATCAAATGATTTCCTTCACTTGATATCTGCCTCAAATGATGGAAGAACTGACATGGCATATCCTTATGGTTTCCACAACGATCCATTATCAGATTCATCCATACATTCATAAAGGGGTTATTGATACCATATAGTCATTAGAAACATTACTGCAAGTTGTGGAGAAGTTGTGTGAACCAGTACAGTCTGGACATTGGCCATACCCTGACTAGATCAGAAACACCCCACCACCTCTAAACCTATGAAGTCCCACGTTTTATGAATTTCAATGACTTAGATGAATCAGAACAACAGGTGACACACTATTCATCCCATTATCATCCGATGATGGGAACTCAAAATCAGCATGAATTATTGAATATCAGAGGCTTCGTGGGAACACTACAAGGGCATGTCATTGTACCGCATACTAGTTTCCATATCCGTAAATAACGATATGGGAGTATCTCAATCAAGAATTCCTTTTTCAAATCACCTCAATTCTGCAAAACACAATAGTTAATGACCATTTGAACTAAAAACAATGTGATAGTGAGAGTGTCTCAAATTTCAATACATGTTTTAAAGGGATGTCCAATTCCCTGAACCAACCACTTCCCCAGGAGGATACGATCCCTCTCTGCATTGATAAATATTGCAATGAACTACAAACACCACTAATTTTGGTGAAATATATTGGATGTTTTTTTGGATTTATCAACTATTTCCAAAATAATGGATGAATACATACAATAGACCATGTTTATTCCATGAATAAATCTAGAAGCCCTGGAGAAAACAACAAGAATGGTGGTGGTGGTGATCCTCACAATTGAACCAACCCTTGAACCTACTCTAGCTCCGAAACCTATATCATATAGTACAGATCCCTTCAGTTAACAATTGAAACACCTACCTCAACATGATGAATAAAGATTGCCTGGGAAAAATTAATTTTACTGGGAAAGGAATAATGTTTACTCCTGAGATGATCATGTCTTTTTCTATTTTATAGGCACTATGGACAATGATTTACTACACTAGCTATAAGAAATGAGGCCTGTCTATGTCGGTCATGAAAACTAACCAGATTATTTCCCATTTAACTGGATATTGGGATACACCATTCATGATTACTTTATCATCAAAAAAATCATAGGGAAAAAGAAATATTTTTAAAAATTAATTATTGGAAATCCACCAACACAAGTTTTATATTTTTCCACCACTACACCTATGGAAGGAGGTGAGTGTGAAGAAGTTTTTAGGAGAATGAGATTTAATTTTGTGCTTTTATTACTCAAATTAAACCTAACCTAACTAATTTTATTATCTAATAATGATCAAAACGACCAACTATTCCCTCAATGACTTCTTCTGCAATAGAGTCGATGTCATAGTCCCCACAAACCTCTAAAATCCATCCTTTCAAAAAGAGTAATTATTGGAAAAAAGGGAAAGATTTTAAAACGATGATCCCACATCATGTACAAGGATGTGTTTGACTCCCTTAGACTTTATAATTTTAGATTTGAAATAATGGGCACTGCCCTGCAAAATGACACCACAAAAAATGATCAATCATGGAAAGTCATAATAAAATTATGAGTTATTATTTTTTTCATTAACGACATTCACTTAATGTATTTCTTATATAATACTGAGTATGGCTATGAATCCGAGTTCCATGCATCCAATTTCTGTACTAGATGAAGAGTCCACATGAGATGAGGATATTGAGGAAGGAATTGACATGGCAATAGATATAAATATACCCACACCCCAGCTCCAATTGTAAATGTTAAAAAATCACGGGGAAGATCCCTTCATTGAGTTAGTTTGGTATATGAAAAACTCAGAAATAGTCCAAAATACACCTGGAACATATTACTCTGGAAGATCAATCCATGGGGAAAATGTGTCAGATCACCCTCTCCCAATTTTCAAACCAATCCAACCCAATATAAAATTTACATGAGTGCCTCCAAATCATGTCTCAATGATCGATCCATATATATATATATATATGTAATAATCATACACCTAATGTTCTTATGAAGGAGAACTTAGATAAGCACTCAGTGAGGATTTCCTAACCCCATATGATTTTGAAACTAAGGTTTTTGTTGCTGAGGACAATCAGA
The DNA here is from genome assembly GCA_963277665.1 of Viscum album. NCBI lineage: Eukaryota > Viridiplantae > Streptophyta > Magnoliopsida > Santalales > Viscaceae > Viscum > Viscum album. The sequence goes on from OY728130.1 coordinate 108,155,547, forward strand.
TATAGAACTATCTTATGGAATGCCACATGGATATCTCCATGATAGAAAAAGGCAAATATGCTTTTATACATGGACATATTATACACTTGCATGTACCCAGTTGTATAAAGGTTGTCGATTTCGAAAACATTTTTTACAATGAATCAAGAGTTTATCTCATTCCAATACGAACACATTATTGGATGGGATACAATAAGGATAAACTAAGTCCTTCCACTATAACACTACTAGGCTATGCTAAAATTTAGAAGAATCCATTGGGCTAAATCAAGATCATGTCTCATTTTTTAGGCCTCATAGCTAACTCATAGTTCATTGTGGTTTGGCAGAACATGATCTTTAACATCTTTCTATGAAAACCTTGTTTGAATCAAAAAATTAAAATCTCATAATCATACAATCAATGCATCATGGACTATAGTAATGAAAAAACACAAATATTGTATACTGATAATTCCATGTCCAAATCCTAATAATCACATTACATTGATGTAAGACTCTATTAATGAAAAAAGAAACAACCCCATGTTGTTTGTTTTCCTTGGGTCACCGCCCTAAATAGTCTGGAAATGATCCTGGATTACCCCTTAATATATCTTAGCGAAGAGTATGTCTTTACCAACAACCAGGTCAAGTAAATGTGATTAAATACAAAAAAAATATTTATCAATTTGAATGGTTTTAGCAATGAACATTGAGTCCAGATGTGTGGAAATGAATTATCACTCCTAAGAAAGTTGTAAAATATCGTATGAAAATTTATTCATTATATCCTAAGAGACCTTGAAAATCATTGCATCCCCAGCTAATGAATAAGGGGTTGTCTAGTTACCCAATGAGGATGAAGACACTCTTTATTCTTCTCCCACTCTATCATATCAATAGTGTCTAAGAAATCCATTATTTTTAACTAGTTCAGAGGAATATGTATATTTATATTTCCATGATTGCAGATCCTCCCACAAACCAATAGAACATACCCCAAATAAATCTTTTTTATTGGAAAAACATGAATAATATGATGAGGAGGAAGATGAGGAGGATGATGATATTGAGGACTCCCATACACCAATTTAGGAGGGAATCTGTACCACTATTTATGACTTATAGAAATAAATATGGTAATGTAAGAACGCACACCAGCAACCTTGATTAGTGAAACAATATCCACCAAGGATATAGAGTTATATACTACTTCTCAGAAGAAAAATCATGATTTATTCTCTTAGAATTACATGGAAATTCCAATACTCAATCCTGAGGTGTCCACTCACCACCCCAACCTTCCAGAGAAACATTTGAACCACAATGAACCCTCCTGAAGGTCGCACCTAACTCATGAAACCAAAATTGAGGTTGATCTTGACAAGATTGTTAAATCCATCTTCATTCGGTAGGTTCAATATCTCCAATGGGTGGCCAATATCATCCTCATCAAGTATAGGAATGGTAAAATCAAAGTCTACATCGACCCTAGGGAACTCAACCAGAACTTCTAATGGAATTATTTAATATTCCTGATCATGGACTTAATTATCGATTGAATAGATGGATATCATTCTATGTCTTCGTCGATGGATATTCAAGATATATTACAATTTTAATGGCCTAAGTGGATTACTAATCAACTAAATTTAGGGGCCCCAGGGAGTTTATTGATATCATGCAATTCCCCTTTCGTTAAAGAATGTCAATTCCACATATTAGTGTGTAATGTATCGACTCTTCAAACAAATCTTAGTGAAGATCATTTAAGGTCATTGTAATGATATGGGGGTCAAATAATGACAATAATCTGACCACATAGAGTATCATAAAACCATCTTCAATGAATTGCAGCAGAGCCTAAAAATAATGACCTCAAAATGATATTTTGATATTGCCTCAGGAACATTTATCATCCTCTTAGTATTATATCTTGTCATTGAAGTAGACCCTAAGAAGAAAAAGTTTATGATTTTCATGTCCCCACTTTATAACAAAATAGAGTTGGGAGGACACCAAGGACACATATCCTACATCTGGATCTTCATTATGAACCATACACAAAAATGTATTTCCATCTCTAAGTTGATGAAAATGGGGGGTTTCATAACAATGGACCTATGATTATATTGGATAATTATATAGTATGATGGAGAATATCTGAGTTATAGTCTTGATGCATCTAATCATAGAAAGACCAAATAAATTTCTGTTACAGCCATAGAGAAAAACTATTGTCCTTATTTATGAAAAATAATGCATCTGTAGTTAAAAGTACCTCTACTTAATCAGTTGAACCATGATATATTTTGATAATCCTTATTAGAATATCAATAAGAGCTACCTAGAGTTAATATTTACAGTCCAAAAATTGATGCACTACATGAAACATCATGAGGTCTATTTGGCATCTCATAATTACCCCCTCAATTATGTTCTCAATCGTCTGATATTAACCAGGAATATATCACTGTGGGAATTTATCCTAAAATTATTTTAAATTCAGGTCATGCCGCAGAATGTTGTCAAAGGATAGACATTATCATATTTCATGGTCGATCCTCCTCAGATTAAATGACTTCGTTATATACAGAACTACATGATTAAGTGTTTTTATCTATTCAAGAGGCCCGCATGTATGGGAAATATATTTTGATGAATGATCTAGAAGCATGATATGAAATTGTATGGAGGAACCCCAATATCAAAATAGCGGCAATAGAAGTCAATATCATATCTCTTGCAAAGGTAGTCCAACATTACACCTTTTTACTTTTTGAAGGGTGCATGAACAATGAAGCAGAATATCAGGTAATCAATAAAGGTCTAGAGTAGACACTTTACATACATGTTAAGCACTAGATGATAAAAGGATAATTTTAACTAGTCATATAGAATATCAATGTATATTATGCAATAAAAAATAAGATTTAATCATTGTGATATCCGCAACCAATGACTAATGCGGGAATTCCACTTATAGATGATAATCTATCATGTCACATGATCATAAAATCCTTAGGAAGATTCACTTTAATATGTATCAATGGATTTATCCAATAAGGACAATGATGAAATAGTCATAATAATTACACAGCACCAGATGGTCTCACCTCTCATTCAAGCTAACATGGAAGAGATCGATGAGATTAATCCCATCGAAAACTATATGGTCCTACATATCGATTGATGACACCCAATGTGGACTACCTTTATAATGGATACTTCCCTCTTAACAACGTTGGGTGAGGGAAAATCTAAAGTAAGAATTTATCTTTTTTTAATATGATGACACAAATCATAATAAGGTACTCTATAAATGGATTCTTGATGAGTCCTTCTCAAGTGAATTGATGGAGATGATACAACTTCAATTCTGAAGGTATTATACAATGAAGCCAGTGGCCCTAAGTAGTCATGACTCGTTATTTCTTACCAAATATGAAGTCTTGTGTACTAGTGGTCCACTACAATGTAGGACTACACTAAATTCAGTAAAAAATTACATTACATTCAAGTTCACACCAACATAACTCACCATCCCTTGGAGTTATTACACACTTACATTTACTGTTGGCCTTTTTACATATGGTGAATTGATGTCATGACACCATAACCTCCCTCTATTTCCAATAAATTCTTGTACATTTTTAATATAGCAGGAATCATCTCTAAGTGAGATGAATCTATAACTGCCAAATAATTATGGTAAAGGAACATTTTTAGGTTCATTAAATCTATAATCATCAATAGATTTAGTTTCCATCATAAAATAATGAGGGAAAGTGGAACTAATATCTACTATGATATATTGGAGAAGATATATCAGATGTATGACATCATGTCTCACTATTCATATCTATACTATGCAGTGACTAATAGATAGATAAATCTATTAAATAGTACCATATAAAATATAATCAAAAATATTATAGATTAGAATAAAATTCATGGTTTGATAATCTCATAAATTCACTGTGGGATTACCAGAAAATGAATTACACTTCCACACAGGCAAACCCACATTCATTAGTATATGGGATAAATGTGGTCTTTCCCATCGATGTTTGATTCTCTAGCTATAGAATGAAATATGTGATCAATAATCCATTGAGGATCAATCCTGAAAATTGATGGATGAATTCATGATATTGGGCTAGAAAACATTACATACCTTATATTATTTGTAAGTCCACCAAAATCAAATAACGTGCGTCTCTAACAAAATGGGTTTTCACAGATATTTCATTAAAGGATGGATGGGGTTGGTCCTCAAGAATATGATGATACCTAGATATAAACCTGTAATGTTGGATCTGAAATGGATGTGATCATATTCCATACATATGTTCTACTCCAATAAAGATTATTCTCTTATTTTGATGAATGGAATGCTCACCATGTCTTCCACAAATAAAAGGATCCTAAAAAAGTATTTTCTATAGTCCCAAGACACAATAATCCATATCACATGATGATAAACCTCAAGAAAAAACATCCAGGTCACATGATATTAATCCATATGGTACATGGAAATAACTTCATGATGTTAAACTACATAATATGCCTTTGTCACAAGACCTTCAAAACAGGGGAATGACACCATTTTACAAGATGTAATAAAACAAACTGAATGAAATCAACTTCCTCACAACATGATGTTAAATTTAATGGGGATATGTGTTTCAATCAAAGATTCTCCGAACATGAGTTATATATATGTGGGAGAAAAATAAAATTATTATATCCCAACATGAGAGTCAAGTCATTATAGAGAGTATCTTTCTCAATACCACAGTGTGGATTGATTAAAATCATCATATGATATGATTTTAAATATAGACCTCTTAAGTTATCCCCTTCAAAAAATTTACCTCCATTCATAAGAGGTATTCGTTTGGCCTCAAGAAATATTTTCACATTGGAATTATGTTTTTTTCTAGTTAAAAAAGCATCCTTCCCATAACTACATGACAAAATCAACCTAATGTAATGAAATTAAATAGCCTTGTTACATTTTACATGACTCAATACAATAAATGCAATGACACCAATGTCCTCGATTCATGATTTTATTCTAGGAAACATAACAATGTACACACAATAGATGAAATTTCACCTTGAATTAGTCATCTACCCAGCCGTGTACAAGAACTATGTATGAATTAATCCCATTAAAAATGATATGAAACATCAATTGGGATTTACATCACGGTCCTACCACCCCAAATATTAAAAAATACCCCCTCCTTGAATATGGTCCAGTCCTATGATGGTTTCATTCCATCAAGAACAATGCTTTCCTTGATTCCTACCCTTTGAAGATACATAGTGACATGTGGATATCTATTCTTGCGCCCAACCATGATGATATTTCATTCAAATAAGTCGACCATCATCTCTACTAAAAGAAATTAAACTATAGGGGTCATCAAGAACAACATGTGTCTGGATTATCATTTTTGTGGGATACATAGTAATACTAATACCTCATGTCTTTGGTCCGACCATGAAATAAAATAAATGTCGCTTCCCCTACATACAAAAAAAATCAATGCAGGGAATCCAAAGAAGGTCTTATTTATAGTTCCATTTCATGAATTGTGCACTTTCCTTATACATGAGCTAGATTTTTGTTGGAAAACATGCTAAGAACTTTGTGCTTCATGATTCTTATTTAAATGAGACACATAGTGTTGTCCAGACAATATGTCTTTATCCTAGCCATTAAATATGGGATAATTACCCACTTCATATAAGATAGATGTGGGAATAGAGTTACCACTAAAAACTACATGTTTCTTGATTCCATCTCACATATGATACATAGAAAGTCTTGATTCTCTAATTTTGAGTCCATCTAAAACATCCCTCTTTATTCTCATTGGGTCACCTTTGGGCTCATTTCTTGATGTTAAATAGCATGGGGTCTCAGATCTATGTGTTGCTTGGTTACATCCATTATAGGATATATAATGTCACTTGGGTCTACAACCTCTACTACAGCTACAACAATCCAAATGATCAAAAGGAAAAACACCCACATCCCATTGTACGGTTTAGACCTCTATAGGGATCCAGTTTAAGAACTAAAAACATATTGATTCTCACCATAATGTGATATTTTGTGACGATGGGGTCTTTAATCATGGGACCAACTGCAATATTTTCACTTCACGTCGAGGAACATACGTCATTAACACATGACACTAACCTACATGGGGATTTTCCTAGATGTGATACATTAAACATTATGGTACATAAAGAACTATGTGTGTATTAATTCTTATTTTAACTATATATGTAGTGACACATAGACCCCGTGTCATAGTCCCATCCACTGGATAATGAAAAATAAAAATTTACCCATCTCTTATATACACAAACAAATATATAAAGGAGATAAAAGATTTGGTTCCTAATTCTGGAAAAAATCAAGGAAACATAAATGATCCAAACATATGAGATAGATATAGGTTGGGAAGTAGACACTAAAAGTATTATTTTTGTCTAAATGTTTCTTACACTCCCAGACACATTCCTTATATTCATCAAACATTGTGTCCTAGGAAATTATGGATATTCCCAATGATCCTATAACCCTCGAAGATGGAGGGGGTTTGTGTCATGAGGAGAAATTTGTTTCACTATATACAACATGCCACAATTGGATTTTCATATGTTTCCCCCATTAAAGGCATATAAACCAATGGAAAAATTGTCCACTAAAGAATACTATATTATCATCCAATTACATGAATGTTTTATCAATATCATTTCCCCTTATCTAAGAATCTTAAGAATCCACGTTATTTAAATATATCCCCTCATGTACAATGCATGTCAGAACATCGTACCTGATGAGACTCATGTTTCGCATTATTTTATAAAAAATGGCCATTGAAGTACGAACTAAAACAACAAGACCCCATGTTGTCATCAGGAGATTATGTTAAACTAAAATGTTGAATGTAATAATGGAATGAAACTAAATTTAACAATGTCCAAAACTATATGATACTTGATTTATGGAATTAAATGATATATAGTTACACTAGAATATACCATCCTTATTAAAACCATAAAAAATGTTAAAATTTTATTTTCCCAATGCACATTTCAAACATACAAGTAGAAATATATAAGAACTATATATGGTTTCATTATCTCTTTAACATTATATATAGAGACAGAAATATCTTATATCTCAGTCCTTATACAACAAAAAATTCCCCTTTCTTCTATACATGAACTATATTTATATAAGAGATTCCAATATTAGTCTCACACATTTCGTGAGATCATATACAATGTAAAATGACCCTATACCACAAAAAATTGTAAGAAATGTGAGGGAAAACAATTACATATCTATACATGGTTTGATTCTCATTTGGAAGAAAATCATAGGGATGAATGGAACTTCAATCCTGGGACAATTCATCGGGGAACAAATCCTTCTTACATATGGGTTTGAACATTGTAAGGAAACCATTTCAACCCATTCCAAAATAATTTAAAATATAACTATCCTTCTATATTTTAGAACTATACATTTTGAAACCAAACACTGTGTGGTGATGTTTGAATCTCTATAAGCCTCCAAGGCCATTGAATATAGTGGGTTAGTGTCTTGGGAACCCCTTTTCTGACCTTGAATAATATTCACCATTTGTCTATACACATGTCTCCAACAAATAAGAATTCTAACCAAAGGTAAATTCGTCTCTAGGAGAGGATTTTCCTATCTCCATATTCCCAAAGGATGTTTTCATCCAATATAAACCCTTGGAATTGGAAACCCATAGATGGAAATTTATAACAATTAACTATCATACATAAGGATTATGAGGCATTATTTGAAATATTCCGCTAAAAATGGAAGAAAATTTATCCCTCGGTCAAAGATATGAAACCTTCAATATTTTCCCTCAAATTTTGTTTCAATTAGATGTTAAATTGTTTAGTCCATGTCCATGTTTCACAATATGAAACTTCACCATCCTCCTACCCTCCTTTAAACAAACCGAATTCATGTGGGGGTTTTTTCTCATTCATGTACAATGCCGATACTTATTCCCTCCACATTTTTAGACATCATTTCCATGAAAATAAACTCTTCAAGGTCTTGAGATATTTATATTTTCTGAAATTACTAAGCCATTAGAAACATAGGAAAGGTTTTCCAAGGAATCCATTACTTGACTATACAATGAATGAACCAGTCGGTTCTTCGTATGTTTCCCAAATAAAATGACAATCAAACGAAGGAAACATTGTACCAATAGGAGGTCTTACCTACCTTTATATGCACTTTCAAGATTAGTATGGAAACCTTTCTTTCAATTACACCTCACAAAACTACTGTATATCATGTCTTGTATTAGAAATTACAAAACCAAGGTATAGAAGTCCCCCGTTTATGTCTGAAAAATAGTTGGACATTCTCATAAAGTAATAACTAATCAGGTCCTCACCTTATAATTCATGGTCAAACCTATTCAATCTAAATAATTGGAAGTATTAGTCCAATTTGAAAGACTCTAAAATTCCAACATAAAAAGTCACAAAACTCACCAGGCTGAAAACGTGCAAAGGGGATCATTGAAAAAATTTGACTTCTAGAACCATATATTAACGATTTTCTTGCTTTTGGAAACAATAATGAAATAAAAAAAATTAAAAATTACAAAAACAAATTTGGTCAAAAACCTGAAAAGTTAAGCCTATCTAAAATCCATGCTATACCTGCTAAGCTTGCACCATGGTGGACTTAGGGAAAAAATTTGGTGATAATAGAAAATACACAATGATTGTTGGGTTTTACATTTAACACCAAAAATACTAAAAATTACGCTCGTTGTATCCCTTGGACCAGGAAAAAATTATATCTTTATGTGATCATGTTAATTTGGATACCCCAGATTGCAATTTCAATTTATATTGACTGGCGATTACCATTCAAAATTTGACTACTTTTGATTAATTGGCAAGCCTACAAAAGATAATGTATAAACATTGAAAAGGGAGTGTGTTTTCATTTATTTATTAAATGATACTGGAGAATAATCTACACCATGGAGTCTCTCTCTAACACCATAATAAATGAATAGAATAATCAAAATGAAAATAATGATGCTCAACTCGATTTAGTAAGAAAATCAACTACCACATGGCATAATCCAACAATGGACCACTAGAAATTAGTTATTTTCCAAGAATTTATTTCATCCATATGGTTTATTTCTTTTATGAAAACCCATAGATCTTGACCCGTCAACTTAATGACTTCAAAACCTTCATCCATTAATTATAGTTATGCCTTTAACCCTACTATGCAAGTTTCACAACATCAAAGATCTACTATCTTTGTGATAACTTAGTCATAAGATAACGATTAAAAAATAAATATATGATCTATCTCTATTGTAATATCATTTATGGTTTCTTATTATTTATTAGAGGCATTAAATTGAAATAGATCACATTAACATGAATCAAAGTCTTCTCGATCAAAGAGGATTTTATAGATAAATATTTATAGGTGGCATAAATCAATACCACCTGAAGGTAATCCATGTAAACTTTTATGATTTATTTCCACCTTTTTATCCATTTCCACTAGGGGATGTCTATAATGAAAGAAAAAATTTGGTTCCAGAACCATTTATACATATCTTGTTTTCAATATCAACACTAGTATCCATACAATACTACCTCACTTCTATGGGTATATAATCCAGAATTTCAACTACAGTGGAAAGGATTGTGAAATAAATTACTGAAAACTTGAAAAATCATATATCTCCATATCCTAACCAGATCAATGAACCATGTTAATGGGCCCATCATCAATTATTGGGGTTCCCAAGAATTTTCCATAGAGACAAGCTTCAGTAGGGTTATAGGCAGTGCCATTTGAAATAATCATATCTTCACAACCTTCAGTAATGTGGTATCTAGAGAATGAGGCTCCCCTACGGAACTTATAAAATCCATATGAGAGGATTTATAGCATCTAAATTGTATATAATGGTTTGTTGGATATGGATTTATGAGAATCAAAATGTATATACATGTTTTGGATTTTATTCCCCATTATTAGATCTAGAGAGTATTCCATCTTGATCATGGTATAATCTCATCATAGATTGATGTGATTTTCCTCACAAAGAATGGATTTTTTTTAGAAAAATATACACACATCACCATTAGCCATAAATTTTGAAGGAATATCAGGTGTAACTCTATAATCTGGAGCAATAAGAAAAGGGGAAACTAGGTGCATACATCGAAATTTTCATATGAATATTTAAGGGGTATAGAGTTTTCTGCTAGTGTCTCCATCTACCAGTGCATCCAAAATTCCATCTCTCAAAGTGATGAATTAAGTGGTTACCAATGAAGCCTCTCTACCATTATCAAACACCATTCATAATGGTGCGGGATAAGGGATAAAATTAAATATGGAATGAAAACTCAAAATCTTGACAGATACATTGAGGCCCTTAGATCTTAGTCGAACATTAGTAATATTTAGCAGTGTAGAGCATAAGGAGGAACAAGGGATCTTCACAATATGCTAATATTCATAAAAATGATAGTGATCTATCACCCATGAATGTAATAATTATAACGGCCCAAAGAGACATTGTAGAGACCCTCCTTCTAGATGATTCAACCAATAATTCGTAAACATGATAAAAGGTGGGTACAAGTATGTTAATGGTATGTCCCTATGCTACTATGGTAAGCATTTTCAAGGTGTAGACTCTGAAACTCGTATATGAATCATGGGATGGGAAGATCCATCCACTCAAGAATATGGTAAAAAATATGTCTAGTCCAAAGTATTTATATATTTCTAGATAGATAATGTATCCCCATGTTGTATGTTGGACAACATTAATAGTGGCTTAGTAAGAACCACGAATGCCTCCGGACTGTAGTGTCTGATAAGTCCTACTACATACAAATATTTTATATGGACCAAAAACATACATAAAAACATTTATCCAATCAATGAATGAAATAATTTATCTTGAATGAAGGGGATAACCAATTATGTTATATTCCATGGTCAACAAGTCCCTCACTATTGCAGATAAATTCGTAGTGGTTTCCCATGTATTGTCCTCGGGTAGAAAATTTTCATACATATTAACAAGAATGGGAATTCCCCCAAGCTCGTAGACATCCAATAAAATGAAATTGACTACACAATATGATTGGAGGAAAGTATTGTTACGTTAACACTTACAATAGATCAATTTAGATAATATCTCAGTCAGTTAATAAACCACCGATTGAGAAACCCATACATAATTATATGGGCCAACATCCTACCACCATGTCAAAAATGCCCAACAATTTTGGTTAACCCATAATTCCCTAGATCATTATTCATAGAATCCCCCTTAAGGTCACAAGTTCCCCCATTGACTTCCAACATCCATCGTGATCACCTCATGAGAGGTTGAAAATGGATGGCTAATATCGAATGGATGATTAAAAGTATATTTCATGACTATGTTGTTTTTTTAAATTGAACCTAGAACCATGAATAATGAATAAATTCTATTAATGTAGCACTGGAATGATTTTCCCTATAGTAGAGATGCTCACCTAGGCATGATCCCAATAAAATTACAACCATCTTTTTTGGAGATTCATTTTAGTTTGTAGAAGGGTAAGATCACATTGGGGTATTTTGTTATAAAGTGGTAATCAGTTAATCACTAGGTTGGTCAAATGATCTGGTGAAAGGAGGTTCTTCTGAATACCCTCACATGTGATGATGGTATATTAATGATTATATATAGTGTTCTCATCCATCGTAGTTCTTCCCCAAGTCACAATCATCAATTTTTAATCTGGAAAAAAATTATCCTTTTGATAATTTTAGAAATGTTGTATGAGATCCATTGTAAAAATTTAGTATTAAATTTCGAAGAAGGATACTACTTCTCCTATGAACCATCACTTCATGAAGCACTTGATATAGAACCATTGGATAGTGAAACATATTTCCTCAAAGAAGAGGCAAGTGAACTATCATCCTAAGAAGAAGAGTCAAGATAACTATTGTCGTACAAGGCATTCAAAATGATGGAAGTTCCATCCGTGAAGCATCTAGCCATTTTACGAGAGATTCAGAACTAGAATTCATAATTCTGGCTATTAGTTCATGAAAAGGGATTCCAAAAATGAAACACTATGTGAATGTCGTAGGAAATTATATGTTTTATTGAGCACTCGGTTCCCTATGAAATTTGGTAAATGACAACTGACCCAAGGGCCTTATATATATGCATGGTTCCCTCTTGTGTGTCCACTTATGTACCAAAATCTAGTTCAAAACATGACAACATTCTACATTGGAATTTCCTCCACTTCATCCCGATTAGATCCTATTGTGATGGTTGGAATTTGTTGTGTCCTAAATATTATTCATAAAAGAATATGAGAATTACATTAATATGGAAAAGAGAAGATCGAATTTGATAAATAATTTGAAGTTAAATGTTATAAAGGGAGGAGTCCAAGAAGATGGGTTTGACCTCACTAGGTCAAAAAATATTCATAGACTGCATCTCTTTATGGTTTTTCACCCTTTCAAAAAGAAACATCTGAACAATATCATTCAAGGTATGAGACAGCACCGTCATCATTGGAAAATGAATCCACAATCATTGCGGGGATTGAATGTTATTTAATCCCCCATGAATAATCATCCCAGTGAACAAATTTGTTCACAGGATGAGGTGCTACCACCATTGCCTGAAAAAAAGAGAAATTTTTAGGGTATTATGTGGAATCATGTCCCCATGAATGACTGCTCCCATCAAATGATATCATTCTCCGGTTGTGCCATCATCATTTGAATATCTCAAAAGAATCCCCATAGACCACCCTAGATGATTGAACATGTTGGTATTTGGTCCCTTTGTTCCTCTATAAAATACCATTGAGTAGAATTGAAAAAAAAATATGACCAAAGAGAGTAGTGGAGGGAATGAAACATATAACTTGAAGTGCCATATTGGGACAGAATCATCAATTCACAGATGGTCATCCCATTGTATATCATTAAGAAAGAATTTAAAAGCATCCAGATTTCTATGAACATAAAACCCCTCATCGAACACCGTTCTATGAGTCAAATCCAAATAACCCATTTGTAGGATATCACTCTACATAGAAAAACACAATATGGGTGGAACCCTACATGCATGAAAAAAATTATACACCGGAGGCACCCAACCCTATGTAGAAAAAAACTACCATAGTGGAACCTAGCACTACATATCAACACACTACACTAGATGAACCAAGGTCCATGTAGAACAAATCTATGTAGATGATACACTTACCCATGTACCAACATGCTCACTAGAGGGAACCCCATATATCTTAAGATCCTTCTACATAGTATGGGAAATCCTAGGTCATTTTCCTCTCCACATACTATCACTCCCTTCTATAATATCATCAGGCCTCGTATTGGATACTACACAAATGATTCTAGTGACATTATTCCAAGGAATCTTCTAAATCTTCAAGAATTTTATGATTAAACTAATGGGCACATAACTGTTCCCCCAATAGTCATTATACATTTGGTATGAAAAGTAACATGGTTATCCCCCCTATTTTGGGGAGCCTCATAGTTTTTTGAGTCTATATTCTCATGGTAACAATGCTTACAAAAAATGAGTTTCTCTCATGGACCTCCCTTTTATAGAGATTAAGGGGAGCCATCTGACATTATCTTAAGTGAGGGATAGTAATAGACATTCCTCTCATCCCCAGGGACCAGAATGATATCCCAATTGATGTAATCCCCTAGATTTTCTAGTTGGAGGCAGTGCTTCGTCTCCTCTTCTCCATATGAGGATATAGTGATATTGGTCACCAAATGTGACTATCCTAGAGACCACAATAAAATAGGATATGGGAACATTGAAAATCAAATCTCTCTCTTTTTGGGCTACAACATTCTTCCACCAGCAGAAAAAAGTGGATAGTGTGATGTGCAGACCTACTTATTCCTATTTTTTCTCACAATTACCAAGAATCACATGGGCTTAGAGGCACATAGTGATAATGACATCCACACCATCCTAAATCCAATGGAAATACCTAGGCACATAAGACCCCACCTCATGGACCTTCAACTTAGATTTAATCCCTAAAAACTATTCACATGGTCCTATATGGTATATGCCCCAAAACAATACATCAGCCATCAATGGTCCATATTCCAAATGAAGAAGCACTAGATAGGACTCATATAATTATTATATTCTATCTTACTAAACCACAAAGGATTTAATTCCCAAAAAATTAGGATATTAAGGAAGCCCCCCTTCCTCGTATGTTCTAACTACATTCCCTAAAATCAATATATTGTTCTTCAGGACACATTCGCTGTAGGTTCATATACACACAATATACCACATTTCTTATGGGTCCCTTGAGCATCCTTAGTGTATGTATGACACCATCCATGAAAAAAATGTTTCACTAGGTTTTCCATGTCGCATAATGTTAAATTGAATTCTTTTGTCCCCATCGCATGACATTAAAAGGTTATGTTTCATATTAAGTGGAAGTAACTATGTGTGTTACGATTCATCTCACGATGATACATAAGGAGCCCATATTATCGTAATGATGGTGACATTAGAACAAAATACATCTCTATGGATGATAAAAAAACTCTAGAGAGCCTCACCACATGGTTTGAACAATCACCGTCCTAATAAGTGACCAAGGATCACTAATCCATCCAAAAAATAGTACCATTTATAGAAAACCTTATATACATTAAAATATCCATATCAATCAAACACCTCAGATACGTAATGATGATTATAGATGCACAGTTATTCATAATTTGTCTTTAATATTATGTGATCTTTGTATACATACATGGAAAATGACAATGGATTTGTGAATATAACTTATATATATAAGAGAGACCCAGAATATGAAATAGTTCCCCCCAAAAGGGTGTTATGAGCAAGATTTACAATCCTTCCTACCAATGTGAGTTATTATGTGTCATTGTTCATGTTACCTATGGAACGTTTTCTGTTGGAACATATATACATGATTTTTCATGGATATGGGAGATGTTGGGAATTTTTAGCTCCACAAAAAAAATTTATTGGAGATAGTCTGAAGACGGTGTACCTAACAGCAAAGATTTTAAATTATTTAGTCCCCTCAAACAACCATAAGGTGACATGAATGAACTGTCAGAACATTTTTTCCAAATGTTTGAAAGATTATAAAATGAATGGAAAACGTTTAATGGAAGGAAGGATAAATAAGTATAAGAAGGCCTTAAAATGGAATGGTGTGTCATGTAAGTAAAAATAAGTTCACAATTAAATTTTTATAAATATAGGAAGAAAAGAAACATTAAATATGATTTTCTAAAATTAGTGAAGGGGTATATTAGAAATATATTATGGTGATGAATAAATAATATGATAGTGGATTTATTTTTATCAAGGTGTTAGATTTAGGAAATGGGGAATCATAATATGAAAATTAAACATGTTATGTTTCTCCTATTGATACACAAGTTGTGGTACCTAAATCCCTATTTTTACTATTATTAATTATTTCTTAAAATACTCAAAATTTTGATTATGAAACTAATTCTGAGTCAGATTCAAGTTCTTGTGCTGAAACATGCTCCAAAAATGATTGTTACAAGGAATAAAAAGGGGTGAGGGAATGATAAAAACAAGGTTCTTTAAAATTAATATAATTATTAAAAACCATTAATAAGAAATATGTTATGTTTAAAAATTAAAACAAAATTTTAGTAAATGAAAACTAGTATTAAAAAAATTATGCATCATGATACAGTTGTAAAGAAATATAAATACATTAAAAAGAAGATGAGAATATATGCAATGATAGTGAAAAATAATGATTATATATATTTGAATAATGAAGAACATGGAAGTAGATTCAAATTGGGTCTATATGAAATGACTCAATTTGTTAAAAAATGAAAAATGCTAAAGGTGAAAAATAATAAATTAAGGAATTTAGCTTCTTTATAAAATGATAATGTCAAGAATGATTTAAAAATGATCAGGAAGGTAATGAAAATTATTTAAAGGAGATAATTGTTTTTAAAGTATCGTTGTATAAATTAGTTAAAGTACACAAAACATTTAATAATATGATATCCACGAATATACTAAAATAAAAAAAACCAATTTTTTGTTATAATAATCATATTCTGAAGATCTATAGTACCATTTTTGTTAAGAGTACTAATGGAAGGGTTTTAATGTTACCTAATTTTTTAGTGTATCATTTTAACAATAAATTTCATAATTATATTTAAATCATGTAAAATATTTGGGACACAAAACTGTATTTATTTCAAAGGATGATTTCATTATTAAGAAGAATAACACTTGTTGTTCATGGGTTCCCAAAAGATAATATTGAATTTTCATTTTTATTGAATACAGTCTACATGCACAGGTAAGTGTTTCTTCCTTTAGCCCGCAACAATTTTATTTTTCATATTAAATTTAATATATCAGCATGCCTTAAGCTGTTTTTATTACTTATGTCTAGTGAGAATGTTCTTATTTTGAATGTTATAGTTTATTGGAATGTTCATATGTTTTAAATTCAATGAAAATAATATTCAAATAACATGATGATATTTTATGATATTAATCAACATAAGGGGATAACATATTATAGATTTTTTTGTTATTTTTATTCTCAATTTTTATGTGTACTTCATCATTTTAATGGTAATTTTAACATTAGCGTCAAATTGTGTAACATATATAATTATAGGGAAAAAAATGAACTCAATATATATGAAATTTATGATTTGGATTATGAGTGTTGCAATTATCTTACTAAATCATTATGTTTCGATGGTGATTTTAATATAGAGAGGTGAACCCCTATTTTTACCACATATTTTGTAAGCATGCATACATTAAGTAATTGGTTTTAAAATTTCTAAATTTTAGTATATATTGTTCCTTAAAAGTTTTAATATATGTTTTTTTGAATTTGTTTTATACATATTCACTATTGCATAATTATTTCTCTTTTACTTTATTAGAATATGTTGTTAATTTAAAAAATAGAGAATAATTAAAAAATTATGTTTTTTTATTTTTTATAAATTTATGTGGGGGATATTTTTTTGGTTTTTTTGAATTAAAATTTCAGTTTTAAAAATTATAAATGGGGGGATTGTTAGTTTTATGACATTAAGAGTCTGGGAAAATTGAATTTTTTTAATAAACTGATATCTTGTTGAAATTTTATTATTTAATTGATATATTAAATAGTACAATTTTATTATGGAAAATATTATTTATCATTTGTTGAAAAATATTTTTTTTAATAACAATATCATTAGTTTGTTCATTGTAATTAAAAATTTTTATTGTATTAAAAGTTATAAATATATTATATATCTTAACTGTTTTGTATAATTATATTTAATGTTCAATATCATCAGTAATAGTTTCTTACAAAATAATTTAGTTATTTTTTTACTATATGTATTGTATTATCTAAACATAATTTAAATGATGAAATATTAACAGATGTGGTAATTGATTATTTTTAAAAATGGTTTATTTTTTTTCAATAAATTAATTTTTTTAATTTAATTATTAGTTACATGATCTTAATATAATAATATTAATTTTATTATTCTTTTTTTATTTTAAAGATAGGAGGTTGTTTTGATGATTATTGGTTTCTCATGATAAAAATCATTTGAACGATCAAAGCATAACGGCCCTTAATCCCAAAAATATGGGATATGAGAACATTGGGGTAGCACCCTAATATTTTATTATATGTATCATTTTAAATTCAAACCCTCTGATAACTTATTCTTTACCCAACAACGAGCTAATATGATCCATGATATTCTATTAATATTATTAATTAAAATTAAATTATCACCTAGCTGTTATATTACTGTTTATTAATAAAATTAAATTATAGATGAAAATATATTATTAAATTCATTTCTTAACAATTAACTAGAAAAACAACTATAAACCCATTTTACATAAAGAATAAGTTTTTATAAAATGTATTTAAATGTGCAAATGTTTATTTTATGTCTATAAAATAAACAAATAAAAATTTGTGGAATATATTAATTATATATTTTCAAGATAACGGTAAATGTTGATCTTATTTTTTTATAGATAATATAATAACAAAACCAATATTATGCATAAATGTATCTTTTTCAAAAAATAGATAAATTTACCACCTTTTAATGGTGAACAGATTTTAAATATCATTTTGAAAATTATAATTTTTTTTGGAAAAATTAACTTCTTCATTTAAAGAGGAATAAAAATAATTTTTTTGAAATTTTTAGTGTTTTTCAAATATTTTTCATGTATTGGTGAACATTGAGAACATATTGAAATTTAAAAGAAAACAATATTTTTCCCAAAATAATTAACTGTGTAAAATTACATATTTTTTGTTTTAATGTATAATTAGATATATTTTTTGTCCTTTAATATAACTTGGGTCATTAAAATAATGTTGAAGTGAATTTTCCTATAAAACTATTTCAATCATTTGAACATTTTCACATTAAAAAACACTTTCTCTCATTCTGTTTATGGAATTAATTTGAATTTTTTTCTAGAAAATTACTTATTATTTATTTTGAAAAATGGATTCCCTATTTGGAATCGTAGTGTTTATATTTATTAAATAAGTCCTTTTTTAAAAATATTAATATTATCCTTAATTATTTTTTTATTACAATAGTTGACGGAAAATTTGGTAAATAAGGTGAAAATAATATTATTAATATTATAAAAATACCCTAAAACATGTCAATTGTTTTAATGAGTACATTTCATCCATATGAATCTAAGTATCTATTTTGAGGCCATTTATGTCATTTTGGATGAGAATTTAGCCTTTATAATATTATATTCAATAAGTCAATTTTTAATATATTTATTTTTAAGAAGATAAATATTTTTAATATTGTGTTATATAAGGGTTATGTTAAAATATAACAAGAATTTAGAAATATAAATCTTTTTCACAAATTTATAATTTATTTATAATTTTTGGTGATACAATATTTACCTTAAATGGGGACACAATGATGATGATGTAATTTTTTATTTAAAGAACATATATATTAAATGATTTTATAAATATTAAAATAAATATAATTTGATATAGTTAATTTAGTCAAAGAATTTTCTAGATGAAATAGATATAGAATGGATGTATCTATGGTTATTTTGAAATTTATCTCCTATATTTATATTTTTAAAAATTTATATAATGAATAGGATAAAAATTTATGATTATGATATTTTAAAATTAACAATATTTCATTAAATGATATAAAATTTCATAAAATATAAAATTTAACCAACTGATTAGGGTAATTTACAAAATACTATACATGGCTCATTTATGGTTCTTTTTAATTTTATTATAAATATATTAATCTATATTGAGTATGAACACTTGTCGTCATGGTAAGATTTAAATAGTTTAAAAAAGGTTAAAACACAAAATAAGGGTAATAATATGAGCCAAACATGTATAAAAATTATTTATTATAAATTGTCAAATCATATCTTCATAATATCCAGTTTTAGTGGATTGACAAAAAAAATTTCATTATAATAACTAATATATAATTTGGATCACAGATAATTACAAAATGTAACTGTATTTGTTTTTAATATCATTTGTGTGTCCCAACATTGAAAAAGTAAATATATGATTGAATCCTAATTTCAATATTGATAATAATGAGATTAGTATAATTTTAAATATTTATTTTCAATTTTTATATATTATATAAGTAACCTAAATGCTTCTTTAATAATAATACAATATTAATTTAATTAATAGAAAAATAAATTAATTGATTTTAAAAGTATTAAATTTGATATATTATGGATTAGTTAATGTGAGAAATATTTGAGACTTCTTAAGCACTAGATTATAATTACAACCTTTACAGAAGTATTTGAAGTCAAATTAGATGAATAATATCAAATTTAAAAATAATGTTATATTATTGAGTTAATATATTATTAAACAATTTAAAAATGATGAAAATATTAAATAATTAAAAGGAGATAGAATTTGGTCGACCATGGACTAACCTATTCATTTTTGTTCCATTTTAATGTATTTGTTTTTATAATTACTTTATTATATTATAATATTTTTAGGATTTCGGAAAGTGGCCCACACCTCAATTACAAAACAGCACCCACTTCCTCAATTATTCACACAAATGTGAGAAATATAAATCAACCAAATCCAACAAATTTCTCTTATTGGAACCCTCAATTAATTGCTTCATGTAGTTTATCTTCCAAAGTACCTACCCTTGATCGCATAAGATGATATTAAATGAAGATCGCCAAAGAAGAGGTTATCGTCATTATTAACTCTTTATAGTTAGTTTCTTCTTACACATCCTCATCATAAGATTTTTCAATGATAATGTAATAAATAAAGTATCATATATACAATGATATTTTATTTGGATTTCAGTACAATCATATATCACATTATATCAATACTATGAAAAATGAATGCAATACATGTTTGTACATAGGACATACCGTCTCCACACAATGGTGCAATCTATTTTTCATCACCAAATTTTTTAAATGGGTGTAATGATGGATATAATGAATATATATAATACATATGAAATTATATTTATTATTTATAATTAATATACCATCCAGTTTATTACCCTTTCACCATTAAGGTAATTTGATCATCGCTCTTGTGTATCTATGACATACCATTTCCATGATGTGATGTGATTCATTTTCCATGTCAACCATTCATGAATGATTATAAAAATAAATATAATGAATAAATATGATATAAATGAACATAGTATCAATATTTATATGACATAGGTGTATTATATTACTATGTAACATAACTTAAATGGCAATACATTCATTGGAAAATGAATTAGTTACCTCCCGAAATGAGGGTAATAATGAAATATTGTCAACAAACAGTTGATAAATTAACATAAGAGGATCTTATTGGATATAATAAATATACATATGGTTTAGGTATAATTATTTAACATTATTAAAACCATTATACAAGATTCTAAATCACGTTCAGAAAAATAAAGTATAATGTAAGGGTTTTCTCGTCCCACTATTACTTATGTCAGATATATGCCTCGTTCGCCATTTATGTCATATTTTTGGTTTATTTTCAGAATATTGATATATAATATCATTAATTTCATTATTATCATGTTATTACAAGTTTCATTTTATTTTAATCCTTTATAGGTATTTTGATTTACATTTTGTAAATTTTTATGGGACACTTTGTAATGATTATATATTATTTTACTCTAGAAATTTTCAATGTTCTCATTTAAAAGTATCACCATCTATGACTGCATCCTTTCAATAATATTGTAATTCATTAAGTATTATCTCTTGTGAAACAATATACCTTGTTTCATTGAATGTTTATCATCTTTTTTACTATGGATGTTCTATTTTCATACTAGTCATGGTTTACGGTTAATGTTTTCATATTTTATATGCTAGTTTTTAAATACAAATATTTATGTAATTTATGATTACCCCTTTTCATATGAGGAATTTATTAGACTTATTATGTTACAGGTTGGTCCTGAAACTTCCCATAGATTAATTTTTAGGCCAAATGAGGCAAATCAGGTATGGAAATGGAAGAGGCATATCCTATTTATTTTCAGTTATACAATTGGATGAGGCCTTAAACATTTATTTTTTGTTGTCATGGTCGAGGCCTCAAAAGTTTGTTTCAGAAGTCCAACATTATGAATTTCATTATTGTGACATTAGTTATTGATATTCAATAAGATAAGTCGACCAGTAGAATATCCATGGTTATGTTTCCCAATTCTTGTGATTATTTTAATGAACGTGTTTCTGTTATTTACATTTCCATACTATTTATTCCATATTTAATCATAAATTCAACTATATTCTTACCCTTAATAAGAATTTTATCTCACCCCTTTCATATTTTTCAATTTTCCCTAGAATTCCATGAATTATATTATGACTAATATGCGGGCTTAAACATAGAGGGGATAATGGTGGATATAATGAAACTATTTCTTTATTTTATGTTCTAAAATGTAATGTTGATTTCAAGTATATTTATAGTTTAACAGTACTACTAAACTATTAGGTCCTTCAGGACTTGATTTCTTATAATCATGCCAATGTAATAAATTATTGCACTGGCTCTTGGATTCTTGTATTAGGGTGTTACTATTGGTATTAAAGTACATTTTGTAGAAACCATATGAACTAGATTTAGGAAAACATTCATTAAGGAACAAAACCCATTGGTTAGGTAATTTTGTAAAATTTATTTAAGGAATAAGGATTTGGAATTTTATGTAAATTTGTTTTAAGTTATGGATTTCCATTAGGATGTAGTATTCATTCAATATATGGTAATAATATTTATTTATATTATTAGGAATAAAAAACTAAACTTGGAGATAACCTTTTTGATACTATTTATTTGGAATTTTTTAATGTGAATAAATAATAATATAGATATATATTATATATTAGAGATTTATGAAAGCATTATATTTCAATTACTACTTTTTGATTTTTGTACTTGTTGTCAAATTAAATTAATAGTATAAAATTTGACAATACTAACATTTTATTCAATTAATATTTTTTATATTATTTTCAAAATAATAAAAATAATAAATAATTCTAAATGAGGACAATATATTTTATAAATGACTTACCATATTTATTGATCAGAAATATTAATTTATTTGGCTCTATAATATAGTTATTATATTTTAATAATTTGAGGTTTTCCCAAAGTGGACCTCACCTGGATTATAAAAGGGAACCACCTCTTTCACTTCCTCACACCAATATGAACAGTATAGATCAACAAAAAAATACAATTTTGTATTATAAATAAAATTCCTTATGTTATTTTGGTAACTTTACTCAAAGATGACTTACCATCGAATGATTATGAAGATATTTAAGTAAGTCCACCAAAAGTGTAGGTGATCATGTTTATCAACACTATCAATTTTGTTTGTTCTTCAACATCCTCTTAATATATTGATTCCATGATAAAGTAATAAATCCATTTTAATCTGTTTTCTGAGATGTCATTATGATAATGTAAATACCATCTTCCACATTTTATTCAAGTTATGAAACACAAAATTCCCACCCGTATATACATATATATTATCTTCTCACATTTTGGTGTAATCTGTTTTTCATCACCTATATATTTGGATTGGTATTATCATTGAATTAATGGATATATGTATATTAATTATATAATTATATTTACTAATTTAAAATTAATATTATATCCAATTCGATACCCTTTCATCATTAAATGAATGATACCATCGGTCGTGCGTACATACGACCTAACACCTCCATGATGCAATGTGATTAAATTTCCATATAAACCATAAATTAATGATTATAATAATTTATTAAATGAAAAATATGATTTATATGAAATTAATATCATTTTTTAGATGTTTTTTTATCCTATTCAGAATAAACATGACTTATACGATAGAACATTCATTGGAAAATGAAGAAATTAACACCTGAATCAAGGGTAATAACTAAATATTATCAATAAATGGTTGAAAATATAATTTTTTAGGATCATATATGGTATCCTATAAATGGATATGGTTCTGGAACAATTTAATAATATTTTTAAAAAAATTATACAGGAGGTCAAATCAGGTTCAACTAAAGTAAGTGCAAGGTAAGAGTTTTTTCGTCCCACTTTTTATTCTATGACATATATGCCTTCTTCACCAATTATTCTATGAGTGTCTTGTTTTTAATACCCATTAAAGTATCATATCATGAATTTCATTATTATAATTATATTATAAGTTTAATTTAATTTTATTCCATCATAGGGGTTATTATTTAAATGTTTTAACATCATAAGAGACACATTAGAATATTTTATGATTATTATCATAGATAAATTTTCAATAGTCTAATGTAGAATTATAATAATCTATGTCATAATCCTTTGTTTAATCATATAAATCATTGAGTATTACCTCTTGTGATACCATCTAAAATTTTGCATTGAATTTTTTGTAATCATTTTGACTATAGATGTGCTATCTTGATATCATTTATGGTTTATGGTTAAAGTATTCTCATTTTCTATGCTAGTCTTTGAATTCAATTTTTTATATTATTTATGTTTCAACCTTTTCATATGAAGAATTTATTATACTTATTACGTTATGTGATGGTCCCAATATATCCTCTAATGAATTGGTAGTTCTCATGAGACAAATCATATATGAACTTGGTTGAGCCCTTGAATTTTTTTTCACATTCGAATTTGGTTGAGGACATAACAATTTATTTTCAAATGACATCACTAATGCCTCGATAATATGATTCAGATGTCCAGAATTTTGCAATCCATTGTTATGATATTGGATATTTATATACCATGTGATTATTAGACATGTATAATATCTATGGTTATTTTTACTAGCTTATTTCATTATTTAAATGGAATATGTTTTATTTATTTACCTTACTATATTTTTTAAGTCATATTTACTCTTAGAATTCACTGTTTACTTACCCTTATTGAGAAAATAAGCCCACTCCAATCATCTGTTTAAATTTCTCCCTAGTATTCCATAATGTATATTATGATTAATTTCCATGATTTGAAAAGGGAAAATAATGGAAGACTCAATGAATTATTTTTATATTATATGTTACAAAATGTATTGTGGATTTCAAGTATCAATATAGTTTAACAAGAATAATAATCTATTTGGTACTTGGGGATTTGATTCCTTGTAATCATTCAATTGTAATAATATATTTCACCAGATTCATGCTTCTTGGGTCGGGCCATTATAGTTGGCCACCATTATATGTTTTCGATGTGTCAAAAATATTCAATGTAACCTTCCTGAGATTCTTGTATATATTAATACATATCCATTACATCATTGAAGGTTGTATCCATTAAAAAAAATTCATTAAAGGGTGTACAACACCTATTTTTATGAATTAGACAACCATTACACAGAGAATTTGGTCTCTCAAAGCTTGATTATTTCATGGGCTCTTCTTCAAAAGTGGTTGACGTAGTGTTTGATTGAAATAATATTAAATAAGACCAGCTCTCCCTTAGGGGATTCTAATTAGATGATGAAATTGATATGAAATTTCATATTCGATATTATATTCTCTTATGAGGAAATTTTGTGATGGTCATAGTGATTTAGATTAGTTGTTAAGAAATATGCATTATTATAATTCAAGAATGGGATTCTTCTTCCAACCCCGTTAGAGCCCAAAAAACATTGGTATACATTTGGAAGGGATTTTTTTGAATTTGTTTCTTCTATTGGAATCCTATAATACTATAGAATATTTCCTCATTGAGTTTAATAACAATATAAATTAATATTGACACTAGTAATTCGAGATTGTGATAATATTCATGGATTATAGTTTGGGGTCATTTATCAGAAAAACATGTGAATATTGTTTTTCCATGTACTAATGATGATAACCTTAATTGGAAATATCTGTATGAAAAGCATCCTAATTTTTGTAAGTCCAAAAATATTATTGGTAATAATGTTATGATTTATAAAAGTGAGAGTTCTGTTAGGTTATCATTTTACAATACTTATGTCCATCAAGATGTGGAATTTTGGATGAAATTGGGGATCCAAAGAAAGAAATGAATGAAAGTTATTTAATGTAATGTTTAAATGGTTCATCAACTGAGTTTATATGAAATTAAGATTGATGGATGGTTTCATTTTATCCATTCAAATTGAATTACTTCTAAGGTTTATAATGGGTTAAATATCAAGGTGAATACAGGAGCATGAGGTATTACTTTTTTTGAGAAATTAAAAGGATGATGAAATTGAAGACACTGACATCATAAATTAGATTGAAACTAAGATGACCCATAATGAGGGGTATATGTTGAAGGATTAACTATAATCCTTTTAAAATTTTGAGGGGAATCAAAATAATTTTCAACATCAGGATTATAGTTCCAACATGGTGTAATTTGGTGATATCACCCATGATTATGCTCCTAAAAAAATACATGGGAAAGAAATTTCTTTACTTCAACTCATTTTCTCATAAAGATAAAATTGTCTAGTATACTAGTGGGTCATGCCCTTTGAAATAAAGATTCTACAAAATGATTACACGCAATTGAATAAAATTAAAGTAAACATATCCTCTAATGTAAGATCTAGAATTTTTAAAAAGATCTCTATTGATGAACAAGTTGATATGTTGAATGAAGTTTTTATTCTTCAGGTCCAGATCATTATTAATTTCGATAAATTAGTGGATGATCAATATAAAAGTACACTCAAGATGTATATGTATGGAATAATTATTATTGAAAAATATATTTAAATATCCAACCAAAAGGTTTCTATGATTGATAATAATGAAATAATTAACATGATAAGGGATTATAGGAACCACAATTTGGATTTCTTCAACTATTAGAAGTGTGTATAACACTTTAGAGTTAATGGGATTAGTTTTGGGTGAATGTGAATGTTATTTAAAAAAATATAGTATATTTAAAAACCTCTCGTGTTTTTAGAATTGATGGAAAATATAATTTAGAAATTTTCAATGTAAATCTTAATATTAATTTATCTTTTGTTTTCAGTATTGTATTGTGGAATACATGAAATGTGCACACAGGTGTGGCCAGATTTGTTTTGGGTCGGGCATATTGATTTCTTTTGATTATTCTAGATGCTAGTAGGAAGGTGGTATTTTAGAAGTTATCATGTATAATTTCTATATATAGGGGCCTATTTTGTCTGGAATAGTCTTATATTTGGTACATTGTACATTTTAATCCTTAAAATGTTGTCTATTTTTAATTTTTCATTAAATTTATCAAAGTTCATTAATTTTATTCTCCAATTCCCTATATTAGTTTTTTTATAATTACAAATAATATGCATAAAAATTTATACTTTTGTGTTTACATAATCCTCATAAGTTTCGTTTCTACCATTACATGATTTTTATATTTAATTTTTTACCTTTACATAATGTTTTTTTATTTGACATTAAATATATAAAATATATGGTTCCCCTGTGTAACTGTTATCCTTTCCCTTATATGGAACATATGTTTTGTTTCATGGAATTATTCTATCTTCTAGTTACACATATATAGAATATGTAATTAGTTTTTTACCACTATGTAGAGTGTGGTTTTTCACCTTTACCTATACAAGAATATTATTGTCTAATTAGATATGTTTAGGGTTTTTCTTGTTTCCCTACTTTACATTATTTAAAATGATGATTACCTTTATATAGTGAGCTAGATTACTTATATATAGAATATGTAAATTTATAAGTACCTTTATAAAGCTTATATATGTTCTAGCTTATCCTAATTTTTTTTTCAAATTCCATGTGTACCTTTATGTGAGTCTCTTTTTACCTTAAGACAGCTATTTCCTCACCCAAAAAAGAGTTGTAAAAAATACAACTTATATTTATAAAACAATATATTACCTTAATAAAACGTCCATATGATAATGGTTAGTATTATTTAGATTTTAAAAAATATTATTTAACCGTGTCAAATCTACTTTATTTCAACGATACCCATATGTGATCTATTTTATTACCATTATACAACATTCATATTATTGTAATTATATACATTAAAGATTAATTTTACATTCATTTGAACTACATAAGTAAATTTATTTAATATCCATAGATAGTAAAAACAAATCTTTTGTTATATAATTAATTTACCTTTATTGAAATAGTTACAGAAATGAATCATGTGGAATTGTTGTGGAATTTGGACCTGACACATCAAACATAGGAAACAATTTAATGCATCCATTTTTATTTTAAAAATATTTATTTTTAATATATTTGGTAAAAACATGGGGATAGGATTATATCATTTAATTTGTAGACATTATCCATTATGGGTTTTTCAATATGTAATGGCTATAGAAGGAAATAGATTGATAACATTTCTTATGTTGAATACTACATGGATTAATTGTTGATTATTTTTTGATGCGTTATAGGTTTCTTGATATTTATGTGTTCTACATCAATTGATGAAGGGTAGAATATCACTGTTCATGCAAGGTTTATTCATCAACATCTTCTAGTTATTTATCTTGTTTTATTTTTATGTTGAATTTTTTGTATTTCATAGTATACTAATGATTATATCTCTATTTAAATGGTAGTGTTTGGTTATTATCACCTAAAAACAATATGGAACACAAAGGATAACATTTAAGGATTAAAAAAAATGCATTAATAGGATTGTTCTATGCTTGGAATAGAACTTGTTCTTCCTATTTCATAAAAAGTAGGAATAGTTTTGTCCGTACAACAACAGACTACCTTTAGTATGTGTTTTCCTATGAATGATGACCTCACACAATACTTGATAATTTATTTTCCCTAATATATAAAAGGATTAAAAAGATGCATAAGGGAAATGGTCAAATGGTGGATGGTTGAGAAGTTTGACAGTATGGATAATGATGTAGTTGAATGGAGTACGAGTGGGACATCTTCCGCACAGACACATGGTCCCTCCTTGAGGCCCATGAAAATGCTAAAACAGGTCATTAGACTGATGGATATCCCCATAGAACAACACGTGATCATTTTAGTGTGTTTATTTTCTCCCACACACACACACTGTAGGAAATATCACAGGAGGTCACCCAATAAGAACATTACGCCAGGAAAAGAATGATTGACTCTAGATTTCTCATCATGTATCCTCTTGAAAATAATGGTTCACTTTGTTAACATGAGTCATATCATTTATTTTTTAACCCTTTATAATTTTGTGGAGTTACATTCACCCCTTCCTATTAGAGCACAACATCCTCATTGTGGAACATGTATCCTATCCTAGAAAGATCCATGGCACATAAGGTTGTGTTCCTCCTCTGATTATAATTTTTAACATCTCACTATGAACCACCAGGTCTGAGTCGGAATGCCTCATGACACATCCATCCCTCCATATACTAAATAAGATTCCATCTAGCAGTGAGGGTATGAGTTCATCATTTTGGAAACTATACCTTCAGTAACATGTCGTAGGGTAAATAATAAAAATGTACTTAGTAAATGTCTTGCATGTAAAATAAATAATAGTGTCTCCCCTTAAAGGGAATACTATCGAGAGGAAATAAGAAGATATATTAAATAAATAAACAAATGACATTAGGATTCCATATTGGTTTTCTACTAGGTCCATGATCCTCTTCTCTTCTACCTGCAACAAATCCCTTGACCTTATCTAGACCCCACATGAATCATACAAGCATGTCGAAATTACCATGTTATCTATAAATACAAGACTCAGAAGGACACCACCAATGATTCCTTAACCTGATGTGGTAAATTATAAGAGAGAAATCAATAATAATGAACAATTCATAAAAAGAATAGGCAAAAAAATCCAAAACTGAGAACTTTTCCACTATCTAAGCCACCATAACCAATCAGATGCACCTACTTTGGATCATGGTCATATAACATCACAATAATCAAGGAAAAATCTTAGTTTCAGAGATAGACTCAAAAAACTCGATATAAGTACAATCCATAGACCTCTAGTTTAGACAACACTAGGCTATAATTCCCCAACAAAATCTCAACGTCAAGTCTCATAGACCATCATTCCCCACTATTTCCATATAGGTCTTATCAATCAAAATCATTATTCCCCACTTTCATCACATAAGTATTTGACACAAAATATTATTATATCCCCATTCTAGGAAACAAATGGCCATAATTCCCCATATTCAATCTTAGTATCATCATCACATCACATATAGAATATAACACTCTCCCCCTCTAGGGTTAACATTCCATGACTGGTCTACCTTTTACATAAGTATAGTTTATAAGAAGAAAGAACACGAAATATACCATACCCATCTCTATGAAACATTGAAATCATATAAATTCAACATATATTGGAACACATCATGAGAGAAATATAATAATCATTATATATACAACATGTGAATCAAATATTAATATATAATCTTGTTATATCAACAATTCACACATAGCAAGTCCATATGATGTCACAAGATACACACACAAACACCAACATGCAATCACAAGTCAATAATGGATATCAAATATGCCATCACAATAATCATTCCATTGAAACATATATAACGAGTGCCTAAAAAGGAATAGAAATTACTACCACAAATGTATCGATGTCAACGACAATGATAAAAAACCTTGTATGGATCGATAGCTAGAGTGAAAACCTTAATAATTATGAACCACACTTCATGATATTATTATCATAAATGTCACCACATCAAGCATATCTTTCATTAAGGGTTCAAAGAACCAAAACTAGTTATTTTTTTAAATAATTAAAAAATATATTACATACGGTAAAACATTATCTATCCTCAATAATTTATTAAAAATTATCCTTTTATAAATATATTTTTATAATTTTTTTTAAATTATCATTAAATAATATTATTATGATATTTTTTCCAAAATCAGGTCATTTTATAATTATATTTTGTAAATATATTATAAATTATCATTTTATAATTATATTTTGATAATTTCTCATTATTTATTCTCTAATTATCCTATTTGGATAATTTATATTAAACTATACTTTAATAATTATCTTTCGTTAATATATTATATATTATACTTTTATATTTATAGTTTGATAATTCCTCATAAACTACCATTTTATAATAATAATTTTATAATTATTTATAATTTATAATTTATAATAATTTTTTATAGTTATTTATTAATTTAATTTTTATAATGATATATTTATAATTTAATATAAAATGACTTTCTATAATTAGCTCTAATAAATTTTTCTTAAATTTACCATTGTAATTATCTTTCAAAATTTTCATATAAATTATCCTTTATAATTATTTTTTGATAATTTATTATAAATGATATAATTATAATTACATGTTGATAAGTTATCATAAATTATCCACTTATAATTATCATTGATAATTTTTCATAATTTATATTAATTATTCTCATTTGATAATAAATTATCCATTGAAAATTTGTATTTTATAAATAATCATTTGATAAATTAGTGTGATTATCCTTTAATAATTTTTATAATTATCTGTAAAAAAATACCAATTATTTTTTGGATAATTTTAATAGTTATCCATTGATAATTAATTTGAATTATCGTTTGATAATTCCTATTTTGTTTAAAATTGTTCATTTATAATTTTATAATTATATACAATTGTAATTATAAAAATTGTGAAATTATTTTTTGATAGTTTTCCACAATTATTATTGAAAATTTTTTAGAATGATATTTTTTAGAATTTTGTAATTATTGATTGATATTTTTTATAATTTATCTTTTGATATTTTATTCAAATTACCCATTAAATAAGAAAAATCAGATTGAACATACATCACATCCTACATGAAACAAATTAGGTATTATATTCTTCTTGTCAATATGAACCCATTGGTATCAATGGCGTGTAAATCCGTTCGATAACAATGAATTTATCAAATAGATAAGTTTTGTGGAACTAAATATAATAAATTTAAAAAGTGAACTAATGTTTTAATCCTGGCGCACCATGAAAAAAACCATTGAATATATCCAACATCGATCAATAGACTATCAAGGACGTGAATGGCTTGGCATAAGGGCGTTTTATGGTTATTCGGATCCAACAATATTGACAAATCATGAAACCAAATCATTCTACCATTTTAAAATCCCCATAATTACTGCATTTGAGACCCTAAATTTGAAACTATGGTTTAATAACCATTTCACCAGAAATATGATGATGAAATATTTAATTCTTCCAAATAAATGATTTTCTAATTTTAATAGGATAAAAATTAAGTTAAATAAAATATGTGGAATGATGTGATTCTAAAAAAATTATATATTCTTCTATTCAAGAAATGAAACAGTAAAACATATTTTTACTAATTAAATTAACTCAAAATAATAATATAATTAAATGTAAGAAGGATAATATCACATCTGATTTTTTCAAACACCAGATGCGTATAAATTTTATACATCACCTAGCGTTAACCCCATGTCCTGAACCTAATAGTTCTCTCAGATTTATCATATGACGTATCACTTTGGTGATATTAAATTAATTTTTAAACAATAATATAATAAAAATATTAAATAAAATATCCTCATGTGAAACATGGACAAACATTCGATGAATATAACTGTTATACCCCTCTTAGAGTAATCCCCAAATCCCAGAACTAAAAGTAGTCTCAAAATTTCAATTAAATGAACCATTTGGTAGATATTAAATTATTTTTTATAAATAATGAACACATATTTTAATGTATTTAATTCTTTTATTCAATCTATGTTGATTATCTATAGGTCTAAGAATTTCACATTTACATAATGCCTAATGATTAAAATATTCAATAAAATATTCCAAGGGGTTAACTGGGGTTTTTCCCTTACACAAAATATTTAAAAGATATATTATGCATTTATATTAAAATTTTGAATTTTCTTATAAAAAACATATAAATTACCAGCAATAGGGTTTTTATTATCATTAATAAATTGAGATATTACAATTCTACTACTCTATTTACTTCTCTTCTATGAGAAGTATCTCTTGTTGTCTCCCTCAAACAACTCATTCCATTAAGCTAAACAACAGATTTTTGTTCCCATGTTTTCTCTTAGATCCTCCAATTCTACCACTGAATCTGAACCGGTGATTCCATATTTTGAAAAAACACCTTATCGAATTAATAAAATATCTGAACCAGTTGATCCCCCTAAGCTGTATTGATCAAAAAAAATCATCCTTCCAATAAAAACATGCACATGGTCAGGTATGTACGGCCAAAGTTGTGACACATGGACCACATAGTGTACACAATGATTGAAAGAATGGAGGTCCAGACAATAAAAAGCTTCCCTATCTGCTCAGTGATCTCAAAGGGTTTGACAAAATGAGGTACTAGTGTTTCCAATATCCCAATACATTTGTTCCCTAAATGACTATTCAATATCAAGGAAAACTGATCTCCAATATAAGACACATAGGGTATCCTCCTATGGTTGGAATATAATATATGTCTATTCAATGTAGTGATCAAACTCTTCATAATGAAATTCACTCCTTTGAACGCATCTAGAACAAAATTTGGCCAACAACTTCTACCTCACCTTCCTCATAAGAACAAGATGTGATCAACTGGGTTTTTTTATAAAGATCCTCCTAAAGATCCATCTGAATCAAATATTGGTAAATTTTATTAAATGAAAACCAAATGAAGGATCAGTTATCACCCCACTCTGCACCGAATTCTTGCACACAATGTTGATACGTATCCTCTAATATCTGTATAGTCCACTTGGACTATCTAAAATTATGAGGATGGACATTGTGCTCCATCAAGATGATTACCAATGGATTTTTGCAATACCATCCAAAAGAGTGATTTAAATATAGCATCAATATATGAACCAATGATCAAGGTAACTCCATGAATATGTACAGTATCATAGGCATTAAATATTTCCAACAAACACACGGGTGACTATGATCGTAAAGAAATAAAAAAACATTGTTAACTAATAAAAAATCACACAAACTATTCCCTGACTCTTCTTGGTCCGGGGTAAAATAAAACAAATGTCCATTATTATGCCATGTTACATCCACATAGGTGTTAGGAATGGTTGTAACAACTTATCATTACACTTGTGGGTGACCTCACCCTCTAACAGGTAAGGAATCAAGAGAGAAAACCAATGACATATCTCTTCAACCCTAGAATGCATAAAATCCTCCTAGAGTAATGATTCATCTCAGTCACACTAGGATATACATCCCATATAGAGGTATGGTAATCCATCATTACTTCTATAACATCCTAGACCTGGATGCCACCAACGGTTCCCTGAGACGGGTTGACTATAGGACCTCATGCACACCTACCCAAACACTAGAGGCTGCCAACTAGTAGAGAGGGCCTATACTGTGATAATAGGGAGACAATGACCACATTTATAAGAGTAAAATGGTTTTATCAATAATATAGATTAATAATGTAAGCAATGACATAATTAGATACAAAGAAAACAAGTTTATATAATCATTAAAAAAGTAATATCATATAAAATGATGATCATTTCATGTGTCTAAAAAGAATCCAAAATAATAATACATTAATCAGTACAACACATGTATCAAAGTATCAAAAATTCCAAAAAATAATTCAATGTACCATCACAATCCTTATCTTGTTCATGTGTTCTCATACTCCCATGAAGAAGAAAATCAAGAAACGAACTACGGGAACTTCCCCCATGCCTTACCTACATCCATATAATGTATCTAGGTACCCAATGGTGGATATAATTGTGTGTGAGATAAAATACATGTAGTTCAACACTAATGGTTTCTATAACATTTTGTCATTATAAAATACAAGATAATGTAGAGTGGAAACCATAACACGTACTACAACAATACAAGTACATCTCCCAAGGAAAACATAACCAAGATAGTGAGCATGTGAAACAATAAAAGGCTCCCTACAAAACTAGTTTGAATCTCCTATAACAAGGAAGGAGTTAAAAAAATTATTCAAACACCATGACTATGCCT
Source organism: Viscum album (assembly GCA_963277665.1). Lineage (NCBI taxonomy): Eukaryota > Viridiplantae > Streptophyta > Magnoliopsida > Santalales > Viscaceae > Viscum > Viscum album. The sequence goes on from OY728130.1 coordinate 108,190,360, forward strand.
CGTTCCCAAAATATATCATCAACCATAACCATTCATTATAACATGTATACCATGTCAACCATGATAGATAAATATAACCAAAATTGCATCATTTAGCATGGTTATGACATATAATAAAAAATGTCTCATTTACTATGGCCATGCTATTGAATCAGAAATGTCACATTTACCATGGTTTTTCCATATAATTAGATATGTCATACCACTTCGAGGATGGATTCCTGTTGTATCAAATCAATTCAACCCCACTGAGTCGCATAAGTATCTCGATGGAAACTTGGTTAGACTTGGTTTGGTGTCTAACGGTCATGTAAATAGACAATGTTCCCTATGATTCCATACAAGACAGAACCAAGGGTTAGAAAGGTGAATGGAATCTAATGGAATAAATATCAAAGTATAAAACTTAATCAAGGAACACAACTGCCTCTATCAAGGTACAAATAGTAACATCCAAGGGATCTAAAGAACCCATTTATCAGTTATTCCATTTATCAATTCACATGAATTAAATTCCTTGATTTTTACAACTCATTTAAAAGTAAAAATAAATTACATTCCATGAGTTTACCCACTCATATAAAAAGTCAAATTCAATTACATTCATTTAGTTTACCAACTAATATAACACTTCAGATTTATAAAACTATACCATTAAAAATATTATATCACATAGAAAATGAGGATGAACATCCCATAATAAAGCATTTCAATTCATTTAAATTATTTAAGGGATTCCAATAATTAGGAAAGCTTAAATAGTCACCCCTTTTGTGGTTAAATAATAAGAATATTCATGGTCATAGCCCATGGGTGTTCTAGGTTGGGAAATAACCTCCAAAAAAATCAATGGAACTCAATAGTTTCTTAAATAGATTCCAATATATCTGATTTATTTATTCAATTACTTTAAATGAAAAGGTAAGATATTTGAGGTGAAATCATAATTAATCTAGTACTATAAATAACTAAATATCATGGAAAACCTATATAATATATACCATATGATCAAAGTAGTGTTCTTCTCTTGTACCAGGATTTGATTCAAATTTGATCGAGAAAAAAATGAAGAAAAAATGAATAAACTCAAAATAGGGAATATTTCTCTAAAAATAAGTAATTCAATTGATACCACAATGAACCAATAATGGCATAAAATTAATGGATTACTCAACGATGTAGATCAAATGAGACCAACAAAACTTTATTATAAGATCATATAGAGAATCAGTAGGAAAATACTACCCTTTGGCCTTCAAAGGAGCTACCAAGTCCCACTATTGTCCATGATAGGATAAGGTAAATTAGATTTTAATTTTGTATATATTTTTATAGAAATTTGGTCCTTTTTTCATCAAAAAACATTTCCACAATGTTTGGTTGCAGGGTTGGACAAGCTATGTTCAAAATTTGTGGCTTTTCTATATTAAGAAGAACTGACATGCTCATTCTTCACAATTTAAATAACCATGCGCTAGTACTGCATTATTTATATACTAAAAATTACAGGTTCAACAAATTATCATGCTCATATATCCATATGGTTTTCCCAACCCGTTTGGGATCCTCATTACATCTACCCATGTCTCATACAGTTAGTCAGACCATGCATCATGTCCCAACTGAATTCTATTAATCATGCAACGAGTCTATTGTTTACAAATATTTTGGCATCAGGCTTCAAACAGGAACTGGACACTCACAATATCTCTATAAACTCAATGGGTTTTCAAATTTTCCATTAAAAATCATTTAATCGAAATTAAAATGATTTTTACCTCGTATGAAATCCATTTATCATACTTTCTAACCCCTTTAAGAAATTTATCCCCAAATTTACCTCTCAAGGGTTGTCCTGAATCAACATTGAAAAACTCAAGCCACTATGAACAGACTTGGGGTTATAATTCCAAGTCTCATACTTCAAGGTGACAAGCTGTAATAGAACTCGTACTAGAAGAACTGTCCAGCTTCAGAGAACCTTCGTGATCCCGTCAACAATACAGGTCAGATTCTCTTCTATGGAAAAAACTATGTAGAACTCAATGTCCTATGGTTATTGTGTGTGAGATGGTTATGAGTGATAATTGTTCTACTATGATACATGTAAGTATTTTTTTGAAGGACCAATACCAATGCGGTATCATCAATTGATAAAATACCAACCTGACTCTAACTTGAACTACCTAACATGTCTTGGTGAAAGATTACCATATCTCCAAATACATATAAGTCCAATCCATGTTGAGATATGTAAAAATACATGACCCCTGACATAAAACTATAGAGAACATCTTCAGTGATCGACGTAATATTTAATTAAAGAAGTTATAGTAGTCGTCTGATTTCTGATCAATTAGATATACTCAGAATTCTCTAGAACAATATTTGGTCCCATTTAAAATTCCCCACCTGCCTCTAAGTAGTATATGGGTGATTGACATGACCTACCATGTAATGTATCATACGTTTCCATCTATATAGTCTTTTGAAATAAAATATATTACTTGACTCAAACAGGGTCCTATAACTCTCTTATGATCCCCCAAAACTAGGTTGCATTCTCATAGCATGTCCTCAAGGACTAGTATCATACACTTTGACTAGACATTAGTCTGAGGGGAATATTTTGTCCTCAAAATCACTTATTTACCTAGTCTCCTTTGCTGATTATTCAAAAAATTAAATGTAAACCAAATTTCCTTATCTGAAATGATTGTTCGAGGGTCCCACTAAATTCATACTCTCTCGTGGATATAAAACATTCCATGCACACCTATAGTGAAGGTCTACTTGTTCTGAAGAAAATGTGAAACCTTTCGATGATTGACAACAAAAACCTACACGACATCACTACCATCTGGTGACCTTGGAAACCCGGTCACAAAATCAATTTTTTCATAATACAATTTCAATTGGGAATATATATCTAATGTAAAATTATGGATGGTCATTGATGTTCATCATTTACCTACTAAATTGTAAAATATCTCATAACCAACCCACCTACCTAACGCTTAATTCCCACCCACCAATACATGAAACATAAATCACAGTATATCATGGTAATTTCTTGTTGCACTTCCTAAACTGATTCATAAATATCAGGCATCAGTTACTGTAATATTTTTAATTGAACTCAAATGTGACCATGTAAATGCATGATCTCATCCTCACCTACCATCTAACATGGAGGTAGTTCATAACATGCCATACTCCAACATAGAACAATTCCCTATGAATCTGATATTTTCCTTATCCTCACTCCATCAAGTAGGGTATAGGTCATAGATAAGGACGAAATATTAGTCTACCTATGGCTATCCTGGAAAACCATGTGTATTACAGAAAGTAATTTCATAAGAATACACTCTCTAGTAGTAACCTAAACTTTCTGTATTTGAGTCCTCTTGCTTTTTGAATCACCCACTGCATTTCCTTTTCTAGTTATATAAGAAATTTCTATTTAAAAATAATCTAGGTACTCAACTAAAATCATGTTGGGTAAATAATTAGATGATCCTTTTGTGGATAGAGAACAACAGAACATACTCTCCTAGTAAATAGAGTCTCCAATTGTAAAAATTAGGGAAAAACAAATCTTCTACAAGATCATGTGTTGGTTTTTCAAATAGTGTTTCATTATCTATAGAGACTTATTTTCCATGAATCTACCCCCATACATCATCATTTATCCAATAATAATACCTGAGGAATTTCAAAAACATTGTAAGTCATTCATAGCTCTAGAGGAATCAGGACTGGTGCTGACGTAAGCCTTTTGATCTTGAAAGTTTTCCTCATAGGTTTATATTCATTAAAACTTCACACCCTTCATAGTTAATACCTTAAAAGGATCTTCTATGTGTGAGAATTACAATATCAAATTCCAATAAAATTCAGTTGTTAGAAAAAAACTATGGCTCTCACCTTTTCTAGTTCAATTGATGCTTCTCTCATAGATATTATATTACCAGGGAAGTGAGTTATACCATCAAGATGTGTCAATTTTTGTTCACAACATATAACTGATTCACTATCAGTGTAAAAAATATGGTCCCAATTTGTATGGAATTATCATTATTATTGTCATAATATGCTAAGATATCATCCATGAAAACTGCCAAAAACAAATCCATATAAGGATAGAAAACAGATATCATTAGTTCCATGAAAACCAATGGTGTAATATTTTTCATGACCCGCACCCTGGACAACCAGATACAAACTATAAATTTGGTTTATCATTCCACCCGTCCCATGATGTTTTTGTCCTCCTCGGATTTTCTATTCATCATATTCACCTATGTGAGTATAAAAAATTTTGTCTAGTGATGTGAAACTCACCCAAAAGAGATAATAGTTAAGGTAGGCTAGATATGTTACTCTAATGTCCGTCATATACATGAAGTTAGATGTGTTCATCTTGAGGATAAAAATATTATATACAAATTTATGAAAACCAAAATTTAGGGGGAACTCCCAACTATAACTTACATCCCCCATTCTGATCTCTAACTAAGTTCCAAGATACATAACACTCTCAAAAAATTGAACAATATTCATAAGGCTATCCACAAAAGTTAAAAAAATAAAACTATCTGATTCACCTAAAAAAAGAGAGGAGATACATGATTAAAGGATACTAATATCGTAATTATAATCATAGATGATCCAGACCCCTTATCACCAGGGGTAAAATGTATAGAATATATCTAGCCTGAATCATGACCCTAGGACACAACCTCATTAATCAAAGAAATCGCACTCTATTTTCATAGCACAACTTATGTATATATACATCGTCCACCACCACCAAATCATTAGATTGAATGACCAGTATGACTCCATCTACCTTCATGATGTTGTGATATGAAAACTTCTCCCCAAACTAGAATAAAAAAGATGACCCACTTCCATTAACCGATGGATGGATGGTCTAGCTTAAACATTTCATGTGGCCATGCATGACCCCAGTTCAGCACTTGACTAGGTCATGATTACCCTAGTTTCTCATGATTCCCTATCTACCCCACTTATTAACGCAAAAATAACCAAAAATAAGTCCCAATGGAATGTAAATTGAGATGGAATCTTGTATCCTGAGTCTAACTCATCACGTAAAATCATTATATTCTTGAATAATAAACATAGGTTAATTTATACTTTATTATGAATATTTTTCATGTATTTTAACACATTTATATCACTTGTTACCATGTTATAAAAATTTCACAATTACTTATGTTCATATCAGACGATCATTCAATAATCAGTACTTGAGTCAAAAAAACCTGGTATGACGTCATTTATTAATGTGTTCATAATTGGAAAATATCAAGAATAATATTCATGACATAATAATCAAATTTATATATCAACAATACTTTTAAATTAATTTATTAAATTGGGATATGAAATATTAGAAACGTTACAATCATGGAGACGGTAAGACATACGTATGCATGAGTAACATTTCCATTTTCCATTTTCCATTATAGAAATAAATAAATTATTATTTTATCTTTATAGAATAATAATAGTATTAGTAACATCATAATAATAATTAAAGTATACTTATATATATCATTAATGTAATGTGGTGAATAAAAATTATTCACATCATTTCGTGGAGGGGATAGTTCACACGTACCCATGAATGACGTTATCGTTTTTTTTTGCATGGTAGGTAACAACATAATGGACATATTATTCTATTATAATGATAAATATGTCATTAATATAACATATAAACATTAATTCCATCATTATGATCAGTCTTGAGGGACAGTAATGAAAATTTAACTATATCAGTTCATAAAGCGGTAGTCCACCATACACACGAATAAAAGGTTCATTTCCAATTTGATGGAATTAGAGAAGGATATAAGTGATGGATTTAACATAACAACATCTAATTATATTAAGGATATTGGAGTTATTATATCATAAAGTTTGTAGGAAATTCAAATGAACTATAAGAAGATATAAAATAGAAACATATAAATGAAACCATTACCTTTCCCTCAGACAATCGCACTTCTAAACACCTTATGTCACGACCTGTCACCCAGGGCCTACACCGTGACTACATAAGCCTTCCATCCATAGGATGGGGGCTGGCGACTAGCACCAAAGGCGTAATCCCATAAAACGGGAAAGCCATTGCCTTTATAAAACATAAACTCACACGACCAGAGTACAAGTAGAAGCAAACACTAAGTAAAAACTGTATAACAAGTGTACTTAATGGAAAGGGGGCCAGAATACAAGCCCAAAAGGAAAGTACAACTGAAAATCAAGTACAACTTAAAAAAAGTGGCAAACAGCTTAAAGGTAGAAGTAGCTCCAGGATCATCGTCCGGGAATCCTACCTAAAGGGTAGGTACATATGTCCACCTCAGCACTCCACGTTTATCGGTCCACTCCATGTACCGTCTCACCTAGTGGTCCACCTCCGGGTACCGTCCAGTCCAGGCTCACTCTCGGCCTCCGTCAACGCTGTCCGTCGTCTGCATCCAACACAATGTGGTGCGGGAATAGCCCATGCAAGGGTGAGTATAACAATACTCAGTAGGGACCCCGAGACCCTCAAGGTCTTATGAAATCCAACAAAGATAAACCACAAAGTATGAAATCAATGGATAACAATTACTTAAGTATATGACCATATATATACCTAAGTTATTAAGTAACCCATCTTTATCATGAGGAAACACAAGGTCATTAACTCAGTTCAAACCAGGATTTTTAGTAACAATGTCGAAACCATGGGTGTTGGAGAACTCCTCCTCTATCGAGTACAGTGGGCCTGCTACTACAACTAATCGCTTCACACTAACCATGGACTGTTGAAGTACTCCACCTGTCGAGTACCTTGGGAATGCTGCTATAACCAATATCTTTCACCATGTGGTCTGCCCCTACAACCAGGTGCTCCCCCTCATAACCTACAGATGTACTCCTTTTGTCGAGTACCATGGGTCTGCGCTATAACCAAGTGCTCCTCCACCGTGGGTCTTCTACTACAACCAAGCGCTCCCCATTGGGCCATCCGAATCACTCCAAGTCGATCGATCAGCAGTCTTCATGTCTCAGCCATCTACAAGGTCTCTGCAATCTGCTCGCTCATCACCTGGAGGGTTCGTTCCATGTGCCACAAGCCAATACTCCAAGTGTCACGATATCTCACCTAGAAGTATCATAAGGACCACCACGTCATAGGGGTCTCAACTCAACAGACGACGCGTCAATCGGATGCCCGGTCTGTGAGTCACTAACCTTTTTGTCCCAGGGGCCCAATTGGTTTCGTTTACGAACCAACCCAACCATATCTCAACTATACCCCGAACTCCCATGGGGTATTTTTAAAGGGACTATTTTTCAATGAATGTACCAGCACCGCTGACGGTCCGTCAAACGGACGTCTGGTGCCAAAGATACAACCAAACTAAGCAATGGGACATTAGTGGGCCCGAGTCTGGTCCGACCCGGTCGGACTGACTCATCCCAACCAAGTCTAGGTTGACCAGGTCTGAGATGACCCAGTCATACTTGCTAGGTTGGGCTCGGCTCATTGGGCGGGTCATCCTGCTGTGTTTCGACCCGATCCGCTAGGCCCGGCCAAGTGAACTACGAGGGTAGTTCGGGAAGTGCCGTGAAGGGCACAGCTCGAGTGGTCGGTGGCCATGAGACCTGTGAGTAGGCCGCGTGGGGCACAGGCATGACGGTGGGACTCCGGGCAGGCAGCAGGTGCACCAGGAAGGGTTTCGGGGAACCGAGAAGTGCTCTAGAGCGTGGACAGCATGTCGGCAAGGCGCGGGGGCACCAGGCAGTGCACCAGAGAGGCGCATGGGTGCCGGTCAGCGCACTGGGGACGCCGCAGGTAGGCGGGTCGGGCGCCGCTTGGTCGGCGATGTTTGTTCGGGAGCATCGGTGCATTGTGGGGGCAGCGCGATTCATGAAGGGTGCATGTATCCCGGTCGTCTTCATTGCCACCTTCATAGACTTTGAATCAATGCCTCTCCATAGAACTCCACAAGAGAGAATAAATCGACGGATGATATCGGGCCATGTTAGGTCGCCCCGCATCCTCCGCGTTTAAAGTTATAACAATTTTCTCAACCAGATGGAAGGAGATGTTCTTCAATTGTTTTTAAAACAGCGCCTCAAATTTTTTTCAATAAAAAAAGAGAAAAAGAACAAGATATTATGCTAGAATAAAACCCCTACCTTTCTTGTCGTTCATGGCTGACGAAATCACGAAAAGCGGGCATCGTCCAGTTGATGTCAGAAAATAAGAAGCCGATGATGACGTCGGTGTTCTTCTTGGATGACATTTCCCTTTCCTTGTTCAGGTAGAAGAGGAAAAAGACGTCTGAGGAAGAATTCAAAGAATAAATCCAGCGTTCTTTGCGTTCTTCATTGGGAGAATTTTAATCCTCCCAAGCTCTCATGTTCCACCGAAGGTGAATGTCAACAAAATAATAATTGGATGTCTTATTCTTTTATTTTTGGCATGAAAATTCAAAAAGGTGAAAGAAACACTCCTTAATAAATTCACATGCATTGGAGAAATTAATTGGTATGCATGTGGGAAAAATTAATTGGCACGTGCATTGGCACAATTAATATTCACGCGGGTTAGCACAATTAATTGGAATGCGTGTTAGAACAATTAATTCTGCAGAGGAGGTGAACAGATCTCCATCATTAATGAGGGAGAGTGGAGAGGTTTCATCCTCCACCATTAATATGGGTTGGGTGGTCCCCACCCCTATCATTTAACTGAGAGGTTATGATCGGGTGTTCCCCACATAATAACCTCAAGCGAAAGGTTAGGGTGTGGTGGTCCCACCCCCAACTTCCAATGGGAGGTTCCAACTAACCGCACACACAACACATGATAGCTTAAAAATAAAATAAAGTGGAAATTTATTTTATTATTATTTTATTTAATAAAAAACCAAAAAATAACTTCCAAACTCGTCATAATATAACTACAGTGAAAGTCTCACTTTGAAATTAACGACGATGTGAGTTCAACAGCACCCTCACATTTCAATTCTGAGCACCGGTTCAAAAGATATAAAATCCCGAACATACGTTTACTAAATGTACCCGAAAAAAAGTTCAGAAAATTATTATCAGTCACCCTCAACTCGCGCCAGTCGAGGATAGGCTCTGTGTAAATGAAACCAGCCCCAACAAACCCAACGGCACTCTCTGTTTTTTAACCCGACTCACCTTTTAGAATTTATGAATTTTACAATAAAATAATTGCCACTTAATTATTTTATTTTCGGCCAAAAACAAACTTTTTTTATTGGCTCACGTTGGCCAAAGTTAGTTTCTGCATAAACAAATCATTCCCTCATGAGTTCACCGGTGGTCTCAGATTTTTAATCTGAGCAACCGTTTATGAGTTATAAGCATTTGAAAAATAAAATAATTTATTTAATTATATTATTTACTGTTATTTAATTTTTTGATTTTTCACAGGAGTCCCGCGCCGACTAAACTAAAGTCGCGCCTCGGTTAAACCCTCCATCCTGAGTGCAACGGTTCCCTCTGATTTATTATCAGATTAACCTTTTAAGAGTTATTCCACTTTTTTAGGAAAACAGCTTACACTCATTAATTTAAGATTAATAAAACCTCAGAAATTGATTCTGGGAACACTGGGCCTCGGAATCAAGTGTCGTCTGAAACCACAGACTCGTAAGATTCCAATGAATTTAAGGAAAAAAATTCCTCAGAATTTCTGGGTCTTTACATTCTCCCACATCAGGACTTTACGTCCCCGTATGCTACAACTCACACTAAAGGAACAAATAGGGGTACTGAGCACACATTTGAGCATCCCGCTCCCATGTACTCTCCTGGAGGTTCTCGTGATGCAAAAAATGCACACTAGATGTATCGACCATCCACATAGATCCCGCATATGTCGATCCTCAATATCCACTATAACCTCCATGAAAGTCACCCCATCATCGATGTCCGGCTCTCCATGGTCGATGATGTGTGAAGGGTCATGCACGTATCTTCTCAGCTGAGATACATGGAAGACATCATGCACCCAATTAAACAGAGGTGGAAGAGCTAAGCGGTAAGACACCTCTCCTACTCTGTTGAGGACCTAGAAAGGTCCGATGAATCATGGAGATAACTTTCCGCCTCGGCTAAATCTCCATAGACCTCATCGAGGTGAGACCCGTAGAAAGATGTGGTTTCCAACCTCAAACTCCAGAGGTCTCTGTCTCCTGATAGCATATGACTTTTGTCTACTCTGTGAAGTCTTTATCTGCTCCTAGATTATCTCCATCTTCTTCATTGTAGCTCATACAATCTCTGGTCCGCAGGAAGTGGGCTGACTTGGTGGGTCAGTCGGCAATCACCCAAATAGAGTCATGTCCCTTAGACATACGTGGAAGACCTGTCACGAAGTCCATGGATATCTAATCCCTCTTCCACTTTGGGACCTAAAAAGGCTGAACCAAGCCTCCTGGTACCTGATGTTCCACATTCACTTGTTGACAGGTGATGCATTGAGAGTCAAACTACGCTACAACCTTCTTCATACATTCCAACCAGTGCTGTCTTCTGAGGTACTAATACATCATCGCCACTCCTGGATTTACCGCTAAAGGATATGTGTGTAACTCCCTCAACACCTCCTCCTCAAGTGCATCCAGTACCACAGTACGTCCTCTGAAGAAGATGATGTGCTACCCACCTCAGAAAATCCATCCGGTGTCTGCCCTATAGATGTATGAGCATGTCTTGTCTCGCAGTCAGCGTCCCCATGATGTGCCTCCTTGACTTGCTGAAGAAGAGCGGGAGTGACTGTAAGAGACTGTAGATTGGTTTCTCCATCTCTATCAACAAAGAATATCTGTAAGGCAGCTAGCTGCTCTGTCACCTCTCTTAGCAGCAGAATACCAGATCTCATGCAGAGTGCATCAGCTACTACGTTCCCCTTTACATGAGTATAGAATATCTTGAATTCATGGTCTTGTAGAAACTCAATCCATCACCATTTTATCAGGTTCAGGCCCTTCTGATAGAAGATATACCCGAGACTCTTGTGATCACAGTACACAGTAAAACGTTCACCTAACGAACTATTGGCGAGACTAGCCAATTGTAAGAACTCTACTTCACCCTTCTGTGACTACGTTCTAAAAGAGCTGCTAATATTTCTCCTTTACCAAAAAGATAAATACCATTTCATCCCCTAGATGAACCACATCATTTGCATAATATAGTCAATCCTGACATGAACAGTACTAATTCAAGGCATGGACAATGTCGTAAGGCCTCGACGCTACTACCAAGAGATCCAACTGTGACTCTCACCTCCAAGGGTTGAGTAACATTGTCAGCATCAGTGTGTGGCCACTGGCTCTCCTCTAGTAGGAATCTCGAAAGTGATGGTCAAGTCAACGGTTTTAACAGGAACCTCTTAATAACCACATAAAAGGTAGGAAAGAAAATGTCACAAGGACAAGTGTCTTTTATTACTGTAGCTCAAAGTACAAAGACACAAAGCAACCACAACAACGACATTAACAAATCAAGAAGCATCATGAAAAAGGCCTCTATTCCTACAACTAGTCTCTCTCTTGTCCGCCTGCTTCCAAGGCTCCATGGTCGTATGTTTCAGCTGCCTGAAGCTGTTCTCTCCCATGTCCACGCATTCCCTGCGATCAGGGAGGATCTCTTAGTGGTGGTGGTGGTAATTCCTTGAAGCGTCGTCCACCACTAGTTGTATGACCAACTCCTCTTACACGGTCACCTACTTCTTATAGTCTGCCTCGATTAAAACTCTGCCTCTATCTGGGAGGACCCTCAACTGACTGTTGATCGTCTGTATGGTGGGTCGGACAGTCACGTGCCATGTGACCCTGTTCGCCGCATGAGTAACACAACCTTCTCTTAGTAGGTCTGTCTCCATCCCAGGTGCCTCGAACATATGATCCTGAGCCATGCAGTCGACCATGTGTGGGTCTGGTCCTCTTGGACCTCTACATCATCTGTTTACTGCCAGTTGTAGAAGACTCTGTTGCATGTCGACTAGTAGTGGGTCTCACTGCTGGTGACTGCTCAGTAAGGAAACTCTCCACCAGGAGGGATCTCTCCAACACCCCCATCTGCATTGGGATGCTGTGGGAGATAACTGAAGCTTAGATCTCTTTCTTGAGCCCCTACTCAAAGGTTAGATCCCTGAAGAATGGTTCCTACACCATATTTGTAGAGTAGAGAGAGAGTTCTGTGAACCTCGCTGAGTACTGCACTACTGTCATGCTGCCCTATTGCAGATGAATTAGGTCATGTATCTGCACCGCTCGAAGGGTTGTTGGGGAAAACATTTCCTGAAACATGCTCTCGAAGATTTTCCAGAGTAGAGTCGCCTCATCATGCATCTGGATCATTAGGCTCCACCATCTGCCTACTGCTGCCTGAAGGAGGTTGGCAGCAAGGATCGCCATGGAATCTGCTGGTGTACCAACTAGACTAAAGACTCTCTCCATAGCCTCCAAAAAATCCTCAGCTGCCTGTGGGATGTCTCTCCCCCAAACCTAGGTGTCACTGGCGCTAGAACTCGTGTGACATGCTCAAGTGGCGTGCATCATCTGTTGCTGTGGCTGGTGGCATCGATGGGCCAATGGGAAGTGGTGCCACTATGCCTCTACTAGTGCCTCCACTAGGAGAGGGCCATGTACTAAGGCCTCATTACTCGGCGGGTTCTCAATACGTACAACTCTCGGGGCTCTAGCTAGTCATCCGCGGGGAGGCATCCTGAAAGAAATAGATGCAACACAGTCAAAATGCTATACCTAGTGAGATGATCTGATTTGAGCTGACTAAAAGAAAACTTTTGAATACACACATGCAATTAGTGTTTTCGTGAACTGAGTCGGAAATCAGAATTCAGGGTCCTGGTGTTTGGATACATCGTTCACCCGCACCAACACTGGACTCCCTGAACTGAAAACCACACATAGTACCCTTAACACTATTGCTTCACAAAAAAGAAATATCACAGTCCAAAGTTCTGTGTTATAACTAACGTCCTATGATACCAATTTTCATGACCCATCCCCCAGGGCCCGCATCGTGACTACCCCAAGCCCGCATTCCATAGGCCAGGGGCTGACAACTAGCACCAAAGGTGTAATCCCCTGAAACTGGGAAGACATTTCCTTTATAAAATGTAAACTCACACAACCAGAGTAAAAGCGGAAGCAAACACTAAGAAAAACTATATAACAAGTGTACTGAAAGTAAAGGGGGCCAAAATACAAGCGCAACAGGAAAGTACAACTGAAAAGAAAGTACAACTGAAAAACGTTTCAAATAGCTGAAAGGTAGAACCAGCTCCAGGATCATCATCTGGGGTTCCTACCTGAAGGGTAGGTACATATGTCCACCCTGGCACTCCACGTCTATCGGTATGATCCGTGTACCGTCTCGCCGAGTGGTCCACCTTCGGGTACCGTCCAGTCCTGGCTCACTCTCGGCCTCCGTTAATGCTATCTGTCATCTGTATCCAACACAACATGGTGCAAGCATTGCCCATGCAGGGTGAGTATAACGATACTCAGTAGGGACCCTGAGACCCTCAAGGTCTCACAAAATCTAACAAGGATAAACCACAAATTATGAAATCAATGGGTGACCATTACTTAAGTATATACCCATACATATACCAAAGTTATTATGTAACCCATCTCAATCATGAGAAAAACAAAAGGTCATTGAATCAGCTCAAACCAGGATTTTTATTCACAATGTCTAAACCACAGCTGCTGGAGAACTCCTCCTCTGCCAAGCATAGTGGGCCTGCCGCTACAACCAAGCGCTTCCCACTAACCTTGGACTGCTGAAGTACTCCACCTGTCAAGTATTGTGGGCCTGCTGCTACAACCAAACACTTCCCACCATGGGTCTGCTACTACAACCAAGCGCTCCCCCTCATAGCCTACAAAGGTACTCCTTCTGTAGAGTACCGCATGTTTGTTTCTACAACCAAGCGCTCCTCCACTGTGGGTCTGCTGTTATAAACAAGCGCTCCCCACTGGGCTATCTGAGTCACTTTGAGTCGATCGATCAGCAGTCTTCAATTCTCAACCAGCTACTAGGTCTCTGCAATCTGCTCGCTCATCACCAGGAGGGTCCGCTCCACATGCCACAAGAAAATACTCCAAGTGTCATGGAATCTCACGCAGAAGTATGACAAGGACCTCCACGTCATAGGGGTCTCAACGAAATAGAAGGTGCGTCAATCAGACGCCTGGTATGTGTGATATTATCCTTTTAGTACCTGGGGCCCGGTTGGTTTCGTGTACGAACCAACCCGACCGTATCTCAACTATACCCCGAACTCTCATGGGGGTTTTTTTTAAGAGACTGTTTCTCAATGAGAGTACCATCATCGTTGGTGGTTCATCAAACAGACGTTTGGTGCCAAATATATGGCCATAGTAACTAATGGGTTATTAGTGGGCCCGGGTCCGGTCTGACCCAGTCAGACCGACTCGGCCCAACCCAGTCTTGGTCGAACTGGTCTGGGTCGACCAGGTCCAACTTTCTGGGTATGACTCATCCCGTTGGGTGGGTCAACCCGCTATGTTTCGACCTAGTCCGCTGGGACCGGCCCAGCGTACTGTGAGGGAAGTTTGGCCGAATGCCGCCACGCAGGAGGCATCAGCCCGAAAGCCGAGGCCGATTCGTCCAGTGCTGCGAAGGGCGCGGCTCGAGAGTTCAACATCTGGGAGACTAGCGGGCGGGCCGTGCGCGGCACGGGCAGGCCAGCGAGATTCTGGGTAGGTCTCGGGTGCACCGGACAGCGTGTCGGGGTGCCAGGCAGCACGTCGGGATAACGCTCTAGGGCGTGGGCAGCGCGCCATCTAGGCACGGGGGCGCAGGGAAGCGCGCCGGCGAGGCGTGGTGGCGCCGGGCAGCTCGCCGGCAAGGCATGGTGGCGCCGGGTAGCTCGCCCGCAGGGCACGGGTACCGCGCCGGGGAGGGGCGGGTAGCACGCCGAGGAGGGGCGGGGAGCGCGCCTGGGACGCCACGAGTAGGCGGGTCGGGCACCGCTTGGCCGACAATGTTTGGTCCGGAGCATCAATGCGCCACAAGGGAGGCACGATTCGCGGAGGCCACGGGTAGTGCGGCTGTCTTCATTTCTACCTTTTTCGTCGTTGCCTCAACACCTTACCGTAAAATGCCACAAGAGAGAATAAATCGATGGAGGATATCGGACCATGTTAGGTTAGCCCGCATCCTCCACGTTTAAAGTTAAAACAATTATCTCAACAAGAAGGACAAAGATGTTCTTCAATTTTTTTATAAACCGCGCATCAAATCTTTTTCAATCCAAAGAAGATAAAAATAACATGATATTATGCTAGAACAAAACCCCTACCTCACTTGTCATTCGTCGCTGACGAAGTCGCGGAAAGCGGGCATCGTCCGGTTGACGTCGAAAAGGAAGAAGCCAAGGAAGGCGTCAGAGTTCTTCATGGATGACGCTTCCCTTTCCCTGTTCTGGTGGAAGAAGGAAGAAGACATCCGAGGAAGAAGTCAAAGAAGAAATCTGATGTTCTTCGCATTCTTCATTGGGGGAATTTTAATCCTCCCAAGCTCTCATGTTCCACCAAAGGAGAATGCGAACAAAATAATAATAGTGTGTCTTATTATTTTATTGTTGGATTGCAAATTAAAAAAAAAGAAATAAACTCTCCTTAATAAATTCACACGCGTCGATGAAATTAATTGGCACGTGCGTGGGCACAATAAATTGGCATGCGTGTCGACACAATTAATTGGTGGGCATGTCGGCACAATTAATTTCCATGCACGTTGGCACAATTAATTGTGCGGAGGAGGTCAATCACTCTCCTTCATTAATGATGGAGAGTAGAGAGGTTTCATCCTCCACCATTAATAGGGGTCGGGTTGTCCCCACCCCTATCATTTAATTGAGAGGTTACGCTCGGGTGGTCCCCACATCGTAAACTCTCGCAGGAGGTTAGGGTGTGGCTGTCCCACGCCCAACATCCAGTTGGAGGTTCCAACTATTCAAACGAACAACACATAGCAGCTTAAAAAAATTAAGTGTTGTACTTTATTTTATTACTATTTACGTTAATAAAAATCCAAAAACTAACTTCCAAACTTGTTAGAATGCAACTGCGGTGAATGTATTAATAAGAAATTATCGATGCTACGAGTTCAATGGTGCCCTCAGATTTCAATTCCAAGCACCGGTTCAAATTATATAAAATCCCGAACATACATTTACCGAACATGCCTGAAAAAAAATTCTGAAAATTATTATCAGTCACCCTCGACTCGCGCTGGTCGAGGTTAGGATCTGCCTAGGTGAAACATGCCCCAACGAACCCAATGGTACTCTCATATTTTTAACCCAACTCACCGTTTATAAGTTATGAATTTTACAAAAAAAAATAATTTTCACTTAATTATTTTATTTACAGCCAAAAACTAACTTTTTCTACTGGCCCGCACTAGCCAATGTTAGTATCTTCTTAAACAAAGCATTCCCTCACGAGTTCACTGGTGGTCTCAGATTTCTAATCTGAGCTATCATTTGTGAGTTATAAGCATTTGAAAAATAAAATAATTTATTTAATTATTTTATTTACGATTTTTCCATTGTTGGGATTTTTCACAGGAGGCCTGCGCCGAATATACTTAAGTCGGGCCTAGGATAAACCCTCCATCCTGAGCGCAATGGTTCCCTAGGATTTTTGATCCGAGTAACCGTTTAATAGTTATTCTACTTTTTCAGGAAAACTGCTTTAACGAGTTAATTTAGGCTTAAAAAAACTTCAAAAATTTATTACGAGCACACCAGGCCTCAGAATCAAGGTCCATCTGTAACTGAGGACTTTTAAAATTTCAATGACTTTATGAAAAAAAAATTTCCACGGAATTTCCGGGTCTTTACACCTTAACACATCGAAAGATGATTTTCTTGCCAAAATAATGCCTCACAAATGTAGGGAGAGATTATATTAGGGGATGTTTTCAAATCATCGATGAACCAAAAGGTTTTTTATGTATTATTAATATAGAGGAATGTTTTTATTATTGGAGAGGGGAGGGGCAACCTCAGAATTATTAAATGTACTAAATTTATATAAATTCAATTTAGATTCCAAATGGTTAGAAACTATTTTATATCTAATATAAGAGGATTTTGTATTGAATAACCAATATAAAATTAAAATTATACAGGTTTTCAATATTTTTTTAATCCTTATATTTTTTAACCCTTATTTTATCATTTTTAATCTTACCGTGATATCATGTTGTTTACAATTTGTGGGTTAATGTTATTACCATAACATATCAAACATCCAAAAATTGTGTCATTTATGACATATTAAAACATATAATAACCATTTTCCCTGATGTTATAATTTTTTTTAAATTTTATAACATTTAATAAACTATTTTATATTTTAATATACTAATAATGTCAAATGTGACACTATTCATTAGTTGACTTTTACAAAATATCATAACAGAATGATAATCTCAAAAAAACTCCATTAAATCATAAAAAATGTCAAATATATCCATAAAAGTTGACAAATAATATTTATTTTTATATTTATAAAATCATTTTGTTGATTCTTTCATTTATTAAGAAATTCCTACATCATCTTTGGGTAATAATTAAATTTAATTATTTAATTTCTAATAATTATAAATAAAGTACCATGTTGAATGTAATATTATTATCTTTAAAATAAATATTCATATTAGTAGAGATTCTGTGTATAGATCCATATTAAAATACATTACTTTTTAAAAACAAAAGTGTAACAAAAATGATTATTCATTGAATATAATATTACCAAAGCCTTAATGTCATCCATGTGTCTCTATGTGGTCCAAAAACCGACCCAAGTATGATAATCATTGTAATACAGTTATAAATTAAATTATAAAAAGTGTTAGGGTAGTTTTATATTATTATAATATTATTTTTACCTCTAATTACCTTATTTACTTTGAACCACTGTAATAAAAATAATTGCTAAAGTTACTATTCATAATGTCTAAAAATAAAAGGAAACTATATAAATAATTTGTAATTTGTGATTCCAAATATGAAACTCATTTTTAAAAATTCAAAACATTGAATGTTTAGTATTTAAAATAAAATTATTCCCTGATTTCGAAATGAGAAAACATGTTTTATATAATTCAAAAACCATAGAATGATTGACATGTGTCTATATCTAATTTCAATGTGAAATTACTTAAAATGGTCAAAATTGGATTAAATGATAAACAATTGATCTATTTATACTTTAAAACCAATTTAAATAATAATATATCAATATAAATAAATTAAATGAAAAACTATTTTGGAATTAAAACGGATTATTTACACTATTCACTAAAATAGGAATTTTATCAGAAAAATATCAAATTTAACCTTAATTAATGTTAGATAGCCCTTTTCCTATGAAGAATTTTACTTTTTCAAATGAAACATCTAAAACATTCAAAAACTAGATTTCAAATGGGTTTTCCATCAAACGGCGGTAAAACTACATTTTTAGAAAAAACACTCATTTTATCTATAAAATTATATCTGTTTATATATAATGTCTAAAAACACATAATGTTAATTTTCAACATTAAATTGAATTAATATTTCATTAATATAATCCAAGTAGAGTGATTTTATTATATTATAAACACAATTTTTTACATTTAATTAGTTTTTCAAAAAAATAAATCTGTTATATTCAACTGGTTATTATTTTCATTTCATGTTAATTTGGTAACAAATGAATCATTATATAAACATGTGTAAACCATTTTTTTATAATTTGGTTAACACTGTTCATTACTTCTATTTTAACATATTTTTGATAGCTACCATATTAAATAATAATATTTAGTTTTTTGTTAAATATCGATGTGGTGTATCATGTACACTTTCAAACATTATATTTATTTTTAAAAACATACAATGTTACAATATCCCCCACCCCAATCTTGGAAGTTTCATAAAAACTATTTATATTTGGGGTCGTTAACTAAACTACGACTCTTCAAAATACATTTATGGCAATCCCATATTTAAAAAAAATCAATAAAACTTCCACTTTCATAGAAATAAAGGAATGTAAGAACGTCCCCTGAGATAATACATACTGGGGTTCCATGTAGGAAAACCTGGATATAGAAGAAATAATAAACATCATGTTCTGAATGAGAGTGATAGAAAACATTTTTAGGAAATAGTTAACAATCATAATGCTATAAATTTGTGATGGGTGAAACGGTCTTTAGTTTATTATTTAGAAAAGTAAAAAGAATTTTTTTTTATTTTAAGATCCTTATCATAATGGTGAGGAATTATTTTACTTCCTTGCCTAATAATATAAGGAAACATACTTACATGAAAAGTATAATTTCAACCTTTAACCAATTTCAAATATAGACTCATTTTTTTCCTCCAATCGATGAGTATTTAATATGAATTTTTCATGCCGGAAGCACTATAATCAACATTGAAAGACTCTCATCATATAAAAAAGGATAACTACACATTTCTTCTACCTTTAAACATTAACCAAACAAAAAATTTTAGTATCATAGTAGATAAATCACCCAAAATAATAATCCTATATAAGGAGAATGACTACTTTTAATCTCTAATATTCAACCGTATTCTCCAAAGTTCAACATAGAACATTCAAAAAATAATTTCCCTTAAAACTTCTAAAAATAATCCAAACAATTATTGAAACAAAAAATTGAGAAGTATTTCATAACATATTATTTCAATATAAATTTCACATTTATTTCCAAATAAAATACATAGCTCTTAATGTCTTATACCAAAATAACATATTACCTAAGATAGGTTAATCAATTCCATAAATAACCCAATAAAAAAAATTCCACAATTAAATAATTCAAATTTTATTCCTCAAATAAACTTCAATATTATTATATTTAACTTAAACATATAATGTTCCCAAAATAGTAAATTTATTACAAAATAACATTTATCACTTTATACCCAAATAATTTTCCAATACTAATTATATACATTTGATAAAACATATGTTCTCAAAATAAACTAATTTTTATTCTATCAACACCTTTAACTAAAAGGGAAAGAATTCATACTAACCAGGGACTTCATATAGGCTAGTGGTAGGTGATGCACTCTTTTCATCCTTCATTTGTGGGTTTGATCTGCATGGCCTTGTCAGATGCAATGGGCTTTCACGCATCTTGTGGGTTGTCTTTTTAAAAAAACAGTAACATTTTTATAAAATTCTCCAAATATGATATAAAATACTGAAAAAACAATAATATCATATTTTTACCTTAAAATTTATTTCAGACCACTCATTTTGCATCCTAATAAGTAATAACCCATATTTACCTCAAAGGTGAATGACTCCAAAAATAGCATTATACCCCTTAAAAGTTCATAACATATTTCCAAAAAAATGGATTGTAAGACATGAAAATTATAATCAACCATAAAATTATAAACTCACAATGATATACTTAACCCTTTAAAAACATCATAATCACCAATGTTGTATAAACCATATTCTAATACTAACTGTAAGGCCCCATCTTTAAAACATTACTTAATTTTTAAGTTACTTAAATAATTTGAATTTTCTTCACATTGAGGATATTTTCAATTTATGAGTTTCAGAAAATTATGCCATAACTATAATATAATAAACATCATAACAAATAAAAGTGGACACTTCCAAACAGTATATATTTTTTCACAAGACATAACTCATTAAAACATGATTTCTTTTTATCTTGATTAAAATATTCATGACATTAATATTGACTTCATCCTTTATCTTACACATCCATGTACCATGTGAAAAACAATTTAAAACATGGTAAGAGGCTAAAAATCTTCTTAAAGGTAATGAAAATAAATAAATGGTTAGTCCATGAATAATTTAAACACATGAAAACATTTTCACAAAGTCATACATTCCAACCATAAAATATATCTTTTTTAACATACATCATGAAATCATAAGAAAATTATTATAACTAATATTTCATAAAGGTAACTTATGGAATCCATGTCATAAATAAATTGTATTGTTCACATCTACATAGATAGTAACCTTAACGGTTATGTTTCGAATACCCCACATTTCATTTTACCTAAATCTCTTAGGATAAACCCAACTGGTTAACCATGTCTAATTACCCAATACATTAGAGAGATATGAGGGGCTCACCCACCCATATTATATCATGGAATCACCGGTATATATATTCAATGCTCGAGAACCATAACATAATTATAACACATTAATAATCTATAAAAGAATAATAACTTTTTCACATTGAAATTATAAGGCCCCAGCCTTAAACCTTACTTAATCTTGAGTTATTACAAGATTACACATTGAGGATCTTTTCAGGTTTAGAGTTTTAGAGAATTAGATCATGAAACTTGCATTACATTCCACATTTAAACAAATTGGTTACATAAAAGACTGTATTCATTCTTCCCATCAACGGAAACATATTTAAAATAAAACATGGATTCTTTCTTGACACATCCTTGACACTATCATCACATCATGTACCCTTCCCTTGACCTGTGAAAAACATTTCAAAAACTTGGGATGAGCATAAAAAGCTCAGTAAGGGATACACAAAGAATAAAAACTGTTAGTTTATCAAAACAAAATGTAAACCATGTATACTTTCTCAAGGTAATACTTTTCACCTTTATGAAGTAGTAAAAACTCTTCACTGAATAAAATATCATTACTTACCTTTTTGTAACCAAAGGATTACCATAAAACCCATATAAAGAACACGTAACATATATAAAGGTAACTTGGGACATAAACATACTTAAGTGGAATAACCATACAGTCGACTCCCACACATATCACTTAATGGAATATCCATACGGCCAATTTCCATAAATACTTAATGGAATAGCCATACGGCCGACTTCCATACCCAATGCATTGGAGGTTATAACGTAACCACCCGTCCTGGTATTCACGACACCACCCATCATAATGTCCAAGTACCATTATTACACATAAAATATGGAAAATATAAACATTTCAATAACAATATTTCATTTTCAATCACAATAAATAATTCCCAGATATTGAATTAATCAATCCATTTTCAAAAACCATTTAAAACATTTAATAAAGAGATTTTTGAATCAAAGTGTCATATACCACCTTGAAGCTTAAAATTTTAAACCATTAATATCCATATAAATAAATCCTTAAAACCATTTTGAAAACATGGATATTAATAATAACAAATAATTAAAACATTTAAAGAGATATTTTGGTTAAAGGGGTTTTACCAAAATTAGAGACACTTGAATACAATAATTGAGGAATAAAATTTAGTCAGAACTTTGTAATATCATGAGAATAAATGGATTCATGATATAATACTCCAAAGGACAGTATATACACCATATAAGAGTGAATTGGTGCATAACAACAATGAACCCTCAATAGAAATGTCAAATGTGATGAAATCCCTTATAAAGAAGGTATCCTTAAATTGAGGACAAATCAATCTCAAAAATATGTGTGACAAATATAAATACACCCAATATAAGTGAATATTAAGTGTAAAACAATAAAAGTTCATTCACACATATTCAATGGATGACATATTCAATGACAGATGTTGAACCCAAAGAAATCGAAATTGGGTTAAAAAGTTCCCTTGACAGCCTAACGGCATCACATCAAAATGAGTTGATGAGAGATAAAAAGGTTTATCTCAACACTTGGAAATAAAATTTACATCAATAAGGACATATGAGAACATATCCCAACATAACAATATGTAAATTAAAAGACCCAACAAAGAAGTCTTTTAAAAAAAGGAGGGTGAAAGGTTCCCTTACCGACTTGGGTAACTTTCGAAAAGTACACCCCATTGAAGAAGTGTCATACAATGAATATGTAAATACCCATAAATGGAATTATATTACAAAAGGAGTGTAATAGTGGGCAGTAAATAAACCACTCAATGGAAATTGTGGCAAATGTAGCATAAATCTCACGGAAATAAAAGTGAGATGAAAAATCTCTTACGAAAACTCGGTAGCCTAACGGCGCCACTTAAAACATCCAAAATGGATTGATGAGAGGAAATAGGGTCTATCATCACATCAACATACTGTTTACAGAATGAGGAATATAAAAGAACATACCCAAACATAACAAATAGGAGCTTAAAAGAAGTTACATAAATGAGAGTACTTTAAAAGAAAGAGAGAGGTTATATCTCTTACGAAAATTCGGCAGCCTATCGGCGCCACTCAAAAAATCCAAAATGGATTGATGAGAGAGAATAGGTTCTCTCATCACATTAACATAAAAATTAAAGTAAGATTAATATAAAAGAACATCCAAATAACAATAAATATGAGCTTTAAAAGTAATGACATAAAAGAGTGTACTTAAAAAGAAAGAGAGGAGTAGGATCCCTTACCTCGGGTCTGACTTGACTCGATCGTTCTTTAATCTCCTGAATAATAAACTTGAGTTAATTTCTACTTCCTTAATAACCATTTTCAAGTTCATTAATCCTTTTATATCACTTATTACCATGTCATAAACATTATGTAATCATTTAAGTTAATAATATTTGTTTTGTCGATATTTTGTTCTTAAGTCGAAAGTGGACTTCTTACAATTACATCTTGTTCGTGTGACCGAATGTTTATTATATCCAGAATTGTATTTATGATGTAGATATCATATATGTCATATATATCCAGTTAATTCATGCATTTATAACATTACATAATAATTTAGAGGTAAGAAATGAAATGCACCGTTCATGGAGACGGTAAGCCGTACGTACGCATAGACGCTACTTTCATTTCTATTTCGTATTTTATAGAATGGAATCATAATGATATAAAGGTATATTATAATTCCAGTATAATATAATATATAATATCATAGTTCCATCCTTTATATGTCCCACATATGGTATTTTACGAATCAAATCACATTGAGGGGGCGGTAGTGTGCACTTCCTTAAATGAAGATATCGCGTTTACCCATAATGGAAACCATAATGGTATGACCAAAATGAAAAAACAGAAGCTTAAGGAAAACATAAACATATTATATATCATATATAGAAATAGTGACATCATAATGTCCACCTTTGAAGGTGTTAAATGGGTATTGAACAATCATCGTTTCGGGAGGCAGAATTTCTCCATCCACGGAAACCGTATGTTCTTTAACCATTTGATGTAGTTTTGTGAGAGTGTAGCTCGAATAAATCTTATAACAACATCCTAGTATATTGAAGATACTAGTTTTGTTACAAAATAAGTAAATAAAAAGAGTTTAGGGGGTTGGAGAAGCAAAATAAAACAAATGAACATGAGAGAATGAATTACCTTTAAAAGTGTAACTCCTATTGATTTGAGCCTAAAGGCTTCCTTTGAAAGGATGCTGCCCAAAATAAATCCTCTAGTATGAGGAGAGGGATTTGGAGAGAGTAAATAGGCAGGGTTTGTCCGAGACAAAGTCTTGAGGAGTGTGTGAAATGAGGTAGAGGTGGGGGCCTTTTATAAGAGGAGGGGTACTTTTGGAAAGTAATAAATATTACTTTATTTGAAAATGTGTTTCGGTTTTAAAAGGTCCCACATTGATATAATTCGTGGCTAAGGTGATAAGGGTTCGAAAGCCACCCATCCAATAATTTTTTGACATGTGTAGGTCATATAGTTTACATTATCTTCTCATTTTATTTAAATCGTCAGATAATGATGTCATCGCTGCATCATTATGATGTCATAAATAATTTAATTTATTTAATGTCTAAAAATTATAAAATAATTACTATGATGTAGGAAATCATTTTAGCTTTCCAATGACTATTTATAATAAAACATCTGACTTGTATAACCCCAATTAAAAATTGTTTTAGTAAAACATATCATGTTTGTGTCATTTTTACTTTTACATTAAATAAAAAGTTATTTATGTCATTTCCCAACCAAAGTGGATCCATGGGGTCCCCAAGTGGACCCATGGCTTGTCTTGGTCTGCCATTACACATCCAATGAGGTTAGGACATGTGTCAAGTTCATTTCATTTTATTAAAGCATTATTTTTACCTTAAACTACACTAATTACCACTAATCGCGATTAAAAACATAATAAGTTACTATTCACCAAAAAATTATTTTTATCCCATTGGACCACATTTTAATTCTTAATGACAACCATGTATGTCGGATTTTTGAAATTCAAAACACATAAGTGGTAAAATTTCATTTAAACAAAAAAATCAGCTTTTATAAGTACCACTTAGTGGTTTCACTATTCATCAAAAATTGAAGTTTTTCAGAAAAATCCCAAAAATTCACCCTAGGCTATATTTGATATTCCGAATTCAAAAATGCAGTCCGTTTTACAAAATTAAAAACATATTATTCACATTAATTAATTTAATAATTAATTCCCGCTGTCAGAGCAAATAGCGTGTTTTTATAAAACAATAAGTATCAAAAGATTGACACTAGTTTAAGTCTGATTTCAAAGTGAAATTAATTCCAATGACCACTATTGGATTTAATGGTAAAAATATTTTCTAATTTCACTTTAAAACCAATTAAAAATATTATCTAATCATATAAATAAATTAGATTAAAAATAGGTTTTGGATTAAAACACAACATTCTACACTATTCATTAAAAAATGAAATTTATCGGAAAATACCAAAAAATTACACAAAGTAAAATTTGATGTCCCGATTCTTAATAAGAGTTTTATTTGGTCCAAAAGAATGTATAATAGTGATCAAAACTATATTTAATGACAGTTCTCCATTAAAAGGCGATAAATGAACCTTTAGTGAAAACTAGGGCATATACACCTAAAATTTAATTCTTTCCGTATTTTAAGCCTTTAGCTTTTATTAGATAGATGTAAAAACATTAAAAAAACATATATAATCATATTTTAGTTATTTCTATCCATCCCCGCCAATACAATGGCTACATGTTAACTACCATTTGAAATAATATTATTTTATTATTAGAGTGCAATGTAAGATTCCCAAGAAACTCGTTGTTGCGTGTTGGGTACGCCATCGAGCATAGCGTCCCCTTTAAAGTCATATTAATATTTTATTCACAAATATGGATAAATATGAAAATTTCATATTCTTTATTTACCTGGGGTGTTACATCCTTCCCCCCTTTTTGGAATTGCGTCCTCACAATTTTAAAATTGGGCTTGGAAACATCCTTGAAAGTCCACATCGGAACAAGAGTCGGTAAAACAATCACTTTAAAATAAAGGAAGATAAGTACAGAGGTCACCCGAGTTAACCCATACTAGGATTCCATGTAGGAAAACATGGACATGGAGGAGAAAACATAGGGTCATGTTCTGATGGAGAATGATAGAAAACATGTTTAGGAGAAATTTAACCACAAGAAAATCACAAACTTGTAATGGGTTAAACGGTATTCGATTCCCCAGTAGGAAAAGTTAATAGACAACATTTTTGTTTTAAGTTACTTTTTATTGAGGAATTTATTCATAAGGAAACATAATCACTTATCATGTTGACTCTCAACTATTACTAGATTCCTTAATCAAACTCATATTTTTTTCCAAAAGACGAGTATTTAGGGAGACTTGTTCATATTAAGAATACTATAATAAACTTCTAGATAATCACCTAATCCACCAAATAGAACCATATACATCTCATGTCTTTAGTCTTTAACCAAAACCAAAACCAAAAAGGTTAGTACAAGGTCATATAATCCAAAAAAGGATAACCCTTTATAAAAAGAAAATCTATTCTTAACCTCCAAAATTTGTCCAACAAAACCAAAAGTTCAATGAGGACCATTCTATAATCAATTTGTCCATAAAATTATTCAAATTAAACCAATATAAGATTGAAACCCAAATATTTGAAGGATTTAGTCACATAGTCTTCCAAGTTAAATCGTAACATTTATCTCCAAACAACATCAGTTGCTCCTAAAGTCTCGTATTGAAAAGTAATTAACCTAATCACATATACTCTATGATAGGTTAATCATTTTCATAAATAACCCAAAATCAACTTACTCTTAAAAAAAAGAATCAGTCAAACTAACCTGGGACCTCACGTAGTCCAGTGGTAGGTGATAAATACCAGTCGCACTTTGGTTGTGGGTTCGATTCCCACAGCTTTGTCCGAAGCGACGGGTAGTCACACGGTCTACGTGTTTTCCTTTTTCCAAAACTATATAATTCTCAAATCATTCCCCAAAAAGGGATAAAATCATCAAAAATAACCATAACATAATTTAACCTCAATTTTATCTCATGCCTTTCACTTTAATCATAAAATATAGTAACCCATAATTACCTCAAAAGTAAGGATCATATAAACCCAAATGGTTATTTATAACTATGTCCACAAAAGAAAAGATAAATATTATTTGAATAAAATTTGCCTATATTAAACATCAGGGTTAAAAATAATATAAAAAGTCTTCTAATGTAACCCCATCATCAAAAGAGACTTAACACTCTTAAGAATTTCACCATAACTCTTGAAGCCCTTATATGTTGACATCTTACTCATTCAACATTCTTCATGATCCATTATCCATTCCTTTCCAACTTATTCCGAAATACCACTTTCCTACAAACAAAATCATGAATCATATCCTAAGATTCCAAAATAGTAAAACAATAGTCATGAAATAGTACATACCTTTGATCGGTCATTGTCAGTTTCTTCATCCTCAATCGGAATGGCATTAGGTATTAGTAAATGAATATTGGTACACTCTTGGTGACCCCATTCACGAAACTTCTTCATAGGACATGTGTTTGCATAATGACCATGCACACCACATTTAAAACATTCAATTGATCCCTCAGAAAGAACTTCTTTCCCTTTCCTCGAGTCAACTGGATGCTTCCTTTTTCCATGGCAGGTTCTTCCTTTATGACCTTTATTTCCACATCTATAGCATATTTCTGTCCCTTTGAAACATTTTCCTAGGTGTTTCTTTCCACATCTTTGACACATAGGTTTTTGAACACACTTACCATTATGATTATTACCTGTACTTCCGTAGGGATTTGTTTCTTGCATATATGATGCCTTAGAGAAATCTCCAAGGTTTAGGTGGTCAAACATGACTCCAGATAGTTGGTTGAGGATAATCAAAAGAGTTCTCATTGCTGCTCCCATATCATTCAGTTTCTTTCTCAAAAGACTGTCACAGTTTCCTTCACATCCACTGTTACTTTGGTGCCTGCTAGATCCAGCCATTTACTAAAACCAAAAAGGTCAGTGTGAGTATATCAACAAAACCATCATGTACTAATGAGTAAGATAAACACTAAGATATACTTACTCATTCACTTTATCTAAAACTAGGACTCTTTCTGAAATCCTAACCATTATGGTAATGTCACTTATGCTTAAAGAATACCCTAACCTCTAAAGTTATCTAAACTGACCTTCGATACCAACTATAAGGCCCCAGCCTTAAACCTTACTTAATCTTGAGTTATTACAAGATTACACATTGAGGATATTTTCAGGTTTATAGTTTTAGAGAATTAGATCATGAAACTTGCATTACATTCCACATTTAAACAAATTGGTTACATAAAAGACTGTATGCATTCTTCCCATCAACAGAAACATATTTAAAATAAAACATGGATTCTTTCTTGACACATCCTTGACACTATCATCACATCATGTACCCTTCCCTTGACCTGTGAAAAACATTTCAAAAACATGGGCTGAGCATAAAAATCTCAGTAAGGGATATACAAAGAATAAAAACTGTTAGTTGATCAAAACAAAAATTAAACCATGTATACTTTATCAAGGTAATACTTTTCACCTTTATGAAGTAGTAAAAACTCTTCACTGAAAAAAATATCATTACTTACCTTTTTGTAACCAAAGGATTACCATAAAACCCATATAAAGAACACATAACATATATAAAGGTAACTTGGGACATAAACATACTTAAGTGGAATAACCATACGGTCGACTCCCACACATATCACTTAATGGAATAGCCATACGGCCAATTTCCATACATACTTAATGGAATAGCCATACGGCCGACTTCCATACCCAATGCATTGGAGGTTATAACGTAACCACCCGTCCTGGTATTCACGGCACCACCCGTCATAATGTCCAAGTACCATTATTACACATAAAATATGGAAAATATAAACATTTCAGTAACAATATTTCATTTTCAATCACAATAAATAATTCCCAGATATTGAATTAATCAATCCATTTTCAAAAACCATTTAGAACATTTAATAAAGAGATTTTTGAATCAAAGTGTCCCATACCACCTTGAAGCTTAAAATTTTAAACCATTAATATCCATATAAATAAATCCTTAAAACCATTTTGAAAACATGGATATTAATAATAACAAATAATTAAAACATTTAAAGAGATATTTTGGTTAAAGGGGTTTTACCAAAATTAGAGACACTTGAATACAATAATTGAGGAATAAAATTTAGTCAGAACATTGTAATATCATGAGAATAAATGGATTCATGATATAATACTCCAAAGGACAGTATATACACCATATAAGAGGGAATTGGTGCATAACAACAATGAACCCTCAATAGAAATGTCAAATGTGATGAAATCCCTTATAAAGAAGGTATCCTTAAATTGAGGACAAATCAATCTCAAAAATATGTGTGACAAATATAAATACACCCAATATAAGTGGATATTAAGTGTAAAACAATAAAAGGTCATTCACACATATTCAATGGATGACATATTCAATGACTACATGTTGAACCCAAAGAAATCGTAATTGGGTTAAAAAGTTCCCTTGACAGCCTAACGGCATCACATCAAAATGTGTTGATGAGAGATAAAAAGGTTTATCTCAACACTTGGACATAAAATTTACATCAATAAGGACATATGAGAACATATCCCAACATAACAATATGTAAATTAAAAGACCCAACATAGAAGTCTTTTAAAAAAAAGGAGGGTGAAAGGTTCCCTTACCGACTTGGGTAACTTTCGAAAAGTACACCCCATTGAAGAAGTGTCATACAATGAATATGTAAATACCCATAAATGGAATTATATTACAAAAGGAGTGTAATAGTTGGCAGTACATAAACCACTCAATGGAAATTGTGGCAAATGTTGCATAAATCTCACGAGAATAAAAGTGAGATGAAAAATCTCTTACGAAAACTCGGCAGCCTAACGGCGCCACTTAAAACTTCCAAAATGGATTGATGAGAGGAAATAGGGTCTCTCATCACATCAACATACTGTTTACAGAATGAGGAATATAAAAGAACATCCCCAAACATAACAAATAGGAGCAGAACAGAAGTTACATAAAGAAGAGTACTTTAAAAGAAAGAGAGAGGTTAGATCTCTTACGAAAATTCGGCAGCCTATCGGCGCCACTCAAAACATCCAAAATGGATTGATGAGAGAGAATACGTTCTCTCATCACATGAACATAAAAATTAAAGTAAGATTAATATAAAATAACAACCCAATAACAATAAATATGAGCTTTAAAAGGAATGACATAAAAGAGTGTACTTAAAAAGAAAGAGAGGAGTAGGATCCCTTACCTCGGGTCCGACTTGACTCGATCGTTCTTTAATCTACTGAATAATAAACTTGAGTTAATTTCTACTTCCTTAATAACCATTTTCAAGTTAATTATTCCTTTTATATCACTTATTACCATGTCATAAACATTATGTAATAATTTAAGTTAATAATATTTGTTTTGCCGATATTTTGTTCTTAAGTCGAAAGTGGACTTCTTACAATTACATCTTGTTCGTGTGACCGAATGTTTATTATATACAGAATTGTATTTATGATTTAGATATCATATATGTCATATATATCCAGTATATTCATGCATTTATAACATTACATAATCATTTAGAGGTAAGAAATGAAATGCACCGTTCATGGAGACGGTAAGCCGTACGTACGCATAGACGCTACTTTCATTTTATTTCATATTTTATAGAATGGAATAATAATGATATAAAGTTATATTATAATTCCAGTATAATATCATATATAATATCATAGTTCCATCCTTTATACGTCCCACATATGGTATTTAACGAATCAAATCACTTTGAGGGGGCGGTAGTGCGCACTTCCTTAAATGAAGATATCGCGTTTACCCATAATGGAAACCATAATGGTATGACCAAAATGAAAAAAAACATAAACTTAAGGAAAACATAAACATATTATATATCATATATAGAAATAGTGACATCATAATGGCCACCTTTGAAGGTGTTAAATGAGTATTGAACAATCATCGTTTCGGGAGGCAGAATTTCGCCATCCACGGAAACCGTATGTTCTTTAACCATTTGATGTAGTTGTGTGAGAGTGTAGTTTGAATAAATCTTATAACAACATCCTAGTATATCGAAGATACTAGTGATGTTACAAAAGAAGTAAATAAAAAGAGTGTAGGGGGTTGGAGAAGCAAAATAAAACAAATGAACATGAGAGAATGAATTACCTTTAAAAGTGTAACTCCTTTTGATTTGAGCCTAAAGGCTTCCTTTGAAAGGATTCTGCCCAAAAGAAATCCTCTAGGATGAGGAGAGGGATGTGGAGAGAGTAAATGGGTAGGGGATGGCCGAGACAAAGGCTTGAGGAGTGTGTGAAATGAGGTAGAGGTGGGGGCCTTTTATAAGAGGAGAGGAGGGGTACTTTTGGAAAGTAAGAAATATTACTTTATTTGAAAATGTGTTTCTGTTTTAAAAGGTCCCACATTGATATAAGTCGTGGATAAGGTGATAAGGGTTCGAAATCCACTCATCCAATAAGTTTTTGACATGTGTAGGTCATAGAGTTTACATTATATTCTCATTTTATTTAAATCGTCAGATAATGATGTCATCGCTGCATCATTATGATGTCATAAATAATTTAATTTATTTAATGTCTAAAAATTATAAAAAAATTACTATGATGTAGGAAATATTTTTATCTTTCCAATGACTATTTATAATAAAACATATTACTTGTATAACCCCACTTAAAAATTGTTTTAGTAAAACATATCATGTTTGTGTCATTTTTACTTTTACATTAAATAAAAAGTTATTTATTTCATTTCCCAAACAAAGTGGATCCATGGGGTCCCCAAGTTGACCCATGGCTTGTCTTGGTCGGCCATTACACATCCAATGAGGTTAGGACATGTTTCAAGTTCATTTTATTTTATTAAAGCATTATTTTTACCTTAAACTACACTAATTACCACTAATCGCGATTAAGAACATAATAAGTTACTATTCACCAAAAAATTATTTTTATCCCATTGAACCACATTTTACTTCTTAATGACAACCATGTATGTCGTATTTTTGAAATTCAAAACACATAAGTGGTAAAATTTCATTTAAATAAAAAAAATCAGCTTTTATAAGTACCACTTAGTGGTTTCACTATTCATCAAAAATTGAAGTTTTTCAGAAAAATCCCAAAAATTCACCCTAAGCTATATTTGATATTCCGAATTCAAAAATGCAGTCCGTTTTAAAAAATTCAAAACATATTAGTCACATTAATTAATTTAATAATTAATTCCCGCTGTCAGAGCAAATAGCGTGTTTTTATAAAACAATAAGTATCAAAAGATTGACACTAGTTTAAGTCTGATTTCAAAGTGAAATTAATTCCAATGACCACTATTGGATTTAATGGTAAAAATATTTTCTAATTTAACTTTAAAACCAATTAAAAATATTATCTAATCATATAAATAAATTAGATTAAAAATAGGTTTTGGATTAAAACACAACATTCTACACTATTCATTAAAAAATGAACTTTATCGGAAAAATACCAAAAAATTACACAAAGTAAAATTTGATGTCCCGATTCTTAATAAGAGTTTTATTTGGTCCAAAAGAATGTATAATAGTGATCAAAACTATATTTAATGACAGTTCTCCATTAAAAGGCGATAAGTGAACCTTTAGTGAAAACTAGGGCATATACACCTAAAATTTAATTCTTTCCGTATTTTAAGCCTTTAGCTTTTATTGGATAGATTTAAAAACATTAAAAAAACATATATAATCATATTTTAGTTATTTCTATCCATCCCTGCCAATAAAACGGCTACATGTTAACTACCATTTGAAAAAATATTATTTTATTATTAGAGTGCAACGTAAGATTCCCAAGAAACTCGTTGTTGCGTGTTGGGTACGCCATCGAGCATAGCGTCCCCTTTAAAGTCATATTAATATTTTATTCACAAATATGGATAAATATGAAAATTTCATATTCTTTATTTACCTGGGGTGTTACAGAAATCACTTTTCATTTTTTTACAATGTCGTGCTCTCATAAATGATAACACATTATTAGAAAATAAAAGTTTAAATCTGAGAAGTATAAATAAAAACATTAATGCGGCAGACAAGAAAGAAATTTGGTTAATGAAATATATGTTAAATAAAACATTCCATGTTTTTGAAATAATCAACCGAATTTTAAAACACATTTAAAACATTTGGGAAGATTATTTTTCGTTCAAAATTTCTCATACCACATTGAATATTTCTAAAGAACTTATGATTAAAAACATTAATATCCATATAAATAAATCCTTAAACACCATTTTTAAAACATTTATATAAATTATAATTATTGAGAAGAATAAGTATTTAAAACTTTTAAAACGACTTTTTAGTTAACGAGTCCATTACCACTTAAGAAACACATGAATAAAAATAATTAAATAATAACATTAAAAAACATATAATATCATGGGAATAAAGAGATTAATGATATAATAAGTCAAAGGGTATTATATACACCATATAAAAGTGAATTTTTTCATAACAACAAATAAGCCTCAATGTAATGTAACTTGAGATGAAATCCCTTACCGTGTGTCCTACTCATCACGTACATTATTTATATAACTTAATATAAAACATAAGTTATTATATAATTTTTTATAACATTTTTTCAAATTTATTTATCCTTTTTTCATTATTACCATGTTATAAAAAATACATAATTATTAAATTTCATATCGGACGTTCAGTCCACAATCAGTACTTGGGTCAAAAATGACCTTGTTATGACATCAATAGTCCATTTGGTCATATGTCCATCATATCAAGAATAAAATTAATGAAATAATAATAAAATTAATATATCTATTATAATTTTAAATCCATTCATTGAATATGGATATAAAAAATTAACAATGTTGCAATCATTGAGACGGCAAGTCGTACGTATGCATGAGTAAAGTTTCAATTTTTCATTTATTATTTTGGAAATAAGGTAATTGTTATTTTATATTTTAAGAATGATAATAATATTGTTAAAATCATAATAATAATTTAAATAAACATATATATTTATATATACCATATAGTTGATGTGGGGAATAAAATGGTTCGCATCACTTTATGGAGGTGATAGTTCACATGTACGTAAGAACGACGATATCATTTTTATGTTCATGGAAAGTAATAAAGTCATTTATATATAATTATATTATTATGATAAATATGTCATGAATTTAATAGGTAAATATTAATTCTATAATTATAATCAGTCTTGAGATATTGTTATGAGAATTTATCTATATCGGTTCACGATGCGGTAGTTCGTCGTACACACGAACTAATAGTTCATTTCCCCATTGATGGAATTTAAGAATTATTAATGTTATGGTATTAAAATAATAAAAATTTTCTATATTAAGGATATTATAGTTTTTATATCATCAATTTTGAATGATATTTGATTTAACTAGAAGAATAAATAAATTAGAAACACTAAAATAAAATTATTACCTTTCATTCAGATGACCATACTTCTTAACACCATTACACCTCTAAGAAGGGTGTCATGCATAAAATAAGGCCCCATGATTGTGGGTGTGGACTATATTAAGGGGTTTGTGTAGATTTTTGTAAGAAAAAAAAATTCTTTTGGAAGTGTGAGTAATAGAGAGGAATGGGTGCCTTTTTAAAGGATATGGGAGGGACACCTTTTGAATTACTACGAGTATTAAATTAACATAAATTCAATTTCTACTCTGAATGGTCCCAAAATAGTTTATTTAGAATATAATATGATTTTTTATTTAATAAAAATCTTCTAATTACAATTATCTAGGATTTGAATATTTTTTTAATCCTTATTGTTTTGTTTTAACCCATATTTGACCCTTTTTAATCTTACTGTGATATCATGTTATTTACATTTTGTGGGTCACTGTAATTACCATACCAAGTCAAACAACTAAAAAATATTTCATTTATTACATATTAATACATATAATAACTATTTGGGATAATCTTAGGTTTATATTAATTTTATAACATTTAATAAAGAATTTTTTATTTTAATATACCAATAGTGTCAATTCTGACACTATTCATTAGTTGACTTTTAAAATATATCCTAACAGAAAAATAAGTTAGAAATAAAACACATTTAAATCATCACGGATGAGTCAAATATATCCATTTAGCTCGTGGATAGCAAAAATTATGTCAAATAATATTTATTTTAATAGGTACAATGTCATTTATTTGATTTTTTCATTAATTAAGAAATTCCAACATCTTATATATGTCATAATTAAATTTAATTATTTAATTTAAAAAAATTTATAAAAAATTTATCATGATTTAGGTAATATTTCTATCATTCTAGTGATTATTGACAGTCTATGATATCCTCAGTATAACTTCATATTAAAATAAATTAATATTTTTAAAAAAGTTCAAAAAAATTATTATTCATTGAATATAATATTATAAATGAGTTATAGTCATCCAAGTGGTTTCAAGTGGTCCTAAAATATACCAAAAGATTATAATGATTTCAATACAGTCATCCAAAAAATTTGGACAATTTTTTGTATATTTTAATATTATTACACTATTATTTTTACCTTTAATTACACTATTTACCTTCAACTGTGTTCATAGAAATAATTACAAAATTTACTATTCATATGTCTAAACATAAAAAGGCCCTATTTTAATAATATTAAATTCAGATTCAAAATATGGAATCCATTCTTCAAAATTCAAAACAGATATTTTTTAGAAATTAATTTAAAATTAATCCCCTCTGTCAAAATGATAAAATGGGTTTTTTAACAGAAAAAACCATCAAATTAATAACATGTATTTATATCTAATGTCAATGTGAAATTACTGCCAATGACCAAAATTTGGATTAAATGATAACAAAATATTTTAATTATATATTAAAACTAATTAAAAATATAATCTAACCACATAAATAAATTAGAAAAAACCAATATTGAAAAAAATGTAGTATTATTCACTATTCATTGAAATATATATTTTTTCTGATAAATACAAAAATTTAAACCAAAATAAATTTTGATTCCCCACATCCAAATAAAATGTTTAATTTTTCAAATAGAACTTCTTAATGTGTCAAAAACAGTATTTAAAATGGTTCACAATCAAAAGGTTGTAAAATTGTATTTTTAGAAAAACGGTTATTTTATCCATAAAATTGATTTTTTTTCTTAAATAATATATATAAGACCCCGAAAATGAATTTTAAAAATTATATTTAATTAATATTTGATTAATATAATCCAAAAACAGTGATTTTATTATTTTCTAAACAAAATTATTCACATTTTAAATAGTTCTTCCTAAGAAGACATCCTTTATATTCAATTGGTTTTAGTTTCATTTCATGTTAATTTGGTAACCAGTGAATAATTATATAAACATGTCTAAACCATATTTTCATTATTTAGTTAACACTATTCATTTCTTCAATTCTAATAGCTAGTTGATAACTTCCATATTAAATTATAATATTTAGTTTTTAGTTTAAGCATCATATGGTATATCATGTATGATATCGAATATTGTGTTTCCTTTTAAAAACATTGGATGTTACACGTACATGTCTGTATTCCACAGCCCGTTATCATGGAATAAAATATGATGATGTATAAATCCATTTTTATGATTTATTTGGCACACATAAGTATGAGAATTAGATGAAAGTGATGTGTGTATCGGAAATTATATAGTGCTCCAACGTATTAGGTAATATTTAGTCTCCTAAGACATCATAATGGGATATAGAGTGCACCTGATTCCTTTATGGTAGGTTTTCCATAATGATGTCTTGGATGTTTAATTTATCCTATTTTTATGATTCATTGTTTTAAGTTGTTTCAAAATATTCATGTTGTATTTATGATTATAATTATATATCATGTATCATTGTTCATGTTTAGGATTCTCACTCATAATATCCCCCATTGATAAGTCTATTTTATAACATGAACTACCTTATGTCATGTTATTTACCTTACTTGGATTTATAGATCTCCCATTTCTTATTTATGTCCTAAGGTTATTTCATGAATTTTTAAAATCCATTTAATTTTGGAATAAGGTTATGGAAGTTTTCAATAATGTGGTTTTATCCCATGTTCAAGATGACATTTTATGTTCCTAATTCCCAAAGACACTAGACTCCTCAATATTCAAAGTTGTATTAAGTGTTTTTTATGTAATATATCGTGTATTAATGTGTAATAAAGGTAAGTGTTGTCATATACACAACAAAAGGGATTAAAATAAAAAATAAAATCTTTATAAAAGCCCTAATAAGATTCTAATGAACTATATATATCCCAACTAGAAGCATGATACCATTGATCCTTTCATTTTTTAGTATCAAAAGTGAAAGGAGGAGGTAAATGTATAAAGGGTAGAAGCACTTTTAAAAGGTAAAACATTCCAAATCTACCACATGGAATAAAAATGGGTAAGTAAAAACATCTTAAACACAATAGAGGTAGTATAAAATATTATTGATATAGGTATAGAAAGGGAAGTAGTTAAAGGGGTGGAAGGAGGTGAAATGAAAACAGTCTTAGTGGTTTATAAAAATAGTTCTATCCACTCCCCAATCCATGTGATCACATGACCACCATGATTCATAACCTTGAAGAACACATCAGTCTAGTCCATGAAAAAATGAGTAGGGGTGATAGGGTCTTCAACTGGGTCACAAACTCCATGAATTCCTTTATCACAATAGGCATTCTCAAATTCTCATTAAAAAACATAAAATGATAATTAACCTCATGATTCATATAAATCCTTGAAAAATATATTTATTATCTTTAGTAATTATATCTCTATTACTCCTAGCCTCATTTAATAATTATATAACCAACATATAAATTTTCTCATCATGATATTTAATCTAGATAAGATTATCCTGATGAGAATTAGGGAGATCACCTATCAGAGTATGTTGCTCTTCGCTTACTGTGGATCAGATCAAATTAGAATCCCCTAAAGCTAGATTATATGGAGGTGGACTTATCGAAAATTATCGTCTTTTAGAATAGGAAAACTCTAGACTCACCAAAATAGATATCATTATCCTTTTAAAATAAGAACTTATGTCCCCCATAGTGAATTTTTAGTGACCCTTCTTTTTATTACATGACTCTTACATCATTTTACAGATAACTACATAAAATCATTACAAAACCAAGATCAAAAGGTTTAGTGTCTAGGGAAAATTAGGACCATGCATAAAATTTAAAACATAAAAATTTATTTAATTCATTCATCTATAGATTCTTATTGGCCACTATGTTCTCTTTAGTACAAGAAATCACTAGAGGATATACATTAAACAATGGGATGAGATAAAATCCCAGTAAAAAGATAGATAATAACATTAATCAATATAATATGAGGTGAGAATAGTCATTATCATAATAAAATAGGGATAGGATCATAATCATGAGAGTAAGCATTATATAATAATTGGAATGTGGTAATGCATAAAAATAAAATACCATGTATTAGTTGTCTACTACAACACATAGTAGTGAACAAAGATGGCATCATATTCATGCATATTTAACTTTTCTCATGTTCTAAATCACATAACCCATGGAATTTGAAAGCTATATAATTCTAGGCACACCCATAACATCATATCATTTACATGGCGCTATATAATTATCATCTTACCCGTCACATCATAACATTTATTATCATGCATGCCACAAAGAACGTATATTAACCTTGGTCATAAACAAATAACCCTTGGAAAAGAATTATTTTCAGTTAATAAAGTATTCATTCCTAAAAATTGTATCCTAAAATATAAAAAGGGAATAATTTTCTTGGTATTAATCTTGATTGAAGAATTATCAATCACACGAGGAGTAAAAGATGTATATTTTCAAAAAGATGAATTCATTCTAAAAAACATTGAATTTTTCATTTAAAAATTATTGGTTGCGTGTATATTCTAGAAAATATAAGATAATAATTCAAAAATAATATATAAGAAACAATATAGGAATATCCATACATAAAATGGGGGGAAAGAGGGAAAACCCAAAGAAAGAGTGTTGGGTTCGAGATTTCCCCTTACCTTATGTTTGAATGAATTCTTCACTTTAATATCATGTATAATCACATTATATTAATAAATTAAAAAATGAAGAACCATTTTTATATTAATTTTATTCATTATAGTTTTATTATGTTCATTAATGGGTGTTTTGAAGAGTTATAGTGTTTAATTTTATTGTTTGTAGGTGTTTATTTTCATAGATTCCATGACTGGTTCAATTGTATACTTGAATGGAAGTTCTTGTAAAATGAGGAAAAATATACAGAATTTTTATTATATGTTATTAATTATATTTAAAAAAATTAAACTATCTTATAGTGAATTTGGTTATATGGTATGAGGATTAATCACTAGATATAATTTAATGATGATCCTTTTCAGTTAATTTTGGTTGTTCTTCGATCACATCAAACTTGTTTTGTTTTATCATTTGGTATAATGTATATATGTTATTTACATAACATAAGGTGTGTTCTACCATAAATTTTGA
This sequence comes from Viscum album, assembly GCA_963277665.1. Lineage (NCBI taxonomy): Eukaryota > Viridiplantae > Streptophyta > Magnoliopsida > Santalales > Viscaceae > Viscum > Viscum album. The sequence continues at coordinate 108,230,427 of OY728130.1, forward strand.
AATATTTTTAAATTATTCTAATTGTTATATTAACATGCCTGAAGGAGTTAAAGGAAAATTAATGTGCATTACCCACGATATCGGTATACTGACACATCAAGGGAAATGATTTTAACTTTAGAATAAAAGAGATATTGAAATAAGTTTGATGATTGATATTCCATTAACAAGATATAATTCAAGTATATCACATATATTAGAGTTATAATTCCATTTTTATTAGATATTTTCTGGAGAATAGAAGAAATGAATGGAAATTGAATTGAAATTAAAAGAAAAAGATATAGGATTTTACCTCTTGTGTTTATCTACCATGAGAACCTCCTTAGAGAAAAGGTTTTAGTCTTTTCATGATATAAATAGATCATAGAGATGGGAGAGGGACTTGGATAGAGGTTTTTTCTGAATTTGGACAAGGCAAAAAGCTTGAGATGTGTGATCAATAGAGGGGGTGAGTTTTGGTGTTTATAGTGGTGGAGAGAGGTGTTTTCTCATTTTTATATTCAATAGTTTTTTATTTTGGCTCAAGAATATGAATAGTTTAAGAATTATCACCAAATATATTTAAATAATGAAATTGAGTTTGATATCATGGTTATTAAATCAGATATGACTAGTGGAATATTGTATCTATCTTATAATGTATATATAACGTAAATTACCATATTTTACTATTCATAAAAAGCACATATTTTAGAAAAATCTAAAAAATTCCCCAATGAAATTTTTTTAAATTTGGAATACAAAAATGAACTCCATTTTATGGAGATAAGTTTCTAAATATGATTAATTTTATTTTTAATTAAAATTTTCATTTACATGGAAAATACATATTTTAATATTATATCTGATATTATAACACTTAGCAAAATTACTTAATGTATCATAAAATTATATTAAAATCATAAGACATAAAAATATTAATTTTTTAATGCATTTTATGAATATAATATTTCATTTAAATTATTCAATTAATCATTAAATTTAATACAATATTTATGACTTAGAATAATTCCAACACATAATTAATAATTTTTAATAACTTTTAAATACATATACTATGTTATAATTATACCATACATTAATTTATAAGATGCATAAATTTTATATTTACTTCAATAGGTTAGGTTACTATTCGATTGGATGGTTTACTATTAAAAAATCTATTGTTACCATTCCAAAGGTCATGTTACTAGTCCAACGGTAAAAGTTCCATAAATTATAGAAATATTTCTTATTTAATTAATTCCTTATTTGTAATGTTTTTATTATGGTCTATATGAGATTTTATGTGATTTAAAATATATGAAATATCTATAAGAATTGATAAATTCCACTGATAAAAGCATGGGTCATTACATATTTTAATAACATCCATATATTATACCAGCCATTTAATTTCAATTTCCTGAAATTCCATTTAAAAACATTCATGGTTATATATGATAAATGAATATGGAAATAATCATCCTGGTATTAGTATCACTGATATTTTCCACCTAAACTGAGGAAGTCCAAATAATCCCACAAAGATCTATCGCTAAACATTACCTAAAGGAATCTGGATCATCTTTTTTCAAATAAATGGATGTAGGAGGAGATGGAGGAGGATGAGTAAGAGGTGGAATCATCTATTATCAGTGTGTAGGAGCATCCATAGGTCCAATTTCCACAATATGTACCTCAAAAGAAAAAGGTTCCAAATTTTCTTCAACATCAATCCTCTCTAACAATGTACCCTGAAGATATCTCTACACAACTGAAATAGTAGGTCCACCATGCTTTGGTGGACTTCCACGATCATCTTCATCATCATTTGACACAAAATAATTTAATCTAATTTTATATTATCCTGGAAATACCCCCCACCCCCCCGAATGATTCTATATCCTAAACTCTATCTGTGGTAAGAGGGCCATTATGGATTCCAGATACATGACCTTATTAATTTACATGATTAATACTATCATTATATTCTTTTATAGTAAAAATAGATATAGATATGACATTCCTCTCTCTATTATAAGTACATCTAGACTTAGTGATTTTCTGATAGGGGTTAAACTAATTTTTTTACCACCTTTATATACATCATACATTGATTAATTATAAAGCATAGAAACATCCTCATGGATCTCTGAATAAGAACTCTCATCCTATCACAATAGAGACTTCAGTATTCTCTATTTCATCATATTCACTCAACAAAATATCTCTGGAAGGATGGTAAATAGATGGAATGGTAGATTCTTATGACTCATTAAGGATCTAACGCATATTGGGGACACTTCCCACTTACACAAAAACAAGAACGGATTCCTCTTACTTTTCTATAATTTCTTCATCATAGGAGTAATATACCAATACATCTGGATTAAATCTAGTGTCAACCATATCCTTGGTCTAGAATGATACATTATTGGGTTAAAAGTTTTATGAATTTTATCATTATCAACCAACCAGTTTTTCATCCAAGGGTTCCAATTCACTCTCATTATCTTGAAGGTTACATGACATAGGTAGAAACCCCTAAAATTAATTTTTCATCACCTTTAGGTACCAAACTACTGGATTCCAACATATATGAGATAATCATATGGTAGGCCAAACAAGTTTATCTTACGGAAGGATTTATCATATTCATTATATAAACCATTAAATATCTATATTAATTAATCTATCACCCTCTTTTTTATAAGATATATGAAAAATATAACACGATACATCATTATTATAAACCCCCTTCCTAACACATAACATATTTTGTATAAATTTAAAGAGAAAATAAAATTCCATAATAATATCCACTTTCTTAGGCCTTTGAATAATTTCAATCCCAGTAATCTCAAAAAATTAATTCTCATTCAAAAAATTCTTATAGGTAATTGGAAAAGAAAATTGATATTCATATATTTACCTTTGTGAGTAATATCCAAAAATCTTTCCCACCACTTTAAATAAAATACACACACTTTTCTTTCTATCACAGCCTTGCTAACATCCTTTTGATCTCTATAATAATACTCTAAAAATTATTAAATTGATCAACCAACCTATCATAGAATGGTCAATGATTAATTGATAACTATTTGTCTCATCATCCTGTTCCTATATCACATTCCACATGAAAATATTTCTCAAATACAACCATGTGACATCAATTTCATTATCAATGATAATAGTCTGAGATGCGATCTTGGAATTCTATGGTTTTATAGGTTGAATTGATTCTCCCCATTCCTTCTTAGAGGAACATGACTCGTCATGAGATTCACCAAGATGCTTCAATCGCACTATTTTCACATTGGTTTGAGAGATGAAGGAAGTAGATGTAATGTCGCAAGTTGAGACAGAAGAGAAAGGTTCCCATGTTGGTGTGGTAGAGTTGGTTCCATAGTATTAGATTGTAGTTAATTTCTATCAGTTTTGGATTAAAAATTAATAAATTAATTAATTATAATATGATTAATAAAAATAAATAATCTCAATAAAAATCATAATTATAAAAAAAAGGAATGGTAGGTCCTATGGTAAATTATCACGATAGTATACAATGATGATTTTTAATGTTACCGAGCCATGGTTGCATGTAACTATAATATGTCATAGTTGAATAGGAATGGTATCATACAAAAATATTATTCAACGAGAAATCACAATGTTGAAATGACTAACCGTCAATTATCCATGGTAGTATGACTAATGATCGATCATCATAGTTGACACCAATGGTAGATCAACCATGATAGTACCGATATTTTTATTTTTCTCTACCAGAACCAAAATTAATTTAATAATAAAATATGAATTAAAACTTATCATTCCACATTTATGTATGATATAGCCCCTTATCTCAAAATTCAATGGATTTTTTTAATTTTTTAATAAGATACTATTCAGTTCCAATGAATTTAAGAGGTATATCACCCTTTTAAAAATGTTCTCTAAAAAAGTGATCTCTTATATCAATATCATTTATTCTAAAGTGAGATATATGTCTATTAAAAATTTTTATAACAGTTTTATTATCACAATATATATGGAAATGTAGAAATTTGTGTTTATTGTTTAGTTAAATGTGTTTTATTAATAGAATATGTGCACAAAAAATTCTTGTAGTAATGTAATTTTCTTCAGTAGCGGATAATGAAATATAATTTATTTATTTTTTAAAATATCAAATTGTAGACTTTATAAAAAATGTGACATGTTCCATAGGTTCTTTTACAATCTATCTTAAAACCACCAAATCTAAATCTAAATAAATCACTATGTTAAATGAATTTACTCTATAATATAACAGTCATAAAATGGTTGTACAGTTTATGTATTTAAAATTTAGTTTTATAGAATTTAAATTCATTTATTTCTTATTTTCTTGAAAACAATAACACATACATACACTAAATATTATACAAGTTCACCTTGAAGATAAGTATAGTAAGCTTACAATCATACCTATTTAAATGGTGTGATCAACTTGTTTTCCAATTTCACCAAGATCTAATTTATAGTATGTACTCATGGGAGTTTCACTATGATTTTTATTATCCATGAAAAAAAATTATGACAATTAGTTTACTTTGTTTTATTTAAATTAATTCTATCTTGTTTTATGAAAAATATAAAAACCAAGAATGAATTTTATTTCACCAATAAATATCATTTTAAATTCACTTGTAAAAATTCTTGTAAACTTAGTATATATATAATCGCTCAATTAATCAAAAGTAATATCATCAACATAGATTTCTACAACTAGAACATATTTTTAAATTCCTTTGATAAATAAATTATTGTCATATATTTTTTTAGTATAACCTTTTGAAATAAAAAATGATTTGATCCTCTCATACCAAGTATTATGATTTTGTTTTTAACAACATAATGCTTTAGTTAATTAAAAAAGGTGATTTGGGAAGTGAGGGTTTTGAAATATATTGGTTGTTCAATAAAAACATCCCCAACTATATAACCAGTTAGGTATTCACTCTAGACATCCATTTGATATAATTTGAAATTGAAATGTGCAATGTAGGCATGAAAAACTCGGATCGATTCATCTATAGATACTGGAGAATTAATTTCCCCAAATTCAATTCCTTATTATTTATTATATCCTTGTGCAACCGGTCTTAATTCATTTCTAATTATTTTTCTTAACTCATCAACCCAGTTTCTAAACATCCATTTATTTCTAATAGTAAGGGAGTACTTCAGTATGTTAATTGTTTCCTATAAACTATTCAATTAAAATAGATTTAACTCGTATTGAATTCCCATTAACCATAATTCATCATTAATTACTTTATTGATTTTCCTGGGTTTAAGATGGGAAAAAAATTCATGTTCAACTTGGTTTTGAATAATAGAACTTATACGAGATCCATTATATATGTATCCTGTTAATGCATCTATGCGATGATATTTATAATTCTTAATAGGTATTGGAATATAAGTGTTTAAAACTTCATTTTCATCTACTGTCTCAGGTTTTAGTTGTTCCTAAAAACAAGAAGAATTATTTATAAGGGTACTAGTAAAATTTTCACTAGGTTTAGCATTAATTTCCATATTAGAAAAATCATCATCCCATATTTCTAAATAGACATTAGGTTCATGTAGATTTTTACATCAAACATGAAATATACATATTAATCTAAAATCATAGTCCTTTTATTAATAACCATGTATGATTTATGGGATATAGAATATATATGGAAAATTCCATCATCACTCATGGATGAAAATTAGTTAAAATATATATTTTATTGTGTATAAAGAGTTTACAATGAAGAACTATAGTATATGTACCTTTTGGTTTTATACCATTTTATAATTCAAATGGGTTCTTCTTTAAAAGTGTTTGAAGTAAAATTATATTAATTATATAGAAATTGGTATTCAAAACTTCAGCCCAAAATTAATAGTTAAATCATACTCATTAAGAATGATCTGGGAAATCCCTTGAAATGTATTATTTGTTTTCTCTACTACCCAATTATTATTTTGTGTCCTAGGTGAATAAAATTTGTTAATATAACAATGTTGAAAAAGTAATTAATAAAAATCTTTTTTTTTCAATATCATGTCCATGATAACTTCTTAAATTATTTATTATAATTCCACTAAGATTTATAATAGTCTAGGATTTAAAAAAATTAGGAACATTATTCAATTTTATGAGAATGAAAAATAACCAAAATATATGTTGAATAATAATACCCAATAACATATTCATATTGTTTTCCTACAATATGTGATACTCTAGAAGGTCTAAATAAATCCCTGTAAATCCACTCTGGAGGTTGAGAAGTAAATTTTTCTATATTCATTTTGAATGAGATTTTGTGTTTCATTCCCTTTTCATAGGGAATATTGACATTGTATTCTGGGAATTCTAGTTTAGGAATATCCTTGACTAATACATTCATAGTAAGATTTAAAAAAGAGTGAAGATGTCAATGGAATGGTATTCAATAGAAAAGCCAAAAACTTTCATTAAAGGCGCTTAAACATGAAACATTCTAAGAAAATATGAAATTATAATAAAAAAAAATCATTATCATTTCACATAAGAGAAAAAACTAAATCATGTATGGAATGATATACTTTTCAATAATTATTTTCAAATTTAACATGATAAACATCATCACATATTTGTGGAATGTTAAGAAGCTGATATTTCAATCTGATTACAAATATGACTTTAGAAATTAAAATAGCATTAAGTTACCAATTAGACCATGTCAAATAATTTTTCCATTGGAATATTCACCTAATGTGACATGTACACCATCAACTTTGATTAGGTTTTTGAGGCTTGAATATTAAAAATTCATATCTTTAAAGTATCCACAATCCATATAACATAATTAATTACTAGATATTTTTATGTATGCTTACTATTGAAGATATTTAAACAGAAATGATATTGTTACCAACATTTTCTTTAGTATAGAGATGTTATATATAGAAGATTTATAAATCCATAATTGTTTTTAATAGTTTCATATAATCAGACTATAGATCTTTAAAAATGAAATCATTTTTAGTGCAATAGATTAAGAATTATTAATAGAACTATCAGAACATGTTCTAGGTAAAAATATGTTCTCATAGATTTTATTCTTTCCAAGTCGGTAACAGATTACTATAGTATATTTAAGAGTATATTATTTACTAAGAATCTGGGTTAGAGTTTTTATTCCATTAATAAATCTCTCAAATAATTATTACTTAGGAATTCACAAAAACTTAAAATATCCACCAATGAATTTGATTAGTTTCTTGAAGCTTGAGTAGCCCCATTCATATTCTTAATGCATACACTAGTAGGATAACATATTTTATTACTACAAATTTTCAATTAGGTTACCTAAAAAATATATTTACACCCAAAATGATTTTTGTTCCAAAATTTTCATTGGTTTATAGGTTTTATTAATAATAACAATGGTCTATGAAGTTAGAGAAATACAAAAAAAAACATATATTCTAGTAATAAGAGCTTTATTAATCCACAATTGTTATAACATTTCCTTATAAGAAGAACATATTTTTTCATAATTTAAAGATATATTTTGACCTATATAATAAAAATTATTAATATAACTATTTACACTTGATCTAGGTATAAATATGTTTTATTGATTTTCCTCTATTCATGTTTTTAAACACCTCTGGTATTATATGTTGGAGTAATCTTTTTAATAAGAATCATGATTAGATTTTTATTAAATTTATTATTCTCCTTAGATATTTCTTTATTTTTCCATTAAACAATTTCATATCATTTTTTTATTTTAGCAGGTGATAATTCTTATCCTTAGATATTGTAATATCAGTTTTAATGTTAGTTGACATATCATGTGGCTTGTTCAAATTTTTATATTTATCCTTCAATTGGTTAAATTTATTTTCTCTTATATTATTGAATCTGAATAGATCAGAATAGTTCATGTTGTATGCATAATATTCATTTTCATAAAAATAATAAATGTATTCAATTGATATGGGAAGAATATTTAGTACCTCGTCTCTCTGTCATGCAACATATATTGGCCATATCATTTGTGTCTTCTCTACTATAATTAGAATCACTAGAACTATCCTCTGAGGTTCCCCAGGTGTCTTTCATAAACCTTTTATATGTTTTCCCTTTTTCTCATACTTTTTATTATATTTGGGGTTAGGAAAGTCTGATATGATGTTTCCTTTACTTTTATACTCATATCATGTTATTTCATTTGTGGAATCATCATTATCTAACTCTTCTCTACAATTTCATTTTCAACTATAATTACCTCCATAGTTTTATTTATTGATGAACTTATTCTTCGTATATAATTTATTGAAACATTTAGTCTGTTGATCCTTTTATTCATCTCTATTATATAGTTATTAAATATCAGTTGAACTCTCATCTTTAATATTCTCTTTTATTTTTGAGTCCGTAGTCTTAAAGGATATTGACTTCCTTTTGGGTTTATCATCTTCTTCAATCTTCAATTTTAGTTCCTATTCATACATCATGAGTTTTAAAATGTGTTCCATCATAGGTAACCAACTAATGTCACATGATTCGATTATAGAAAGTGTTTACTCATTATTAGTCTAGTAAGCATCTCAGACATCACATGACTTGATTCTAGTCAGCAATTGTCTTTCCATATGCATTCATCATGTTGACTATTTCATTAAACCTAAGATACATGTATGATATGTATTAATTAGGATTTATCTTAAAATAATTTCATTTAACAATATAAATATTTTAGCACATTTCTTTAAAATTGGATGTTTCTTCATTAGAAATAGCCGGTGTATCCCATATTTCACATATAGTTTCACATAAAGATATTCTGTTAAATTCATCCTCTCCTAAGTAAAAATAAGAAGAATTCATATCTTTATTATTACAATCATCAGAATCTGAAGTGTGATCACTCTAATATCTTCTTGGATATTTAGGTATTTCATATTCGTCCTCAATAATATTATCATTATCAAGCCCAGTGATCTCTGTATGAATTTTCATTTTAATAATACATTGAGAATAATTATTTATATTGAAAAATTAAGCTTATTAGTGGAAGCAACATCAAGTCCAGTATTATCCATTATGATATAACAATAGATAAAATATAAATTTACAACTTATAGTAAAACTAGATCAGTGTAAAAAACTATATTGAATCTTGTCTAATACCAAATATTTATCCCAATGGATAACTTAAGTAGGAGGGGATGAATTGAGTCTCAAATAAAATTTCTATTTAAAAAAATTTAAATCTTATATACCCAAATTAAATGAAACCTCACAATTAACAAAACGAGTATAATTATATAACTTTTTCATTGGAAAATATTTTCAAAAGATCGAACATAGCTTAGTTAAAATACCTTTCAACATACTGTAACATTTGAAACTAATCCACTCATATCAAACAATATATATAATACACTAATAAAAGTTAACTATCATAGTGATTTTTTGTTTAATAAGTTATAAAATATTAATTGTCGTTATTTAAAATAAGGAAAACAAAATAATTAAATCATAGAAAATAATTCCCATCTAAATTTAAACAATATGATCACTCTAAAGTCGATACATAATCACCTAAACATGTAAATCACCCTCTACTATGGATTTTGTTATCAAATAAATGAATACAAAAATTGGATCTAGTTTTAATAAGAAAAAAACACAAGGAAATCCATGAAAAAAAGACTCTTCCACAGTTATAGGTGTGATAAAACATGATCATGTAACACACAAAAACTTCTATCATTATATATGGAAATAAAAAAGAAATGAAAATTGTGATAATGTAAATCACTCTCTGGTTTAGTACTACAGACTTGGTTTCACTGATAAGAAGAGTAAAACAAAGACACGACATAAAGTAATGATAAAAAATAAAGAGAGATAAATTAGTGAATAGAAAATGTATTTCTACACAATAAAAATATATTTTTTTTCTCTATATTTCTTAAATATGTATTTTGAAGGAGCGTGAACATGTGGGATAGAAAATTTTTATAATAAGAGTGTTGTGGATGTCTAGGAAACCTTTCTATGGTAAGCCTGTAACTATCTAATGATCCTCTACATACATCTATTTTGTTGATTTATTTTTTGTTACATCATATTAGAGACTATATTTTGAATCCATACATGTTCCATAGTATCACCTTATTTCACACTAATGAGGGAGATTCTTATAGATTTTTTCATTCCAGGTCTAATTATTTATTGATGGATATTAAAAAAATACTTGGGTCCCCTTACCATTGAAAATATCTAGAAATATCTGAATATTGATTTAAGAAAGTAGTGATGTAGTTTAAGAATAATAATTATTCAATATATGTCCTTATATCCAACATTAAATTCATAAAAAACCATTGGAGAATTAATTTTGAAATTAATTCTAGTTTCCAATGGAATCACTCTTATAGAATCTTAATCACTGACTATAGCAATTTACATGTTGTATTTATTCACTAGTATTTTCTCTTCTAAATAACCTCTCTTACAAAAGTATCTATTATAATAGTACCCCCCTAGTAAACTATCAGTGGCTTCACCGAATGGTGGCATCGTGTGATGGTAATTACTCATTAAGGTAGAAAGTATTAGAGGTAGATATATCTATTTGTATAGGTTACTCTACCTTGGTAACAACTCCATGGAATGATAGCATACATATGATGGTAGCATCGTTAGACTGGTGGTAGCACCGAGTGATGGTAGTAGTTAAAGGTAGTAGCTTCACTCTATAATAATACATCTAGATAGTATATCCTAGTAGTCATAGATTTAAAATAATAGTAGTATATTCTCATGTGGGTATCTTCGAACGATAGTTTTCTTTATCTAATGTTAACTCAAACTATTATTAGATTGAGATGATAGATCCTGAGTTATCAATTTTCAAAATTTATCTGGAAAATAGTTTACAATCATAAAACATTAAATTTATTAGAAACATAAAATACATGATTTCTGGTTATTAATATGTGGAATTAATTAGATTAAGAAAAAAATATACGAATTATTTGATAAAATATTGATAAAACCCATTTTCATTTTCATTGTTTAAGAGATGAAGAAATGATGAATATTTTCATTTCCTTATGGTGTAAATTTGAATGGATATTTTTGATGTGATTGTTGTTTCTATTAATTCCCTTGAATGTCCAATGTAATGTGATAATGATATACCATGAGATTCTGTTGATAAGAATGGACATAATTTCAAATATATTTGTTCATATTTTGATGTGTGGGAATGATTTATTTATATCTTATCTCAAAATATTATCCATATACATGATTGAGAATATTTTTTTTACTTTTTGATGTGTGAGTATGGTTGGATTCTAGATTTTCTCAAAAGATTATGTGTAGACATGAATTTTAATAGCTTTTTTCGAAATATTATTTTCTCAAATTCTTATGATTGAACATGTCAATATTATCACCTATTGAATAATGATTATATATTTGAAACCACTATTGATCAGGAATCACGACATGAATTGAATTTTCAATTTATGATTTGAGATTTTTTGTGTTTGAATATTTATGTGGATAACATGCACTTTATTATGTTCTTATACCCTTATGATAGACTTATGATTTCTTATTATTAATATCTCCCATTTTTACTCTTATTATGAACCAATTCTCACCCTTTATTATGTTTTCCTTTTCTTAGTTCTGATGAAAGGTTACATGTGTGATGATTCTAGAAGGGTATGATATGTAAATATATATGTTTGAGATAATTATGATTACACTAAAATAATATGTTTGTGTATCTAGTATCCATGTACATTATACCTTTAAATTTATTTAGCATGTTTATTTGTGAGATATATTGAATATTAATAAAATATATATAATATCTATGTATTTTAAATATGGGTTATTATATGTTTTCAATATACTAATAAAAGAATAAAAAAATTTCTTTTGAAATTAAATAAATATTTCGGATTCGTTAAATTTGTACATTTCATTTTCAAATAATTTCATTCCTATGTTTATGTAGATTTGTTTAATATCTAGTTTTTTTCTTGATAGTATCATTCATATTGCATGAATTGACTAAAATGGTGTAAAGTATATTGTTAAAAAAATGATTTGAAATGTTAATTATATTAATCGTGTGACATATTATAAAATCAGTATAGTATATTAAATCCAAAATGATAGATTATCCAATTATGATTACTTATAAAACCAACTATTTTATAAGATTTTACATTTGATCTAAAAAATATCTGGAAATAATGACAGATAGATTCCAACTGAATACCTAATATTATTATGGGAGGTCTATCTATTTCAATTTTTCCATTTTTAAAATTATTTTTATTTATTGGAAATGGATTATCGATAGTGAGGAATTTTTATGATAATAAATAATGGTTATTTTTCATAAAAAGTATTGAAATATTTCATACACACATGAAATGAGAAACAAATGTTGGATCATGTATACATTATCCAGATAACACACCATATACATATATTTTACTAATTTTCAATAACAATGTAGATCTCAATGTAAAAATTTCTCTCGAACTATATTTTATGTAATTTTATCATTGCTCTGAAATAGTTTTAACTTATCAATTAACTATTTTAAATAAAAATCATTATCAGTTTTTAGATAAACTATAATTAATAATGTGAAATATAGACATGGTTCATTCAATAACATATACAGAGGTATGTTTCATAGATTTATAATAGAGGGATGATAATAATAATGTCTTCTATAAGCACAAAAGGGATGAAATATATATATTTTAAGGCCCAAAAAACATAATAGTTCTGAAAAACAATGGATGAATTTTATTGATCAAATAGTTTCCATGAGTCCCCATCGCAAGAATAATTTAACTTACTATTTATAAAAATATTGAGTTGATTCTATTCCATGTATAATGATAAGTTTCTTGACATAAATAAATGTTATAATATGGGTATTATCATATGATACATTGATGTTTGATTGTAAAATGACTATTTATGTCATTATGTGTTTCAATGTAACGCAATTGTCTATATGTTTAACAATTAACAAAATATTCACGATCACCATAATATAAGATATAATTATTATAAAATGCTTGGATATTTTAATAAATAAAATGAAAATTATGTATAGATTTACTACTTCTATATAAATTTTCTATAAAAGTGCTTTTATTTGGAATTTATATTTTAACAAATCTAGATAAATAAATGAAATAATAAATAGCCATTCAAAAATCTAATGCAATAGTTATTATATTCATAATTTTTTAAATTTATAGATATTTTATCTTTGGTATAATGATTCCTCATATAATTTAAACATATCATGAATATTAGTGGATTCAAATTAATAATTTTCATTATTGTTTTTGGATTAATGAAAAAATGGTCCAATAACCACAGGTTTTTTTAGTTTTACTATTTTATGGATCATTAATAACTAATTGTGAATGTGTTTATGGATGATGATTAAAATGTTAATACCATAAAATAACATCCATTCAAAAAAATTATAATAAATGTGCCCAAATAGTTTTAAATGACTTAAATTTTATGAGACCTCATTTCTTACAAGGATACTTAATTGTTCCTTTATAAATAAATTTCATATGTTATGATAAAAATTCAAGGAATTCTTCAACACCATATTTGTATAGATGATTTATACTAAAACCACATGAAATTTTATCATAACATATCAAACCATGATAATGTATTAATTTTTTCTGATTTTATATTAATATCCATCATTTTTTTGGAAAATAAGATAAAAAAATTAATTTTATAAAAAACATTCCATAGAAAATACTAAAGAAATATTTATTTTACATTAGTTAAAATTATAATTACTTATTATTATTAAATAACAAAATAAATTATATATAATTTTTATATTGTAAAATAATATTCATATTTGAAATATATACGTTTAAAAAGATTTAAAAGTATAAATATTAATGATTTATCTTTGGAAAAATAAAACAAATTCAACTAGGTTATTTTTTTGAAAAATAAATTATCATAAACTTCATATATCACATATAAGAAAAAACATCAAGGGGAAATATATGTGATATTATCTAAAATATGTTCAAATATATAAATAATTATTAATGATTTGAATATTAGATGTTTGAATATTTAAATAATTATATTGATTTGAGTGAAATTTTAAATTTCATCTCATTTAATTATTTGAATACAAGTGCCAGATAATAATTGTAAAAGAACAATTATCATATATAAAAATAATTTTAAACAATAATTTAATATTTTAACTTTATAAAAAGGTTGATTATGAATATATAGAAGATAAATTAATATTCATCTATATGATATCTATTCCTATGAAACTAAAATATTGGTCTCTTCAATTGAAAAAATGTGAATTAAATATCATTTTTGATACGTAATACTTTGTAATTATTAACATAAATTTAAATAAAAAACGTTAGCTAACAATTCAATTTAAATATTATTTGAATATTAAATATTTATATATTTAATACTTGTAATACTAAAATAACAAAACACAATTCTATGATGATGATGTAGACTCAATTGGTCCACTATTGTTGGTGCGAAAGATAATCTCTCAAGAAATGTTTCAATATCTCTAGTTTCTATAAATAATGTATTATCTATATTCTAGGATCGACCAAATAACAATTTCAAAAAATTACATTATTCATATCATTAAACGAATTTTAAATAATAAACCATTTTATCCAAAAATATATTTTTATAACCAATAAAAAAGATTTTGATTATTTCATACTCATATAAAATAATCAAATTTATTGTTATATTATTTTTTGTGTTTGAATATTAATAAATTATATATTTTATTTTAAATTTTAAATTTATTTGTTTAAAGTGAAAATGTTATTGAATTATTTTAATTTATTTTTTTAAGAAACTCCACCTAACCCATTATAAAAAAAGGTTTTTCTATGTATATCCCTTCCCCATAAAAATACATATAAAACTAGGGTCCCAATTTCTTTATGTTTTACAAATTATGTAATATCCCTGTATATTAAAAATAATTACTATGTTTGATAGCATACAAGATATGCAACACAAAACATTAACATACAATGAATTATTATTAATGAAATGTGACTATTATAACCAAAACTCTAAATTGGAGAGAGGTAATATGATTATCAAAATTATGAAATATATAATGCTACAGCTCGTTTCTAATGTACTAATTAATTATTATAAAATAAGAACTCTATTTTTGGTACTGTCATTTTGTTCATCAAAGATATGTTTGCTTCAAAAAATATTTTTTTAGAAAATAGTATAATTAATTATTAGAAAATTTAAAAATAAAATTTTATAAATCAAATATTATTTTTTAAATGATCATAAGAAAAGTTTCATATGGGGAAATTATGAAATTTTTCTAAAAAAGTCTGTATTTTCACTGAGTATTGAAAAATATAGATAGTGAATGAAAACTAATTTTATTTGAATGTATTTAAAATGAAAAATTATTTTTTTGGATTCTTCTTTAGATTTTATTATTTCTTTTTTATATAAAATAAAACATTTTTTTGAAAATAATTTTTATACTTGAATTTAATATAAAACAATTACATTAAAAAAATAATTTCTCTGCAATTTTTTTTTCAGGTCTTCTGAGTTTAATTTAAAATTTAATTCTTGAACTTATGCGTTTTTATTTTTTTAAAATAGATTCAATATTTGGAATTAGGAGTTCCAAATTTAGAAAATAGGTAACTTTTATTTTTTGTTAATATGACTACTAACCCTACTAATTTTTGTTACCATAGTAAAGTTTAAATCAACTAATTGAAGTTAACAATAAAATAATAAGGACTCTAAAATGACCCAAATAGTTTCCTTAATTATATTTTATCAATCTAATATATCCATACATATCCAATATTTGGTTATATGGAATTTTTTGCCACTTCTATGAGAATATGACTTCTATATTTTTTAATTTATTGAAAAGTTAAAAAATGCCACACTCTTATTTTTAATAATTATAATATTTTAGAAAATGTGATAACCATAGGATATATTATTTTATAAATATTCATTTAAATGATAAAAAAATATATTCATCATGGTAATTTAATTCTAAATTATTCTGAATAAATAATTACATTAAATATTTACATAACACCAATGTAATAATTATTTAATTAATGGATAAATCAAATAATTGGTTTTAATAAGGTTGAGGGAAAACCCCATTATTAAATAGAAAATTGATAAAAAAAATATCAAAAATATTAAAAATAATATAATATTTGATAACTAATGTGATCCATGAAATTTATAAGAGAACCTAACATATTCGGGATATATTAAAGTATTTATTTCAAATTTAACATGTTTTATAGATGATATTAAAATAAAATTCATGAATCGTTAAAAAAATTGGCATTAATGATGTATTATAACAAATAATATTAAACTAAATTATATTTAATTAATAAAAATATTATATTTGGACATGTATTTATGATATGGTTTATAATATCATATATAGTCAATTGTTCGACAATATCTACATTTATAGTAAATATATTTACTTTCTAAGTGTAAATTTCCTTATTGTCATGGTATTTGTGAAGGATATTAACGAGAGGATAAAGTGAAAATATAAGTTTAAAAATGTGATCAAAACATGAATAATTTTTTTATGAGATTATTTTGATCCATATTTATCCTATATTCTAAATAAAATATTTTTGAGCCATTTAGAAATGAATTGTAATTTATATTAATTTTATATTTTGAGGACTTCTTACAGTGCCCCTCCCCTCTCTTAAAAGGGAATATATTTTTCTCATTATTTCACAATTAAATACTATTTTTTCCGATCCATATCTGAATAAATTCTTATAACCCCTCCCCACACTATATTGGTCTTGGTATATGTAGAATACTACCCCTATAGGGCTTAAGGTCTTAACCAAAGGAGTCTCTTTTAATAAGTTGTATTTTTTGACCATATTTTTCTGGTTTATTTCTTCTTGAACCTCCTTAAAACATTATTTTCATTTGATAAAATAATAACAAAATTATCATCCATATAATTATATATTATTATGTTAATATAATTTCATATATCCTTCTTCTCTTCAATAAACTGGTAAACAAAACAATCATTCTTGTTTACACAGGACTACTGCCTCACCAACTGATGAAATTTGTTTTCCATCACCATGTCTCATGGATGGATTATGATTATAGAAATAGTTTTTATGTATGATATTAATGAAATATCTATATTTCATAAGAGATAATATATCAATTACTTTCTTACATTTCAATTCACTAAAATATTTTAATATCGTTCATACGTATGTGTAGAGTACCACCTCCATGAAGTGATCTGATTTTTTTAATCACCAAATATAATTGATGTTGTGCACTGTGTTTCATTTGTTGTCAATAAGGTTTCAAGGATTTAATGGATGACAAGGAATGCCAATATGTGAATGATAGAGGATGTGATGGTGATGGTGATGTTTTTAAGAAGGTGTCAAGGATTGAATGGATATGTGAATGACAAAGGAGGTAATGGTGATGGTGATGATTGAAGAATGACCATGGTACTAAGAAGCATGTCACTTAGGAGAATCACTAAGTGGCATAGGAGGTAATGGTTGAAACATTATCCATACAAATCAGCCGATTGTTGAACTCATCTTGAAGTTCCGAGACATGTATCAAGGAGATACAATGTCACAAAATTTTTAGAAGTCCATGCATTGTCTTCACAATGCATGAGGAGACAAAGTAGTGTCATTCACAATTACTAAGTGAATGAAGTGGTTTGAAGAAGGCCATGCACTATCTCTTAGTGCATGTGGATTTGAAGATAATCCAACCTCATCTATGATTGGATTGAAGAAGAACATTGAAGATCAATGTGACTTATGATCATTTGTCGATGAATATAGTTGAGAGATCCTTGGGAATTCCATCTCCTAATATGAGAAGAAGAAGAGATGTTGAGGAAGATATAAGGAGTATAGAATTATAATGATGAGGAGGAGGTGAAGGAGTAGAGAATGGCATGAAGAAGTCTTGTTCCTACTTGGTAATTTGACCAAGTATACAAGGAGGGAGAGGACCTTATAAAAAAAAGGGGCCAGCCCACGAGCTAGCTACCCAAGCTTCAACCCAATGCACATGTGGGACTAGGTCACCACACCCATGAGGAGGCCTAGGCAGAGACAGCCCACAGGAGGCCGGGCCGTGTGTAAGCCTGAGCTACGTAGCGTGGGCATCCGAAGCGCGCCCGTGAAGGAGCATAGTCGGTTCAAGGTGCACGCCCAGAGGAGCATAGGGGGCGCAGAAGCGCGCCCGTAGGAGAACCGGTGTGGGGCGCCACTGGAGGGAGGAAGGAGAATTCTGAATCGAGGATGGGAGGAGTTTTTTGTTAAACCGTGCAAGAAACTCGGCGCGTTTCGTTGTGGGAAGAAATTTTTAGACGCGGATCTTATCCTGGCTGTCCATCTGATCTCGCATCCTATCTCATCTACTTTTTCCATCATGTGAGATCTGGGCTGCACATCTGATCTTCAATCGAGCCGCGAAGGGTGTGAGTCATACGATTGTCGGGGGAGTATTGTCTTCAACCTCCCGATGAGCTGATGTCATGTCGGCGACCGCCGTGAGCCAGTGATTCTCCCAGACATCTATCTCCTCACTCCATCCACCATTCATGCTCATTCCGAGCGCATTGAGATTGTATAATGGAACCAAATCTCTTGCATACAGTTTCACTTGCATGCAACCTTTAAAAGTAGAAACTATAAGGTGGCCGACACAAATGAAGATGCGAGGCCATGCACGTCATGCATGGATAGACATAGAACACATTAGGATCTTCTCATGTGATCCTCATCACACGGATGCGAAGATACTACACAGAATCCTCTCATTCAAGAAGGGAAATCATCCCGAGTTTTACGATGCATTGTTTGAAGATTTTTAGGGAGAATATATCGGGCATTCAAACCTCTGATCTTCACCGCATATTTTGAAGATTTTAAACACAGAACAAGAATCTCTGATCATCTCTAAAAGGAAGAGCCCGATGAGATGAATGTGTCTGCCTCCCGGACATTCAAGTGCTTCTATTTTAAAGAAAAAAAAACAGAGCATCTTTGGAGAGGAGAACCGCGCAACCACTTGCATGAAGGAGAACCGCACATTCCTTGCGCGAAGGAAGAGGCTGAGTCGAGCCTCTCTGTGTGCTCCCTTGCGCGACAGGGAAGAAGCTGAGCCTTGCACACCCACTTCCCACATTCTTGCATAGTAGCAAGTGGCCGCACCCACTATGCCCGCAAACTCACACGACAGGAGGAAGCCACCACGCTCACTTTGTGCGGTAGGAAGAAACTGAGTTGGAACACTTGTGAGCCTTCTCTATCCGCTCACTTTCACGGCAGGAGGAAGCCACCGCGCCACCTGTTCGGTAAGAGCTGTCGTGCCTAGCACGCTTGAAGGCAGGAGGTGGTCGCATAACTTGCGCGCCCTTCGTTTGTAAGGTTTTCGGTGCTCAAGTGGAAGGCCAAACGTTGGTGTGTGTGTTCTAAGTGGAGAGGAAGGCTTGCGCGCCCTCCTTTTAAGTGTGTGCAGGTGAAGAGAAGACCACACACGGTGAGTGTGCGCAAACAAGGAAGGCCACACCCATTTGGGTTTGGTTGTGTGTGCATGGGTTAAAAAGGAGTGTGTGCACACTTTGAAAAAGAAGAAATAAAGAATCATTTGTGTGTGTGAAAAAGGAGAGGAATACCACACCATCATTGAGTGTGTGTGTGTTCAAAGAAACAAGAATTCTGAAGCCTTAGTGTGTACACAAGTGAAGGAGGACATACCTCTTGTGTGTACCCAAGTTAAGGAAGAAGACTAATGCATGTCCATTCATGTATGAACAAGTGAACAAGTGGGTGAACACCTTGAGAAGAAAGAGAGAAGGGGAAATCCACACTAAAGAACAACACACAATTTGGTGTGTGTGAGAAAGAATAAAAGAGTGTGACTCGAAGAAAATGGTGTGTGTGCTAAAAGAGATTACACCCTTTAAGGTTTTATCACACCCAGAAGAAACAGGGAGAGCATGCTTTCATTCATGCACATGCACACGTAAAAAAAGTTCAAATCAATGTGTGTGCATTTGAGAAGTCTGAGAACAAAGGTTCTAGAATACATTTGAGATTCCATGCAAGTCATGCATGAACATTCAGAGATGTCATGTACTCAGTGCATGAAGTTGAATTGAATAGAGACTGAAGCTAGACTGAAGTTAAAGACATCATTCATCTTAGTTTTCAGTAGTTGAGAAGACCAAGAAGATTGAGTGGGCATACTGAGTGAAAGAACATATTTTCCAATCAATATTCTTAAAGACAGTGGTTGGGTCATCCTTAGAAGAAGGAGATAATGCCTGAGAAAAGAAGAGGAGTCCTGATCACCACAAGTGATCAAAAGAAGTGAGTAAGGCTAGAAGACCTTATTCAAGGTTGTTGAAGTCTCTTGATAAGCTTCAAAAGAAGAAGAGCTACTCATGTGACTCTAGGAGCCAGGAGAATAACTCTTGTGAGACTCAGGGTGGAGAAGTCTTTGGTGGAAGATGAAGCAGGTCGGTGGGACTCTGGTAACACTGTGGGATGCATTATAAAGAACCTCCTGTGGGACTCAGGAGAGATACAGTATGACTCTATATCGACCATTTTAATTACTAACCGAATTATAGTGGACAAACCATGTTGGGGCATTTGACCAACATGGCAAGGGCGTAGGCCTTTGGAGCCGAACCTTGTAAATCCTTGTCTCCTGTGCCTTTACATTTACTGCATCACTCGAGGAAAGGCTGAGAGATACAAGAAGAGTGGATCGAGGCCTTAACAAGCCATAGAGGTTTAATTAATAAAGAATCAATTAGTAAAAAGTTTTAAAGGATCACTGATTCACCCCCTCCCCCACTCAGTGATCACACTGATCCGGGAACTTCAATTAGTATCAGAGCGAGGTTCCCTCTAAAAGATCCAAGGGAGTCTTTATGAAGTGCATATTTGAGGAAATTAGAGAACACCCTCAAATGAAAATATCTGCCAAGACTGAGAAAAATAGAAAGAAGAAACAGGTCAAGAATATGAAGAAGAGGGTTTCTAATAATAGATAAACACCTTCCATTCAAGGTAATGTGAAAGTCACAACAGATGAAAATTCCTTTTATCACTCTTCTGATGAAGCCTTCTCTAGTTGTGATGATGATGGAACAATCAATGATCCTTTAAATGCACTCAAATATCATCGAAAGACAGTCCCCAGGGAAGTGGCAATATGTATTGCTACAAGTATCCGTGTTCTTCAAGAAGAAAAATTACAGCTAGAAGAAGAATCCAATTCTATGGAAGATCAATTGGAAAGAAGGGTTGGCATAACCAACACTCTCACAAAGCTGGTGAAGGCTAAAGATGAAACCATTTCCCTTTTCAGTGAAAGAATTGATGATTTCACTGAATAACTACAAAGAATCATTTTTGAGAAATAATTCTTTGAGATAGTGTTTAAAGAAGTTTTCTATGCACTGGAAAAGAGGCATAGAGTGTCAATTATTGTCAAAGATGCTCAACTAGAAGACAAAGTAAAAAGGATAAAGGAGCTTGAAAATTCATTTCAAGAAATGAAGAAGGTTCATGAAGACCACATGAAACAACTGGAAGAGAATTGGGAAGGAATGCTATTATTTGTTGAGGATGAGAATAACTCTCCCAACATGAAATGCTTAGAGCTAGAGGTGATATTGAAAAATCAGCAATCACCCAAAACTGAAGCATCCCAATTAACTGAAAGAAGAAATGTTTCCACTCAAGTGTGCATTGAGAAGGATGATTCCAAAAGGAGGACATCCTCTAATGAAAGGGAAACATATTCTAAGAATATGGTACCATCCATACCATCTTGTACTAATTATTCCAAATGTGTTTCCAAAAAAAGTGTAGTATGGAAGAATAACTCTAAACAAGTATGGATGAAGAAGATGAAGAAAGAGATCTCTCCTAAAAAAACCCAGCGATTCAAGAGAAAGACTCAACAATCAGAAGAAGTCAAGAAGACAAGATCTGTGGGTCAATGTTGGTGTTGCAACAGGTATGGACATTGTGCAACGGATTGTTGGTACAATCCTCTAAATGAAAAAGCACAAAGGAAGCCCATGCCAAGGAGGAGCAAGCCAGAGAAGAAGAAGCAACATCCAAAGGTCCAGAAACATCTGTTTACTACAAACAGAAATGGAATGTTTGATAACATCTGGGATGAATGCAAAAGTGGTCACAAGAATGATACATACCAATCTCCAAATGTTTTAAAAGCTAAAAAGAAGATAAGATCACAGAACCTGGCTAAGTGTGAAGAAGTATCCTTGGGAAGCCAACAGAAGAAAGTTGAAAATGCTCCCAAGAAGATCTTAAAAAATAAAGAGAAGTCCTTGGATTTAAAATCCAAGAAGGGTGATGAATCCAGAAGGACCACCAGGAAAAAATGATTCTACTGTGGAAAGACAGGTCATACCAGGGATCTTTGTAAACAATCCATGGAACTAAATAGAAGCAAACTACACTCAACAGGTCAATCAATCCAGAAGATGAAGAAGGGATTGATTAAAAATAAGAGGCCTAAGAAAGGTAACTTAAAAGCATCATCGGAACCATGTGGAACATCCAAATCTAAAGCCTCATTTCCAAATGACATATTAATCATCTGGCCAGAAGATTTGGAAAGAATGAAAAAGGAAGAAAATTCCCATGACAAATCTAGTACAAATGGAAATCAAAAGATTTCACATGAAGATGAAGTTCTGTGTGTGAGGTGCAATAAATATGGTCATATCAGTAATAAATGCATGACACTCATTCCAGCTCAAAAAGAATTCTCCAAGAGAATGAAGATTACACTTGGAGATTCTAGTGCTAAGAAGGCACTTAGAAAGAGAGGTGTCACACACAAAGAAGTTGAAGAGGTGTTAAGATCCACACCAGCACAAACATCATTGAATATCAAATGTGCAAGTGTGAAGAATGGAGAATGTGGAACATCTCGGTTGAGAGAATCGTCTCAGCCTTGTTGTTCAAACTAATGAACCAAGGAGGTTCCATCTTATTCCCTAATCACTAGTATATACATGTGCTTACATTTCAGGGGATTGAAGATGATGATCACTCTCAAATTGATAATGGTATGGACAGAATAATGTGCACCCCTTGAGGGGGAACCAATCTGTAGAAGATGATCTTTTGAGATACATATCATCTTGTGAAGAATGAAGATATTCCAATCACACATTCATCCCTTGTTTCCTAATTGTATTTAACATGTCAATTAAGGGGGAGTCATTGATTGAAGAAAAATGGATGAAATGGGAAGCTTTATCTTTGCATATGAACTTTCTAATGAGTTTGGTGAAGTATGTGTAGGATTTAGCAATTCATTGATATATCTGAAAAATTTCGACCCCTTGAAGCCTATAAATGATCTCACATGTACAGTGAATTGTGAACAACATTGAATTCTTTGGTTACATCACTCTTGTTTTCTACCTTGGGTTATCCCATGTAGACTTAGAGACGATTTACTAAAGGCTCTTTGCTAAAGTGAACATGTGACATCATCCCTCTCTTAGTGTTTTTCAAGAAGATGTTATTCAAAGGGAGGAAGTTATATTTTGAAGAGAACCACACCACACCTTTGCATTTGGTTTCCAATAAGGGGGAGAAAATCTTGGAACACATATTGACCCATTCATATGTGCTCTAGTGATATTGACAACAAATACAATGGGGGAGATTGTTGTGCACTGTGTTGCATTTGTTGTCAATAAGGTGTGAAGGATTGAATAGATGACAAAGAATGTCAATATGTGAATGACAGAGGATGTGATGGTGATGGTGATGTTGTTAAGAAGGTGTCAAAGATTGAATGGATATGTGAATGACAATGGAGGTAATGGTGAGGTGATGATTAGAGAATGACCATGGTACTAAGAATCATGTCACTTTGGAGAATCACTAAGTCGAATAGGAGGTAATGGTTGAAACATTCTCCATACAAATCAGACGATTGATGAACTGATCTTGAAGTTCCAAGACATGTATCAAGGAGATACAATGTCACAAAATTGTTAGAAGTCCATGCATTGTATTCACAATGCATGAGGAGATAAAGTAGTTTCATTCACAATTACTAAGTGAATGAAGTGGTTTGAAGAAGACCATGCATTATCTCTTAGTGAACGTGGAATTGAAGAAAATCCAACCTCATCTATGATTGGATTGAAGAAGAACATTGAAGATCAAAGTGACTTATGATCATTTGTTGATGAAGATAGTTGAGAGATCCTTGGGAATTCCATCTCCTAATAAGAGAAGAAGAAGAGATGTTGAGGAAGATAGAAGGAGTATATAATTCTAATGAAGATGAGGAGGTAAAGGAGTAGATAATGGAATAACGAAGTCTTGTTCCTACTTGGTAATTTAACCAAGTATACAAGGAGGGAGAGGACCTTATGCCAAAAAAGGGGCCAGCCCACGAGATGGATACCCAAGCTTCAACCCAAGGCACATGTGGGACTAGGCCACCACGCCCATGAGGAGGCCTAGGCAGAGCCAGCCCGCAGGAGGCCGGGCCGTGTGTAAGCCCGAGCTACGCGGAGGTTAAGAACGTGTAGCATGGGCGTCAGAAACTCCCCTGTGAAGGAGCATAGTGGGTGCTAGGTGTGCGCGCAGAGGAGCATAGTGGGCGTAGAAGCGCGCCCGCAGGAGAACCGATGCGGGGTGGCACCAGAGGGGGGAAGGAGAATTCGGAACCGAGGATGGGAGGATTTGTTTGTTAAACCGCGCAAGAAACTCGGTTCATTTCGATGTGGGATGAAATTTTTAGACGCAGATCTTATCCTGGTCATCCATCTGATCTTGCATCCTATCTCAGTCGCTTGTTCCATGGCATGAGATCCTGGCTGCACATCTGATCTTCAATCGAGCCGCGAAGGATGTGAGCCGTCTAATTGCTGGGGGAGCATTGTCTTCAACCTCCCGATGCCCTACTGCCATGCCGGCGACCACCATGAGCCAGCGATTCTCTCGGACATAGATCTCCTCAATCCGGCCTCCATTCATGCTCATTCCGAGCGCATTGAGATCGTATGAAGTAACCAAATCTCTTGCATGCAGTTTCACATGAATGCAACCTTTCAAAGTAGAAACTCTAAGGTGGCCAACGCAAACAAAGTTGCGAGGCCATGCACGTCATGCATGGATAGACCTAAGACACATGATGATCTTCTCATGTGATCCTCATCACACGGATGAGAAGATACTACACGGAATCCTCTCATTCAGGAAGGGAAATCTTTCCGAGTTTTACGATGCATGTTTGAATATTTTTAGGGACTATATCTCGGGAATTCAAACCTCTGATCTTCATAGAATATTTTGAATATTTTAAATGAAGAACAAGAATCTCTTATCATCTATAAAAGGAAGAACCCAACGAGAAGAATGTGGCTACCTCCCAGACATTCAAGTGCTTCTGTTAAAAAAAACAGAGCATCTTTGGAGAGGAGAACCACGCAACCACTTGCGCGAAGGAGAACCGCGCATTCCTTGCGCGAAGGAAGAGGCCGATTCAAGCCTCCATGTGCGCTCCCTTGCGCGATAGGGAAGAAACCGAGCCTTGCGTGCCCACTTCCTACATTCTTGCGCGGTAGCAAGTGGCCGCACCCTCTGTGCCTGCGAACTCACGCGGCATGAGGAAGCCACCGCACTCCCTTTGTGCGGTAGGAAGCAACTGAGTCGCACACACTTGTGCGCCTTCTCTGACCGCTCACTTGTGCGGCAGGAGGAAGCCACCGTGCCACCTGCGTGGTAGGAGATGCCGCGCCCAGCACGCATGAAGGCAGGAGGTGGTCGCATAACTTGCGCGCCCTTCGTTGGTGAGGTGTTTGGTGCTCAAGTGGAAGGCCAAACATTGGTGTGTGTGTGTACTAAGTGGAGAGGAAGCCTTGCACGCCCTCCTTTTAAGTGTGTGCAGGTGAAGAGAATACCACACACGGTGAGTGTGTGCAAACAAGGAAGTCCACACCCATTTGGGTTTGGTTGTGTGTGCACGGGTTAAAGAAGCAGTGTGTGCACAAGTGAAGTGTGCACACATTGGAAAAGAAGAAATAAATAATCATTTGTGTGTGTGCAAAAGGAGAGGAAGACCACAAAATCATTTAGTGTGTGTGTGCAACGAAACAAGAAGGCTAAAGCCTTAGTGTGTGTACAAGTGAATGAGGTCATACCTCTTGTGTGTGCCCAAGTTAAGGAAGAAGACACATGCATATCCATGCATGTATGAAAAAGAGAACAAGTGGGTGAACACCTTGAGAAGAAAGAGAGACGGGAAAATCCACACTAAAGAACAACACACAATTTGGTGTGTGTGAGAAATAATAAAAGAGTGTGACTCGAAGAAAAAGGTGTGTGTGCTAAAAGAGATTACACCCTTTAAGGGTTTATCACACCAAGAAGAAACAGGGAGATCATGCTTGCATGCATACACATGCACACGTAAACAAAGTTCAAATCAATGTGTGTGCATTTGAGAAGTCCGAGAACAAAGGTTCTTGAAGACATTTGAGATTCCATGAATGTCATGCATAAAGATGCAGAGATGCCATGTACTCGGTGCATGAAGTTGAATTGAAGAGAGACTGAAGCCAGACTGAAGTTAAAGACATCATTCATCTGAGTTTTCAGTATTTGAGAAGACCATGAAGATTTAGTGGGCATACTGAGTGCAAGAACATATTTTCCAATCAAGATTCTTTAAGACATTGTCCGGGTAATCCTTAGAAGAAGGAGATAAAGCCCGAGAAAAGGAGAGGATTCCTGATCACCAAAAGTGATCAGAAGAAGTGAGCCAGGCTAGCAGACCTTATCTAAGGCTGTTGAAGTCTCTTGAAGAGCTCCAGAAGATGAAGAGATACTCGTGTAACTCGAGGAGGAAGGAGAAGACCCCCTGTGAGACTCAGGGTGGAGAAGTCTTTGGTGGAAGCTGAAGCAGGCCAGTGGGACTCTGGTAACACTGTGGGATGCAGTATAAAGAACCTCTTGTGGGACTCAGAAGACATACAGTGTGACTCTGTATCGACCATTGTAATTACTAACCGAATTACAGTGTAGAAACCATGTTGGGGTGTTTAACCAACATGGCAATGACGTAGGCCTTTGGAGCCGAACCTTGTAAATCCTTGTGTCCTGTGCCTTTACATTTACTGCATCACTCGAGGAAAGGCTGAGAGATACAAGAAGAGTGGATCGAGGCCTTAAGAATCCATAGATGTTTAATTGATAAAGAAT
This sequence comes from Viscum album, assembly GCA_963277665.1. Lineage (NCBI taxonomy): Eukaryota > Viridiplantae > Streptophyta > Magnoliopsida > Santalales > Viscaceae > Viscum > Viscum album. The sequence goes on from OY728130.1 coordinate 108,257,889, forward strand.
CAATTAGTAAACAGTTTTAAAGGATCACTGATTCACCCCCTCCCCCTCTCAGTGATCACACTGATCCGGGCACTTTAATTGATGATATATATAATTATATTTAAAGATGAAATATGATATTTATGATTTTATGATACTTTTTTAAATATAAAGTAACAATTAACTTCTTTTCATAATGATCGATGAAAATGGAAATGTTACTCATGCGTACATATAGCAAACCGCCTCCATCATTACAACACAATTCATTTTTAATAATTATGATTGATTTGTTTTAATTATGATTGATGTATAAAATTATAATTATTACCTTATTATTATTCTTGATATGGTGTAATAATTAACACTTTGACAGTAGTCGATCAACCAAATTCATTTCTGACATATGGATTGAATATAATCAAAATGGATGATATGAATTTAATTTAGAAAGTAATATAACATTTTATTAATTGAAATAAAAATATAGGTTACATGAAGAATGTTCTTAAGAAGGTATAAAATTAAAATAATTTTGTTATTTAGGATGATAAAGAATGTACGTGACGATTCAGACTCAAGGGAAGGGACATTCATTTTAATATATTCTATAATGTTTCCCATATATCTCCCTTTTGCATCCATATCCATATGATTATTTTCTAAAAGGTATTTAAAGAGGGTTTTTACTATTATTATTTAATTTTTAAATTTATTTTCATCAATGTTTTTTAATTTTTTTGAAATGATATATAAAGATTTTTTTTTTCAAAATGAGGTAATTTTTTACTCTTTCTACAAAAGTATAGAAGTAACATTTTAAAAAAATATAAACAAAATCAATTCATTTTCATTCGATCATGAAAAATATTTTGTTTGACGATTATTATAAAAGTTTACAATGTTAAGTTGAAGGAAAATGATTTATTTTATAAATGTTATTTTTTTAATCAGTAATTTCAAAATGAAAAATATTATTTTCTTTGTTAATATTGTCATGATATTTCAATGTAAATTCAATTTATTAAATCCAAAAACCATTAATGTTAATTATATTTCGCTAGGGATATTTTTTATGGAACCAATCAAATTATTTCTCTATATGGACCATTATTTTTTAAAATATATTTTCATGGAATTATTTCTTTTCCATGTGTTTATCATGTTATAAAGGAATGTCATATTTTAATCTATATAAAGTTTGTGATTTTTCTGGAACCCATTACCTTTATTTTATATTTGGATTCCATTATATTATTTTCTGTTTTACATTAATAAAACCCATCATTCCCCTATTAAAGTTGATTTATACTACAAAAATGGTTGTTAAAGAAGAAGTATATTTCAATATCAAAAAATGTTTTCTTATGGGTGAATAGTAAGTTTTTTGGAGTAAATCTATTATATATTATTATCATGTTACGATTCATCATAATTATTTGAGATGGTGTGTGGTCCCAATATAAACCAAGATTATATGATCCCATTGTTGTTCTCTAATTAATTGGATAAATGGAAAAGGATTACTAACTAGGTTTTCCGATGAGATTAGGGTAATATATTGTGAAGGTTATTCCAAGTATATCCATTATGGTAATTTCAAGTATAACTGCATTAGTTACTCCATATATAACCTTGATGATTTTTGTATGTGTATTTAAGATAATGCCTCAAGTTAAAAATATTATTTATATATTCTTGTTATGTTTTTTTACAAATATTTTATAATTTCACAAGATAAATATATTTATTATCTACTTTATAAGGTTGAAAATTATACTTTGGTATAAACCATATTATGAGTTTTTCCTAATATAAAAATGAAACATAATTGGTTTTTTTATTATATTATTTATTATTAAATGTTTTATGACAATATTCTTGAAATGTATGTGATTTATTGATTATGAAAACGTTTGTTTTGAGCCCAATGTTTTATTCGTGCAAAGAAACCTTTTTATTGATATTCAACGACTAAATTTTATTTCATTTATGTTATGTCCCATACTGAGATATTTATTCTCTTATAATTTTTTTTATAGGGCTTAAGGATGATTAAGGGTAAGGAATAAATAATTATTATGTTTTAGAATATTTTTCAAAAAAAATTAATCAAATTTTATTTTAAATGGTTTATATTGTGAAAAGACTAATACTTATAATAATTTTACACATTATAAAATATGATTTCATTATGTATGATTTATGACATAAATTTATAAAAATATAATCCTAAAATCTATTTGGGAATGACTGGAAATGATATCTATTCTTTTGACACAGGATTATGTAAATTTTAAAGTTTCTCCCATATCGTTGGTATAATAATAGGGTTTATAAAACGTAGGATATTTTGATTTTTTAATTTGAGGTATTAAGAGTTATGGAAACCATCATGGGTTTACATGTATAAGGATTATTATAAGTTTAAAATATTTGGCACCCCTTTTGGGGATTTTATGTGATGTATTTTGAGGTTATTAATTATATGTTGGAGATTGTATTTAGAACAGTAATCTATTTAGGAATAAAGTATTTTGAGGTTAAAGTATTATGAATATTATAAGGGTATTTTATTTCCAAATTAAATTTTCATGTTAACATGTAACTATTATTTTCAAGTCCTAATGTTGTTCTGTTAAATAGATTAAGGATCAATTTTCAATATGGGATGAAATTTATACTTTTTAGATTTTTATCCCTTATAAGTGATTTGATTATCAATATAATTTCAAAATAATATTCAAATAATTTTTACATCCTTTTGAGTATTCAAATCGCCAAAAATAAACTATTTGATCTATCTAATCCCTTTCTATTTATCCAATGTTTCTATGAAACATTGTATCTCTTTGATCTATTTTCAAAATATCAATTTATCTATATCATTATAAAAGAGAAATACCATTGAGGATATGACTATTTCGTTTATGGAGATATAGACTTAATGATCGAAGATAAAGGGTATGTCAACAACAAAAAACAATACCTTGATATATTTATTTAAGGTATGAAATGTTTTATTCAGTTCTAATTATGAATCATGGTTTTGTTTTTATTGAAAGATCATATGTAAATTTTTCATATCTAGGGTTTATATGAATAATGTTTTAATTAACAAGACAAAGAATCATTTTTTATGGTTTAAGGATGTGTTTATGTAAATAGTTTCTTGAATTATGATATAGTTTTATTTTATCAATATTATGAGAATCATGAAACACCTAAGGATTAGTATAGAGGTTTTGTTTTTAAAATTAGGAAAAATATTTTAAATAAAATAAATATATTTGAAATATGGCTTATTGAAAAGCTTATAATCATTGGGATTAATTTATAGTGTTTTATGAATTTTTGAGTTATACGTCAGCTTTAATTTTAACACATTCAATAGTTATTTGAGAAATAATTCATTTGATTTTGTGGGAATATGTTTAATAGTATTGGTAGCCCATAGGGATTTTATGATCTCTGACTTTTAGGTAATTATGGGCTATTTTAATTTGGGAATATTTTTTTATTGTATAGATAACCACGATATTTGAAATTGATTTGGTGATTAAGTGATTAATGCTATTTTGGAAGAAGTTCACCTTGATTTTTTGAACCTAATATCAGTAAAGGAAATATACAATTATGGGATTTTTTTTTATAAATAATGTTTGAGCTATAATTTGTAAAATATATTATTTTATTGTGTATTTTTGGTGATTTATCGTAGATATTATCATATCATGAATATTATATGATTATGCTGTATATATTTTTGGTATGACACATTATGAGTGTATGATGTTATTCATAAATAAATATAAAAATTTTCTTGGAAGAATACAAGATCATATATTTGGGTTTCATTATTAATCTAGAATATTTTGATGAATTTTAGGGTTATTTATATAGATAATGATATAAATTATTTTTTTGGATTTATTGTTGAGGATTTAGTGGATAATAGTGTATTTATTCATAAGAAGGTTTATTAATTTTGAGAATTATCTTACATCATTCGATTTTTCTGCTAATATCCAAAAATAGGAGGAATAACTTGGTATCATTTTATTGAATTAATTGGTCCATTAAATATTTATTTTAGTCCTTTAGGAATGAAAAAATAAACTTTAATACTCATCATTTGGAGGAGTAGATGATATTGTGATAAACATTGATCAAAAGAAGAAATTAAACTTTTCATGTAAGTATATATCATGAATCCTTTATTTTATAGGATAAATGAATTCATATACTCGAGGAATAATATCTTGAAATAAAAACATTATTCGTTTAATTTTCTTACTGAGAAATCAATGGACTTTTTACCCATGATAGATTTATTGTTTTGAGATGGTTAACTTTATCATGATCCTTTTATAGATCACACACTATCAGTACTTAGAAGTTTTGATCTTCTTAATATCCATGTTTTCAGTTCCAAGAAATGTTTTCTTGTATGGAAACCTAGTTATGTGTTATCCCAAATAACCTTCATAAATAAATTGTCTCTATTTTCATGTGGATGTTTTATAAACCCAATTTACATTGTGGGTTTTTAAAAATTGTACATTGAAATGTCAAACACTGGTTTTTGATCCGATGTTCAAATTTCACTGATTAAATTTTATATAGGGGGAGAGTTTAATATCCTTATATTTTATAAATATAATCTATGTTCAATAGAGTACAAGATATACAACAACGATCATAAAAACAATGAATAAACATTATTTAAATTTCTCTATTATAACCTATCCATTAAATTGAAATTAAATATTATTATTAATTAAAATTTAAAATATACAATTGAATTAATAATTCATAATTTATTAATCAACTTTCTGAAAATAGGAATGCATTTTTTTGGTACAAAAATATTATACTTCAAAATATGTTACCATTTAAAAATATGGGGTTTCAATATATTTTTTGAGAAATTCAAATAATTAATTTCATGGAATTTTATAAAAATATATTTTATAAAATTAATATCATTTCCTAAATCATCCTATAAAAATTATCTTATAGTAAAATTTGTAATTTTTTTAAAAAATATTGCTTCTTCAATGAATAGTGAAATATACTGATTGGTATTAAAAACAATCTCTATTTTAAATATTATATAAAGTAAAATTATATTTTATATTGTTTTAAAAATTTAATTTTTTTTATGTAAAACTAAATAATTATTTTTTTAAATTACTTTGATACTTTAATTTAGTATAAATAACCTTTTATAATTATAAGGGTATGCTTCCTAAAAATGACTTTCATCATTTTTTCCCAGTTTAATTTTAAATTGATTTATTGTACTTATGTATTTTGAATTTTTAAAAATATATTCCCTATTTTTAATAAGTATGTTAAAATTTAATAAAGAATACCTTTTATATTTTTTCAATTAGAATAGTAACCCTAAAAATTTTTGCTACCTGGGTAAAGGGTAAATTGGGAAATTAAATTTAATATTATAATGATAAGGACTATGAAATGACACTAAAACATTAATTAATTTTACTTTATGATTATATTTAATCCATAAGAATATAATAATCAGTTATATGTAATTCTATGGCCATTGGTTTTATATTATAACTTTTATAATGTTTAATTTAAGGGAAAGTTAAAAAATTCACAATCTTATTTTTAATAACTACAATTTTATTAACATGTTGAAAACTAAAGCATATGTTTAGTTATATATTTATTTTAAATCATAATTATTTATCGTCATCATGGTAATTTATATTTAATTATTAGGTAATAAATTATTACCTTAAATATTTAGGCAATGCTAACATGATAATTATTCAATTAATAGGTATATAAAATAAATGATATTGAAAATAATAAAAATTATATTATTTTAAATAATTAATACGGTACATGAATTTTATATATTAACATGACAAGTAAGAGATTTTTTAAAATATTTTTTTTTTAATTTTACTCATTTTATGTATGTTATTAAAATCAATCTAAATTTTTATTTCTAAAAAGTAAATAATATTTTATAAATGATAGAAGGTTATTAAGAATATTATATTAAGAAAATGGAGTATTATATGACTTATAATTTCTTCCATAGTCCATTTATATTTCATTTCTCCATTGATGGTAACTAAACTTGTCCTCAAGGAGTTAAATTTATTTTTATCATTGTAAGTGTGAAAGGGGTTAACGAGGTCTTAAGACAAAATGATAAGTGTAAAAATGCGGTCAAAACATGTATTATATTTTTTATGAGATTATTGTGATCTATACTCATCCTTATTTTAAATGAATAATTTTTTATCCCTTTTAAATTCATAATTAATTTATATTTATTTAATATTTTGAAACATTCTAAGAGTTACCATCCCCACTATTAGATAAGGCCATATATTCTTCTCTTTAGTTCACACATTATAACCCTTTTTCAGATATTTCCTACAAAAATAAATTCTTATAACCCCTACAATAATTATACATGTATTTTTAGTAAAAATACCAACCTTATAGGGATATAAAAACCTTATAGGGATTAATTTTTTATTCAATGGAGACTTTCAAAAAAAGAGGTATCACTTCTAACCATATTTTTTTGTTTTATTTATTATTACAATTCCATAAAATATTATTAAACCATTATTATATAATAAAACTATTATCATAAATATATTTATATTTTCTTAAGTTAAAGTAATGGCTTATATCTATATCCTCTTCCATCTAATGGGAAATAAAACCATCCATTTAGTTAATGTGGAAATAATGAATTACAAATCGATGTAATTTTTTACATCACCATCTCTCAAGGGTGGATTGTAATGATGGAAATATTTTTTTTATGAATTATTGTCAAATAATATTTATCATTATAAAAATATAATATATCAGTTACCTTCTTACCTTCCCATCCACTGAAAAATGGAAATGTCGCTCGTCTATATGTGTGTATTATCACCTCAAAAAAGTGATTTGATTCGTTTTTCATAACCAAATCACATGGTTGATAAATACATGATTAATTAATTAATGTTATTGAAAATATATTATCATAATTATAGAATGATAAAATTATACTTACCCCATTTATGTAACGATCATTGAAAAATGGAAACTTTTAACATGTGTGCGTAAGTCCTATAGTCTCTATGATTGTAAAATAGTTCATTTTTCATATAAATAATTCTTTATTGATTTTGAAATTATAATTGATGTATAAAAATTATAATTATATCATGATTATTATTTTTTATATAGTGGAATAAATACCTATTTAACCATAGTCAACCTACCAAAATCATTTCTAACATATGAGATGAATATCAATAATATACCCTACATGAATTTAATTGAATAAGTAATATAACATGGAATCAATTGAAATAAATATATAAGGAACTTAAAAAATTATTCAGAAAGAATGCAAATAACATAAATTTTTCATTCAATAATATAATAAATGTTCAAGATCGATTAGAATCATGGTAATGGAAATTATTTTCAAAATATTCTTTAATGTTTCTATTAAAACTCCATTTTCCATCCACATATATATCATTGTTTTCTAAAATGGATTTAAAGATGACTTTTACTATTATTTTATTATATTCTAATTTCATTATTACCCATATTATAATTTTTATAAAATTGGAATCAAGGAATCTTTTTTCATTTTCCTACTGAGGTATTTTGTGACTTTTCGAACAAAATTTTCAAAGGGATGTTTTTTAACTTATTCAACATGAATATATTTTCCTAACATCAAAAATAATGTTTTATTTTAGGATTATATTAAGACATTGAAAAGTTATTATTGATTAAAATGATTTCGTTTATAAATATATTTTTTTTATAAATTTTCTTTTTTAGAAATGTTAATGTGTATTTTCAACAAGATTATTTTTAAGGACCTTTTAATGGTTATTCCTTTCATTTATGATAATAAACCTTGATGTTATTAATAATTCCCTAGGGATATTTTTTAATTATACCATAAAAATTATTTCTCATGATGGATCATTATTTTTTAAAATGTATTTTCATGGAAGCCATTTCTTTTCCATAGTTTAATAATGTTATGAAAAGAATGCTCAATTTTAATGTTTATGGAATAAAAAACTATTCCATCATTTCTAACTTTTATTTGGTTTCTAGATTCCAATATAATATTTTCTGTTTTATTTAAATAACGAAATGCCTTCCCTTGCTCTAGTTGATTATATAAAATTTTTATTTTTTAAATGGAAAGAGATTTCAATATCCAAAAAAGTTTCATATATGTGAAAATAATACTTTCATGATGCAATATTTTATGTGTTATGATTGTGTTACAGTTCCTGCGAATTTTTTATGATGACAGGTGGTTTTATTATAATCCATGTTTGTGTGACACAATTATATATTTTCAATGAATTGGGTAAGTGGATTGAGTTAACTGACTAGGTTTCTCTTAAGTCATTACGGGAATATACTCTTATGGTTATTCCAAGTGTAAACATATTTCTAATTTTAAGTGTAGCATTGTTTGTTACCCAAAGTATAAATATGATTGTTTTTTCCTATTAAATAAATATTATTCTTCAAGTGACCTATATTATTAATTTGGTATTCCTATTTCTTTTAATAAAAATCTTATTATTTTACAAGGTGAGCAAAAGAATATGTTACTTTGAAATGTTGAAAAGTATAGTTTGTGAAAAAAAATTATGAATGTATCATGATTTCAAAGAAACCATATGAGTTTTATTTTTCCTATAACATTTATTAAGATCTATTCTTTTAAAATATTTAGGAAATGAATTTTATTTATTGGGTAGTAAAATGTTTTTTGACCCCAAAATTTATTTGGAAAATGAAATTATTTTACAATTTTTAATGGAAAAAAGTTTATCTCTTCAATTTTATACCCTTTACTATGATTTTATATGCTCATCTAATGTTTGAATTTTTTTCATAGCACTTATGGATGGTTCAGGGAAAGGAAGAAGTCAATTTTAAAGTCAAGAAAAAAATTAATAAAAATAAAATATGTTTTCATTTAAAAATTTTATATAGTGAAAAATGGATACTTCTTAGAAGTGTCCACTTTGTAAAATATGGTTTTGTTATAAAAGATGTATGACTTAATGCTTTAAAAATATAAAACTAGAAGATATTTTGGAATGAATGAAAATAAATGCTAGTCTAAAGACACCGGATTAAGAAATGATTAAGGGTGGGTCCTTTTAAATCACAATACATATATTCTACATATAAGAATATCATTCAAATTAAATATTTATTTATATTGTGTTATAAAATATAATTTAATTATATTTAACAATTTATTCTTTATTTTATAATCTATTATAGTGTTTAAAATTTTAATTATATTAATATTAACATTTCAAGAAATATTAATATTATTTAACAACAATATTTATGTTCCGATTTTTAATTTTAAAAACTGTTATCTATATTATATTATTAAGGTATCAATTTGAATGGGGTGTTTTAATCAAATTTATCAATATATAATTTTATTTTTGATTCTAAAATAATATAGTTTTTTAATTTTATTATCTACTTTATTGAATAGGAATAAAATTTAATCAAGATAATTTTTATATTCTATAATTTTTTTTCAATAATAATTTTATATTAATTTTTATACTTACATTGTGTTACATAATATATTTTTTCTTATTTTATTATAATATATTTTTTAAATTATATTAACTATATAATTTTTTAAATGTCAATAATATTTAATAGTAAGAATATTTATTTTCTTTTATTTTTTCACTATTTGAATAATATATATTTTTTTATACTTATCAATTTAATTATTTTAATTTTTTCACAAAATTATAATGACTAAAATTGACTTATTATATTTATTTAAAAATATGAATGTAACCAAAATATTAAAAAAAATATTTACATACATTTATATTATGCTTTGAAAAACTCCACACATTAAGTATAAAAAAATTTAGTGTGTACATTAAAATAGAAGAGAAAATATTTAAGTGAAAATAAAGAATTAATATAATGATATCCCAAGAGAGGTTATGTAATAACTTTTTTGGTGATAAATAATTATGATAGGTGGATTTTTGACATAATTACTTTCCACAAATTTATTGAATGAGTTTCATTTCAATTTTGTTGTAGTGGTCAGTTGTGATGAACCAATTTTACATTTTAATTGTTAACTATTTTTAAACCATTTTCATGATGGAAAGAATATTATTAATTAAAATAATGATTAATTAAATCTATATAAGGATATAACACAAATAAATTAACAATCTTCATGGAATTTATGATGGCCATTTATAATGGTTAATAAAGATTGAATGAGTACTTGTTAAAATTTTACATAATTTTGAAGGTAAATAAATCTATCATAATAACACATTTTTAAAATACATACTCAATGGGTATTTTTAATTAATAGGTAACAAATCCCAAAATATGCAAAATAATCCTAATGAATAAAATAATTTGGATTCAAATATCTCTTGATAATAAAATTATTTATGACAATTTCATCCATTATTATAGTTAAAATCATCATCATAAATAATTTATGTCATTTTCTAAGAAATAATTTTAAATAATATAATGATATATAAGTAATATATTGTTGAAAAAGTTTTAAATATTATTAATTATGTGAGAATTATTAGTTGTTACTAAAATTTGTGCTAGATGATCAATTTCTGATTAATAAACTAAATATTTAAAACAAATAACTATTAGAGTTTTCATTTCATGTTCTAATGTATTCCAAAACATTTTATTTCTCATAGTGATAATAAAATCCAAATTTGGACATAGATTTCTAACATTATAGAATATTCACCCAATAATAGGCATGGTTTCTTTTATTTAATATCCTAAAAATCATACCATAGTAACAGAACATGCCTATGAAAATTGTTGGGCCTCAATATCACTTTTTTTAACATCATGATGTTTTATAATTCAACATTAAATATTCTTTATCCTAAATAAATTCAGAATCTATAATCATGAATTGGCCCCCAAGGACATCCGTTGAGTTGAAGATGGGATTTATTATGGCCCTATATCCCGCCTTTAACTTTCAATGACATAGAGACTGTCACTATGTGTATATTAAAACCCATACATGAAATCAATTACACTTTTTCAATTAATTATCTCCAAAAACATTGAAAATACTCTTCCAAATTAACAACCACATATACCAGAATAATGTTTTTAATCTATCACATTTCATATCATACAAAAAAAATAAAAAAATGTAAAAAACTGATAAAACCATAAAACACCTTTATACCCCCAAAAATTTAAAATAAAAAAAACTACAACCAATAAGTATACTTTTTCAAAATTATGGGAGGCATTGGCTATAAATATAAGTAATAAAATTCTATAATGCAACATCGTCCAACATGAAATTAATGAATCACATCGATGTAATATAGCATATGAATATACAAAAATATGTCCATGGTATAATGTATGATAAACAAATTAATTAAAAGCTACGAACAACACATCTTGAAAAGATTTAGGCCTAATCACCAATAACCACAAAGTGTCCATTGTAAAAAATCCATGTTAGAATCCTCATTATTAATATCATGATCTTTCCATATGAAGCACATTAATTAAAGCTTCCGAGGGAGAAAGCATCAGTAGTATTTTCACTTGACCAATCCCAATATGATATCCAACAACTTAAGAAAGATAGAAACTATTTATAGAGGAAGTTAAATCTCATCGAGACCATTACCAAACCATATTTTATGAACCACCACATGAAAGCGTTAGAGTTGCGCACCTCACCCTTAGAGTTTTTTCTAGTGTATTAAAGGAATATTTATCAAGACCCTAACAATATCAGTATTTACATTATTTTTTGTATAATAGTGAATATATTTTAATCCTATTATTGTTACCTTATAAATTATTATTATTATTACCAAAAAAAACAAAAAACATATTTGTGGGTGATATTCAAATTCGATTAAAGAATTTATTTTTTTTAATTAATGGATTTTTTAAATAAATTATATTTTATAAATTATTATTTTTAAATGTAATTGATAATACAATTTTTATGATGTTAATTGTAATTTCCATAATGGTTCTAAAAATTTTATTTTCAAAAAACCAAACATTTCTTAATAAATATTGATTGTTATTTTTAAAAATTAAATTCCACATATTTATAAAATTTCTGTTATAAAATTAATTTAATTTTTGAAATCGTAATGTTGAAATTTCCCAAACGATAATTTTTCATAATTTTCAAAGATAGTTAAATTTTCAGCTGAGAATGAAATAACGTATAAAAATATAGTGTGTATTATGACATCAAAATGAACCAAAAGTGATGTAATAAATAATTTCAAGGGTACAAAATACGAAATAGATGATTTAAATTTAAATAATGTTATTTTATGTCTATTTTATTAATTTTATAATCCCGTTTTAATCCTCCAAAATCATTAATATAATTTATGGTATTGAAATCATTTCTTTAAGAGTATAACTCACCTATACATAAGAAAAGTAATTATTTTATTATATTAGATCATTTTCTTAATAAATTAATGAAAAACACTCCCATTTGGTAGAATCCATTGGAAAATAAACATTAAAGTTTTTTAGTTTTGGTTATTTTATTATATAGAGTCAGAAACTAAAGTTAGAGAAATAAAAAGGAAATCACCAACAATTTCCTATATAAACCCAACAAAGATCCCATTTCCCTTCACTAAAAAGACTTGGGGAAAATATATAATTTTTTTATCCCCTCTCTAGATTCCTCCTAAGGCATCACCAAGAACCCAAGAATCCCCTCCAATGAATTTGGGGTCACACAATCAAGTAAAGGATCATCTCATTCTTCTCTTAATTAAAGTTTATTTATTAAATTATGCCTTATATTTCCAAAACCTAATGTTTTGATATGTCATTACATGAACCTATTACTTCACATTATATGTCCAACTACCGAGAGAACTCTTTCCCTATAATAAACACATTTTATGAATTTTTATGTTACACTGTTATGCTGCTGAAATTTCACCATGATTTTCCATGAAAAAACAATTGTGTAGTGAATACCATACCAATTTACTTTCAATGGTGTTCACTTTTATAAACATACACATCTTTTAATTTTGATGTACTATAACGAACCGTCCATAAAAAATTACATAATTTTGATTTAAGATAATTTTTTGACTTTATTTCAAATTGAAGATCTTTTCAATTATCATGTTTTAAAGAATTAGGCCATAACTATTAAATATAAAAAAATAAAAAATAAAAGTTAACTCTTACAAACAATATCCAGTTTTTACAAGATTAAAATATTTAAAACATGACTTGTTTTTTTCATTATATAAATCTTCCTAAAATTCATCTTCACTTATTTCTTTACTGTACTCATCCTTATACCCTCTGGAAAAAAGTTTCAAACATGGAATGAGCATAAAAATCTCATTAAAGTGACATAATATAAATAAATAAAATGTTATTTCATAAATATTTCCAATACATGGAAACATTTTCACAGAAATCATAATTTTCACCCATAAAACATAAGTTCCTTAACACACATAATGAAAACCTTTTAATTATAAAAAACTTCTTAGAACTAATTAATCATAAAGGTAACTTCAAGAATCCTTAACATAATTAAATTTTAGATTTCACAGCTATATAGGGACTGAATTTCATGGTTATGTTTAGAATACCCATCACAGTATATTACCTAAATCTCTTTGGAGAAACCCCAATAGTTTACCCCATATCATTACCCAATTCATTGGAGAGCTATCATAGCCTCACAATCCTTTGGTTTTTCAGAAAACCACCAATATACATAATAAATTCCCAAGAATAATAAAATAATCATAACACATAAATTAACCATAAAAGTATAATAAATTTATCACTTCGAAATCACATTTCAATTTTTTACAATGTCGCACACTCTTAAATGATAAAATATTATTTAAAAATAATATTATAAACATGTAATATAAATATCAAAACATTAAATAGAAATAAAAGTGACAAATTTGGTTTGTTTATTATATGTTAAAAAACATTCCAAGTTATTGAAATAATGAAAATAATTTTAAAATACATTTATAAAAGCATAAAAAGAATATTTTTTAATCAAAGTGTCTCATACCAAATTGGAAATTTTAAAAGGAATTAACATTTTAAAACATTCACATCCAAATAAATAAATCCTTAAAAACCATTTTGAAAACCTAGACAAAAATTATAATTATTGAGATGAATAAATCCTTAAAACATTTATAATGATGTTTTAGTTGAAGAGTCCCTTACCACTTAAGAAACACATGAATAAAAATCATTAAATAATATAATTAAAAATACTTATAATATCAGGAGATAAGGATGGTCAGGATATAAAATTTTAAAGGGTAGTATATACACCATATCAAAGTGAATTAGTGCATAACAACAAAAAATGTCTCAATAGAATGTAAATTTCGATGAAATCCCTTACAGTGAGTCTCAGTCATCACATACAATTTTTATATTCATAAATAATAAGAATAAGTTAATTTATAATTTCTTGGGAACCTTTTTCAATTTTCTTGTTCCGTTTATATCAATTAGTTCCATGATATATAATTTACATGATTATTTAAGTTCATATCAGATGTTCGATCGATAATCGGTACTTTAGTCAAAATTAAACTTGGTATGACGTCAATAGTCTATGTGGTCATAATTCCATCATATAAAGAAAATTATTCATGACATAATAATCAATTATATATCAATTATTCTTTAAAATCCATTCATTAAATATGGATATGAGAAATGAACAATGTTACAATCATGAAGACGGTAAGTCGTACGTACGCACGAGTAACGTTTCAATTTTTTATCTATCATTATGGAAATAAGGTAGTAATTATTTTATCCTTCAATAATGATAATAATATTATAAAAAATAATAATAATAATTTAAATATTCATATATATATATCATACAAGTGATGTGGTGAATAAAAACGATTCAAATTGCTTCGTGGAGGTGATAGTTCACACGTACGCACGAATGACATTATCATTTTTATGTGCATGGAAAGTAAGAAAATAATTGATATATAATTCTATTTTAATGATAGATATGTCATTATTATTATCTATATGCATTAATTTCATCATTATAATCAGTATTGAGAGGCGGTAATGAAAAATGAACTATATCGGTTTTTTAGGCGGTTGGTCGCCGTACACATGAATGAAAACGTTTATTTACCATTTGATTGAATTAGAGAAGGATTTAAGTGAGGGTATTCAAATAATAAAATCTCAGTATCTTAATAGTAGTAAAGGTATTATATCATAATGGTTTGAGGATATTTTATGAAAGTGGAAGAAGAAATAAAATATATACACTTAAATAAAAACATTACCTTTCCTTCGGATGATAACACTTCTTAAAACCTTAAGACCTCTAAGGAGGGTGTTATGCCTAAATTAGTGCCCCAATAATGTTTTTAGGGATTATAAGAAGCGTTTTTGAAAGATATTTTCTGGAAAAAAGGTTTTTTATGTGGAATTAATAGAGAGGAATGGGTTTTTTCATTGGAGAGGGGAGGGGCACCCTCAGAATTTGTAAAAGTATTAAATTAAAATAAATTCAATTTCCATTCTAAATGGTCCCAAATAATCTATTTATAATATAATATGATTTTGGATAGAATACCTATAATAAAATTAAAAATATACATGTTTTGAATATTTTTTAATCCTTATCGTTTTGTTTTAACCCTTAGTTTACCCTTTTCAATCATACTATGGTATCATGTTATTAACACTTTGAGGGTTATTGTAATTATGATAGCATTTCGAATGAAAAAAAATGTTTCATTTAGGATATATTAGAACTTATCATACCTATTTGGTTAAATATTATAATTATATGAAATTTAAATCATATAATAAACTATTTTATATTTTAAAATACCAATAGTGTCAATTCTAACACTATTCATTAATTAACTTCATAAAAATATCATAACTAAAATATAGGTTAAAAACTCATTTTAATCATCATATAAATATCAAATATATCAAAAACATTCTTTAGGGAATAATGTATTTCAATGAATATTAATTTTAATGTTAATAATATAATTTATTTTCTTTTTTTATTAATTAAGAAATTACTACATCATCTTTGTTTCATAATAAACTTTAATTATTTAAATTATTTAAATTATAAATACATTTCACTATTTTATGTAATATTTTTAGTTTTCCAATGACTAGTTATAGTCAATGATATCCTCTATATAACTTCATATTAAAATAATATACTTTTTAAAAACAAGTGTTTAAATAAAATAAATATTCCTTGAATATAATATTACAAATGCATTAAAGTCATCCAAGCGTCTCCAAGTGGTCCTAAAATTGAACAAAAGATTCTCATTGCTGTAATACAGTCAGAAAAGTAATTTAAGAAAAGGGTTAGTGGAGTTTTATATTATTATAATATTTTTCTTACCTTTAAATATCTGATTTTCCTTCAACTATGGTAATAAAACATAATTAATAAATATAGTATTCAAAATATATAAAAATAAAAGGGAACTATTTATAGAATTTGTACCTTCTAATTACAAAAATAGAATCCATTTACAAATTCAAAACAAAATTTTTTTGTTAATTAATTTAAAATTAGTCCCCATTGTAAAAATGTGAAAACATGATTTTTGAAAAGTAAAAACCATCTAAAGATTGACAAGCGTTTATATCTAATTTCAAGTGAAATTACATCCAATGATAAAAATTAAATTAAATGATAAAAAGTTAATCTAATTTTACATTTAAAACCAATTTAAAAATATAGTCTAATAATATAAATAAATTAGATGAAAAATTAGTTTTTAATTAAAATGCAGTATTTTTCACTATTAATAAAAATATGAATTTTATCAAAAAAATACCCAAATTTCATGCCGAGTAAATTTTTATATCCTCGTTCCAAATAAGAGGTTTATTTTTTCATATAGAGATAATATTATTGACAAAAAATAGATTTTAAATGGGTTCTCTATTAAAAGGAAGTAAAACTATATTTTTTGAAAAAACACTCATTTTATCTATAAAATTTTATTTCTTCTTATATAATGTATAGAAAATACATAAGATAAATTTTAAACATTATTTTGAATTAATATTTCATTAATATAATCCAAACATTGATTTTTGTTATTTTATAAAAATAATTATTCACATTTAAATAGTTTTTCATAAAAATACATCTGTTAAATTCAACTGGTTTTTAGTTTCATTTCATGTTAATTTAGTCAACAATGAGTCAATATATAAATATATATAAACCATATTTTCTTAATTTATTTAACACTGTTCATTCTTTATATTTTAGTGGTTATGTGATATAATATTTAGTTGTTCTATTAAGCTCAATCTGGTGTATCGCATACGCTATTGAACGTTGTGTTTCCTTTTAAAAACTGGGAATGTTAAACTCACCCCCACCCTTTGGAAATTTAATCCTCACAATTTGAATTTGGGGTTGGTAACTAAGGAATGACTCTTTAAAATACCTTTATTTCATTCCCATATTGGGAAAATGATTAATAAAACTTCAACCTTAAATGAAAGAAATGAAAGTACGAAGGTCACATGAGATAACACATATAAGGGTTCAATATAAAAAAATGGATATTTAATAATAAATAAACAACATTTTCTGATGAATATTTGTTGAAAATATTATCAGGAAAAAGTTAACAGTAAAAAACATATACATTTGTGATGGGTTAACAGTCATTGATTTATTAGTAGGAAAATTAAATAGAAAATATTCTTGTTTTAAGATCATTTTCATTAACTGGATAAATTATTTTACTTCATTTTCTAAGAACATAAGGAAACATACTTACTTGACAAGTATTGTTTCATCCTTTAATCAATTTCTACCAAAAACTCAACTTTTCCCCCAATTGATGAGTATTTATGATGAATTTTCCACACTTGAATCACTATAATAAACTTCTAAAAACTCACATCATCCTAAAATTGTTAACTATACATTTAGTATACCTTTAAAACTTAACCAAACCAAAATAGTTAGTATGAGATAATATAATTTCCAAAAAAGAGTAATCTTTTATAATGAGAAGGACAAAATTTAATCTAAAAAAATCAACAGTAATACCCAAAGTTCAAAATATACAATTTAATAAATAATTTTCCTTAAAATTATTCAGAATAATCCAAACTATGATTGAAAAAAAATTGAGAAGTAATTTGATAACATATTCTTTCAAGAAAATATTCAACATTTGTCTCTAACAAACCAACAACTCTTAATATTTTATACCAAAATCACACATTCTCTTAGATAGGATAATCATTTCCATAAATAACCCAAATCACCATAAGTTTAAAATTAAATAATTCATCCTTTATTGCTCAAATATACTTTTATAGTATTCTATTTATCTTAATCATTCAATATTCCCAAAATTGGGAAATGGTTCCAAAATAACATTTATCACTTAATCCTAAAACCATTTTCCAATACTAAGGATATCCATTGGAAAAAATATACTTTCCCAAAATAATATTATTCTTATTTTATAAAACTTATTAACTAAGAGGAAATAAAATCATTCTAACCAGGGACTTCATGTAGGCCAGTGGTAGGAGATGCACCTTTTTCACCCTTCAGGTATGGGTTCGATCCCCACAGCCTTTTCTGATGTGATGGGTTGTCAACCATACTGCACGTCTTCTTTTTTCTAAAAATATTTCATTCTTAGAAAATTATCTATATATGAGAAAATATCTAAAAAAACAATAACATGTATTTACCTTAAAGGTTATTTCATACCTCTAATTTTTCATACCAAAAAGTAATAACTCATAATTTCCTTAAAGGTTAATGTCTCCAAAAATACCATTAGTCACATTAAAATTTCCTAACATACTACAAAAAAAGGGATAATAATACATTGAACATATAATCAACCTGAAAATTATAAACTCATGATGATATCACTAACTCTTTAAAAAATATCGTTAACTCTAATGATCTATAAACCATTCTCTTATACCAACTAAAAGGATCCATCCTTAAATATTACTTAATATTGTTTTAAGTAAATAGTTTGAATTTATTTCACATTGAGGATATTTTAAATATTAGATTTTTGGAGAATTATTCCATAATTATAACATAGTAATCCCATATGAAAAAAAGTGGACACTTCCAAATGTTATCCAATTTTTTTGCAATATAAAACCCTTTAATACATTATTTCTTTTTTATTGATAAAACTAATCATAACATTAATCTTAACTTATTAATTTCTTTTACTCATCCTTATACCATAAGGATGATAATTTAAAACTTGATATGATCATAAAAATTTCTGTGATGGGACTAAAAAGAAATAAAGAAACTATTATCCAATGAATATTATAAACACATGAAAACATTTTCACAAAATCATACTTTTCACCCCTAAAATATAATTTTATTAAAACACCTCATGAAATAATATAAAAGGTATTATAAATAATAAATCATAAAGGAAACATCTGGCATCCATGTCATAATTACATTGTAGCTTTCAATGCTACATAGGGAGTAACTTTCATGGATGTGTTTGGAATACCCATCAAAGTATACTCCCAAAATATCTAAGAAAAAACTCAACCACTTAACCTCATATTCATACACAATGAATTATAGAGCTATCATGGTCCCAACCATCCCTGTTTTATCATGGAACCACCCATATACATAAGTAATTACTAATAACAATAACATAATCATAACACATATATCTTCTATAAAAGAATAATAACTTTACCACTTTGAAATAACATTTCATTTTTTTCAATTCCATTCCCTCCTAAATTATAACACTTTATATGAAAATAAAATTTTACACTTTTAATGTAAACATAAAAACATTAAAATGGAATAAAATCAGGTACTTATATTCATGATGTATATATTCAATAAAACATTCTAAATTATTTAAATAATCAATACAATTTTAAAAAACATTTAAAACATTTAAATAAATATTTTTGAATAAATGTGTTCCAAACCACATTGAAATTATTTAAAGAAAATAACATTTTTAATCATTAATTTCAATAAATAATCCTTAAAGACCAGTTTTAAAACATGGACACAATTGAGAATTATGGAGAATAATAAATTATTAAAATATTTTAAACGAAAGTTTAGTTAAAGAACCCCTTACCACTTAAGAAACATATGAATAAAAATAATTAAACATTAAAAACAACATATAATGTCATGAAAATAAAGGGATTATTGGTATAATATGTTTAAGATAAGTATATACACCAATAAAATGTGAATTGGTTCATAACAATAAATAAGTGTCCATAAAATATAAATTGAGATGAAATCCCTTACCATGAGTCAGAATGATCAAATAAAATATTTATATTGTTGAATAATAAACATAGGTTAATTAATATTTTCCTGAGAACATTTTAAAATTTTATTGTCACTTTTATATCTCTTATTACCATGTTATAAAAATTACATATATATTTAAGTATACATCAGATGTTCTGTCAATAATCGTTACTTGGGACGAAAATGATCGTGGTATGACATCAATAGTCCATGTGTTAATAGGTCCATAATCTCCAAAAAAATATTCACAACATAATAATAAATTTTATATATCAATTATACTTTTAAATCCATTCATTAAATATGGATATGAAAAATGAACAACATTACAATCATGGAGATGGTAAGTCGTACGTACGCAAGAGTAACTTTTCCATTTTTCATTTATCGTTATTGAAATAAGTTAATTATTATTTTATCTTTAAACAATTATCATAATATTATTAAAATAATTATAATCATTTAAATATCATTATATATATATCATAAAAGTGATGTGGTGCATAGAAACTATTCACATCACTTCATGGAGGTGACAGTTCACACATACGCACGAACGAAGTTATCATTTTTATGTACCTGATAAGTAATATTGTAATTGATATATTATTCTAATATAATGATAATTATGTCATTAATATCATATATTAACATTAATTAAATCATTATGATCAGTATTGAGATATGGTATTGAAAAATGAACTATATCGGTTCACGAGGCGATAGTCCGCCGTATAGACGAACAAAACGTTTATTTCCACTTTGATTGAATTGGAGAAGGATTTAGGTGATGGTATTAGCATAATAACATCTCAGTATACTAATGGTACAGTATTGGTTATATCATCATGGTTTTAGGATATTTTATGGAAGTTTAATTAGAAATAAAATAAGAACACTTAAATAAAAACATTACATTTCCTTCAGATGATCACACTTCTTGACACTGTAACACATATAAAGTGGGTGTTCTATCAAAACTATTCCCTCAAGAATATGGGTATGGATTATATAAAGGGGTTTTGGAAGATATTCTCTCATAAAAAAGGTATTTATGTGTGATTAAAAGATATGAATGTGTTTCTTTTTTGTAGGAGAGGGGAGGGGCACCCTCAGAATATTTAAATGTATTAAATTAATATAAAATCAATTTCAATTTAAAATGGTCCAAAACTAATTTATTGCTAATATAAAATTACTGGTGATATAATACCCAAAATCCAATTAAAAGTAGACATTTTTTGACTATTTTTTAATCCTTATCATTTTGTTTTATCCCTTATTTTACCCTTTTTAGTCTTACCATGATATCTTGTTAGTTACACTTTATGGGTTAATGTAATTATGAAATCATGTCAAAAAACAAAAAATGTATCATTTATGACATATTAGGACATATCATAACCATTTGGCCTAATTTTTTATTTTTATGAGTTTTTTAACATTTAATAAACTGTTATATATTTTAAAAGGCCAATAGTGTATATTCTTATACTATTCATTAGTTGACATTTAAAAAATATCATAACAGCAAGATAGGTTCGAACCAACTCCTTTAAATCCTAAAAAATATGTAAAATATATCCAAAATTTTTATGTGTTATAAATTATTTCAAACAATATTTATTTTAATATTTATAATATCATTTATTTGATTCTTTCATTAATTAAGAAAATATTACATCGTCTTTATGTCATAATTAATTTTAGTTATTTAATTAATAAAATATATAATTAAATTAATATGTTTTATATATTAATTTTATAATTCCAATTACTATTTATATTCTATTATATCACCTTTATAACTCCATATTAAAATTATTTACTTTTTGAAAACAAAAGTGTACCAAAATGACTATTCACTGAATATAATATTATAAATTCATTAAAGTTATATATGTGGATCCAACTTTTCCTAACATTGACCTAAGTATTCTCATGGTTTTAATATAGTCATAAAATTTAATTAGTATAACTATTGGGATATTTTTATATTATTATAATTTTATTTTTACATTAAATTACCCGATTTACCTTCAGACATGGTAATAAAAATAATTATTAAAGTCACTATTCATAATTTACAATAATAAAAGTTAATTATTTACTTAATTTGGACCTTATGATTCCAAATATGGAATCCAGTTTGACAAATTTAGGACACATAAGTTTCATTAATTAATGTAAATTTAATCTCTGTTTTCAAAATGAGAAAACAGGTTTTTAAAGGTAAAAACCATCAAAAGATTAACAAGAGTTTCTATATATATTTTCAATGTTTAATTACTTATAATGATCAACAAAGAATTAAATGATAAAACAATAATTAAATTTTACTTTAAAATTTATTACAAAAATAATACTAAAATATAAATAAATCATATGAAAAAATAGTTTTGAATTATAATGCTGTATTTTTTCACTATTCATCAAAATTTGAATTTTATCAAAAAATTTAAACATTTAAACCAAAGTAAATTTCAATGTACCTATTAAAAATAATAAGATTATTTTTTCAAATATATCATATAATAGTTTCAAAAACAAGATTTGAAAAGGGTTCCCCATTAAAAGAGGGTAAAACTATATTTTTAGAAAAACACTTATTTTATTTGTAAAGTTTCATTTGTTCTTATATAATGTTTCTAAAATGACATAATATTAATTTTAATCATTATAATGAATTAATATTTCATTAATATAATCCAATAAGAATTATTCTATTATTTTATAAACACAATTATTCGTATTTGAGTAGTTTTTCTTAAAAATATATCCTTTATATTGAATTAGTTTTTTGTTTCATTTCAAATTAATTTGGAAATCAATGAATCCTTGTATAAACATGTGTAAAACATATTTTCATAATTCATTTAACACTATCTTTTACCTATATTGTAATGGTTAGGTTATAGATACCATATTAAATAATAATATTTAGTTGTTCGTTTAAGCTCGATGTGGTGTATCATGTACGCTATCGAACAATGTGTTTCCTTTTAATAACATGGGATGTTACACCCCCCCCCAATTTGTAAATTATTTCCTCACAATATTAATTTTGGGTGTGTAACTAAGGTACGATTATTCAAAATACCATTATTGAATTCCCACATTGGAAAAGGGATTAATAAAACTTCCACATTAAAAGAAAGAAAGGAAACTACAAATGTCACCTCAGATTAAACATAAGTGGGTTTCGTGTAGGGAAACATGGATATGGATGAAAAAATAACAATCATGTTCTGATAGAAAGTGATAAAAATCATTTTTAGGAAAAATTTAACAATCAAAAAGCTATAAATTTTTAATTCTTTAAACGGTCATTGATTTATTAGTTGGAAAAGTAAACAGAAAATGATTTTGTTTTTAGATCCTTTTCATAAAATTGAGAAATTATTTTACTTCCCTGTATAAAATTATATGGAAACATATTTAGTTGGCATGTAATGTTTCTGTCACGACTCGTCCCCTGGGACCCGTGTTGTAACTACCCCAAGCCCACCTTCCATAGGCCAGGGGCTAGCGACTAGCACCAAAGGCGTATCGCCCTAAAAACTGGGAAGGCATTGCCATCATAAAACGTAAACACACAAACCAGAGATATAGTAGAAGAATACACTGAGTAATGTTGTATAAAAAGCGTGCTGAAAGTATGAAGGGGTCGGAAATACAAGCCCAAGAGAACGGTACAGCTACAACTGAAAGAAAATACAACTGAAAAGACAAAAAGTTGAATGGTGAAGCAGCTCCTAGATCGTCCTCCGAGTTCCTACGTGAAGGGAAGGTATAGATGTCCTCCTCAGCACTCTGCATCTATAGGTCTGCTCCGTGTACCGTCACGCCGAGTGTCCACCTCTGGGTAACGTCCAGTCCTCGTACACTCTGCCTTGGTCAGCGCTATTCGTCATCTGCATCCAACATAATAATGTGCGGGCATAGCCCATGCAGGTGTGAGTATAACGATACTTAGTAGGGACCCCAAGACCCTCAAATTATCAAAAAATCCAACAAGGATAAACAACAAATAAAGATATCAATATATATCCTTTACTTAGGTATATTCCCATACATATACCTATTTATCAAGTAACCCATCTCACTCATGAGGAAAACACAAAGGTCATTGACTCATCTCAAACCCAGATTTTATACATGATGTTGAAAACATGGCTGCTAGAGAACTCCTCCTCTATCGAGCACAGTAGTCCTATCACGACTCCAAGGTGCTAATCACTGACCTTAGACTGCTGAAGTACTCCTATTTTGTCAAGTACCGTGGGTCTGTCTCCCAAACACAATAGCGATTCCCCGCCCTGGGTATGTCGCTACAACCAAGCGCACCCCCACATTGCCTGTAGAGGTACTCCTTCTGTCAAGTACCATGGGTCTGGCTCCCCAACATAGTAGCTCTCCTCCTCCATGGTTCTGCCACCCCAACACAGTAGTGCTCCCCACTGGGCTAGTCAAGTCACTACGAATCGAATCGGACAAGCAGTCATCAGGTCTCAGACAGCTACAAGGTCTTCGTACTCCGTACGCGCGTCTCCGGGATGATCCGGTTCATGAACTACTGGTTGATAATTCCAAGTGTCACTTAATATCATATGGAAGTATCTCAAAGACCGCCTCGTCATAGGGGTCTGAATGCAACAGACGACGCATCAATCGGGCGCCCGGTCTGTGAGTTATTAGCCTTTTTATCACGGGGGCCCGGTTGGTTTCGCGTACGAACCAACCCGACCGTATCTTAACTGTACCCCAATATTCCATGGGGTATACTCAAAGAGACCGTTTCTCAAAGATATTATCAACACCATTTAAGGTTCGTCAAACGGACGTCCGGTCTGAGAGTTATTGGAGTTTCCTTTCCCAGGGACCGGTTGGTTTTTAAGCTAAAACCAACCCAACCGTACTCCAACTTCATCCAAACCTCAAGTGGAGTATTCCAAAAGAACAATCTCATCATAAGGAATATAACGTAATTGATGCAAGTTCAATCAGACATCTAGTCCTTAAGTTTTAATGGTTACCGCTCCGAGGGCCCGATTGGTTTCATGTTCGAACCAACCAGGCCATACCCAAACTTCGCCGAAACCTTGATTCGAATATACCGAAATGACCATCACGATCCGAGGAATCCTACGCAACAGACGGTGCATTGATCGGAGGTACTTATCTCATGTGATGGGAATTTAAACGAATCTGGTCAGAAAAATGGGGGTCTGGCCCCAGTCTGACTCGGCCAAACCCACCCTGGGTGGGCCTGAACCGGGTCAACTGGACCCGGGTCTAGGTCCCACCCGGTAAGGTGCGGCCCGGCCTGCGGCAGGCCCCGGCTCAGCCAGCCTGGCCGAGCGGGGGGGGGGCATGGCCCCCCCAGCTGGCACGGCATTAAGCCGCACCCCGCCATCTTCGGAATGGTAAAGTTGTTCTGGTCTTCCTCTATCATCATGGCTCAGTCGCGATGGACTGCTCCGACAGCGCACCTCGGCCACATTCCGCGGACCACCGGACGCGCTCCGGTGGTCTGTTTTGCACACCGTTTGGACCAGAGGCTCTCTCAGGACCCTCTCTTCACTGCGACGGCTTCAAATCACCGTCATGGACCCTTTTTGTGGTCACTCGTCAATCCGTGCATAGACAAACAACCTGCGGAGGGTCGTCGGGCCGTGTTTGTTCGTCTCGCACCCTTCGCGTTAGTCGTTATCAATTGGCCAAAGTTAATCATGGTTTCATGTAGAAAGATTAATACTTTTATTCAAATTAAATTGAAACAATACACCCAGAAATTCCCCCACAAATATCTATTCCCAACCCACAAACGAAAACATTTGTGGATCAACTTGACAATTATTTGATCTGCATTCTTTGATTTAGAAGGGAGGAACATGGGAATATAAACATACTAAAATTAAACCCCTACCTCGATTATGATGTTGCATGTCGTCAGGCCGCGGAAAGTGGCAAGTGTCGTGATAGAACGGCCTCGCGGAAGAACGGTTTCGATCCCGTCGACATTGGAGGAAGAAAGAATGTTGTCGTTGGAATCGGTCTCTGCGGTCAACTTATTCTCCCTTGACGTGGAGGAAGATAAGATTAGATGTTCGATCTTCGTCAAGAGAGAACGTTCTTCGTCGATGGAGGGAAGCTCTCTTTCTAACTCTTCAAGGATTTTCCCAGCAGAAGATTTCCCAACATAAATTAAAATAAGGCTTTCAATTATTTTAATAAACATGAAAAGTATTCAAATTATTTGAAAAACTCTTTAATTAATTAATTTAAGAGTTGTTTAATTAATTGAGATGGGTTGGAAAATTAATTTGAGTGAGGGAGATGAAGGTGAATGGTTGTTCAATTAAATGAGGTGGAGTTAAATAGGGAGTTTAAGGGAGTTTTAGAGGAGATGAAAGGTTGGGATCATGTGGGCCCCACCTCACAAATATCCACACATGGGAAGTTATGTAGGGGTGGGACCCACCAATAACATCCCCATGTAGGATTTAACTAACTCTCAAAATAAAATTGTGTACAACATAATTTTTATTTAATTCAAGATTAAACTCCAAAATTAACATTAAACCCGCATATAACGCAATTACGGTAATGGTCCCATTAAGCAATTACCGGTGCTGCGAGTTCAGCGGTATCCTCAAATTTCAATTCCGAGCACCAATTCAAAATATAGAAAAACCCGCACATACGTTTACTAACTGTACATGAACAAAAATTCAAAAATTGATTCCGAGCACACCAGGCCTCAAAATCTAGTGCCGTCAGAAGCTACAGACTCGTAAAATTCCATGGTATTTAAGAAAAAAAATCCCCTGAAATTTCAAGGTCTTTACATTACTCCGACTTCAGAGATTTACGTCCCTGTAAAGCTTCAACACACACTAGGGAAACTAAAGGGGTACTGATCATTCATTTGAGCCTCTTGCTCCCATGTGTTTCCCGGGAGGTTCATGTGCTGCCAGTGAATGCGCACAAGAGGAATCGACCGTCCATGTTGGACCTACTCCATTTGATCCTCTATCTCCACTGAAACCTCCATGAAAGTTCCCCCATCATCGATTTCCAGCTCCCCGTGGTCGATGATGTGGGACAGGTCGTGCACGCATCTCCTCAGCTGAGATGTGTGGTTGACGTCATGCATCTGGTGCAACTGAGGTGGAAAGGCCAGGCGGTAAGCCACCTCTCCTAGTCTGCTGAAAAAGTGGTGGAGTGACTGTAGATATGTTGCACCATCCCTATCCACAAAGGATATCAGCAATGCCGCCAGCTGCTCTGTCGCCTCTCCTAGAAGTTGAATACTAGTCCTCCTACTGAGCACATCTGAAACAATGTTCCCCTTCCAAAGAGTATAGAATATCTCAAAGTTATTGTCCTAGAGGAACTGAAAACTCAAAACTCTTGCTTCCATGAGGGTAAGGCTGGCCGACTCAAGAGTGATCATGCACACCCTCCTAAGAAAGATTTTATCCTGTGCTTCATGGGATTCCCTTTTCACCGGCCAAGGAAAAACCCCATCCCATCATTGTTGATCAAACGCAACATTTTTTACTAATAAATTAAATCTGTGTATGAATTGTGGTTGCCCAGTCAATAACCAAACTAACGTCGTAAGGACTCGACGCTGCCGCCAAGAGGATCCAACCGAAACTCTCTCCTCAAGGGTCAGATCACACATTCGGCGTAAGCGTGATTATCGAGTCTCCTCCCAAAGGTAGATCGGGACATGAGGGTCAAGTCAACGGATTTTACCAGAAACTCTATGTTTGGGAAAAGATTTGTGGAAGGAAGGAATGGTTGATATCAATGTTTGTTGTTACGGCCGCTAGAAGTGGACATAGACCTTACCTAGAATCATTTCTAGAGCCCTTGGGTCATACTCCTTGACCGCATGCAGCAACTCTCTTCCCCTACCCTCCTGCCCCCTCAGCCTGGTGGGGACTACAAAGGCGGGTGGTTGTAACATGTCGAAATGTACATCACCACATGCTGCCCTCTTAGCTCTGCTTCCACATCTGCTGCTCTGTAGATTCATCTGTACTTAACACTTTATCTTCTTAAAACATTTCACATGCCCAAGTCTCTGAGACTTGTTCCACTTCCCTACTTTCCCACAGCTAACAATCTCTAGCAATATCCATTCAGCCAAAGAACATTCAACCACAAAGGTTCTCTCTAGCACCCTATCATAAGTAGGAATGCATATAGGAAAAGTGTTGGCTCAGATTTCCTTAAAACACACCTCTCTCTGAGGTCCAAGCTCTGAAGCACTAATCGTATCGTAGTCATCTAGTACAAGGAATGATCACTACACCTCGATGAATACTCAGCTACCGACATGTCATCCTGCCGAAGCTGTATAAGCTCTAGAAAACTCAAAACTACCTCCTCAAGACAGTCCTCAGCCGCCTGTGAGCCGAGATCCCCTTGGAACCTGAGGGGTATGTGATGCTGAAACACGTGTATGGAATTAATCCTACATGCGTTATCTACCAGTACCACCGGTTGAAACTGCTGACCAACTGTAAGTGATATAGATGGAACACTTCCCGAAGGTACTATCTCAGGCATCGATCCACGTAACGAAACCTCATCACTATGTAGACCAACCTCATGGTAACTCATTGGGAAACACTGGTAGCTAAGATCACCATCTACTCTACAAGGGTGTGAACTAGGTGTAGAATTCTAGGAAACACCTCCATCCTATCCACTGCTACCTGGTAATCTGTCTCGCCTCGTAACCTGGGAGGTCTTTTCCGCTAGAACTTGTTCAACATGCTCTGTCAGCGTGCATTGTCTGCTAGTACGGTTGGTGGAATTTGCTGCCCAACGGGTGTTGGTTCAAATGTTACACCACCCGAAGGTACCATCATTGTAATAGGTCCCAGCACTGGGGCCTCATCGCTCGGTGGACCCTCGTCGGGTAATCTCTCTCGGAACACTAACTGTCTGTCTACGTTGAGGCATCCTGAATAGATGCGACATGGTCAAACGATTTAAACTTGGTGAGCTGACCTGGTTGAGTTGATTTAATGAAAGATTTTAAAAACAGACACGCAATCATTGTTTTCATGAAATGAGTCATAAATAAGAGCTCAGGGTCCTGGTGTATGGATACGTCGGCCGCCACACCAACACAGGACTCCCTGAACAGAAAACCACACTCGGTACGCTTAACACTATATCTTCATAGAAATGAAAATATCAGATTCCTAAGTTTTGCGGTAGAACCGACTCCTCAAATACCCATTTGTCATGACCCATCCCCGGGACCCGTGTCGTAACTACCCCATGCCTGCCATCCATAGACCAGGGGCTAGCGACTAGCACCAAAGGCGTATCTTCCAAAAAACTCGGAAGTGTTTGCCTTTATAAAATGTAAGTACACAAAACTCGAGATCAAGAGGAAGCATAAAATAAGTAAATCAGTATAAAAAAACATGCTGAAAGTACAAAGGGTCCAGAAATACAAGCCCAACGGAAAGGTACAGCTACAACTGAAAGAAAGTACAACTGAAAAGATAAACATATGAATTGTGAAGCAGCTCCTGGATCGTCGTCCGAGTTCCTACCTAAAGGGTAGGTAGAGTTGTCCTCCTCAGCACTCCGCGTCTATCGGTCCACTCCGTGTGTCTTCCTGCTGAGTGTCCACCTCCGGGTACCGTTCAGTCCTCATACACTCTCCCTCGGTCAGTGATGTCAGTCGTCTGCATCCAACACAATGAGGTGTGGGCATAGCTCGAGCAGGGGTGAGTATAAAGATACTCAGTAGGGACCCCGAGACCCTCAAAGTCTCACAAAATCCAAAAATGATAAATGGGAAAGAAATATTTCAATATATATCCTTTAATTAGGTATATGCCCATACATATACCTAAGTTATCAACTAACACATCTCAATCATGAGGTAAATACAAAGGTCATTGACTCAGCTCAAACAAGGATTTTATGCATGATGTCGAAAACACGGCTACTGGAGAACTCCTCCACTGTTGAGCACAGTAGCCTTGTCACGACTCCGAGGTGCTACTAACTAACCTTAGACTTCTGAGGTACTCCTCCTCTGTCGAGTACCACGGGTCTGTCGCTGCAACATAGTAGAAAATCCCCGCTATGGGTATGCCGCTACAACCAAGCGCACCACCTCAAATCCTACAGAGGTACTCCTTCTGTCGAGTACCATGGGTCTTCCGCCCTAACATAGTAGCACTCCTCCACCATGGTTCTACCACCCCAACACAATATTTCTCCCCACTGGGCTAGTCAAGTCACTCTGAATCGAATCGGACAAGCAGTCATCAGGTCTCAGCCAGCTACAAGGTCTCCATACTCCGTACGCTCTCCTCTGGGAGGATCTGCTCCATGAGCAACTGGTAGATACTTCTAAGTGTAACGTAATCTCATGTTGAAGTATCTCCAGGACCGCCTCATCATATGAGTCTCAACGCAACAGACAACATGTCAATCGGATGCCCAATCTGTGAGTTATTATCCTTTTTATCGAGGGGCCCGGTTGGTTTCCTGTACGAACCAACCAGACTGTATCTCAACTGTACCCCGAACATCCATGGGGTATTCACAAAGGGATTTTTTCTCAAAAAGGTTACCAGAAACGCTGACGGTTCATCAAACGGACTTCCGGTCTGAGAGTTAATGGATTTTTAGTTCTAGGGTCCATGTTGGGTTTTTAGCTAAAACCAACCTGACAGTACTCCAACTGCATTCAAACCTCAAGTGTATTATGCCAAAAGAACTGTCGCATCATAAGGAATCCAACGTAATTGATTAAATGACAATTGAACATCTGTTCCTTATGTTATAAGCGTTTCCGCTCCGAGGGCCCGGTTGGTTTTGGGTTCGAACCAACCCGGTCGTACCCAAACTTCGCCAAAACCTTGAGTGTAATATACCGAAATGATCGCCTCGATCCAAGGAATCCTATGCAACTAATGGTGCATCGATCAAAGTATGTAGCTCATGTGATGGGCGTTTAAACGAATCTGGTCCAAAAAAGAGGGTTTGGGCCCGGTCCGACCCGGGTCCGGGTCCGGCCCGGCTGGGTGCGGCCTGGCCTGCAGGGGGGGCCTCCACAGACGGCGCGACATTAAGCCGCACCCCTCCATCTCCGGAATGGAAAAGCCATTCTGGTCTTCCTCTGCCACTGCGGCTCAGCCGCGGCGGACTGCTCTGGCAACGCACCACTGCCGCCTTCCGCGGACCACCAGACGCGCTCCGGTGGTCTGTTTTTCCCACCATCTACGCCATCGGCTCTTCCAGGACCGGCTCTTCACTGCGACGACTTCATATCACTGTTGTGGCCCCGTTTCATCATCGTCCGTCAATCCGCACACATAAAAACAACCTACGGAGGGTCATTGGGCCGTGTTTGTTTGGCTCGCGCCCTCCGAGTTAGGCCTTATCAATTGGCCAAAGTTAATCATGGTTTCACGTAGAAAGAATAACACTTTTATTAAAATAAAATTGAAACAATCCACCCGGAAATTCCCCCACAAGTATCAATTCCCATCCTGCAAAAGAAAACATTCGCAGATCAACTTGACAATGAGCTGATCCGCATTCTTTGATTTAGAAGGGAAGAACATGGGAATATAAACATACACAAATTAAACCCCTACCTTGATTATGTTGTTGCACATCATCGAGCCACAGAAAGAGGCAAGCGTCACGATAGAACGACTTCGCGGAAGAACGGCGTCAATCCCATCAACATCAAATGAAGAAAGAACATTGTCGTTGGAGTCGGTCTTCACGGTTGGTGTCTTCTCCCTTGACGCGGAGGAAGAAAAGAGCATATGGTCAATCTTCATCGAGAGAGAATGTTCTTCGTCAAAGGAGGGAAGCTCTCTTTTTAACTCTTCAAGGATTTTCCCAGAACAAGATTTCCCAACCAAAATCAAAATAAGGCTTTCCATTATTTTAATAAACTTGCCAAGCATTCAAATTAATTCAAAAACTCTTTAATTAATTAATTCAAGAGTTCATTAATTAATTGAGATGGGTTGGAAACTTAATTGGAGTGAGGGAGATGAAGGTGAAGGCTTGTTCAATTAAATGAGGTGGAGTTAAATAGGGAGTTTAAGGGAGTTTAAGATGATATGAAAGGTTGGGCTCGTGTGGGCCCCACCTCAAAAATATCCACACATGGGAAGTTATGTGGGGATGGGACCCACAAATAACTTCCCCATGTAGGATTTAACTAACTCTCAAAATAAAATTGTGTACAACACAATTTTAATTTATTTCAAGAATAAAATCCAAAATATAACTTCAACCCCGCATATAACGCAACTACGGTAATGGTCTCGTTAAGCAATTATCGGCAATGCGAGTTCATCGGTTTCCTCAGATTTCAATTCCGAGCAATGGTTCAAAAGATACAAAAACCCGCATGTACGTTTACTGAACATACCCAAAAAAACATTCAGAAATTGATTCCGAGCACACCGGGCCTCGAAATCAAGTGTCGTCAGAAGCTACAGACTTGTAAAATTCCAAGGTATTTAAGAAAAAAAATTTCCTGGAAATTTCAGGGACTTTACACTGTAACACCCCATGCTTCCATGGTACACTTCTCTTTGAATAATACAATAGCTAGCCTTGTACGCAGCTCCATGTTCTAGCATGTCACGACCAATCAAACTAGCCATTTAAAAAGTAGTTATGAATAGTAATACCTACTTTTTATTTTTTTTAAAATTTTATTTTTCAAAATGGAATTCATTTTTGGGTTCAGAATATAAAAATTAGCATAGCATGAATTACTGGTATTTTTCTAAAAACTTTCAATTATTGATGAATAGTGAAAAAAGCTGCGTTATTGTTTAAAACAAACTTTTTATTTAAATAATTATTTTTAAATTTAAATTTATTTTAATGTAAAAATTGATTCATATTACTTATATTATTCCAATTTAATTCATTGTACTCATTTTATAATAGGATTACATATATAAAATTTTATTAAACCTTTTAACGTCTTTTACCCACCTTCTAGGCACATTGGCAAATTCGCATAAAACACAATTTTACCACTTCTGTGAATTGAATTTCAATACTCTGATAGACACAGTAGTAATAAATAATTAAAATTATGTTCAATATGATGAAAATAATATTTTATGAATAATAATTTTTGAATTTTATTTACCACAGTTAAAAATAAATAGGGTAATTAAAGGTAAAAATGATATTATAATAATATAAAATTACCCCAAAACGTGTCCTAATTCTATTGGATGAGTATATTTCGACCAAATTAATACTTTTGAGAAAAAGAAGATCCATTTTTATCCAGTTGGATTAGATTAGGACAATTATTATATTTTATTTAAACAAGAGTTAAAGCTGTTAAATTCAAATTTTAATAACTAAAAAAATTTTAATACAGGGTTATACATAAGTTAAATTTGACTATAAATATTCATAAAATATCCCAAATTATTTCCTAGATCATATTATTTTATTTATAATCTTTAGACATTAAATAAATAAATTTATTTATAACAGAATGATGATGCAGTATTTACCTTATTAATGAAAGATTAAAATAATTGAAATTATAATTATTATAATAAATTTAAATTGAACCTTTAATACAATACAAGAATTTTATAGGAGAAAATTATGTTTTATGTTTGAATAAAGATGTTTTGATCGACAGAATCAATTTGTTATGACTTTCAGAAAAAATAAATACTAAATTGTGTAAAATATGATATAAATGTGTTTTTAAAACTAATACTATTTATTAAATTACATAATAGTAATAAAAATATATGATTCAGAAATATGACTTCCATAATGTTACATATGTCATTTAAGAACTACTTGAGGTTCAGTTTCCATTTTAAGGTTACAATATTGGCCATGTAGTTTAAAAATAAAGTAGATATGGTAAAAGTTAATCTATTTAACTAAGGGTTACGTCTAAAGGATAAGGTTAATATGATGACCTAAACATGTATAAAACCTATTATCTGAGAGTATTTTGAACCAAAAATACCTTATCTACTAAATAAATCCATTTGTAGCTATTAAAAAATGAAAATAATGTTATAATATATTGATATTTCAAGCTCTTCCTAAAGTGCCCCACAACTCTTTTATAAAAGGGTACTTCCCGTCTCTTAAATTCACAACTCCAATGCCTTTTGTCTTAGCCAAACCCAACTCAAATATCCTCCCAACTACCCTCAATTAATCTTATAGGCCTTAATTTGATCATAAATCAAACCTATAGAGCCATTTTGTTCAAATTAAAAGAAACCACCCAAAGAAGAGGTAATTATTTTATCACCACTTTCAAAGTTCTTTTCTTCTTCCACACCCTCTTTCTTTGTTGTTTCTATACTAAAATAATAAATCCAGTACCTTATATATACTGAGATGTTATTATAAATATGGTACAACCATATTTATTATTCTATCCATCCTATGAATGACAAGCCACTATACATGCATACGTACGTCTTACCGTCTCCACGTCAGGGTGTAGTTTGTTATTCAAAACTGCATTATTTGGATGGGTATACTAATGATTATAATCTATTTAAATAATAAATATAGCATTTTTTTGATACTATATATATAATATTCCATCCAATAAAGTACAATTTTTCCATCAATATATTAATATTGTCGCTCGTATGTACGTACGGCTTACCATCTCTATGACTCAATGAGATTTCATTCCCCATCGTAACCATTCTAGAATAATTTTCATTTGATGATTAAAAAATAATGATTAAGAACATAATATAATTATGGATTTGAATCAAATACATATTATCCATAAGAAACATGACTTACGTCACAAAACATATAAAATGAAACAAATCAGTTAACATCTAAAATAATGATTCTACTGAAATGTTATTAACGAAGCAGTATTAGAGGATTATATATGATATCATATTTATTTATGTGGTTCTTGTATAATTTAATAACAAATATTTAACCATTATCTATGAGTTTAACTTACCCTTGACTAAGCAAAAGTAAAAGGTAAGGGTTAATGTTACAAGCTATTTATTATCTGAGGTTTTTTACACGTATGTATATACACGGACTTATTTATCAACCACATATGGATTTCTTAAATATGTATTTCAACTTTTTTTTACAATTTCCTAGATTATGGGTTAATTTAATTTATACCCTTTTCAAATTTTTATAAAATTTTGTGAAACGAATCTTTCCTTCATTTTACAAATAAGGTACTTTATGAAGTTTTCGACAAATTAAGGTAAGAATGTTTTTTCAACTTATATGGAAGGTGATGATACTTTCTTATATTATAAAACCTTATAATCTTCCCTTACAATCTTATAAGAATATTATAAAAATAAATTTTTTCTTTTAAAATTATGATATTGTTAAATGACTTCAATGTAGAAAGAGATATTTCTCTAAAATTGTTTGTGGATTGATTTCATCTATGTCCACTTATATTGTTTGATTTTCTGTTGATTTATTATGATACAATATTCCGTATTTTATTGATTGTTTTATTATATGTTTGATTGTGGATGTTTTATTTTTATTTCATTCATGGTTTATGGTTAAAGTAGTAACATTTCGTATGTTAGTTTAATATGAATGTTTATGTTATGTTTCATCCTTTTCATATGAGAAATGCATTGGACATAGTAAGGGACAGGCGAGGCCAGATATCACCCCTCGATGCATCAGTATGTCTCATGATACAAACTAGTGTCTTGGCATAAGTCCTTGATAATATTTTTTTATTTGTATTATTCGCACGAGACCTTGACTATGAGGTTATGATGTTCGGCATTATGCATTCCGTCATTATGAGATTAGCTATTGATATTAAATGTGATTATTTTTATAATAGAATATCCATTTGAATAAGTAAATGGAATTATTTGATTTATCTTTTCTATATTATTCTTAATTTTACATTTAAAAGGATTGTGTTTTATTCTTATACAATGCCTTAAATGTTTATTATTATTTATGAAATTTTCTTCTATATTTCATTCCTTACCGAGAATCTGAGATCACCACTTTTTTATGTTTAATTTTTCCCATGATGCGAAGAATTGTATTATAACTGACCTTCAAGGATATGTTGAGGGATATGAGTTTGTTCAAAGCAGACACAATGTTGTTTTTTTCATTTTATATTGCAATGAAAAATTTATGTATGTATCTAGTATTTCTAATGATACTAAACTTTTCAGTCTTTCGGGACATGAACTCTTGTGATGATGCTAATGTTATGTAATAATGAACGAACTCTAGGTAACTGGATTTCAGGGCATTACATTTGGTATTAGAGGATGTTTAGTATAAACCTTTGAAACTAGATTTAGAAAAACTCTTATTAAATAACATTACCCTAATATAGAATTTAAGGATTAGTATAGAAGAACATCCCTAAATTTTTGTAATTTAGATATTATTTTCATTTTCCAAGAAATACATCCATGTCTGGATACTACAAGTGGACATGGTTCTGGCACAGATATACATAAGAATAAAAACTCTCACAAAGTGTTTAGGGCTTGACCTGGGG
The DNA here is from genome assembly GCA_963277665.1 of Viscum album. Taxonomy (NCBI): domain Eukaryota; kingdom Viridiplantae; phylum Streptophyta; class Magnoliopsida; order Santalales; family Viscaceae; genus Viscum; species Viscum album. The sequence continues at coordinate 108,294,908 of OY728130.1, forward strand.
TATCCTAATACATGAAAACAGGCCTTACTGCACACCAGTTTTGACATGCCCGATAGATATTCTTAGGATAATTCACATTTTATTTTCAAAACATTATAAAGTATTTATGAGTAAATACTTCCCAAAATAATTTTTTTAAGGATTATATGCATAATCTATTCAATATATGTTAAGTATGTTACATGTTTGGAATTATTTATTATGATTCATAAAGTAATATAGTGTATTTCATTATTTAGAAATGGAGCCTAGTGGAAGAAATGGAAACCGTATCATTGCATATAATCCGTGTAGGGGTTGATCCTCTATTCAAGATAATTACAGTGGAGCTTTTGATTCAACTAGTGATGAAAAGCTTATAACCATTATGGGACAACTCATTGAGGTTATGAATAATAAACATACTTATATGGGGCACCCTGATCTACAACATGGAGGATCAATATTAGACTGCTTCATTTGGAAACAACCAACAAAATTCAATAGGACTACAAATCAATTTGTAGCTGAACAATGGATAAGTTCCTTAGAGAAAATATTTAATGCTTTAGGGAGTAGCAAAAGGGAAAAGGATGCCATGGTAGTTTATCTCCTCTCAGGATATATAGATCAACGGTGGTCATTAATTGAAACAAAAAGGAGGATGAAGAAGTATAAAATATGGAATGTAGGGAGTTTAAAGAGATTTTCATAGAAAAATACTTTCATCATGAATATCGAGAAGATATGGATAGGAAATTTCTGATTATGAGGAAAAAATGAGGATGAGAATGTTGCAACGTATGAGGCTAACTTTACATGGTTATCAAGGAGTGCAGGAAATTATATACGTAACCCAACAAGTAAGATTTATCAATTCTTTTAAGGGTTAAAACCATTTCTCCAATGAGCATTAGTCTCCCTATCCTTATCATTTTATAATGATATTGTCTCCTGTGATATCAAGATAGAAAATAAATTCTATAATTCTTATGACATTAATGTAAACCAAGGGAAGAAGAGATCTGATGAACACTATGGATAATGAAATAAGGGGAATAAAGGAAAATTTGACATTCCATCTTGAAGTTATTTTGGGAAGAAACACCTTGGTACATACCTAAAGGGGATGGGAGTTTGTTAAAAGTGTGGATAAAAAGGCCACCAAGCTTGTTATTGTAAGGGGAAGAAAGAGGATGTCAATGTTCAATGCTAGAATTGTATAGAAATATGGAATTATTCAAATTAATGTATTAAGAATCAAGGAAACCTACCTCAGAAAAGTACAATAGAGAAAGGCCAAGATTATGTGATCACAACTACTGAGGATGAAGTTATGAATGACCTAGCGGCAGGTACATTAATAGTTTCCTCAAAATAGCCAATTATTTATTTGATTCTTGATCAATGCATTCTTTCATATCTACCGAGTTTTCCATGAAAATTGTATATTTTTAATTTGACTTAATAAGGGGGTTTTTAGTCAGAACTCATAAGGGAAGTATCATTGAAAAACGTTTTGTCAATGAGTAACCATTATTGCTTATAAATGTTCCTTATCTTCTGATCTTATTATCATACCCATGATATAATTTGATATAATCCTTGATATGGAATAGATTTCTGACCATGATGAAAAAATTTATTATAAGAAGATTGAGGTTACAATATTGGATGAAGATAAGGAATCCCTTTATCTTTAGAGAAGAAAAATCACCATTTGATTCTCATCAAGATACACCCCTAGTAGCTCTAATAAATTCAATTATTGGGGAGGAAGGGAGTGAAATAACTATGGGTGAGGAAAGGTATGTTCAAATAGAGTGTGTACCTATTGTGTAAGAATACCAGAAAATTCAGTCAGAGGTAGACCCCTGAATATTTATTAATGTAAAAGTAAATTACCGAAAGCACGCCCCGCAAGGCAGAATACCAATTACATGTCATACATATCACACCCATTACCACCCCCATGATAGACATCATCTCCAGTGGTCGACTCCCATTCCGAGCTTTCATAGTGTTTAAGAATTTTGGAATACTTCCTTTTGAGGTTAAATTTCTTCAAAGAGATCCGCTCTTTTGAAGATTTATTTAAGGAGGACCGAGTAGAATGTGGATTCAGCAAATCAGCGTAGTCTTTCCTCAGCCTTTGGCTTGTCATGATGGACACCTTCTTTCCAGACTTCTCCTTCCCATCCTTGAGAACCTCACTATAGGAAGGCCTAACCAACACATTTTCTTTATCATTGTCTGAGACATCCCCCCAATTTCAAGATACCAGGACATCATGGAATCCATCAACAACCTCCCAGGCATGTCCATGCTAGCTGTTACAGTCAATCACAGCCAAGCATTGCAGTTGTCCCTCAATTTCATTGCCAGCATTCACTTCCATCACTGCATCAATTGAAATAAGTTGTAAAGAGTTACCTTCTTTCATTGAGGAACCCACCTCCACATTATAAACCTCTTTAGGCACCAATGCTTGAAACTGATTACATGTCTTAATAGAACTTCTAGAAACAGCAGGTTCTATCTGCATCTTGGACCCCTTACCAGAAGGAGATGAAACTTTGATCTGCTTCAAACCATCAGAATTCTGCAGCCTCACATCATTCTTCGGACCAGCAGTGTCTTCAACAGCACTAACAACACACCGCCTAAGTCCACTATCCTCATGTCCAGCACTGGAAACACACCCACCTTCTGGTTGTGCCACTACAACATCATGCCCAGCACCACCTCCAGAAAATTCAGCATCCACATTTGCGTGACACACACCATACCTGAGGTCCTGCTTCAGTCTCTCAAACACTACCGAAATAGTTGGGTTTCCCATGGCCAAGCCACCCACACCATTTTCATCCGTAGAAACATCAACAAGATTCTTCCCCTAGCCAATATCCTTACCACTAAAATTTACCAGACCTGAAATATCTCAACCGTGACAGTGATTGTCTTGGTGACCCAGATGATGGAACCTCATATAGTAGTCAACCCAAGATTCAAAGAACCCCACCTTCTTCCAGCGAAATTCCTCACCAACCGTAATCCAAATCCATTATACTGGAAGCTTTGAAGCATCTAGCTCCACACAAAGCCGCGGGATCACAGGATGACTTACAGACGAGGTACGAGCATCCAAGCAGTGAAAACGCCTAACCAGATTCCCTATCATACGAATTATATATGTATATTGAAATGGCAAAAGATTATGCGGGAGACATACCCAAGTTGCAACAGAGGGTGAGTCCCGATTCATGGAAAGATCAAAAGTCCATCTTAGGAGAAATAATCGGCAACCACTGCATCGGCGGGGATCTCTAGACCAAGCGCTTACTAAATCTTCCTCCAAGGAGAATCAGATTATCAGATGACGCTTGTCAAGAAAAAACCACCACTGCGCAATCCTACAGGTCCCATTTACTAAACACGAATCTATCGAAATCTTCAATTGAAGGCCTCCGATGATTGAATCGATCCGCCAGGGTCATGTTCAGGAGAGTCGACGGCTTGGAGAACTCCGGAAGTGAAATCGAGAGTTGAGGGTCCCCGAGATGCTGATCTGGAACCTTCGGAATTAATGTAATCTAATGAAATTCACATAGAAATCCAGGGCTAGAGAAAGGTACAAACGTCTCCCATGGATTCGGAGGCCGTGGAAGCAGAACCCCCTCCCCCGCGCACTTATAAGAAGGGGGGATTCATCCGCGCTCATAAACTATGGTTTTTCGCCAAAATTCGTCACCAAGATCCATCTCCATTGCCGAGAACCATCGCTCCCCCTCCTATTGTTTAATAATATTTTGATGTGTTTCCATAAGATTCACCTGGACATCCTCCAGAATGAGAAATTGAGTTTTCTATTGACATAAATTTTGGTTCAAGGCTCATATCGAAGACCCCTTATAGAATATCCAATGTGGAATTAGTGGAACTAAAGAATTAATAAGAGGAATTTAGTAATAAAATATTTATTATACCTAGTGTTTCTCTATGTGGATCCACTTTTCTTTTTGTTATGAAGAAATATGGATCAATGAGGTTTTCCATTGACTATAGGGAGATCAATGCTATAACAATAAAGAATAATTATCTCATACCTTACATTGATAATTTATTTGATAAAATTCATGGAGAAAAATATTTTTCAAATATTGAACTTCGATCTAGATATCATCAGTTGTGCTTGAAAAAGGAATATATTCCAAAGGAATAATTTCGAACTACGTATGGGTATTACAAGTTTACAGTAATTCCTTTTAGACTAAATAATACACCCTTTGATTTCATGGATCTAATGATTAGAGTTTTCAAAGAAAATCATGATTCATTTATAGTGGTATTTATTGATTATATCTTGGAATAATCCAAAAGGTATGAAGATCATGAAAATCCCTTGCACAATATTGTAAAAAAACATAGAAGAAATGAATTATATGGGATGTCTAGTATGTGTGAATTCTAGCTTTAGGAAATTTAATTTCCAAGACATATTGTCTCTATGGATGGAATCAATTTTGATAAATCAAAGATAAGGGAAATGAATTATTGGCCATCACCGAAGATTATGAATGATCTATGCATTTTTATTTGTTTAGCAGGTTACTATTGGTGTTTCGCCCAGAAATTTTCCCGATTGGCTAAACCATTAACCAATCTCACACGTAAATGGGTTAAATTTGTTTGGAAAAAAGAGTGTGAATAATGTTTTGACGAATTGAAGAGAAAATTAGTCAATCCTTGTATCTTGACTCTACCATCAAAGAATTATGGGTTTTATATTTATAGTGATTCATCAAATAAAAAACTTGGTTGTTTCCTTGTGAAGAATAATATAGTTATTACCTATGAATCATGAAAGCTAAAAAATCATGAAAAAAACTATTCCAGTCATTATCTTGAGGTAGTAGCTGTAATAGTTTCTCTAAAGATATGGAGACACTACCCCTATGGTAAAAAATGTTAGATATATATTGATCAATAGAGTTTGAAGTATAATTTTTCATAAAAATAACTCAACATGAGTCAAAGGTGATGGCTCAAACTACTCAAGGATTATGATTTCACAATAAACTATCACCCGGGGAAGGAGAATAAGGTAACAGATGCTTTGAGAGGAAATGATCGTAGAGTTCGGAACATGATGACTGTTAAAACAGATCCTATGTTTATTGATATAGTAAATATGGATATGGGAATAATCATAGAAGGTGAAACATCAATATTTTTTCAAAGGGTTTCCAAAACAAATTTACTTGAAACGAAAAAAGATCTCAGACTGATGATGAAGAGTTTCAAAACAAAATTAAAGTTTTGAATGATGGGAGATTGATTGACATCGTATATGAAGATGAAATTTTGAAATTTTGGAAGAGGCTTTTTGTTCCTGATATACCTCATCTAAAAAGGGAATTGTTTGATGATGCTCATAGCTCTAATTTATCTATACAACATGGTAGCACTAAGATGTTGATATATTTTAAGGATCATTTTTTGTGGGAAATCATGAAGAGGTAGATTGCTGCTTCTATGTCAATATTTATTGTTTGTTAATAGGTAAAGGATGGAAGACATGATCTTGGAGGAGTCATGCAACTTCTTCCAATACTTGAATGGAAATGGGATGATATAATGATGGACATTGTCATGTGGATACCAATGACTCCTAAAAGGAATGATTCAATATGGGTCATTGTTGATCATCTTACCAAGTCGGCGTATTTTCTTAATATAAGAGAATATTTCCTACTTGAACTTTTAGAAGGACTATATATTAATAACGTTTTAAGACTTCATGGATTACCCCGATCGATTGTTTTTGAATGTGATCTCTATTTTATATCATGATTCTAGAAAATTATTCTGAATGCCTTGGATACTAAACTTCGTTTGAGCACTACCTACCACCCTCAAACTATTGGAAAATTAGAACAGAAAATTTAAACCTTGAATAATTTTTGAGATCTTTCTCACTTGACTTTTAGGGTACGCGGGATCAGTATTTACCTCTGGTAGAATTTTCCTATAACAGTAAGTTCCATTTAAGTATTCATATGGAACCATATGAAGCGTTATATGGAAAAAGAGGTTGCACACCATATTTTTGGGATGATGATGGTGAAAGAAAACTCATTGGCCCAGAACTTGTTGAAGAAACAGTGTAAAATTTGAAGATTATCCAAACCCTCATCAAAGCTGCTCAAAGTAAGAAAAATAGCTATGCCGATAACTGAAGGAAGGATTTGGAATTTCAAGTAGGAGATCATGTTTTCTTTAAGTTATATCCATGGAAGGGTGTTATATGATTCGGTAATAAGGGTAAATTAATTCCCAGGTACATTGGAACTTTAGAAATTTTAGAATGAATTGGAGTTTTAGCTTACCGTTTGGAAATGCCGCCAAGTCTCTCCAATGTTCAGGATGTGTTCCACGTATCACTGTTGAGAAAATACATGTTAGACCCAATGCATGTACTTTCCTAGGAATAAATAGAGATCGAATCCAATATGTCATATTGTGAAGAGCCTATTATAATTCTTGATACCATAGAAACATCATTGAGAAATAGGACGAATCGTCTTGTAAAAGTTATTTGGAGAAACCATAAAATGGAAGAGGTAACATGGGAACCTGAGGAACATATGATGAAGAACCACCCAAATATTTTTATGTTGTAATATTCTAGAAATTTCTAGGATTAAATTATTTGAATTCGGTAAGAATGTAACACCCTAATCTTCCATGATATGCTTCTCTTGGAATAATACAATAGCGTTGTATTGTACGCAACTCCAAGTTCTCGCACCCCATGACTAATCAAACTAGTAGTTTAAAATGCAATTATGAATAATATTACCTACTTGTTTAAATTTTATACCTTTGAGTTTTTAAAATGGACTTCATTTTTGGGTTTGGGGTATCATAATTAACTTAGAGAGAATTTTTTTTATTTTTCTAAAAACAATCAATTTTTGATGAATAGTGAAAAACAAGTGTTGTTGTTTAAAACTGACATTATTTCTTAAATAATTATTTTTAAATTTAAATGTATTTTAGAGTCAAATTAAATATATAATAATTATATCAGTACACTTAAATTCATTGGAGTCATTTTATAATAATATTGAATATATAATATTTTATCGATCTTTTTAATTTCTTTTACACGCCTTCTAGGCACACTTATAAATTTGCATAAAACATAATTTTACGGATTCTGTGAAATTTCAAAGATATAAAAGATAGATTTGTCAATATTATGTAAAATTTGGTTTAATGGGATGAAAATAATTTTTGTTGAATAGTACCTTTTGAATTTTATTTACCATGGTTAAAAGTAAATAGGGTAATTAAATATAAAAATGATATTATAATAATATTAAAGTACCCCAACACAAGTCATAATTCTATGGGATAAGTGTATTTCGACTGAAATCATCCTTAGGACAAAATTATGATCCTTTTAGATCCACATAGATTATATTAGGACAATTATAAATTTTATTTAAAGAATAGTTAAAAGTATTAAATTCAAATTTTAATAACTAATCTCTTTTTAATATATGGGTATAAATAAGATAAATTAGACAATAAACATTCATTATAAATAAAAAAACGTTCCTATATCATAGTTTTTATTTATAATTTTTTAAATTAAATGATTAAAATTATTTATGACACAACGATGATACATTAATTACCTTAATAATGATAGATTAAAATAATTGATATTAAAAATATTTAAATAAATGTAAATTGAATTATTTTACGCCATAAATGAATTTTCCAGGTGAATATGACATGTTAGGGTTGATTCAAGTATTTTTTTTAATGAATAAAGTTGATATGACTTTTTAAAAAAACAAAATTTTAAATAGTATCAAAATTGACATAAATGAGTTTTTAAAACAAATAATATTTTATTAAATTATGTAATATTAATGGAAATATAATATGCATCCAAATTGATTAGATAATGTTAAATATATCATTAATGATCCACTTGGGGTTCTATTTTCATTTTATACTAACTATATTTACCATGTAGTATAAAAATTCAAGAAGACATGATATAAGTTAAACTATTTAACTAAGGGTTAAATCTAAAAGATAAGGTTAATATTGTGACCAAAACTTGTCTAAAACTTATTAGACGAGAGTATTTAGACCCATCCCCACATTATCCCTAAAATAAATCCATTTATATCTCTAATAAACCAAAAAAATATTTTAATAATTTAGTATTTCAAGATTTTACTAAAATTCCCCTCACGTCTTTTAAAAAAGGGTACTTCACCTTTTCTTAAATTCATAGCTCTAAAGCGATTTGGTTCAGCCAAAACCTACTCATATCTCCTCCCATATAATATAACTTCATCTGAGAGACCTAAATTTGATCATAAATCCAACCTAAGAATCTCTTTTGTTCAATTCAAAAGGAAGCACCCAAAGAAGAGGTAATTATTTTATCACCACTTTCAAAGTTATTTTTTTCTCCCACATCCTCCTTCTTGGTTTTTTCCATCCAAAAATAATGAATTCAGTAACTTATACATACTGAGATGTTATTATAAATATTTTACAACAATATTCATTATTTTATCCATCCTTTGAATGACATGTCACCATACATGAGTTTGCACGACTTACTGTCTCCACGTCGTGGTGTAGTTTGTTATTAAACACTTCTTTATTTGGATGATTATAATATTGAAAATAATTGATGAAAATAATAAATATAACATTTTAATGATTATTTATAAATAATATTCCATCCAATTATATACAATTTCACTATCAATAGATTGATATTGTCTCTTGTGCGTACGAACGGGTTACCGTCTCCACGACATGACGAGATTTCATTCCCCATCATAACCATTCAAGAATAATATTTATTTGATGATTAAAAAATAATGTATGAGAAGTTAATATCATTATGTATATGAATCAAATACTTAATATCCATAACAGACATGACTTACGTATCAAAATACATAGAGGAAAACAAATCAGTTAAGACCCGAAACAATGACACTACTGAAATATTATTAACAATGAAATATTAGAGGATCATATATTATATTATATTTATGTATCTAATTCATTTATAATTTAATAACAATGAGTTAACTATTATACATGAGGTTAACGTACCCTGGACTAAGGAAAAGTAAAAGTTAATTTTTAATTTTACAATCTCTTTATTATTTGAGGTTGTTTCTACGTAAGTATCTACAGTGAATTATTTATCATCCACATCAGTGATACTTCAAAATAAATTTCAATTTTTTTACTATTTCCTAGAATATGAGTTAAAGTCATTTTTACCATTGTTTTAATTTTGATAAATATTTTTGAAAGGAACCTTTCCATTGATTTGCAAACAAAGTACTTTATGACCTTTTTAAGAAATTATGGTAATAATGTTTTTTTAACTTATATGGTGGGTGTGGCTATTTTTTACAATTATAACACCTTCGATGCTTACCTTACAATATTATAAGAATATTTTCAAAATAAATGTTTCATATAAAATTATTCTACTTTTAAATTATTTCAATATGGAAATATATATTTCTCTAAAATTGTTTTTGGATTTATTTCACCTATGTCAACATCTATTGTTGGATTTTATATTGGTTTATTATGATACAATATTCCATATTGTATTGATATTTTTATGATACTTTTTACTGTGGATGTGTTATTTTTATTTTATTCATGGTTTATGGTTAAAGTATTAACATTTTTTATGTTATTTTAATACAAACGTTAATGTTATGTTTATCCCTTTTCATATAAGGAATTCATTAGACGTAGCAGGTGACAGGAGGGGCTCGCTATAGCCCCTCTATGCATTGGTAGGTCTCATGTGAAAATCTAGTGTCTCGTCACAGGTCCTTTACAATATTTTTTTATTTTTATTCTTAGAACGAGGCCTTGAATATGTGGTTATGATGTCTGACATTGTGCATTACGTCATTATCTGATTAGAAATTGAAATTACATGTGATTATTTGTCTAGTAAAATATCTATTTGGATAAGTAAATGGAATTATTGGATTTATATTTTCCATATTATTCTTAAGATTAAGTTTAAAATTCTTTTGTTTTAGTCTTATACATTACCTTAAATATTTAGACATATTTATGATAGTTTTCAAAATATTGTTATCCTTACTGAGCATCTGATCTCACCCATTTCTTATGTATTATTTTTCATAGGATCTGAAGGAGTATATTATGACTGACTTGTAGGGATAGGCTATGGGGTATGAATGTGTTCAAAATAAACACAATATAGTTGTTTTTTCACTTCATAATTGTATGTGATACTTATGTATGTATCTAGATCTTCCAATGCTGCTAAACTGATCAGTCATTCGGGACATGATCTCATTTGATCATGCCAATGTTATTTAATAATGCACCGACTCTGCGAAACTAGGTTCAGGGCATTACAATTTCATCCTTTAATCAATATCCATGATAAAAAAATCTTCTCCTATAATCTATTAGTATTTATGATGACTTTTTAACACCTCATGCACTATAATCAACTTCTAAAAATGCGCATCATCCTAAAAGGTTTAAATATAAATTTCTTCTATCTTTAAACATTATCCAATCCAAAATGGTTAGTATAAGATCATATAATTCCCCCAAAATACTAATCCTTTCTAAGGGGAAGGACTATTTTTAATTTTCAAAATCCAACAGTAATACCCAAAGACCTACATTAAAAAATCAAAAAATAATTGTCTTGGAAATTCTTCAAAACAATCCAAACTATGATTTAAACACAATATTAAGAAGGATTTGATAAAATATTCTTTCAAGATAAATTTTAACATTTATCTCCAAAAAAAATTGACCAATATTAATGTCTTGTACGGAAATCATATATTCTCTAAGACAAGATAATCAATTCCATAAATAACCCAAAACTTTATAAGTATAATATAAAATAATTCATCCTTTCTTCCTCAAATATAATTCCATAGTACTATATTTAACTTAATTATATAATATTCCCAAAAAAGTGAATGTATTCCAAAATAATAGTTATCACTTAATCCCTAAATAATTTTCCAATAATAAGGATATCAATTTGATAAAACATAAGTTCACAAAATAAACTTATTATTATTTCATAAACTCATTTAACAAAAAGGGAAAAAAATTATACTAACTGTGGATTTTATATAGGACAGTGGTAGGCGATGTACCCTTGTCTCCCTTCGATTGTAGGTTCAATCCCCATGGCCTTTCAGGACACGAAAGGCTGTCACCAATCCTATGGGTTGTCCTTTTTCAAAAACTATATCATTCCTATAACATTATCTAAATATGAGATAAAATACTCAAGAAAACAATTACTTGTTTTTACCTCAAATATTATTTCATACCTCTCCATTTGAATCCCAAAAAGTAATAACCCATAATTACTTCAAAGGTGAATGTCTCCAATAATACAATTAGTCACCTTAAAAGGTCATAAGATATTACCTCAAAAATAATTTTAAGACATTAAACTTATAATAAACCAAATAGTTTTATACTCATGATGATATCCCTAACTCTTTAGAAAATATCCTAATTTCAAAAGTTTCCTAAACCATCCTTTGATACATACTATGAGGCACCACCCTTAAACAATACTAAATATTGAGTTAAGTTAATAGTTTGACATTATTTAACATTAAGCATATTTTCAAGATTATATTTTAGAGAATTGTTCGATAACTATTACATAATAAAATCCAAAAGAATGAAACGTGGACACTTCCAAAAAAATATCTATTTTTACAAGATAAAACTATTTAAAACATAATTTCTTTTTTCTATTGATAGAAATATTTATAAAATTCCTCTATAATCAAAAGGCCCAGGAGAGAGTCATACCCTCTCCTACCAAATTTTATTGAAATATAATGTACACAGACATGGAATCAAAAGGGGGGTTTACAAAGCCTATTAAAAGACGTACCACATGCATTAGCCTCAACAAAAGGCACACAAAAATCAAAAGCAATAAAAGACCATTCAAAACGTGACTCCACAATGGCCTTTTCTGACAACACATCAGCAACCTGATTGGCCTCCCGATAATCCTGTGTCACCTCAAAAATGTTTCCCTCAAGGAGAAAAAGAAAATCAATCAAAGAGGGAAACATCATACATGGGACATTCCTCGACCGCCTCTGAAGGATATCAAAAGCAACCATAGAGTCTGATTCAAGCCAGAGAAATCACCAACCAAAATGAACTCCATACCTGATAGCTTTAATCATTGCCCACAACTCAGCCTCAATGGTAGAGCCCTGACCAATATACTAATAAAAACATCCCTTAACGAAGCCTTGATAGGTATGGAAGGCACCACCACAGCCTGACGGCCCTGGTGCACCTGAAGTCTCCCCATCAACATTGACCTCATCCCGGAGGGAATAGGAGGGATCCATCTAATTGACTTAATCAGTAATGGTTTTCTAACCCTGCCAGTGATGATAAAATTACTCAATATAATAAGATCATTCGTCCCATTATGCATACAACCAACCTGGACTCTTGAGGCTATGAAAACAGCCCTATGAATCTCCCTCACTCCTGACCAGAAAGTTTGCTTGATATTCTCAAAAACCTGCTCATTTCTATCCTTCCAAGTGAACCCTATAGTTGCTGAAACCACCACCATGTGAATCACGCGAACCTGTTAACTGCAGCTAGTCGAAACTACTGAATGAAGGAGTCTCTCAACCGATGTCAAGTCTAGACAGCAACCTATCATATCCTAGATATTTTTCTATATCCTTCTTATCAGATAACAAGAGCGAAAAACATGGTCAATTGATTCCATCGCAGCTAAGCAGATTGAGCAGGCTGAGGCTAGCTGAATCCCAGCTCTTTACAGAGAACATTTCACCTAAATCCTTCTCTTCTATAGCCTCCAAAGAAGCAAATACACTGAGGAAGTAATGAAGTATGTCCGGAAGGCAGACAGCCACCTTTGGACCGCAATCTTCCCAGCACACATGTGCTGGTATACAACTCGGGTGGTGGTGACTCCATTACTATATGGCTTCCAAATAAGGGTATCTTTGTTAATGTATTTGTATATTTGTCTTACTATATACTTCTTCCTTTATCTTAATCATCCTTATACTCAATGGAAAAAATTTACAACTTCGGATGAGAAAAAAATATCAACAAAGGGATATAAAATAAATAAAGAAACTATTATTCCATGATTATTTTAAACATCTGAAATAATTTTCTTAAAATCACACTTTTCTCTCGTAAAATATAAGTTATTTAAAATACCTAAAGAAATTATAAGAAAATTATTATCAATAATAAATTATTTTGGTATTTTTTGGCATCCATGTCATACTTACATTTTAGCTTTAACAGCTACATATAAAGTAACCTTTATTGTTATTTTTGGAATACCCTTTATAGTATATTCCCTAAATCTATTAGGAGAAACCCAACTAGTTGACCATGTCTTATTATCCAATACATTAGAGACTTATCACAGGCTCACCCACCCTTGGTTTAACATGAAACTACCCATATACATAAGCAATTCCTGAGAACCATAACATAATCATAACACATAAATAATCTATAAAATAATAATTACAATACCACTTTGAAATAATATTTCATTTTTTTACAATGTCTCACACTCATAAATGATAACACATTAAAATTAAAGTGTAAACGTGTAAAGTAAACATTAAATCATTAATGCAGAAAAAAACGAGAAATTCAGTTCATGATATATATGTTAAATAAAACATTCAAAGTTATTAAAATAATCAATCCAATTTTAAAACACATTTAAAACATTTAAAAAGAATATTTTTGAATCAAAATGTACCATAACAATTTGAAAGTTTTGGAAGGAAATAAAATTTTAAAACATTGCTTCCAGTATAAATTAATCCTAAACCCCCTTTTCAATCTTGTAAATAAATTATAATTGTTGAGAATAATAAATAATTAAAAAATTTAAAATGACGTTTTAGTTAAAGAGTCACTTACCACTTAAGAAAAAAATGAAAAAAAATCATTAAAAAATAACATTAAAAGAGATAAAATATTATGCGAATAAGGATATTCATGATATAATATTTCAATTTCTAGTATGTACACCATATAAAAATGAATTGGTGTATAACAACAAATAAATCTCAATGGAATGTAAATTGAGACGGAATCCCTTATCATGAGTATAACTCATCACGTAAAATATTTACATTCCTGAATAATAAAATTAGGATAATTTATAATTTCTTGAGAAGATTTTTCAATTTTATTATTCCTTTTATATCACTTACTACCATGTTTTAAAAATTACATAATTATTTATGTTCATATCGGACGTTCACTTAATAATTGGTACATGAGTCGAAAATAACCTTGGTATGACATCAATATTCCATGTAGTCATAATTCCAAAATCTACATATTAATATTGATTCTCTAATAATCAATTTTATATATGAATTATAGTTTTAAATACATTTAGTAAATGGGGATATGAAAAGGTAACAATGTTGCAGTCATGGAGACTATAAGTAGTACGTACGCATGAGTAGCATTTCCATTTTTCATTTATCATTATGAAAATAATGTAATTATTATTTTATCTTTACATAATGATAATAATATTATTAACATCAAAATAATAATTAAAATATACATATATATATCATACATGGGATTTGGTGAATTAAAATGATTCACATCGCTTCGTGGAGTTGATAGTTCACATGTATGCACGAACAACATTATCATTTTTTTATACATGGTATGTAACAATGTAATTGAAATATTATTATTTTATAATGATTAATATGGAATTATGTTCATATATAAACATTAATTACATCATTATGATCAGTCTTGAGGGGCAATAATGAAAAATGAACTATATTGGTTCGCAAGGCGGTAGTCCGTCGTACACACGAACAAAAAAATCATTTCTCATTTGATGGAATTAGAGTAGGATTTTGGTGATGGAATTAACATAATATAATTTAAGTATATTTAGGTTATTTTAGATATTATATAATCATTGTTGGAGGAGATATGACATAACATGTAGAAGAAATAAAATAGAAACACTTAAATAAAAACATTACATTTCCATCAGATGATCACACTTCTTAACACCTTAACAACTCTAAGGAGGGGTTTCTACACAAAATAAGTCCTCATTAATTTGGGTAGGGATTATAGTAAGGGGTTTTTTATAAAATGGATGATCAATTTTCTTTACATTTGATTAATATAGAGGAATGGATTATTTTATAGGAAAGGGGAGGGGCACCCTCATAATTATTAAAGGTTCAAAATTAATATAAATTCATTTTCGGTCCCAAACGGTTCAAAACAATTTTATTTCAAAGATAAGATGATTTTGGATTGAATAACCATAATAAAATTTAAAGTATACTTTTTTTATGTATTTTTTTAATACTAGTATTATTTGTTCGAGCAATTATTTTATCTTTTTAATATTACTCTGATATCATGTTATTTACACATTGTGGGTTTATGTTATTACACTAAAATGTAATATGACCAAAAAATATGTCATTTATGAAATCTTAGGACTTATAAAAACCATTTATCATATTTTTATATATTTTTTTATAAAATTTAATAAACTATGTTATATTTTAATATATCAATAGTTTCAAATCTAACACTATTCGTTACTTGACTTTTAAAAAATATCATAATAAAAAGATAATTTCGAAAAAAACCATTAAATCATAAAACAAAATTTAAAATATTTCCCTAAAAGTTTTTATGGAATAACTTTTTTCAAATAATATTTATTTTAATATTTATAATATCATTTATTTTATTCATTCATTTGTTAAGAAATTACAACATCATCTTATTGTCAGACATAAATTTAATTATTTAATTTATAAAAATTATAATTAAATTACCATGTTGTATGTAGTATTTTTTTTATTTCAAAATAATATTTATAGTTTTATAGATCCCCTATATAAATTTATATTAAAATACTTTGATCTTTAAAAATAAAAGTGTAACCAAAATGACTTTTCATTGTAAATAATATTATAAATGTATTGAAGTTATCCAAGTGAATCCAAGTTGTCCTAAAATTGAAAAAATTATGATAGTGGTTTTAATACAATCATAAATTAAATTAGAAAAATTTTTAGGATTGTTTTGTATAAATATAATATTATTTTTTATTTTAATTACCTGATTTACATTCAATTGTGGTAATAAAAATAATTAAACAAGTTACTATTTATAATATCTAAAAATAATAGAGACCTATTTAAATAATTTAGCCCTTATGATTCCAAATATTAAAAAAATTAAAAATTAAAAACACAGAAGTTGTAGTAATTAATTTAGAATTATTCCATGTGGTCAAAATGAGAAAAAAAGTTTTTTAAAAGTAAAATCCATCGAAATATTGACATGCGTTTATATCTAGTTTCAATGTAAAATTACTTCCATTGATAAAAATTGGATTAAAGTATAAAAAATTAACCTAAATATACTTTAAACCCAATTTAAATTATAATCTAATAATAAAAATAAATTAAATGAAAAACAGTTTTGAATTAAAATGCAGTATTTTCACTATTCACTAAAATATGAATTTTATCAGAAATATACAAAACTTGAAACCTAATTATAGTTAGATATCACTATTCCAATGAAGAAGTTTATTTTGTCAAATATAATTTATAAATGTTTCAAAAACTAGATTCCAAAATGGGTTTCCCTCAAATGGTGGTAAAACTATATTTCTAGAAAAAATAGTAATTTTATTTATAAAATTAAATTTGTTATTATATAATATCTAAAAAACACATAAGATGGATTTTAAACATTAAATTGAATTAATAAATCATTAATATATTCCAAAAATATTAATTGTATTATATTATAAACATAATTATTCACATTTAAAAATATTTTCAGAAAAATACATCCTTTATGTTCAGTTGAATTTTAGTTTCATTTAAAGTGAATTTGGTAACCAATGAATCATTATATAAACATTGGAAAACATATTTTCATAATTCAGTTAACATCATACATTACTTCTATTCTAACGGATAGGTGATAGCTATCAAATTAAATAATAATATTTAATTGTTTGTTTAATATCGATGTGTTTTATCTTGTACGCTATCAAACATTGTGTTTCTTTTAATAACATAGGATGTTAAATTATCATACCCCTATATTTTGGAAACCTAATGATTTCAATTTTAATTTGGAATTAGTAACAATGGTTTTTCTCCTCAAAATACCTTTATTGGATTCCTATATTAGAAAAAGGATCAATAAAACAAACACTTTAAATGAAAGGAAGGAATGTAGGAACGTCCCCTGAGATAATACATACTGGGGTTCTAGGTAGAAAAACATTTATATCAAAGAAAAACTAATCATAATATACTGAAATAGAGGGATATAAAACATTATTAAGAGATTTATAATAATGAAAAAGCTATAAATTTGTGATGGGTTAAACGGTCTTTGGTTTATTATTAGGAAAAGTAAACAGAAAATGTTTTTATTTTAAGATCTTTTTCATGATGCTGAGGAGATATACTACTTATTTTTCTAAGAACATAAGTATACATACTTACATGACAAGTAGAGTTTCATCCATTAATCAATTTCCACCATAAACTCGTCTTTTCCTCCAATCGATGAGTATTTAAGATGAAATTTTCACACCTGAAGCACTATTATCAAATTTGAAAAACTCTCTTCATCCAAAAAAAAGGTTATCTATCCATTTCTTAAAACATTAAACATTAACCAAACTAAAATGGTTAGTATAAGATCAGATAATTTCCCCAACAGAATAATCCTCTATTAGGATAAGGATTACGTTTAATCTCTAAAATTCAACAGTGATACACATAGTTTTACAAAGACTATTCAAAAAACAATTGTCCTTAAAATTTATAAAAATAATCAAAACTATGATTGAAACCCAAAGTTGAGAAGAATTTGAATTTATATTCTTTCAAGATAAATTTTAATATTTATCTCCAAATAAAATCAATCTCTCTTAATGTCTTATACCAAAATCACATATTCTCTAAGATAGATTAATCAGTTTAATAAATAACCCAATAACCATTTGTCCACAATTAAATAATTCATCATTTATTCCCCAAAAAAATTCCATATTAATATATTTTTATTAATCAAATAATGTTCCCAAAATATTGAATGTCTTCTAAAATAACATTTATCACTTAAGCCGCAAATCATTTTCCAATGCTATGTAAATCCATTTGATAAAACATAAGTTCCCAAAATAAAATTATTTTTATTCCATCAACTATTTTAACTAAAATGTAAAAAATTCATACTAACGAGGGACTTTATGTAGGCTAGTGGTAGGCGATGCACCCTTCTCGCCCTTCGGTTGTAGGTTTGATCCCTATGGCCTTGTCGTACAAAATGGGTTTTCACCTATCCTATGAGTTGTTTTTTTCTAAAACTATATCATTCTTATAACATTATCCAAATATGAGATAAAATATTGAATATAAAAATAACATATTGTTATCTCAAATGTTATTTCAGACCTCTCAGTTTATATCCCAAATAGTAATGACCCATAATTACCTCCGAGGTGAATGTCTCCAAAAATAGCATTACTCACCTTAAAATTTCATAACATATTACCTCAAAGTGGATTGTAAGACATTTAAATTATTATAACCCTTAAAATTATAAACTTTTGATGATGTAAATAACACTTTAAAAAATTTCTATTCTCCAAAGTTGTCAAAGCCATCAAAAGATTCCAACTGTAAGGCCACATCCTTAATCATTTCATAATATTAAGTTAAGAAAATAGTTTGAATTTACTGCACATTTAGGATCTTTTCAATTTTGTAGTTTTATAAAATTATACCATAACTATTATATAATAAAAACCTTAAGAAAGAAAAGTGGATACTTCCAAACAGTTTCCTTTTTTACAAGACAAAACTCTTTAAAACATCAATTTTTCATGATAAAAATCTTCTTGACATTACTCTTGACTTCTTAAATAATCTTACTCATCCTTATACCATGTGGAAAACAATTTAAAACATGGGATAAGAATAATAATCTCAGTAAAGGTATGGAAAATAAATAATGAAATGGGTAGTCTAGGAATATTTAAAACACATGAAAATATTTTGACAAAATCTTACTTTCCACCCACAAAATATAAGTTCTTTAACATACCTCCTAAAATCATACGAAAATTATTAGAAATAATAATTCATAAATTTATGTTATGGAATCCATATCGTACTTATGTTGTATAATTCACATTTACATAGGGATTAACCTTCATGGTTATGTTTGGAATACCCAACATGGAATTTTCCATAAATCGGTTAGGAGAAAGAAAACTGGTTAACCATGTCTCACTACCCTATGCATTAGAGAGATATCACGGGCATACCAACCATTAGAATATCAAGAAACCACTTGTATTCATATGCAATGCTCGAGAACCATAACAAAATCATAACACATAAATCATCTATAAAAGAATAATAACTTTCCCTCTTTAAAATCACTTTTCATTTTTTTATAATGTAGCACACTCAAAAATGATAATACATTTTTTGAAAATAAAAATGAAAAATGAAACAAAAATATAAAAACATTAAAGTGTCATAAAACAACGAAATTTGGTTCATGATGTATATGATAAATAAAACATCCCATGTAATTTAAATAATCAATCCAATTTTTAAACACATTAAAAACATTTAGAAAGAATATTTTTGAATCAAAATGTCCCGTACCAGTTTTGAATATTTTTTAAGGAATTATGATTTTAAAAAATTATTGTCTATTTAAATAAATATATAAATCTCATTTTAAAAACATGTAGGTAAATGAGAATTATTGAGAAGAATAAATATTTAAAACATTTTAAACGAAGTTTTAGTTAAAGAGTCCCTTACAACATAAGAAACACATGAATAATAATTATTAAAGAATAACATTAAAAAATATAATATCATGATAATAAGGAAATTCATGATATAATATAAAAATGGGAATTATATACACCATATAAAAATAAATTGGTTCATAACAATAAATAATTCTCAATGCAATGTAAATTGAGATGAAATCCCTTACCACAAGTCTTACTCATCACAAACAATATTTATATTCCTGAATAAAAAACATAGGTTAATTTATAATTTCTATATAACCTTTTTCAAGATTATTATTCCTTTTTTGTCACTTATACCATTTTATAAAAAATAAATAATTATTATTGTTTATATTAGATGTTCAGTCCACAATCTGTACTACGGTCGAAAATGAACTTGGTATGACGTCAATAGTATGTGTGGTCATATGTCCATCATATCCTGATTAATATTAATGAAATAATAATCACTTTTAAAAATAAATTATACTTTTAAATCCATTCATAAATTATAGATATCAAAAATGAACAATGTTTCAATCATTGAGAAAGTAAGTTGTACGTATGCATGAGTAACATTTCCATTTTTCATTTATTATTATGTGAATAAATTATTTTTTTCACAATGATACTAATATTAAAATAATAATAATAATTTATATATATATATCATACATGTGATGTGGGGAATAAAAATTATTCACATAACTTCATGGAGGTGATAGTTCACACGTACGCATGAACCACGTTATCATTTTTATGTGCATGGAAAGTAATAAATTATTTGATATATCATTATATTATTAAGATAAATATGTCATGAATATCATATATAAACAATAATTCCATCATTAAGATCTCTCTTGAGAGATGGTAATGAAAAATGATCCATATTAGTTTGCAAGGTGGTAGTCCTTCGTACACACAAACGAAAAGATCATTTACCATTTGATGGAATTAGATAATTATTAAGGTGATAGTATTAAAATAATAAAATATGAGTATATTTAGGATATTTTAGTTTTCATATAATCAATTTTGGAGGATATTTTATGTAACATGAAAAATAAATTAAATAGAAACATATAAATAAAAGCATTAACTTTCCCTCAGATGATCACACTTCTTAACAACTTTACACCAATAAGGAGGTTGTTCTGCCTAAAATGAAACCTCATTAATGTGGGTATGTATTATAGGAATGGGTTTCTGTAGATCTTGGATGAATTTATTTTGGAAGTGTGATTTTTTTAAAAGCATATATCATTAATGACAAAGATCAGTAGAAGTACATGTATGAAGCCATGAAGGGAAATTTTCCAACCAGAGCTAGTTAGTGCCGAATGGGCCTGAGGATGCTCACTGATGGGCCGCGTTGTTCCCTTCCCTTTTGGTAAAAGAGAATGTGCACAATGAGAAACATTGGCTGAGTGAGAGAATTCTCCTGACAATGGCGCTAAACGACTGGAGTCTCCCATCGCTGTGATTGATAGCGTCGATAATGGAAAGACAGTCAGACTCAATGATGATGTTGCCCCATCCACATTCAATAGCGAGCATCATACCAGCAAGGATGACCTTATATTCAGCGACCACCAGTTCCCAGAATGTCTGATGTGGTTCATACATAGCAGCAAGTATTTTCCCCATATGATTTCGGGCAAGGAGGCCGAGGGAAACATGCCCATCTTTTGGAAGCGATGCGTCCACATTGATCTTGAGAATCCCTTCCATTGGGGTATTCCAGGGAACAGGAGGAGAGGGGGGGGGCACCTGGTAAAGAACATCTATTGTGGTCTGCCCACCCGTCAATCCAAGAGGTAGCACGATAAATATAGAATTTGGGGGGTCTGTAGGCATGATGAAAAATAGCATCGTTGCACTAGACCCAGATAATCCAGGCCAGAGTGCAGAGTGAACCAACATCCGCTAGGGAGAGAGAGGAGTACCAACGCGTCAGAAGATCGGGAAGGTTAGAATCCAAAGCCAGCAGAGCAGAAGAATCTGAGCCCCAGAGATTCCAGATTTCCTTAGCTCCCGGGCAAAGAATGATAGCATGCAGAGGGGTTTTAGGAGTGTTCGGGCAGAAAGGGCAAGAGGCGGTGCTGGCCATATGTCGAAAAACGAGAAGGCTCATTGTTGGGAGAGTACCCGTACAAACCTACCACCAGAAATGACGAATTTTTTGGGGGACGTTGAGCGACCAGATCAATTTCCAATGACCCTCGTCCCTGCCAACTGGGTGGGTTCCAAGAACAAGTCTGTAGCTGAATCTCACCGTGTAAATGCCCCAAATGTCATTGATCCAGAAGCGACGGTCAGGGCCTGCGTCAGGTACCCAGGGGATGCTGAGGATAATTATTTGATCTATTTCATTAAACCATTCGAGGATCTTATCCAAAGACCACCCTTGTCCCCGTTCGGAAAGGAGGCAGCTGACAGTGGCGTCTTCCAGACCTGGTTGGAAGTGTGATTAATCAAGAGGAATTGGTACATTTTTATCGGGGAGGGGAGAGACGCCCTTAGAAGTACTACAAGTATTAAATGAACATAAATTCAATTTTGATTATGAATTGTCCCAAACAAATTTATTTTGAATATAATATGATGTTTATCAAATAAACATCATCTAGTTATAACTATACATGTTTTTTGTATTTTTTTAATCCTTATTGTTTTTTTAACCCATATTGGACCCTTTTTAATCTTACCATTATATCATGTTACTTACACATTGTGGTTTAATGTAATTACCATGCCATGCCAAACAACCAAATATATGTTTTTTAGGACATATTAGGACTTATAATAAAAATTCATAAAAATATTAGGTTTATATTAATTTTATAACATTTAATAATCTATTTTATATTATAATATACCAATAGTGTCAGTTATGACACAATTCATTAGTTGACTTTTAAAAAATATCTTAACAGAAATATATGTTTGAAAATAACACCTTTAAATCATCACCAACGAGTAAAATATATCTATAAAATTTGTGGATATAAAAATTTTGTCAAATAATATTATTTTCAACATGTATAATATCATTTATTTTATTCATTCACTAATGAAGAAGTTGCCACATCTTCTTTGTATCATAATTAAATTTAATTATTTAATTTCAAAAAACAATTAAATAAATTATCTTGATATAGAAATTATTTATATATTTCCAATGATTGTTGATAGTCTAAGATATCACCAATGTAACTCCATATTAAAATATATTAATTTCTAAAACAAAAGTGTCACAAAAATGTCTATTCATTAAATATAATATTATAAGTGAATTAAATTTATACATGTGGATCTAAGTGGTCCTAAAATAGACGAAAGATTGTAATTGTTGTAATACACTCATCCAATTAAATTAAAACATGTTTTATGGTATTTTTATATTATTATAATAATATTTTTACCTTTAATTACCCCATTCACCTTCAACTGTAGAATAGAAATAATTATTAAAGTTACTATTTATATTTCTAAAAATAAAAGGGAACTATTTAAATAATTTGAAATTCAGATTCTATATATGGAATCAATTCTTCCAAATTCAAAAGATAGCAGTTTCGGTAATTAATTTAAAATTACGCCTAATTTTCAAAACGAGATATTTTTTATGTTAATAAACCGTCCAAAGATTAACATGTAGTTATTTCTAATGATAAAAAACAGTTTAAAAAGAAAAATTGATTTAAAATGTAGTATTTTTTATTATTCATTAAAATATAAATTTTATTAGAAAAATACCAAAATATCAGCCAAAGTAAATTTTGATAACCCACTTCCAAAGAAGAAGTTTATTTTTTTCAATTAAACCTTTTTAAAGTTTCAAAACCAAGATTTAAAATGGATTCTCCATCACAAGGTGGTAAAACTATATTTTTAGAAAAACACTAATTTTATCCATAAAATTGTGTTTGTTCTTATATAATGTCACTAAATTACAGAAAATTAATTTTAAACATTATATTGAATTAAGATTTAATTAATATAATCCAAAAACTAAGAACTTGTTATTTTATAAACACAGTTATTCATATTTAAATATTTTTTCCTAAAAATACATCTTTTATATTCAATTGGTTTTAGTTTAATTTCACATTAATTTTGTAACCAATGAATAATTATATAAACATGTGTAAACCATATTTTCATAATTCAGTTAACACTATCCATTACCTCTATTCTAACAGCTAGGTGATAACTACCATATTAAATTATAATATTTTGTTTTTCATTTAATAATGATGTGGTGTATCATGTACGCTATCAAACATTTTTTTTCTTTTAAAAACTCGGGATGTTACACTTAAATGTCTTTATTCTACACCCCTTGATAATGTAATAAAATATGGCGATGCATGAATCCATTTTTTATGATTTATGTGGCCCACATAAGTATGATAATAAAACGAAAGTGACAGGTGAGCATGAAATTATTGAGCGCTCCAATATATTATATAATGTTTAGACTCATAGGAATTAATGATGGGATAGAAAGTGAACCTGATTCCTTTATGGAAGTTTATCGATCATGATGTCTTGGATGTTAGACTTTTCCTATTTTTATGATGTAGTGTTTTTAGATGTTTCCACATTTTCCTTGTTGTATTTATTATTATAATGATATATCATGTATCATTTTTCATGTTTAGGATTATCAATCACTATATTCCCCATTGATATATCTATTTTCTAACTTGCATCACCTTATTCCATGTTATTTCCCTTACTAGGCTTTATAGATCACCCATTTCTTATGTATGTCACAATGTTATGTAATGCAGCTTTACAATCCATGTAATTTGAGAAGCATGTTATGTAATTTTTCAATAATGAGGTTTTATCCCATGTTAAGGATGACATTCTATATACCTAATTCTCAAAGAAATTAGACTCCTCAATCTTCAAAGTTCTATTAAGTGTACTGTTATGTAAAAAATCATGTATTAATATGTAATATAGGTAATGCTTATCATATAAAACACAAAATGAATTACAATAAAAAATAAAATCCATATAGAAAACCCTAATCAGTGTCTAATGAACCATACATATCCTGACTAGAAGTATAATCCTCTTAATCCTTTCATTTTCTACTTTCAATATGGAGAAGAGGAGGCGGTGGTATTGGTGGAAGAAGCACTTTTAGAAGATAAAATAGGACTAATATGCCTCATGTCATAAATAGGGGTAATTCAAAACATACTAAACTCGATAGAGGTAGTATAACAAGTTACTAATATAGGTGTAGAAAGGGAAGTAGTCAATGGGATGGAAGGAGGCACGATGAAAATAATATTGGTGTTGTACAAAAATGGTTCCATCAACTTCACAAACCATGTGATCGCAAGACCACCGTGTTTCATATCCTTTAATAAGACAACCTCATAGTCCATGAAAAAACCAGAGTTGGGGTTACAGGGTCTTCAACTGGGTCACCAACTCCATGAATTCCCTATTCACAAGTGGCATTCTCACATTCTTATTAGTGAACATAAAATGATAACTATGCTAAAGATTCATATAAATCATTAAAAAATAATTATTATCTTTATTAATTATCTCTATATTACTCCTAGCCTCATTTAAAAATTCTCTAAACAATATATAAATGTTATCGTCATGTTATTTAATCTAGATAAGCTCATCCCAATGAGAATTAAAGAGATCACCCATCATAGTATGGTACTCTTTACTTATTATGGATTAGATCAAATCATCATCCACTAAAGATGGCGTTTAAGGAGGTGTACTTCAAGAAAATAATCCAATAGTATTATAGAAATACTATAGACTCTCCAGAATAGATAACTCTATCCTTGTAAAATAATCACTCATGTCCTCCATAGTGATTTTATATCGACCCTACTTTTTATTACATGAATATTTCCTTATTTTAAAGATAAAAACATAAAATCATTACATAATTAGGATCAAAAGGTTTAGTGTATGGGGAAAATTATGACAATTTATAACATTTGAAACATAATTTTTTTAAGTCCTTATTTTCTAGCTTCTTATTGGCCCTTGTGTTCTCCTTAATAAAAGAAATCACTAGGGGATATAAATCAAATAAATGGGTGTCATAAAAACCCAGTAAAAATATAGATAATAAAAGGAATAAATATAACTTGGGTTGAGAATAATAATAATCATAATAACATATTCATATGATCTTAATCATGAGTGTAAGCATTATGAAATTTCTTGGAAGGTGACAGTTTATAAAAATAGAACACAATGTATTAGTGGTCAATTAACACACATAGTTATGAATAAAGATGGCATCGTGTTCATGGGTATTTAATTTTATCATGTGATATATCAAATTACCCCATGAATTAGAGCTCTATATAATTCTGGGTTCACCCATAACATCATAACATTTACAGGGTGCTATATAATTTTTGTCTCACTCATCAAATCATAACATTTATTATCATGCATGCCACATAGAACATATATCAACATTGGGAATAAAAAATTAACCCATGCAAAGGAATTAGTTTCATTTCACAATGTTTAAATTTATAAACATTGTAGTTTCCAAGATAAAAATGGAATAATATGGTTAGTATCTATCTTACTTGAAGAAGAAACAATCACATGTGAAGTAAAAGATGTATTTTTTCAAAAAGATGAGTTTGTTTTGAAAAACATTTCATTTTTCATTAAAATATGTTTGGTAACATGTATATCCTAGAAACGATAAGATAATGATGAAAAAATAATATTTAAGAATCAATATTGGAATATTCATACTGAAAATTGGGTGATAGAGGGCAAACCCGAAGAAAGAGTATTGGGTTCAAGAATTCTCCTTACCTTATGTCTGATGCTTTCTTCACTTTAATATAATGTATAATCAAATTAAATTAATTAATTAAAAAATAAATAACATTTTAAATAGTAATTTTATTCATTATGGTTTTATTAAGTTCATTAATGGGGTTTTTTATGAGCTATAGTGTTTCATTTCATAGTTCTTGGGTGTTTGTTATCTTTGATTCCTAAGTGGTTCACCAGTATATATTAATGGAAGTTCATGTAAAATAAGTATAAATATCCAATATTTTTATTATATGTTATTAATTATTTCTAAGAAGTTTAAATGATCTTATAATGAATTTTTTTATATGGTTTTAGGATGAATAATTAGATAAAAGATAATGATGATCTTTTTATTTTAATTTTGGTTGTTTTTTTATCACAAAAAACATGTTTTGTTTTATCATTTAGTATAATGCATATATGTTAGATCCAGAACATAAAGAGGGTTTTAGCATAAATTCTAAAACATTTCTAAACCATTCTAATGTTGTTTTCAACATACATGAAGGGGTTTAAGGAAAATTAAAGTGCATCACTTAAGATGAAGGTATACTGACACATCACGGGTGATGATTTCATTTTTAGAATAAAAGAGAGAGTGAAATGATATTGATGAAGGATATTCCATTAACAAGATATAATTTCTATATATCAAACATATTAGAGTTATAAATATCTTTTTAATATATAATGTGAGGATAATATAAGAAATTAATATAAATTGAAATCAAATTAAAAGAAAAATAAAGAGGATTTTACCTCTTGAATTTATCATTCTTGAAAACCTCCTTTGGGAAACAGTTTTAGTCATTTGATGATATTAAGAGATCATGGACTTTGGAGAGGGACTTGGGTAGGATATTATTTTCATAATTTGAAAATAACTACTTTTTGAGATGTGTGGTGAAAACAGGTGGTGAGTGGTGGTATTTATAGTCGAGGAGAGTGGTGTTTTTTCATTATTATATTCATCAGTTTTTCATTTTGGCTCAAGTATTTGAATAGTTTGAGAATTATCACAAAATATGTTAAAATAATTAAGGGTTTTTTGATATTATAGTTATTTCAATATCTACGACTCGATAAATATTTTATTTAACTTATAATATATATATATACCGTAAATTACCGTATTTTAATATTCATGAAAAAATCATGTATTTTTTAAAAATCTAAAAAAATATCCCTGACTATTTTTTGAAATGTAGAATACAAATATGAACACCATTTTATGAAAATAATTTTATAAATATGAGTAATTTAATTTTTAATTAAATTCGTTATTTACAAGGAAAAAAATATTTTAAAATTATAACTGATTTTATAACACTTTGAACAATTACTTAAGGGATCATAAAATTATCTTAAAATAATAAGACATAAAAATATTGATTTTTAAATATATTTTGTGAAATAAAAAATTATTTTAAATTATTCAATTAATCATAAAATTTTAATTAAATATTTAGGGCTTATAAAAATGCCAACACTTTATTAATAATTTTTTAATACATTTATTTACATAGATTATGTTATAATTATGCCATAAATTAATTTATAAGATGCCTAAATTTTATATGTACTTTAAAAGTTTATGTTACTATTCTATTGGTCTATTTACTATTCATTAGTCTCATGTTACTATTCCAATGTTCAAGTTATTATTCCTTCGGTATAAGTTCATTAACTTCTTAAAATACTTATTATTTTCTTTAATTCATCATTTGTAATTTTTTGGTCTATATTTGATTTTATGTGATGAAACTATCAAAAATTACCATAAAAATGGATATTCTAATGATAAAATTTTCTTTCATTATAGATTTCAAAAACATCCATCTATTTTACCAACCATTTATTTTAAATTTCAAGACATTCCATTTTTAATAACATTCATGGTTATATATGAAAGATGAATAAGGAAATATTCATCCTAGTATAAGTATCACTGATATTGTTTCCCATAAACTGATGAAATCTCAATAATCCCACTAATATCTATCAGTAAAATGACATAAAGGCATTCGTATAAACTTTTTCCAAATAACTAGAAGCAATAGGTGATGAATTAGGAGGAGAAAGAGTTTGAGTAATCTATTAACTGTGTGTAGAATCATCCTTAGGTCAAATTTCCACAGCATGTACCTTGGAATTAAAAGGTCCCAAATGTTCTTCTACATTAATCCTCTCTAACAAATATCCTTTAAGATGTCTCAACACAACTAAAATAGTAGTTCCACCATGATTTGGTGGACTTACCTGATCATATTCATCATCCTTTGACATAGAATAATTCAACATAATCATATATTATCCTAGAGACCCCTCTAGATGTTGATCCATCCTAAACTCTATCTGAGGTAACATGGAAATTATGGCCAACAGATTAATGACCTTCTGAAGTAACAAGATCAATACTGTCATTAGATTCCATTCTATTAGAAATAGATAAATATATGACATACCACTCTCTACTAGAAGATCTTCTAGACCTAATGATAGTTTGATTGGGGTTAAACTACTCTTCCTTATTAACTTCATAAATATCATACTTTGATTAATTATAATGCATAGCCACATCCTCATGGATCTGTGAATAAGAACTCTCATCATATAATATTATGGGCTTTATTATTTTCAGTTTCATCATATTCACTCAACAAAATATCTCTAGAAGGAAGGGAAATAGTTGGAATGGTATATCCTTATGACACATAAGGGATCTTATTAATATTAAGGACACTATTATATTTTATTAAAACATACACTTAATCCTCTTACTTTTCTATAACTTCTTCATAATATGATCACTCTACAAATGCATCTCGAACAAATCTAAGGTTAACCATATCCTTGGTCTAGAAAGATATAGTACAAGGTTAAACTTTTTAGGAATTTATCATTATCACCAACAACATTTTCATCAAAGGGTTCCAATTAACTCTAATCCTCTTTAAAGTTACTTGACATAGGAAGAAACCTCTAAAATTACTTAATTTTTCTTCTACATTAGGTACCAAACCTCTAGCTTCCAACATATCAGAAATAAACTTAAGGTAGGCCAATGAATTTTATCTGGGGGAGGGATTTGTCAATTACATTCTGTGAACCATTATATATCTATATAAATTAATCTATCCACCAATTTTTATAAGAAATAATAAAAATATATCACGATACATTATTATTCTAAAACCCCCCTTCCTTAGAAGAAACATATTTTGTATTAATTTAAATAGAAAAAGAAATTCCCCATTAATATCCACTTTCGTGGGACATTAAATGGCTTCAATCCGATTAATCTTAAAAAATGCATCCTTAATGAAAAAAATTGTATGGTTAATTGGAAAAAAATATGATATTCCTATATATGCATTTTTTAGGATTATTCAAACATCTTTCCCGCCACTTTGAAGAAAATACACACTAATTTATATCAATAACTGTCTTGATAAAATCCTTTTTCTCTCCATAATTATACTCTAATAAATTATTCAGCATATGAACCAACCTAGAATATAATGGTTGATCATTTATTCATAACGATTTGACCCATCATCTTGGTCTGAGATCACATTCCACTTGAAAAAGTTTCTCAAATACCACAATGTGACATCGATTTCTTTATTAGTGGAAATAGACTGAGATGTGATTTTGAGATTATTTAGTTCTATAGGATGAATCAATTCTCCCCTTTACTTATTAAAGGAAAATGAATCATCAATAAGTTCACCAAGATGTTTCAGTCACATCATTTTTACATTGGATCAAGAGATGAATGAAGGAGATGTAAGGTCGCAGGTTGAGAGAGAAGAGAAATGTTTCAGTCATGGTGTTGGAGAGTGGGTTCCACATAATTAGATATCAGTTAATTTCTATCAATTGTGGATTAAAAAATACTAAATAAATTAATTATAATATAAATAATAGGAATAAATAATCTTCCTGAAAATAATAATTATAAAAAAGGAATGGAAAGTCATATGGTAGATTATCATGATAGTACACAATGATAGTTTTTAATAGTAACAGGCCATGGTTTCATGTAAAAGTACTATGTCATAATTTAATTTTAATGGTATCATAGAAAAAATATTATTAACCGGTTAGTCACCATGTTAAAATGACTAACCTTCAATTATTCATGTTGTTGTGACTAATAATTGATCATTATTGTTGACACCAATGGTAGATTAACCATGATTGTACTGGTATTTATATTTTTCTATACCAAAACCGAAAATAAATTTAAGAATAAAATACTAATCAAAACATATAATCCATGTTTATGTATTATATAGCTAAATATCTAAAAATTAAATCGATTTTTCAATATGTAACTAAGATAATGTTCATCTCCAATATATTCAAGAGGTATATCACCCTTTTGAAAATGTTCTCTAAAAAAGTGATATTTTATATCAATATCTTTTATCCTGCTGTGAGATATATGATTCTTGGAAATATTTATGACACTTGTATTATCAAAATTTATAGGGACATGTCAAAATTTTTGCTAATTTTTTATTTAAGTATGTTTCATTAATATAATATGTTCACAAAAACTTCTTGGAGTAATGTAATCATCTTCATTAATGGATAATTAAAGAAACATTTGTTTCTTTTTAACACCTTGAATCTAGAGAATTTCTAAAAATTGTGAAATGTTCCAGAGGTTATTTTATTATCTATCTTAAAGCCACAAAATTCTACATCTAAATAAATCACTAATTCAAATTCATTTCCTCTAAAATAGAAAATTCCTAAAATGATTGTACTTTTTATTTATTTGAAATTTAGTTTTATTGAATTGAAATTTGAATCTTTTGTATTTTCATGAAAACATGAACACGTACACACAGTAAATATTATAGAAGGTCGCATAATAGTTATATATAGTAATATGTCAATCATAACTATGAAATTTTTTTGATCAACTAGTTTCACAATTTCATCAATATCTAATTTATAGTTTGTACTTAGGGGAGTTTCACTATGATTTTTACTATCCATGCAAAAAAATTATAAAAGATAATTAGTGTACATTATTTAATTTAAATTAATTGCATCTTGATTTTTGAAAAATCTAAAAACCATGAATAAATTTTAGTACACCAATAATTATCATTTCAAATTCACCTGTAATAATTTCTGAAAAGTTAATACATAAATACTTTTTAATGAACCAAAATAAATATCATAAACACAGATTTCTACATCTAGAACATATTTTGAAATTATTTTTATAAATAAATTAGGGTCATATATTTGTTTTATTAAAACATTTTGAAATAAAAAATGAGTTGATCCTATTATACCAAGATTTAGGATCTTGTTTTAATCCATATAAATTTATAGTTAATTAAAAAACATGAGTTTTAAAGTGAGCGTTTTGAAATCTAGGGGTTGTTCAAAAAAACATCCATAACTATATAACCATTTAGGTATTCACTCTAGACATCCATTTGATATAATTTTAAATTGAAATGTTCCAACTCGGCATGAAAAATTCTAATAGATTCTGGTATAGAAACTAGAGAAATAGTTTCACCAAATTCAATTCTTTATTCTTGACTATATCCTTGTGCAACTAGTCTTAATTCCTTTCTAATTATTTTTCTTAACTCATTAACCAGGTTTCTAAACACCCATTTATTTCCAGTAGTAAGGCAGTCCTTTAGTGTATTAACTAGTTCCTAGATCTATTTAATTGAAACTTAGTTAACACATCTTGAATTTGTATTTCCTAGAATTCATAATTAATCGCTTCATTGATGTTCTTGTATTTAAGATGTGAAAAAGAATATTCATGTTTAACATCATTTTGAAGATTAAATTTTATATGATTTTATGTATATTTGTATTCTATTACTAAATCTATGCGATGAAATTTATGATTCCTAATAATTCTTGTAACAGAATTGTTTGACACTTTATTTTCATCTATAGGATCAGGTTCAAGTTTTTCGTCAAAAGTATAAGAATTATCCACAAGGGGACAAGTATAATTATTACTAGGTTTGGAATTAATTTCCATATTGGAAAAATAATCCATAAATATTTCTAAGTTGGCATTAGGAACATGTGGATTTGTTTAATAAAACATGAAATATACATATTTTTCTGCAATCTTATTATTTTTATTAATTACCATGTATGATTTTTTGGATATAGAATATCCATAGAAAACTCCATCATCACTATTGTTTGAAAATTTATTAAAATTATATATATTTTATTGTGTATAGAGAGTTTACAACCAAAAACCCTACAGTACATACCTTTTGGTTTTATACAATTTCATAATTCATATGGGGTCTTCTTTAAAAGCGGTATAATTAAAATTATATTAGATATATAGAAATCAGTATTCACAAATTCAGCCCAAAATTAATAGGTAAATCATACTCATTGGGCATGGTCTGATAAATCTCTTGAAATGTTTTATTTTTTATCTCTACTACACCATTATTCTTTGGGGTCCTATGAGAATAAATTTATGAATATAACCATGTTAAGAAAATAATTATTCAAACTCTTTATTTTCAATCCCATGTCCATAATAAATTCTAAAATTAAAAATTATAATTCCACTAAGATTTATATTGTTCTGGGATTTAAAAAAAATTACAGACGTGCTTCAATTTTATAATAATGGAAAATCACCAACATATATCTTGAATAATAATCCATAATAACATAGGCATAGTGTTTTCCTACAAGATGTGAAACTCTAGAAGGTCATAAAGAATTCATGGAAACCAACTCTGGAGGTTGAGAAGTTAATTTTTTTATTTATTTGGAATGATATTTTTTTTCATTCCCTTTTGATGGGGATGATCGAAATTTTTTTCTAGGAATTCTAGTTTAGGAAGATCCTTGAATAATCCAGTCATAGTTAGATTTATAAAGGAGTGAACATATAAATGGAATACTCTTCAATGACAAATCCAAGATTCTTTGTGAAATGCATTTAGACATGAAACATTATGAGATAATAAGAAATTCAAATCGACAAAAAATCATTATCATTTCACAAAATAGAAAAAACTAAAGCATGTATGGAATCGAATACTTTTCAGGAATTATTTTCAAATTTAAAATGAGAAACATCATCACATAATTATGGAATGCTAAGAATATGATATTTTAATCTGATTATATATATTACTTTAGAAATTAAAATTTAACTTAGTTACCAATTTGACCAAGTCAAATAATTTTTCCTTTGGAATATTCACCAAAATTGGAATTTCAACTAGAAACATTGATTAGGTTCTTAAATCATGAATAATATACACTTATATGTTTGATGCATTCACTATCCATATTACATTATTAATTACTGGATCTTTTCATGTAGGTTTTCTATAGAAGATATTTATACTGAAATGATATTGGTACCATCATTTACTTTGGTCTAGAGATGTTAAAAATAGTAGATTCAGGAATCCATAATTTTCTTAATAGTTTCATATAATCATACCATATATTTTTAGAAATTAAATCATTAATATTGTAATAGAATAATAATTATTAATATAAATATCTCAGCATTTACTATGTAAAAATATGTTCTTATATATTTTCTTCCTTCTAGGTCGGAAACAGATTCCTATTGTATATTTAAGAGTATATTATTTACAAAGAATCTGGATTAGATTTTTCTTCCTTTAATTAATCTATCCAACAATTATTCCTTACGAATTCTCACAAACAAGGACATGTACACCAATGAATTTGATTAGGTTCTTGATCATTGAGTATTCCCCAGTCACATGTTTCAATCGTCTGATATTAGGATGCCATAATTGATTACTAGGACTTTTCAATTAGGTTGCCTACAAAAAAGATTTAAGCACAAAATGATTTTGGTTCCAATATTTTCTTAGGTTTATAGATTTTAGTACAAATTACAATGGTCGTGGAAGGAAGATAAATACAAAAAAAACATAGATTATAGTAATAAAAGGTTTAGTAATACACAATTGTTTACTAGTTTTATATTATAAGAACATAGATTTTGAAAAGTAAAAATATTATTTGGACTTGTAGAATAAAAATTATTCATATAAATATTTACACTTGATATAGGTATAAATATTTTCTTATAGATTTCCCTCTCTTAAATTTTCTAACCACTTACTGTAATATATTTAGGAGTAATTTTTTAATAAGGATTTGTACTAGGGTTTTTCATCTATTAGTTAATTTCTCTATATATTTATTTCTTTTCCCATTAAACAATTAAGTATCATTTTTTTATTTTAGTAGGTGATAATTATTAAACTTTTCTATTGTAATATTAGTTTTAATGTTAGTCAAAATATCATGTCGTTTGTTTAAATTTTTATATTTATCCTTCAATTCATTAAATTTTTCATCTATCATATCATATTATATGAATTGATCATAATAGGTTATATTTTATTCATAATTTTCATTATCATAAAAATTATAAACATGTTCAATTGATATCGGGAGAATATTTTGTACCTCATATGTGTCTGTCATGCAACACATATTGGCCATATCATTTGTGTCTTCTTTACTAAAATAAAAATCACTTGAACTGTCCTCTGAGGTACCCTAGGTGGATTTCATAAC
This sequence comes from Viscum album, assembly GCA_963277665.1. Classification (NCBI taxonomy): domain Eukaryota; kingdom Viridiplantae; phylum Streptophyta; class Magnoliopsida; order Santalales; family Viscaceae; genus Viscum; species Viscum album. The sequence continues at coordinate 108,330,342 of OY728130.1, forward strand.
CTTTTTATTTGTTTTCCATTTTTATTATACAGTGTCTTATATTTAGGGTTGGGAAATTATGATTTGATGTTTCCATTCCTTATATACTCATATCAAGTTATTTCATTTGTGGAATCTTCATTTTCCTCCCCCTCTCTACAATTTCCTTTTCTACTATACATACAACCATAGTTTTATTTCATGAAAAACATATTCATTATATAGAGTTTATTGAAACATTTATTATGTTAATCCATTTATTCATTACTATCAGATAGTTATTCATCATCACTTGAACTCTCATCTTTAATCTTCTCTTTGATTTTTGAGTCAGTAGTATTAAAGGATATTGACTTCCTTTTGGGTTCATCATATATTTTCTTCTTCAATTATAGTTCATCTTCATACATCAAGAGTTTTACAATGAGTTCCTTCACAGGTAACCTATTAATGGTACATGATTTCATTATGTGAATAGAAGTTACTCTTTAATAGTCAAGTAAGCATGTAAGACATTGTATGACTTGATTGTAGGGGAAACTTTTCCTTAAAAGTGCATGCATCATGTAAAATATTTCATTGAACCAGAGATACATGTTTGATATAGATTCGTTAGGCTTTATCTTAAAATAATTATATTTAATAGTATAATTATTTTTTCATATTTCTTAAAAATTAGTCGTTTCTTCATCAAAAATAGCCAGTATATCCAATATTTCAAAAATAGTTGAACATGAAGTAATTTTGTTAAATTCTTCCTCACCAAAGGTATATTAAGAAGTATTCATAGATTTATTGTTACAATCATAGGACACTTTAGTGTAATAACTCAAATATATTCTTGGATCTTTAGGTATTTATTATTAATTCTCAATAATAGACTAAATATAAAACCCCATATTCTCTGTATGAATTTTGATTTTAATCATACATTGAGAATAGTTAGATCTATTAAAAAATAAAGCTTATAAGTGTAATTTCCTTCAAGTCTAGTATTATCCAAAATGATATAACTTTAGATAAAATAGAAATTTTAAATGTTCTAGTAAAAATATATCAGAGTAAAAAGTATTTTGAAGATTCTCTAATACCAAATGATTATCCCAATGGATAACTCAAGTGGGAGGGGTGAATTGAGTCTCAAATTAAATTTATATTTAAAAAATATAAATCTTATATGCCTAAATTAAATCAAACCCTGAAATTAAAAAAAAATATTAGAATTATATAATTTATTCATTGGAAAATATTTTCAAAATATCCATCACATCACAGTTAAAATACCTTTCAATGTACTGTAACATTTAAAAATAATCCACTGATATCAAACACTATATATAACACACTAATTTAAGTTTACTATTATATTTATGTTTTGTTTAATAAGTTATAAAATAGAAATTGTTTTTATTTAAAATAAGGAAAAAAATATGATAATAATAGAAAATAATGCACATCTGAATTTAAACAACAAGTTCACTCTAAAGTCAGTACTTAATCACCTCAACTTAGAAATCACCATCAACTATGTATTTTATTATAAAATAAACAAATACACAACCTATATCAAGCTTTAAAAACAAGAACACATAAGGAATTCCATGAAAAAGACCTTACCAAAATTATAGGTGTGATAAAACATTAACACGTCACACACAACCACTTCCACCATTATATATGAAAAAAGAAATCAAAATAGTGATAGTGTAAATTAATCTGTAGTTTAGTACTGCAGACTTGGTTTTAATGATAAAAATGGAAAAACATAGACATGGCATGAAATAATTCTAGAAAATAAAGAGAGATAAATTAGTGAATAGAAAATGTATTTATACAAAATCAAAAATTCTTTTATTCCTCTAGAGTCCTTGAATATGTCATTAAATGGATATCAAACATGTTGGATAGAAAAGGATGAAAATAAGAGTGTTTTGGTTGTCTTGAAATCTTTTTTATGTTTAGTCTATAACTATCCCGCGATCTTCAACACACATATATATCTTGGATTTTTTTTTGTTACATCATATTAGATTCTATATTTTTGAACCCCAACATGTGCCATAGTAATACAGTATTTCCCATATATGAGGGAGATTCGTATAAATTTGTAGTATTCTAGGTCCAATTATCTGTTGTTGGATAACAATACTTGGGTCCCCTTATGAGGGGAAATATTCCAAAATGTTTTAATTTCACTTTAAGAAAGTAGTGGAGTTATTTAATATTAATAATTCATAAATCCATTTACTTCTATCCATCATTAAATTCATAAACCAACAATTAGAGAATTAATTTTGAAATTAATTCTAGTTTTCAATAGAACATATCTTATGGATGATTATTCACTACTGGTAGCACTTCACTAGTAGAATCTATTCACTACCAGTTTCTCTTCTAAATCATTTCTCTTCTAACATTATCTCTTCTTAAAGTATCCCCACATAGTGAACTATCGGTGAATTCACTGAATTTTAGCATCGTGTGATAGTAGTTACTCACTAAGGTATAATGTATTAGTGGTAGATACACCTACTTGTATTGGTAGCTCTACCTTGGTTGTAGCACTAACGAACGATAGCATGCATATGATGGTAGCACCATTGGACTAGTGTTAGCACTGAGTGATGGTAATAATTATAGGTAGTAGCTTCACTCTATCGTAATATAGCCTGATAGTATATCCTGGTAATCATGGAGTTAAAATAGTAGAAGTATCTTCTCATGTGGGTAGCTTGGAAAGGTAGTATGATTTAACTAATGTGATATCATTATAACTAATTTTATATGGATACGATAGATCTAGATTTATCAATTTTCACAATTTATGCAGAAAACATTTTACTATCATAAACATTAAATTCATTAGAAAGCTAAAAAAACATGATTTTAGATCACTAATATATGGAAGTGCTAGGAATAAGAAAATAATATATTAATTATTTGATGAAATATTGATGAAACCCATTTTCATTTTCACATGTTAAGAGATGATGAAATGATGAATATTTTCATTACCTATTGGTGTACATTTGTGTGGATATTTATAATGTGATTTTTGGGTCTATTAATTCCCTTGAATGTACTGCGTAATGTGATAATGATATCCAATGAGATTATATTCACAATAATGGACATTATTTAAAATATCTTTGTTCATATTTTCATGTCTGAGAATGATTTATTTCTATCTTATCTCAAAATATTATCCATAAACATGATTGAGAATAAAGTTTTTCACATTTTGATGTGGGAGTATGCTTTGATTCTAGATTTTCTCAAAAGATTATGTCTGGCGATTAATTTTAATATCTTTGTTCACAATATTATTATTTCAAATCCTTATGATTCCACATGTCAATATTATCACCACTTGAATTATTATTATAGTTTTGAAATCATTATTCATCATGAATCGCGACATTAATTGATTTTTCAATTTATGATTTGAGCCTTTATGAATATAAATATTTATGTTTATTACATGTACTTTATTATGTTTTTATGCCCTTATGATCATATTATGATTTATTAGGATTAATATCTCCCATTTTTACTCTTAATAAGTATCAATTCTCACCCTTGATTATGTTTTTCATCCCTCAGTTTTGATGGAAGGATACAAGTGTAACGATTCTAGAAGGGTTTCTTATGTAAACAAAGATGTTTGAGATGATAATTATTATACTTGAATAATATTTGTCTATATATAGTTTCCATGTAAATTATACCTATACATTTATTGAGCTTGTTAATTTGGGAGATATATTGATTATTCACCAAAAAGATATAATATATTTGTATTTTAGTCATGGGTCATTATAAGTTGTCAATATACTGATAAAATAATAAACGTTTATCTTTAAAATTAAAAAATATTATATTAGATTCCTTAAAATGTGTACATTTCATTTTTAAATAATTTCATTCCTATATGTATGAAAGTTTTTTTAAGATCTAATTGTTTCTTTATAGTATCATTCATATTTCAATATTTGACTAAAACTCTGTAATGTATATTCATAAAAAATACTTAAAATGATAATTGTATTAATCATGTAACATATTAGAAAATTAGTATAGTACATTAAATCCAAAATGATACTGTATCCAATTATGATCTCTTCTAAAACCAACTTTTTTATAAGACTTTACCTTTGATATAAAAAATATCTACAAATGATGATAGATAGATTACATCTAAATACCAAATGTTATTATGGGAGGTCTATCTATTTTTACTTTTTCTCTTTGTAAAATTAATTTTATTTCTTGGAAAGGGATGATTAATAGTTATGAATTTTCTATGATAAAAATTAATGATTAATTATAATAACAAGCATCGGAGTTTTGAATTCACCCATGATATGAGAATAAATTGTTGGATCATGTATACTCTATCTGAATAACACACCATATAATCATATGTTACTAATTGACGAAAAAGTTATTGATATCAATGTAACACTATCTGTCCAACTATATCGTATGTAATTTTTTCACCACTCCATAATAGTTTTACCTTATCAATTAGATATTTTAAATAAACATCATTATCATTTTCTGGATGACCTATAATTAATAATGTGAAATATAGATATGGTTCATTCAATAACATATACAGAGGTAAGTTTCTTAGTGCTATAATAAAGGGATGATAATAATAATTACTTCTATAAGCACTAAAGGGATGAAATATTTATATTTTAAGGCCCAAAGAAATATTATATGTTTGAATGAAAAGGATAAATGTTATGGATCAAATAGTTTCCATGAGTCCCCGTCATAAGAATTATTTAACTTACTATTTATAAAAATATTGAGTTGATTTTATTCCATGTATAATTATACATTTCTAGATATAAATAAAATTTATAATATGGGTATTATCATAAGATACATAAATGTTTGATTAGTATATGTATATTTATGTCATTTTGTGTTTCATTGTACCTTAATTGTCTATATGTTTAACAATTAACAAAATATTCATGAGCATCATAATATAAGATAAAATCATTAGAAAAAGTATGGATATTATAATTACCAAAACGAGAATTTTACATAGAATTATAACATTAATATACATTTACTATAAATGTACATTTATTTCGAAGTAACATTTTAACAAATCTAGTTACATACCTAGAATAATAATTAGTCATTCCAAAATGTAATATAACAACTATTATATTCATAGTTTTCTTAATTTATAGATATTGTATATTTTGTATAATGATTCTTCAGGTAATTTAAACAACTCTGGAATATTTTTGGATTAAAATTAATAATTTACATTATTTTTTTTTGATTATTGATAAAATGGTCTATTAACCATAGGTTTTGTATTTTTAATTTTTGGTGGATCATTAATAAATAAAAGTGAATATTTTTATGGATAATGTTTACAATGTTAATAACATAAAATAAAATCCATTCAAAAAAACATAATAAATATTCTCAAATTGTTTTAAAAGACTGAAATTTTATGAGACCTCATTTCTTGCAAGGATGCTTAATTGTTCCTTTATAAATAAATTTCTTATTTTATGACACAAATTCTAGGAATACTTCGACACTGTATTTTTGAAGATGACTTATACTAGAAACATATGAAATTTTTTGATAACATATCAAACTATGATAATATATTAATTACTATCTGATTTTATATGAATCTCCATCATTTATTTTTTGAAAATAAGATAAAAAAAATTAATTTTATAAAAAATTCCATAGAAAAATATTTATGAAATATTTATTTTACAATAGTTAAAATTATATTTATTTATTATTATTAAATAATAAAATAAAAAATATATAACATTAATATAGTCAAATAATATTCATATTTAGAATATTCATCTTTAAAAAAATTTAAAAGTGTAAATATTAATTATTTATCTTGGGAAATAATGAAAAATTCAAGTAGGTTATTTTTCTACAAAATTAATTATCATCAATTTCTTATATCGCATATAAGAAACACATCAAGGGGAAATAAGTTTGATATTATCTAAAATATGTTCAAATATATATATAATTATTAATGATTTAAATATTATAATTTTGAATATTTAAATAATTATATTGATTTGAGTGAAATTTCGTATTTCCCATCGCTTAATTTTTTTAATACAAGTTAAATTTAGTAATTATAAAAGAACAATTATCATATATAAAAAATTTTATAATTTTGTTTAATATTTTAACTTTATAGAAAGGTATATTATGAATATATATATATATATATAAGATAAAATAATATTCATCAACATAATATCTCTTCCTATGAAACGAAAATATTGGTATAAGGCCCCGGCCTTAAACATTACTTAATAATGAATTAAATGAATAATTCACATAGAGAATATTTTCAGGTTTAGAGTTTTAGAGAATTAGGTCATAACTATTAAATCTCAAAATATTATATAGTAGACACTTCTACTAAGTTTCCATAAAATAAAAAAACACTTAAAAAGAAACATGTCTAGTTCCATGTTTTAGATAGAATGTCCTTCCTTGATCCCATCCTTGACCCTATTCATCTTTAAGTCCTGTGGAAAACATTTCAAAAACTTGGGATGAGCATAAAAAGCCCAGTAAAGGATACACAAAGAAGGAAAACTGTTTGTTTCTCAAAACAACAAGTAAACCATGAATACTTTACCAAAGTAAAACTTTTAACCTTTGTGATGTAGTAAAAACTCTTCACTGACTAAAAGACCTTTACATACCCTTTTGTAACCAAAATATTACCATAAAACCCATATAAAGAACCCATAAAATATAAAGGTAACTTGGTACATAAACATACTTAAATGGAATAACCATACGGTCAACTTCCACACATACTTAATGGAATATCCATACGGACGAATTCCATACATATTTAATGGAATAGTCATACGGCAGACTTCCATACCCAATGCATTGGAGGTTATAACGTAACCACCCGTCCTGGTATTCACGGCACCACCCGTCATATGGTTTATCATGTAACCACCTGAAAATTTCCAAGTACCATTACAAAATCATAACACATAAAACAATTATAAATGATAGAAAAAATTTCCATATTTCAATCACAATATATCACATAAATATATTGACTTAAAAAATCCATTATCAAAACCATTTTTAATGACAAAATACATAAAAGAGTATATGGTATTTATTTACTTTTAAAAAAATATTACGGCTTGTTGAGGGAGCCAAAGATCAAATAATACTCGTGACGGTGGAAAGGTCGTTGTCACCACGTACGTTAAAAGAAACACACTTTTTGTCGTTTAGTAAAATGATTCATATAAAAATTATTCCATATTAATGAAATTAAAAGTCAAAGGTGTTTATAAAACGTATAAAAGAAATCCTTGTATTAGAACAAAATATTCCTCAATGAAAGGATATTGAGACGAAGTCCCTTACAAAGACAGTATCCTTAGATTAAGGATAAATCAATTACATAATTATGTGTGACTAACGAATACAGCAAATATAAGTGGATATTAACTGTAAAACAATCAGAGTTCATTCACACATATTCATAGAATGACATATTCAAGGAGTACAGGTTTACCCCAAAGAATCAAAATTAGATTAAGAAGTTCCCTTGTAAAAAGTTGGCATCCTAACGGCGTCACTTCAAAATTCAGAAAATTAGTCGATGAGAGAGTGAATGGTATATCATCACATGGACATAAACTTTACATCAATAAGGATATATAAGAACATATCCCAACATAATAATATTTAAATTAAAATACATAACAAAAGAAGTCTTTTAAAAAGAGGAGGGTGAAAGGTTCCCTTACCGACTGGGGTAACTTTCAAAATGTACACCCCATGAAAGAAGGACTATAAAACATTGATGTAAATACTCATAAACAAAATTATATTATAGAAAGATTAGAATAATTTTAAGTACATACACCACTCAAAGGAAATGGTGGCAAATGTTGCATAAATCTCACGGGAATAAAAGTGAGATGAAAAATCCCTTACGAAAACTCAGCAGCCTAACGACGCCACTTAAAACATCCAAAAATAGATTTATGAGATCAAATAGGGTCTATCATAATATGAAAATAAAAATTAAATTATGATGAATATAAAATAACATCCCCAAACCTAATAATGATGAGCTTATAAGAAATTACATAAAAGAGAGTACTAAAAAAGAAAGAGAGGGGTAGGATCCCTTACGAAAATTCGGTGGCCTAATGGCACCAATCAAAACATCCAAAATTGGTTGATGAGAGAAAATAGGGTCTCTCATCATATGAACATAAATCTTTCAGTAAGATTAATATAAAATAACATCCCAATCATAATAAAGATGAACTTAAGAGGAATGACATAGAAGAGTGTACTTAAAAGGAAAGATAGGGGTAGGATACCTTACCTCATGTATGACTTCACTCAATCATTCTTTAATCTCCTGAATAATAAACTTGAGTTAATTTATACTTTCTTAAGAACCTTTTTAAAGTTAATTATTCCTTTTATATCACTTATTACCATGTTGTTCACATTATGTAATCATTTAAGTTAATAACGGTCGTTTTGTCGATACTTGGTACTTGAGTCAAAAATAACCTCTTTATAATCCCAAGTTTGTTCATGGGGTAAAATATAAATTATATCCAGAATTATATTCATTATATAGATATCATATATATAATATATATCCATTATATACATATATTTATAATATTACATAATCATTTATAGGTAAGAAATGAAATGCACCGTTCATGGAGACGGTAATCTGTACGTACGCATGAACGCTACTTCCATTTCTGTTTCATATTTAATGGAATTAAACCATAATGATACATAATAGTATTATAATTCCAGTATGGTATCATATATAATATCATTAAATCTGTCCTTTATATGTACCACATATGGTATTAACGAATCAAATCACTTTGAGGGGGCGGTAGTCCACACTTCCTAAAATGAAGATATCGCATTTACCCATAATGGAAACCATAAAGGTATGCCATAAATGAAAAATAAAGAAACTTAAGGAAAACATAAACATATTATATATCATATATAAATATGTTTACATATTAATGGCCACCTTTGAAGGTGTTAAAAGAATATTGAACAATCATCGTTTCGTGAGGCAGAAATTCACCATCCACAGAAACAGTATGTTCTTTAACCATTAGATGTAGGTGTGTGTAAGTGTATCTCGAATAATTCTTATAAAAACATACTAGTATATGTAAGATACTTGATTTGTTACAAAATAAATGAATAAAAATAGTTTATGGGTTTGTAGAAGCAAAATTAAACAAAAGAGCACAAGTGAAGATGTTACCTTAAAATCGGGTAACTCCCTTTGGTTTGAACCGAAAGGGTTTTTTGAAGAGCTTCCTGCCTAAGGTAAGGCTTCTAGGATGCGTAGAGGAATGTGGAGAGACAAAATGATCAGATCTTTGCTGAGAAAAAGTCTTGATAGGTGTGGGTAAGGAGGTAGAGGTGGGGGCCTTTTATAAGAGGAGAGGAGGGGCACTCTTGGAATGTTAAGAAAGGTTACATTATTTTCAAAAGCGTTTCAGATTTTAAAAGTCCCGCATTGATATATTTCGAGGATAAGGTGATAAGGGTTCTAACTCCACCCATACAATAGGTTTTTGACATGTTTAGGTCTTATATGTTACATTATCGTTTCATTTTATATAAATCGTTGAAAAAATGAGGTAATCGCTGCATCATCATGATGTCATAAATAATTTAATTTATATAATGTTATAAAATTATAAAAAAAATACTATGATGTAATAAATATTTATAGATCTCCAATGACTAATTATAGTCAAAAATCTCAGTTGTATAACCCCATGTAAAAATTGTTTTATTAAAACAATACATGTTTGTGTCATTTTTACTTTTACTTTAAATAAAAGGCATTAATGTCATTAAATTACACAAGTGGATCCATGGGGTCCCAAAAATCTACCCATGGGTTGTCTTGGTCGTCCATGACTCATCGAATAGGTTTAGGACATGTTTCAAGATATTTTAATTTTATTATAATATCATTTTTACCTTAAATAACACTAATTACCTTTAATCGCGATTAGTAAAACTTAAAAGTTACTTTACATCAAAAATTATTTCCATCCCATTGAACCACATTTTACTTAATAATAAAAATCATTTATATTGTATTTTTTAAATTCGAATCACATAAGTGTTAAAGTTCCATTAAAACCAAAAATCAGTTTTTTTAACTACCACTTTGTGGTTTCATTATTCATCAAAAATTAAGGTTTTTCAGAAAAATACAAAAAAATCACCCTAATATATATTTGATATTCCGAATTCAAAAATGATGTATATTTTACCAAATTCATAATATAGAAGTTTCATTAATTAATTTTATAATTAAATCCTATTGTCAAATCAAATAGCATGTTTTTAAGAAACAATATCTTTCAAAAGATTGGCACTCGTTTATGTGAAATCTCAAAGTGATATTAATTCCAATGACAACCATTGGATTAAATGGTAAAAATATATTCTAATTTCACTTTAAAACCAATTAAAAATATAATCTAACTATTTAAAAAAATTAGATTAAAAAGTGGGTTTGAATTAAAATACAACACTTTTCACTATTCATTAGAAAATGACCATTATCAGAAAAATACCAAAAATTTACACAAAGTAAATTTTGATGTCCTGATTCTAAAGAAAAATTTTATTTTGTCAAATACAACATATTAAATTGTCAAAAGTATATTTAAAAAGGGGTTTCCATCAAAAGGCTGTTAATCGGCTTTTAAAAGAATTTTAGAAGATTTATGCTTAAAATTGGATTCATTTGCATTTTTAATCCTCTAACATTTATTGTAAAAAGTAAAAATATTTGACAAACATATATAATCATTTTGTAGTTAGTTCTGTTCATTCCCGTCATTACAACGACTAGGTGTTAACTACCATTTAAAATAAAATTATTTTATTATTAGAGTGCAACGTAAGATTTCAAAGGAACTCGTTATTGCGTATTGGGTAAGCCAACAAGCATACTATTCCCTTTAAAGTAATATTAATATTTTATTCAAAAATATGGATAAATGTAAAAATTCCATATTCTTTATTTACCTGGGGTGTTATTTCCTTCCACCCTTTTGGAAATTGCATCCTCGCAATTTTAAAATTGGGCTCAGAAACATCATTGAATGCCCCACATCGGAAAAGGAGTAAATTAAACTATCACTTCAAAATATATAAAGGGAAGTACAAAGGTCACCTGAGTTAACCCAAACTAGGATTCCATGTATGAAAAAAATGGATATGGAAGAAAAAACAAGGGTCATGTTCTGAGGGAGTGTGATAGAAAACATGTTTAGGAGAAAGTTAACCACCAGAAAATCACAAACATGTGATGGGTTAAACGGTATTGGATTCCCCAGTAAGAAAGGTTAATGGACAACATTTTTTTTAGTTACTCTTCATTGAGGAATTTATTTTTTAGCTTAACTAAAACATAAGGAAACATACTTACTTCTCATGTTGACTTTCAACTTTTACTAGATTTCTTACAAGAACTCATATTTTCTCCAAAAGATGAGTATTTCGGATGACTTGTTTACATTAAGAGAGCTATAATAAACTTCTATAGAATCACCTAATCCACAAAAGAGAACTGTATACTTCCCATGTCTTTAGACCTTAACCAAAACTAAAACCAAAAAGGTTAGTATGAGATCAGATAATACCCAAAAAGGATAATCCTTTATAAAAAGTAAATCTATACTTAATCTCCAAAATTTTTCCAACAAGACCCAAAGTTCAATGAAGACCAAAAGAAAACCAAACTAATATTGAAACCCAAATATTTGAAGGATTTAATCACATAGTCTTCCAAGTTAAATCGTAACATTTCTCTCCAAACAACATCAGTTGCTCTTAAAGTCTCGTATTGAAAAGTAATTAACCTAATCACATATCCTCCATGATATGTTAATAATTTGCATAGATAACCCAATATCAACTTACTCTTAATTCATAAAATCATCTAACTAAAAAGAATTATTCAAACTAACCAGGGACTTCATGTAGTACAGTGGTAGGTGATAAATACCAGTCGCACTTTGGTTGTGGGTTCGATTCCTGCAGTTTTTTCCGACGCGACGGGTTGTCACACGGTCTTCGTGTTGTCCTTTTTCCAAACTATATAATTCTCAAATAATTCCCCAAAAAGAGATAAAATAATCAAAAATAACCATAACATAATTTAACCTCAATTTTATCTCATGCCTTTCACTTTCCATCATAACATATAGTAACCCATAATTACCTCAAAAGTAAGGATCATATAAACCCAAATGGTTCTTTATAACTATTTCCACAAAAGAATAGATAACTATTCCTTGAATAAAATTTTCATATATCAAACATCAGGGTTACACATACTATAAAAAAGTCTTTTAATATAACCCCATTATCAAAAGAGACTTAATACTCTTAAGAATTTCACCATAACTCTTGAAGCCCTTATATGTTGACTTCTTACTCATTAAACATTCTTCGTGATCCATTAACCATTCCGTTATAACATATTCTGAAATAATTCTTTCCTACAAACAAAATCATGAATCATATCCTAAGATTCCAAAATAGGAAAAAAAATTAAGAAATAATTCATACCATTGATTGGTCATTGTCAGTTTCTTCATCCTCAATCGGAATGGCATTAGGTATCGGTAAATGAATATTTGTACGATATTGGTGATCCCATTCTCGAAACTTCTTCATAGGACATGTGTTTGCATAATAACCATGCACACCACATTTAAAAAATTCAATTGATCCCTCAGAAAGATCTTATTTTCCCTTCCTCGAGTAAACTGGATGCTTCCATTTTACATGGCAGGTTCTTGCTTTATGATCTTCATTTCCACATCTATAGCATATTTATGTCCCTTTGAAACATTTTCCTAGTTGCGTCTTTCCACATCATTGACACATAGGTTTTTGAACATACTTACCTTTTATGATTATTACCTGTAGTTCTGTAGGGATTTGTTTCTTGCATATATGATGCCTTATAGAAATCACCAAGGTTTAGGAGGTCAATCATGACTCCAGATAGTTGGTTGAGGATAAATAGAAGAGTTCCCATTGCAGCTCCCATGTCATTCATTTGCTCGCTCAGAAAACCGTCACAGTTTCCTTCACATCCACTGTTACTTTGGTGCCTGCTAGATCCAGCCATTTACTAAAACCAAAAAAAGACAGTGTGAGTATATAAACAAAACCATCATGTACTAATGAGGAAGATAAACACTAAGATATACTTACTCATTCACTTTATCTAAAACTAGGTCTCTTTCTTAAATCCTAACCAATATGGTAATGTCACTTATGCTAAGAGAATACCTTAACCTCTAAAGTTATCTAAACCAACCTTTGATACCAACTATAAGGCCCCGACCTTAAACATTACTTAATCATGAATTAAATGAATAATCCACATAGAGAATCTTTTCAGGTTTAGAGTTTTAGAGAATTAGGTCATAACTATTGCATCTCAAAAGATTACATAGAAGACACTTCTACTAAGTTTCCATAAAATAAAAAAACACCTAAAACGAAACACATCTAGTTCCATGTTTTAGATAGAATGTCATTCCTTGATCCCATCCTTGACCCTATTCATCTTTATGTCCTGTGGAAAACATTTCAAAAACTTGGGATGAGCATAAAAAGCCGAGTAAAGGATACACAAAGAAGGAAAACTGTTCATTTTTCAAAACAACAAGTAAACCATGAATACTTTACCAAAGTAATACTTTCCACCTTTAGGAAGTAGTAAATACTATTCACTGACTAAAAGACCATTACTTACCCTTTTGTAACCAAAATATTACAATAAAACCCGTACAAAGAACACATAACATACAAAGGTAACTTGGGACATAAACATACTTAAATGGAATAACCATACGGTCGACTTCCACACATACTTAATGGAATAGCCATACGGCCAACTTCCTTACATACATAATGGAATAGCCATACGGCCGACTTCTATAACCAATGCATTGGAGGTTATAACGTAACCACCCGTCCTATTATTCACGGCACCACCCGAAAAATGTAAAAGTACCATTACAAAATCATAACACATAAAACAATTATAAATGAAATAAAACATTTCCATATTTCAATCACAATATATCACTTAAATATATTAACTTAACAAATCCATTATCAAAACCATTTTCAATACCAAAATACATAAAAGAGTATATGGTATTTATTTACTTTTAAACAAATATTACTGCTTGTTGAGGAAGCCAAAGATCAAGTATTACTCGCGGCAGCGGAAAGGTCGTTGTCACCACGTACGTTAAGAAAACATAATTTTTGTCGTTTAGTAAAATGATTCGTATAAAAAAGATTCATTTTAAATGAAATTAAAAGTCAAAGGAAATGGTGGCAAATGTAGCAAAAGCTCATGGGAATAAAAGTGAGATGAAAAATCCCTTACGAAAACTCGGCAGCCTAATGGCGCCACATAAAACATCCAAAAATGGATTTATGAGATCAAATAGGGTCTCTCATAATATGAACATAAAAATTATAGTATGATGAATATAAAAGAACATCCCCAAACATAAGAATTATGAGCTTATAAGAAATGACAAAAAATAGAGTACTTAAAAAGAAAGAGAGGGTTAGGATCCCTTACGAAAATTTGGCAGCCTAACGGCGCCAATCAAAACATCCAAAATGGATTGATGAGAGAAAATAGGGTTTCTCACCATATGAACATAAAAAGTACCGTAAGAGCAATATAAAACAACATCCCAATCATAAGAAAGATTATCTTAATAAATGAGAGGGTACTCAAGGAGAATCCTCTATGGATTTATATAAGGGGGAAATACTGAATTAAATGGGTATGGGTATGTGTATGATAGTATTCCCAATACATGGATGTAATACCCTCATCCAAGCTAACTCTTTCTTCCACCACCATTTCATGATGAGGCACTATACGCTATGGGGGTTGAAGATTCCCACTCAAATTATAAGTGACTCGGATTCCACCTATGGATACACCATGAAGGGAAGAATATTTTTATTATTACTTATTGATTTTCATCATGAATATATTACGGATAAATATATTTCTAAGGTAAAAGGTACATTGGTTATTCATTTCCTTAGTTCATGTATTCATATTTTCATTTAATCATTAAAGTTGATCATTGTATGGGTTTCTTTATCAGTCATATTGCCTACAATATGCGTTATTAAATCACTATGAACCCCATTAGTGATGTCAAATCATTCTATGTTTTTAGATTTTTGAAATCATGTTAAAAATTATGATATTATGATTTATATTCCATGTCCTATTATAGTATTAAATCATGAATCAGTAAAAACATAAGGATTTTTAATGTTCAAGAAACATGATATAGATATTTAGTATTCTACATTTGATATTCCATGTGTTTTCTCAAAAATAGTGGGCCATATCCCCATAGATATATCAAAACATATAATTATATATGATATTCTTATTGTATGATATGACACCATTACCAATCGTAGAATATGAATGATTATTCCCAATTGTTTAACACTGGCAAGCTTATTTATCATAGTCTATGAAAAACATGATTCATAAAATATAGTTGAAGAAGAAAATTTTCATTTTCATTAATTCAATTATGACTTGAAATTTATTATTAATAATGTTTTACAAAATAATTATAAATGGTATTTGGGGATATTTAAAAATTTATAAAATGATAGTAAATTACTCAATTACAAATATTTTATATATAATTAATAAATTTTTATTCCATAATATTAAATTTTAACTTTAAAAATACCTTTTATAAAATTATATAGAATTACTTATGACTTAAAAATTATTTTTATCTATAAATAACAATTATAATTTCAAAATTATTAACAAATTTAAAAAAATAAGTTAAATATTTAATGTATTTATATTTAAATTATGTATATTTCATAGTTAATAGTTTGAATTTTACAAATTAAACCCTTATTTCGATAGATTTTTTAAAATATGAATGATGTCAAAAAATAGTAATCTTCTTTCAATGTTTTGGTGCTCTATTATAATGTTTATTGTAGTAATTAGTTTTAATCCTCATAAATAATAATAATTTTCTGGAATTAATTGTTTTTTATCATTTAAACATATGGGTTTTTTTGTTCATAAAGATAATTATAATTTGTTAATTAATTTAGATTAATTAAAGTAATTTTATATTTTCATTTTATTATTGGGGACTTAAAATTATGATATCATTTATATTTAAAAAACATTTTATTAAATTAATATCCACTTCATAATTTGATTTTGATCAGAGTTACAAAATATCAAGATATTATTCTAAGCCTTGAACTGGGTATCATTCTTAATCCATTTTTGTTTATGGATGGTTCAATAATTCCTGAACTATCATATATTTATTGTTGTAATAATCCATGGAATCCATATGTCAAACAAAACATGTCATTAACCAATGAAATATTTTGTTTAACATTCACAATATTAACTTAAAGAATATTTAATGAGAGAAAACTATCAATATCAATCTTCCACAACATATGAATCCCCAATATTAAAGTTAATAAATACATAAGATGATTAATAATATAATTATGATTCATCTGGTGATGAATTTAAAAAATGAGACAAGGTAAGAGTTTTTCATGCTGAACTCAAACACAAAAATTATGAAAGGAAACAAACATTGGTGGTTGAATTAAAAATTATTACGGAAACCGTTTAAAAATAAATTTATATTTATATAATGAAAATAAAATTATAATATACAAATTATATTAGAATGTATTTTTTTAGTACCACTTATGGATATACTCAACACTGAGATGGGAGGAAGGGTTGAATCAGTGTTGGGAACTTTTAATTAAAATTTAATATTTACATCCCTTTACCTACTAAACCTATTAAGAACTTTATTATTTTATTAAATTACCTATAATTAATTATTTAGAACTCAAAAAATGTGGATATTATATTTATCATATTCACTTTTTAAAAATTAATGTTTTTTTATGGTGCTAGAAAAAAATGATCTACGATCAAATATGCCACTATAATGAGATGCTTGTAACATTGGGTCAGTGAAAAAACAAACCTAAACCTGATGTGTGGTTCCTTACACTCAAAAAGAAGGACATAAAATAATCCCAATTGTGTGGATAGGTGACACCCTAGTCTAACATCTATCCTCTAGCTGGATCTTAATTCTTCTTATGCAGATAGTCATTAACTTATTTAATTTCATTTCAACACTAAGAATATCCTCCACCAGTTGGTAAATTTGTTGGAAATGGAAGTGCCACTATGTTCTTCTATTAATTATTTATTTTGATGTTACATGAACAAAAATATTAAATAATCTACTCTTATTCATCCCTTGTATGCAAATTAGTCCACACAACCTTCTTTCTTTTCACAATAGAAAAACCAAATGCTAATTTTCTTATTCATGGGAAATAATTATGTTGTTTTTTGTGAGATTATTTTTTACAAAATCTTTTATTTTTCCATCTTCTTCTTCTTTATTTATTCTTTAGTGAAAACCATATTTCACATGATCTATTCTAAATTATTCGATGCTTCATGATATTTATGAATGGTTAATGTCAGGTATCTATTTTCCTAGTTAATAACACTAACATATTTTATGTACTTTCTATATCTTATCTTCAATGATAATTCATCATTGAAAACCTATAATACATTCATATATATATATATATATCTATATAATATTTATATAATAATCTATTATCTTCTCCTCTGTCACATTATTCTAGTATTTTAAAAACCATGTAAATGAATTATTGGAATTTCTATGTCTTATTGTAATTCAAATTATATTAAATCCTTCTCATATTCAATAGACTATATCCATAATTCCTAGCCTCGTCGTCTCCTCTTAAAATCCATATATATTTATATTATCGGTAATTGCAATATTATACAATAACTCTTGTCATTAATCTTCTCCTTATACTTATATGATAATTCTATTTATTTAATATATAATTAAATTCTTGAAACTGAATTATTCATTACATCTCCATTTGTAGAATATTAGAATCCCATTAATCCTTAATCCAATTTTTAACTCCTTGAAATATGATAATTTGTGCATCAAATTTTTATTTATGGCGTGATTCACCTGTAATAATTATAATTAAATAATTTAAGGACTTTGATCTCCTTCATTATCTTCAGGCATATAATGTATAATGCTTCATGCATCTTTCTTTTGAATTCATTCATCGAACTGGTTTCATAGATTCATGTATAGAAATACATGAATAAAATGTAAGAAATATCTCCTTGAAAGCATTATGGTAAAACAATTTCTTGAGCTGAAATCCATGTCACTAAAAATTTTATTTTAAAATAAATTTTATACAATTAAGTATCAATACATGTATATATAAATATTTTTAACTCACCTATGCATTTATATAATTTTATTATCATACAGATTCCCTATGTATATAGAATCTTGAATATCTATAATTTTTCACGGAGAGTACGCATGCATGATCATTGAGTTCATGAATTTCTTACACAAAATCTACGTCGATATCATCTTTGATCATTGAATGGTAATATTACATCACTTGATCCATTTCATCTTAAATACCAGTGCATAGAAATCTCATATGCTGATTGTTATTCACAAGGGTGATGAATTATGATTCATTACTAATGGAAGATCTAAATTTTCACTAAAGCTTCTTGTATTTTGGGAATGACTTTTATACTTCATGAATATTCCATGGATTATTTTGACGCATAGATGTATGGGAAAATCTTTCAATATTGTCTTCACTGATGGTCAATCTTTAATATCATAAAAGATAATTCGTTCATGGAAGATTCAATAATAAGGTTCATACCTCATAGAATATTTCTTTTAGTCACAATAATAATTTGAATATATAAGATTGATGCTAACATAAGATCCACATAGTCCATTATTCTCTAATGTATAGATGATACATTCTCATCAAAACTCATCGAAGATTAATTTTCAAACAAGTTCAATATATTGTTACTAATAACAATGATATTTTATCAACATTACCTTCAAACTCAGATAAATCAATCAGTCAATAGATGAATATTAAGATTATTTTGTGAAGAAAAAAAATCTTAAGAGAAAAAAGATTTTAGTGAGGTGGAATAATATGACAATATGAAGTGATTGGATGGAACATATGGATTCAACTAGGTGTTTCTAGTCATTTGAATTGTTTTTAGCAGTGTTATAGTAACTACTACACAGATGTCCCGCATTGTATTTTTTTCATTATTAATCAAATTAATAATATTTGTTTCTTATAATGCTTCTCAGTTGGAAGTATTTGGGTCCACTCAAGTCTTACTATGTCTCCATCATTGGTCTTCCCTACACAGTGGAATCTTCTCTACACCTGTGTGCACCCAGTGTGTGCACTCATTCCGTCTCATGTAGGAACTCTTCCTCTACTTTACTCATCTATTTCCACATGTTCTCCAGACTTAGATTTATCCCACATGGTAATTTGTGCTCCCAAATGTGTTTTCGATCATATCCCTTTCTCTTTTATAGGGTTAGCCATACTTTTTGAATTTCTTGCAAATAAAGTAATGTAAAATCATCTTCTATGCCTATAACATATCCAATATCCTTAAGAAATATTTTTTCAAGAAACTCCCAAAATATTTTTCTTCATTCACACACATATATATATATATATTTCTCTAAAAAAACGCAGATATAAATTCTTAAATCACTAAACCACTTGTTCTAACGTTTTCTTTCCAAATTCTATAAAATAAATCAAAGTGACAAAATCTCAGGATCTTTTTATCAATCAAAATATTAAGAATATCTATAATATTATAATAATTTTGTTTGACCATATTAACATCAATTATTAACTATAATCCATGTATATTGAAAAAATAAAACAAACACATAGTTGGAACCATAATCACCCCATTTGTATATTTTGGTTAATTATCGTATAGAAATGATATGTTAATACATGTTACCTTATTCTTCTTATATTCCATTACCATTAATATTTCATTCAAATTTCTCTCCGCCTTATTGAAAAGAAATGGAAAATAATTTAAAAAATGGTATCAATTCTTTCTTAAGTAATGTACCATCAATTATCTCACTCAAATACTATGTGATAAATGTTTATTATATAAAATAAGAAGTTTATATTTAGAAAAACATTATTCCCATTTATAATTAAACATGATACAAAATTAAATGAGAACTCAAAAAGTTACTTTAAGGGTTTTTCAAATGTTATCAAGCTGAGAAAAATGATAAATACAAATTTTGATACAATTTTATCATAAAATATAAACTGGGAGTTCCTGCACTAACATCAACAAAAAGTATAAAATCATTGAAGTAAAAATAGTAGGGTTAATAACATTGGAACTTTTTTCTCTTATTGATTCAACGATTAATATATGTAAAACCCATAAATATTGAAATTTTATTTCAATTTAGTTTGATGAAAGATTAAAAGTATGTACATTTTCAATTAAATATCCAAAGACACTTTCTATAATGTAAAAATAATTCTTCAGGCTTCTATAAAAATATTCTTTATTTGTCTCCCCATCAGGGGGAAATTAAAAAAAAAATTGAATAGTGGTGGATCAATTAGTTAGATGACTCTCAGGATATTAAATATAGAGAACGAATATAAATGGATCTTGAACATGGGGTCTTTATATTTTATTGAACCATCTCCAACTACATCAATGATGATAATTTTATATAGATTTTAATCAATATCATAGTTGATAGATTAATTTAGGATAATGATTTCTTTTTATTTTTTTATTGTATTTAAACCCTACTCATATTCTAAGGTTCTACCCATATACCATGCATTACCATTAAAACATTACATTTTATGTATAAATATAACACATAGAAGGTAAGGTAATAAGGAAGATCGTTCTCACTTTATAATGTGTACAACAATGTTAAATGAATTTTTTCAAACATAATTCTTTATTCTTCATGATTTAACTTTTTTCAAATCTAGTTTTATTATTGGAACCATATATCTCATCTCACCTTCCGTTTATTTATGGTGGATGAATCTTCTTTTATTAAACATTAAATCATGTTAACATCATAGTTCAGGCCTCATCCTTCTGATGGAATCCATTTGTCTAATAAATATTGATAAATAAATTTTCTTAGGGTGTCTAGTAATGTTTTATTGCTCACATAGAACTTAGTTGTCAAAATAGTTGTAATATGTTGACAACCACTGATGATGTTCAAAATATTCATTCGGAGTAATATTTTTATTTTTTACCACTATCATTTTCTTATGTGTCTTGTAATTTCTTTCTTTCTCTAAATCCACTAGAGATATAACTAACATATATTTGTGTACATTCTTATCATGTTCGGGTTCTCTTAAAGGCTTATTATGAGTGTATAAACTTTTATATTATGTACTATTCTTGAATATCTTGGATATATTTTTAATATGTCCTGAATTTTTCTCGATGTACAAGGACCTCTCACCTATAATTTTATATATATCTTCATTGTAGAAATATTGTTTTTTAATTATTTTGAGTTCTTACAAAGGTTTCTTCTATTTGCTTCAGCAATGTTTTTGGTATTCTTCCCACATCTATTTTTGATACACTCATAGATCATATTGAACAGCAATTATGACTACATCTATTGTAAAATTCATTTATATTGTATACTTTTTGAAGTCTATTTAAAATATTCATATTTTTCTTTACTTTTGATTGTTGATTCTCCATATCTAACTTTATCTACCAAGAACTTATTCTTTTTTCACCTTGAATTCATGGCATCAATATATTTTTATCATTATAGTTTTTGTCTTTTTTAATCACTGGAGGGAATGAACATGGGTAACTAGCTCCCATTCTATCACTTATATCTGTCCTATACATGGATTAAAGATTCTCAATACTTTACTTCATCCAAAATAGTTCATATTTTTGTTTTTATACATACATTGTCCCCAAAAATAATTCAGAACAACTGTATGAGAAAATAATGGTTGGCACCTCTTTCTTTATAGCTTCTTGAGATAGATCATCAGGTGATGTAATATCCTTACTTCCATACAATTTATGCCTTATTCAGTAGAATCCTCTAATGAACATTGTGTGAAATCAACTTCTTTTACCATCATATGTAAATACTTATCTTGAGTTGTATTAAAAACTTTCAATTTAATTTCAAGTTTTAGACACTTTAGACGCCAAAAAATTCTCAAGGGATGAATCCTGTTTCAAAACGAAAAAATGAAGACATGTTTGGATCTGGGGACCCAGTCTGGGGGGCCTGGAGGAGTCGCATGAAAAAAATTAATAAGTGCGTGAAAAACGATGCCCCACACGGAAAGTTACGAGATTCAAGAGAGTTCCTCGGCGTGGGTGAAAAATATTTCCGCACAGTTGACATTTCACACCACTGACTTTGGCACACAATTATTTCACGTCGACCTATTTTACTCACCCCCAAACTTATATATATAGAAGGCGACCACTTCGAATTCTAGGCAGAATAATTTGAACCGGGTCTCGTGTATGAAATTCATCTTTCATGCGGGCAATGATGGCCTTCGGGTACTATTATTTTCACACCAAGTCGCACTATGGTCCACCTTCGCATGATATTCCCTTAGTTTAGACTGAATTCCAATACATTCAGGGTCTGCCCCCTACACGCAATCCCTCCCACTTGGGTGTAGGCTAGCTAGTTTTAGGTTATCCCCTTCCATTGCACGCACCCCCAGTCATTTTGCACAGCCCCTCCCAATTGTGCACAATCCATACTCCTCGTTCCCAATCCTTTCTAGTTGTGTGCCAATCCTTGGCTCCATTTATGCGCAAACCTCATTGATTTTGTGCCATCCTATTTTTCTTCACGCATGGTACTTATTTCATGTGCAATCCTCTAAGGTTGTGAGCAGCACTCTGGGACCCCTCACCCTGGGGCTTCCCGGCTACCTCTTCACATGCTTTCCCTGTACACCTTGGGAAAACCTCTTCGCATTTGTCCGATGATCATATTATGCATTCCATTTTTTGGTGTCTATCACGCCTCGGGCATCCACATCATACATTGTTTTCTCATTTGACCTTCTAGGTTCGTATGAAGTAACTTCAATGTCCCCTGGATGGTTCTTCCTGTAGCATTATTCGCCTCATGATTTTTTGCATAGGCATGCTAACGGTTATTGCTTCTTCACATAGCCACTCTAACGTGGACCCCCCAACGGTTTGTTCCATAACACCCCCTAGCTACGGCTTTTCCTATCCCCTCTCTGCACTATGGGGTAGAGGTTACTGGGTGTGTATGTCCTAGGGGTGTGGAGTGAACCCACCTCGTCCGAGATGTAGGATGTTAAACTGCCAAGCACCATTATCCTCAGCACATGACGTTAAGCTGTAACCTCGCCTCATGCCTCGCACGTAGGGTCTCCCTCCATGGGAATTATCTACCCCTACTAGTCTCCATGGGGATGGGATCACCCCTCATAGGGGGTGATATCCTCTTTATTAGAGTGGAATTTTTACATGGGGAATGGGAATCCACCTTGGTGTAACCCCCTATCTTTTCATGCAGGAGGAAGCATCACTACTCCTCCTCCCTTCTTCAGTGCCAAATCCCTTTGGGCTTTGTCATCATTGGGCCTCCATCCTAGAGTATGTACCAACCCCTTCAGGCTGATAACCATGCATAAGCCTCTTTTTCTTCTTTGGGTCGTTAATCACGTGTAAGCCCCATTCTATTTCCCACAGACACACCTTTCTCGACCTGATCATCAGGTCTCTGCTGTCTCTTGTTTCTCACACTGAGCGTGACTCACGTGGGATTAGATCAGACACTAACCATGACAAAAACCTTGGGCCACCTCAGAGTGTAAGCTTTATACCAAGATGAACTATGAGTACTTTGATCCATTTCAAGTCCTAGTACGCAGGAAGCCTCCACGAGGTTCAAGCCCACCACCCTGTCGTTCCGGCCATCCTCACGTCGGTTCACCAACACCTTGGTCCGCCTCAGAGTGTAATCCCCATACCATCCCGAACTTTAAGGACTTTGATCCATGTCAAGACATCGTACGTAGGAATCCTCTATGAGGTTCAAGCCCGCAACCCGGTCGTTCCGACCATTCTCGCATCGGTTCACCAACACCTTGGGCCGCCTCAGATTGTAAGCCCCATACCATCCCGAACTATGAGTACTTTTATCCATGTCAAGGCATGGTATGTAGGAAGCCTCCATGAGGTTCATTCCCACCACCCGGTCATTTCGACCATCATAATTTCAGTTCACCAACGCCTTGGTCCGCCTTACAGTTTAAGCCCCAAATACCACCTGAGCTGTGAGGACATTGATCCTTATCAAGGCACGGTACGTAAGAATCCTCTATGAGGTTCAACCCCACCACCTGGTCGCTCTGACTACCTTCACGTCATATTCTCCCCCATCCATCATGACGTTAAACTATACCCCCTTCCCGAACTATGAGGACTTTGATTCCCTACCATGGGGATTTGTTGGAATCCTCCACGAGGTTCAAGCCCATCACTCATGTATCATCCTGATCTCACCCTCGAGCCTATGAGTCTCGGGAAGCTCATTCCCCAACCTAGAGGTTCCACCTCTCCTGGGTCTCATCCACACATCCATTCTCACGAGTCGCCTCCTCAGGTGTCCCATCGTCTCACCGAACTATGTGGACTTTGATTACCTACCACAGGGATACGTAGAAGGTCTCTTTGAGGCTCAAGCCCAACTTCACTGTCGCCCGTGTGATGGTCCCATTTCATTCCCCCCTAACTTCATCATCCATCTTGATTATTTCCCATGCCACCACATCCCGGTGGGACCATTCCACCTCTTACCCCATTCCACTTAACAACATTCGGGAATCCCACCATACGTTGGCCCCAATATAAGTATCCCCTCCAGGGTTTGCACCCATCTGATCCACTCTTGTCAGTGTTCTGATCATCCCGATCCATCCCCACTGGACATTAAACATACAGAATACCCTGTGTCAAACATGGAAAGATGAAGAAAACCTTAGATACATGCCCATGGAATATGATTCCCCATGTTCGAAGTGGGATACCTCGGGCTTCTTCACCCTTGAGAAGCCCTATAATAAGTGTCAGAAGACATACATGGCAATCCATAAGCATCCAGACATGCAAGTGATGCTCAACGTGTCTACTCCCCTAAC
This sequence comes from Viscum album, assembly GCA_963277665.1. NCBI lineage: Eukaryota > Viridiplantae > Streptophyta > Magnoliopsida > Santalales > Viscaceae > Viscum > Viscum album. The sequence continues at coordinate 108,355,668 of OY728130.1, forward strand.
CGAAGGTTGCTTCTCTGATCGGATCCATTGGAAGGTCCTGGAAACAACTGTGAAATTAACTGGTGTCCATGCAGATATGGCATAAGGAAGAGTTTCACGAACAATGTTTTAAGTCTATGAGGGAGACCTAGAATAGGTGATGAGCTCTGAGGAGGACTCCACGGATGAAAGAACTGACTTCCCATCACCCTGTTTCGATCAAGGAGTTGAAATCCCTGAATAAGGAGTGGATGTCGCCCGCCTTTGGAAAGTGGTAATGCGGGGTAAGAGTTGTGTGTCCTCCACAAATGGATGCGCGCGCCCCGACGAAAGAATCGGAAACAGAAATGTTGAACCCGTCATGAAAGAATTCTTCTCAATATAGAGACTTGTAGCATTTGAGGCATCAATGGGATAGAATGTCAGAAGAACCCGTCATCCAGCACCAGGTCCCAACAAGAAAATAGTAGGCTTGATGTGAAACTCACCAGATGTTTGGGCAGTCAGGACATTGAGCATCCCGTTCTGCGACGTTGTCAGCATGGATTCCTCTTACTAGCCACGAAAGATGGAACGACGCTGGGGAACTAGTCGCCAATTTCTTTTCCTATCAGTATTAACGATTTGATCTACATACTTTTAAGAACCATGCTGTTGAATCTGGGACTCGATCACCGCTAGTCCACTAGCGCAGGGGCAGGGGAAATATCGACGCGGCCACCCCGCGTGGTTCTGCTTCTTCCATAACGGCCTCTACCACCATGACTTCTGGGCACCCAGGCCCCCTCTCCCCATTGCAAAATTATCCTGCGATGGGTAATTAATGACCTTTTCCATAGGTACGAGGAGGAGGGGATCATCTTCACTAGGGATATAGCCCACCTAGATCTAGAGGCAGCTACACCTTGCCGTCAACGCCCCCCCCCCCCCCCCCCCGAGGGCCACACAGGGATCCACTTCTCTCCACCCCGATATTCAATCATTTCGGGAGATGGTCCCTGGAACGCCTTGAAAACTCCCTTCCCTATGCCTATGAGGTAGGGGTTGTCCGGGTCGGCCCGATCAGAGTTCCGCTCCAAGGGATCCTAGTGAGGGCTCCCACTAGGCTGTGTTAGTGCAGCCGCCTAGTTCCCCGAGCCAAGGATCATGTAAGCCATGCGTCTGCACCACCAGCTCTGGTTCATCTTACCGGGCGCTAGCGTCGAGCGAAAATAGAAGAGGATGCCCTCCATGGGGTGTCAACATCAGCTACTACTGTGGCCCGAGCCACTACTGACTCATATCCCAAACTCCCTGCATACGTTGAGGAGGGGCAGTTATACGCCCGACCTGGATGGAGGCCCCAACCGCCCTACGGGTAGGTTGGTTTGACACACTCGGTCGCCGGCACAGGCGATGGCCACTGTTGACCAATCCGTAGCATTGCCACACGGCGCGGAGGCCCACTCCGTACCTCCACTATGGATGGTGCGGGTCCTACCTACTTCCAACCTCGGCATGGAGGTCTGTCTCTTTCCACCTTCAACCCATGTTAGGGTCTTCCCCGTGACAGATACACTCTATATGGTGATCTCTCCTATACTCACTACACTGGGTATGGGTTCACTCCCCCTACTAAAGACCAAATGTATAGAGACATTTCATGTTCGATCACTCACTGATATGGAATTCCTCCCCATGCCCTTGTACCGGCCGACGAAGGTCCTCCTAGCCCCAGAGATCAGAGTGGTGGAGGCCAACTTCACTTCACCAACAGTCAGCACGGAGGTCCTACTCATGCTTGACTTTACCAGTATGAGGTCCGTCCTCGCACTGATGTAGTCAGAGGAAGTGAGCATGAATGACCTACCATTGATCCTACAACTCCTACCTATTCTTATATCAACTCCAGTGGAGGTCCTCCTCATGTCCCTTTCAACATTTTCCCCGGTGCTCCGCACACCGTGGTCCACCCTAGAGGTAGCTCTCTCCACCCCAGCACCAGTATAGCCCAAGAACCTCCTCAGTCCGGAAGTGGGACTTACCCCAAATAGCCACCCATGGGTAGGAGAGTATGTGGTTGCCACCCCAAGAGGAATTATTGGGAGTGCCAGATAAGAATCAGACCAGTCCGCTTCTCAGACTCCGAGGCGGAGTACAACTCAGCGCTGGAGCCCTCCCCTCAGTCATCTGTGTCAAGACTGGGGCAGGAATGAGGAACATCAACCTCTTCCTCTCATAATGTGAGTTACATAGGATCCATGTCTCCCTAAGAAGGTATATCTTGGAGGAAGAGAACCTGGAACATCCCCAGGGACCAACCACGCAATCCCCACCATCACTTCTGGAAGCGCCCTCTACATTGGTTAGAGACTATGGAGAGCTATTTTGGGGGTCAATGGAGGAATAGATGTGACATATCCCATCCTCGGCTGACGCTGATGTCGTTTTAGGAGCTTTGGTCACCGATCCATCCTATCCTGATATAGCGTCCCGATCGCTACAATCCTTAGAGGACCGCCCAAGATTCGGCGCCCAGTCAGCCCGCAGTCTCGGCGGTGTGCCTCAGTACCGCTGCTAGTTCCTCAGCCACCCCCAGTTGATGAGTGGGGAAATCAAGGGCTAGACCATGAATTTGATCTGAGGAGCTTCTAGACCATCCTCACAGTGGACCACATCCCGGAGAAGTTCTGGCCCATTGAAACACCAAACATCACGCACCAAAATCACTCACCCCAGAGGATGTTGAGTGACTCCGTGGAACCCTCTGGGCGATTCACTTCCGCCTCTGGCACCGGTGAGTGACTTATTAGAAGAGCCAAGTGCACTTTGAGGACATCAGCGAACAATTATGTCTGGTTGACCTAGCCACACTCCCCGTGGTCCCACACCCTCGGTCACCTGGTCACCGTAGGGCCCTCCAACAGCAATGCGTTCAGAGTTTCCATGTAATCTGTAAGGTTGTTAAGGAGGATCCCCCCCCCCCCCACGTGCAAGTCTGTGGATGGGGGAAGTACACTTCCCTCCTCTTTAGTTCTATTCACCGGCAGCCCGACTTGCTAGGAGACATTGAGGATAGGCCCCCTAGAAGAGTTGTAGTCAACATGACCAATCACTCAGAATGGGAAAATTAGCTGGAAATTCTTGATAGGAACTTCTTCTCTGAGGACGTACCACCACTACTGGACCTATTGGGGAGAGTTACTCACCAACAAAGAACTCTGTTGTGTCTCCCTCTTCCCACCGAGGCACTAGTTCTAAGTCGGAATCTCGGTAAGGGCAAGGGGAACCTTCGTGTCACCAGACACTCCGACTCGTCCGCCTCAGTGCAGAAGAAAGAGGAATAGCCTGAGAAGGATGCGCTGCACCAACAACTTGACGAGCAGAAGAAACAGGTGGATGACCTCCTGGCTGAACGCATTGCGGAACAGCGTTTGGATTATGGTGACCCTCGTCCAGTACATCAGGGACATACATAGCTTCTCCCCGGTGAATTTCCCCCATGTAACCCTGAACGTCCTGTCCATACAGAAAGGGGATAGGTCGACGCTTATGGTAAGAGGGCGTGATATGCGTCTCAAAATCCACATGGACAATGCATTAACCCTCGGGACGCGGCCAAGGTCCTCCCAGCTGCCCCACCATATGCTCTACGGGGCCGTTGGGCATGATTATCGCTTTGAAGAATCCGGCAATGATATGGTGGTTAGGGACCCATATCAAGACATGGACCCTCGTCCAGATGATCCAATGGCAGCACTCATTACCGGCCTAGAGGCTTTGGAGATGCGACAGGTGGCCATTTCACCTGATGGAAATCCATATCTGGCATGGGTGGATGCTATGCCATCACCCCCGGGATTCAAAAACGCCACCTTCTCCCCATTTAATGGGAAGAGATACCCCCCACGGTATCTAGCCCACATTTCTTAAAGGTGTGGACCCATGTTGGGAACCTCGGTGCAGCAAGAAGCCGCTAAGCTCCAATGTTTTTTATAGACATTGGATGGGCCTGCATTCGTCTGTTATACCCAACTCCCCATCTAGTCAATAGCAGGATGTGAGGATCCTCGTAAGTAGTTTCTGTTTCAGTTCAGTTCCACCACACAGAAGAAGAGCATCGCAGACCTCTTCAGGTGCATACAGAGGCCTGATGAGCAGGTCACGGAATTAATCTCCCGATGGAAAGGGATCACCTACTCCCTCGACATGACGCTGAATGAGGAAAATTTACTGACGATGTGTGTGCGAAACATTAAGATGGATCTAGTTCCCTCCCTGATCACTCAGAACTATCCCAGAGGGTTCTGAGACTTCTCAGATAAATCCAAGTGCCTCGAAGAAGCCTTGAAACAAGCTGGTTGGGCACGCCTGTTGCCTCCTGTAATTCTCGCAAGAAGGGCAGCTAGAGCCAAGCATGCTCCGGTGGCCCAGATAGAGGCCCCTAGACAACTGGAGTTACTCCCAGTGGAGCCAGCTCCAAAGCTCCGCAGAGGCCTGCCACCACGGCAACAACCTCCATCCCAGTAGCGACCACCTCAAAATCGGCAGGCGCCTCCATGTAACGTGCCACCACCACCTAGGCGAGATAACCAAGATCCACCTCCTTGGTAGGATCCTCCAAACCCTCTCCAGGGCCAGGATCCTAGAGCCCCCTTTCTAGATAGAAGAAATTGGACCTACTCATGTGAAAAGGCTCAGTTCCCTGGTTACTTCTGCAGTGCCTTCGATCAGGGAATTCTACGACTTCCTGAGTGCAGAAAGCCAGAAGAGGCGAATCTCACTGATCGCCCCAACTACTTCCCTTATAACCAGATACTGGGGAACACCCACAAACAATTATATATGTTCAAGGACTGGCTCCAAGACCAGATTGACAATAACATAGTCAGGTTTAGCCCAGCCCCGGCACAAGTAGCTGGTGTCTTTCTAATGTCAAACAGCGGTAGCGACAACGAAGGAAAATGGAAACTGGTTTCTGACCGTGGGTCTCAGAAGTATAAATTTTGGATGGCCCGCAAAGTGGTCGCCCGCTCCCATGGAATTATCTGTGCCTTCCTGAATCAGCTGGATCCTTCAGAAGCTGCTACCACCACTTCTGAAGCATCATCTCAGCCACCCTCTTCCCAAGAGAGCAAGCATAGGCGGTGCAAGAAAAAGAAACATGCCCCGCCAATTCCATATTCATCCCACACTCTCGACGACTTCATGTCACTTAAGATGGAGATCCCTCCCAAAATCTGACCAGTGGTGGATGACTATTTAAGTGATAGTAAAGGGTACACATTGGTCAGTATTGTTGGGTTGGTAAATCCCTATATGACTCTCGGGGACGAGGATCACCAGGCAAACCTCCCCAACTTCCCCAGCTGACGCCAAAGTCGAAGATTCCACGAAAATATAAATCACCAGGGCACATCAGTTGGCACCTCCAGCCAGGCCGTGCATGCCACTGAGACAAGACAGCAGGCCCCACACAAAACTTAGTACACACATCCTCTTCATCCAGTGTCGATATGCCCTCCTCCACCACTATTTGTGCTACTAGATCAGGAAGAACCACTTCGGTTGTGCCACGACCAGCTTCTCCCTTCTATAGGCCAATCTCAGTCATCTGGTCCCCATCCGACAACCACTCTCTGGGCTTCGACAAGTGAGCAGTAGGATATACCCAGTACCAGCCAGTCGTCGTTCTGGCTCGCAGGGTCCGCCATTCCTTCTATCACTAAGCGGATCCCTACAAGCAGAAGTTCGCGCCTAGCACAGAAGTATGATATTCTCAATCACCTTGCCGGAATCCCAGTGAGGATGTCCATTATTGAATCCCTTAACCTATTGCCAGATATGCGTGAAGCACTCGCCAAGGAATTAAGAATCCCCCTCCAATTTGAGATAGAGGTAGCAGCTGCAGAGGATTTCCACGCTGAAGTGTTCGAGAACGCTGAATGCCAGGCCATAATTTCATTCTTGGGGGAAGATTAAGGCTCCCCCATATAGGGGAACATCCACCCGATGTACATCACATGCCAATTTAACGGTGTGGAGGTTCTTCATTACCTCGTTGACACTAGCTCTGGAATCAACCTTATCCCAACACGAATGCTGCGGTAGCTAGGTTTATCTGAGGATGAATTGAATCCCTATGATTTAAGAATCCAGGGATACGACAGGACATAGAAGACCCCGGTTGGAAAGATCCGTTTGAAGACCAAGTTTGGTGGCCTCGTTTCTAGCACCGAGTTTATGGTTGTCTCCAAGGACACCGCGTATAATGCATTGAAGGGCAGACCATGGGTCCACCTATACGCGGCAGTCTCCTCATCATATCACCAATGCCTCAAATACTCCCTTAATGGTCGAGTGGGCATACTCCAGGGTGACACCTCTCCTTTCTCCTCTTGTGAAGCCCTCTATTTGGATGCTGACTATTAAAAGAGAAAACATAAACAAGTCCAGGTAAGAGATGTTGAGCCTGTCACCGCTAAGACCGACCCTTGGGCAGGCCTGAATGCTGCCTACCTCTTCCGGATCCATCGGTTGGAGGCCACTACCCCCGATATGGGGCAATGTTTTGTTGTTTCCGGGACAAGGGGTAACCATGCTCCCAAATCCAAGTGGCGTCGGAAGATCACTTTGTATTATTTTATGAATCAGGCCCCAGTGATCCCGAAGCCTCCCACCCCCATTAGTATCAGGGCGTCCCACTCATGGAAACAGTTGTACGCCATAATTTTCTATTTTGTCGGGCTGGAATAAGCCGACTCCAGCTGACGCGCCACTACTGCTTTGATATTATCAAGTGTGGCTCCTTGAGCCAGGGACCAGATGGGATCGGGTAAAAATCCTTCATTTCCATGGTCTCGGTAGCACCGGAGTTCCCCGATGCAATAACCACTGCCGCTCAAGCTGCTACCAGCCTCCCATCAGGGTCGGGTAACTCAGAAGAAAATTCCCCCATGGAAGATCCCTCCATAAGTGGAGAAAAGGATATAGAGGACGACCTTGACTTTAAAGAAGAAGTCTCCATCATGGTTGAAAAGTTGATATAGGTGAACCTTGAAAACGAGGCAGTCCTGAGAACGACATTGATCAGCGCCACCATGAACCCAGAGGAGCATCAGCGGTACGTAGACATCCATAAATAGCACAGTGATGTGTTTTCCTGGACTTACAATGAGATTCCTGTACTACATCCTTAGGTATCCATCCACTGCCTCGGTCTTCTGGAAAATCATCACGGGTTCATACAACCTCCCAAAAATATGCACCCTTCTTTCGGTGCCATGGTGGAGGCCAAAGTTGAAAAAGTCATCAGGGTCAACTTCATTAAGGAGGTCCAGTACCCCAAATGGATGGCTAACATTATACCAGTCAGGAAGAAGAATGGATAGATCAGAGTGTGTATCGACTTCTGTGATCTCAACCACCATTGTCCGAAGGATGATTTTACCCTTCCGGTGATGGATCTCTTGATTGACGCCACGACAGGGTTCCAAGATCTTTCTTTCATGGATGATTACTCCGGGTATAATCAGATCCAGATTTCCCCCGAGGAAGAGAAGTCCACAGCTTTCAGGAACCCCAAGGTACTTTTTTACCAGGTTATACCCTTCGGCCTGAAAAATGCAGGTGCCACCTATCAGCCTGCCATGCATTGCATATTCAATCCAATCCTCGGGACATTGTTGGAAATCCATGTGGATGATCTGGTGGTCAAATCTCGCCAGCGCCAGGACCATCTCAAGGATCTTGAGAAAGTGTTCGGCCTCCTCCATTCCATCCATCTGAAGATGAAGCTGTCGATGTGTGATTTTTGGGTCACCTCTAGCAAGTTCCTTGGATTTTATGTCAGGTACCGGGGCATCGAGATTGACCCGGAGAAGATCAAGGCTATTAGACATATGCATCCCTCGAGTAATATTCGGAAGCTTCGAGGTTTCTAAGGTCACTTGGCCTACATACTCTGATTCATTCCGAATTTGGCTGGCAATTGTAATACCTTCTCTCGGCTCATGAAGAAGGGCACCGCTTATGAGTGGGACGAGGAGTGTCAGACCGCCTTTGAGGAAATCAAGAAGTGTATGCTCCAGCCTCCGGTCTTGATGCCACCCGTCTTTGGGAAGATGTTGATCATTTATGTCACCACCCTAGAACAGTCCCTCGACACCCTTCTCGCCCAAAAGAACAATGGGGGGATAGAGAATAGACTTAACTACCTCATCTGCATGCTCCATGATACGGAGACCAGATACTCCCCCATCGTGATGAGCTGCCTTGCGCTCGTGTTTGATGTCCCGAAATTGCGACATTACCTACAGCACCATAAGGTACTGCTGGTGTCCCAAGTAGACCCGTTGCAGTACATCCTAAGTCGTCCCATATTGACTGGCCAACTAGAGCGGTGGGCAGTAATCCTCCAGCAGTTTGACATCTGGTTCGTTCCTCAGAAGGCTATTATGGGACATGCATTGGCCGATTTCCTTGCTTTCCATCCAACCCCCACCGACTGATCCTTGGACCTGGATTTTCCCAATGTGTATATCCTCTCAGTCGATCAAGTCGTCCCGTGTTGGAAAATGATTTTTAATGGTGCCTCGCGGAGCCCCACCTGTAGGAGGCTCAACGATCCTGGACTCAACAGAGTAGGAATGGGTATCATTTTTATTACCCCGATGCAAGCCATTCTACAATATTTGTTCCTACTGTAGGAAGGTTGCACCAACAATGAGGCAGAGTATCAGACCCTCATTACTGGCCTTGAGATGGCCCTCAAGATCGATGTTCCCATTTTTCATGTGAAAGGGGACTCCGAGCTAGTCGTTAAGCATGTAAACGGCGAATATGTTGTCAGGAATCCAGAGCTCATACCATTGTTGGAATGCACTCTCCAACTAATGGCCCAGTTCCCTTATCGTCCAGAGGTTACCCATGTCCCTCGGTCATAGAACGGTCGAGTAGATGCTTTTGGCCAGCTTAGTTGCATCACTTAAAGAGCTCGAACAGGATGATCTGATTATCCACGTGGCACATCAAAGATTCATAGCTCCTGTTACCATGGATGGAGATGACGACCCCTAGGAATGCCATCTTACCACTGATTCCTCCGTGTTAGGACCCATGGGTTATCCGGATGCAGCAATCGAAATGATTGCCGATTGGAGGACACCCTTGGTTGAATACCTCCAACTCGGTAATCTCCCTTCATATCGGGCTGAACGCGGGAGAATCCGACACCGCACACTACGGTTTACCCCCCATAGTGGTACCAGCCTTTAGCCAATCCTATGTAAGTGTGGGATTGATGGTTCTCTCCTCCATTACATTCATGGGGTTGAGATTCCACAGGTCATGTAAGAGGTTCACGTCGGTTCCTGCGGTGCCCACCAGGCTAGGCCCAAATTGCCTCACCAGATTTGGAGATTAGGGTATTTTTTGGCCTCCATGATCCACGACTGCTTCGTGTTTGCCAAGAGGTTCCATGCGTTCCAAGTTCATGCTAGATTTGTGCATCGACCACTGAAGACTCTCCACACTACCAAGTACTCTTGGACCTTTCTAGTCCGGGGATGAGATTTCGTAGGACCATACCCACTGGAAACGGCTTACCAACAATGGTTCATCCTGACAGCTATGGATTTATTTTCCAAGTGTGAAGAGGCAGTTCTGCTCAAGGAAGTCAAGTACCTCTCTATCGATGACTTCATGAGTTCTAATATCATCCATCAGTTTGGAGTTCCTCACACTGTCCTCACCAATAATAGCACCAAATTTTGAGCAGTTGAGTTGAAAATGTTGTAAGCCAAGTACAACATCCTCTCTAACCATACCTCCCACTATCACGTGTAAGTGAATGGGCAGAATGATGCATTTAATAAAACCCTATCTAACAACCTGCAGAAAATGGTTGGTTAGAACAAAAAGATTTTGGCAGATAAGCTCCCCAATTCCCTCTGGGATTATTAGACGATGACTTGTAATTCTACCCTGGTTACCCCATATTCCCTGGTGTATGGAACTGAGGCTATCCTTCTCATCGACATTCAGTTTCCCTCATTGCACATAGCGGTCTATGACCAGAAAGCGCATGATATATTGGGAAAAATGTGTCTATCTAAATTGTAAGCACTTGACGAGAATAGGATTCCTGCCCTGTATAATATAGAGAGGCATCAGAGTATGTTGGCTCAAGCCTTCAACAAGAATGTTCGCCTCCACTCTTTCCTACAAGGCGACTTGGTGCTGGCTCTGATAACACCAATGATACTAGGTAGGAAACCACCCAAGTTAGAGTCCAGATGGGAAGGACCATACATAGTCAACATGTTTTATCCCAAATGGAGCATACTCTATGGTGACCTTGGATGGTGAGCGATTAACTCCTTCCACCAATTCCATGTTCCCCAAGAAATACAATTCTTGAGTCACTTGGTCAAGCATGACCTTAAACTGTTAGTCTAGCATGACCTTAAATTGTTGGTCTAGCAAGACCATAAACTGTAGGTCCTGCATGACATTAAAATTTTAGTCCCACATGACCTTAAACTCTTCATCCCGCATGACTTTAAACTGTATGGTGTCCCGCATGACGTTAAACTGCACCTTCTAGAACTACGTGTGGCTTGATTCCAATATTTATGGGATGCGTAGGACTACCTGAACATTTAGATTTCAGGTCCATCCCTTCTCAAGTTGAGCCCCTCAACCCTTTTCAGTGGTTCGTGGATGTTTCAAACAGTACTTTGGTCTAGGACCTGGAGTGTCAGATTCAACATGGGAAAGTTTCAATTCACTTGTCAGGCTTCATGTTCCCTTCATTTGGGCCTCAATTATCTTTCACACCCAAAGGGACCCCCAAAATGGTATGGATGCTAGGCCTAGGGTCTCTCTTACAAACACGGGCAAACGACCTTGAGGGTTTCAGACAACAAATCGATACAAGTCCTGCATTGTGAATATGGTCAGCGGTCGATGCTCATGTGTTTTCCCCCGTCCCAGGCTAATGCGACATGGATGCTGTGTTGCAAACATGGTCAGCAGTAATCATTTTTCACCAAGACATCCCTTCATGAATTGAATGTTGGTTACATGATTCTCATTATGTTCCACCCCATCATGTCTATGTAGAATTTCGACACTCATGGCACTATCCATCAGTGAACCTCCCACCGTCCGAGGGACAAAACTGCAATACGGCGTTCTTCGGGGCTCCCATGGTCCAATCTCTAAGACCATAAACTAAGATCTTCTCTAAGAAATATGTGTAGCTCGATTATCATCCTCATGGGATACGTAGGATCACCTGGATATTGTGTCTCCAGGTCCAACTTCACTAGGAGCTAGCTTCTCCTACCCCTTATCCTCTGGCCCTTACTAGCCCATTGGCCTGAGGATCCTTTCCTAGAGTTGTGAATAGTGATGATGTGGACCTCATCCTCATTCAGTTTGGGTATTATTTATCGTGTTGTGTACATTCCATCATGTCCAAGAAATATTTGTTTAAACTGTGCTATCTGGTCCTAACACATGACCCTAAACTATGATAATATCGTCTCGGTCGCATGATAAAAAACGGCACTGCATTGTGATGACCTCATTATGGGAGACATCATGTTGGGTATCGATCATCCACCATACCATTTGTCAATTCATGTATATATCTTGATTCTTGTGGTGATTCCAGGACTTTCTACCCAAGGCATGCCACTTCACAAAAAAAACCATTCACCCTAAAGGATAAACAAGATCTATCAAATGTCTCTTATTTTAGTGTGAGGGCCATAACCAAATTACCCTTTCATCCTTTTCACTGGTACCTTACCATGCCACCCCTTTGGAAACACGTGGTGATGTGGAACTCGTCCTCAGTCATGTCAGGTTTTATGAGTTACATTGCCATGTGTCTCCCGGATTGCCTACTGACCATGGTCCGAGCTCTAAGGCCGTAAACTAAGACCATTTTCTAGAACTATGTGTGGATTGATTCCCATCCTTATTGGATATGTAAGACATCCCCGAAATTTTGTCTCAGGTCCAGCCCCGAGAATCACAAATCCCATCCTTTATCACTGTCGGCCCATTGGCCTGACCCCATGGGGAGTTGTGTTACTACAGCATCTTCCCTGAACAAGATCGAGATGCCCCATACTGACATTGGGAAGTGACTGATCCCTCACCAGAGAGTCCCTATCTAAAAGTAGAGATGATCCATGATCAGATTAATGTGCTTGCCTAATTTTCTTCCACCACAGTGGCGTAATTTCAAGAGTGTTGGATTCTGTTCGAACAATCCACCACATCACCTTCCATGCTTTTCATGACCATTATTCGGATCCTCATCCTCTTTCACATCTAAAGGAAACCCCTAAGAGTATGAATGCTTTCCTTATGGTCTTCCTGCTATCCTGGACCAATGATCCAGAAGACTGATGAATGATATTTTGAGTCAGGTCCTGTGTTTCAAACATGGTCAACGGTTGACCCTCATTTGTTGTCCCCATTTCAGGCTAACTCAATAGGGATACTGTGTTTCGAACATGGTCAATACTTATCCTTTATTGCCACACCCCTCCAAAAATGTTCTGAATTTGGGGTAACGTGATTCACATTTTTCAACTCCCTATGTTCGGACTGATTATAATTCCCCCGGCATTGCCCCGCTCGTGCGGTAGAGCACATTGAGAAGACGATGCATCAATTGGTCTGAGGTCCTCTTCCTTTGATCAGGCCTCCCTCTTCTCCTCGAAAATATGGATTCAAATCTCGAATTCCCGAAGATTGTTTGACGCTCCCATGATCAAATGATATGATAGTATGAGCATCCCTTATTTCTCACATCAGGTATGGCCCATGTGAGCATAGTAATGAATTGCTATTTATTTCGGGATTATGGTTGAGCATGTTAAACCAAGGGGACAAGTAAATAAATATTTCCATACATATTGTTTAAAAGAAGAAGCAATAAGGCAAAATAAGTTTATGGGATCGGCCAAAATAGGGCCCTTAAGGGTCGGCTTCCTGGATGGATCATTCCAACAACACTAATTATTGGTTGGTGGCCTCTAGGGATACTTCCCACCCCCTGAGGACCCTCTCTTCATCAGCGGCCATGAAGCATAGTTAGCTGACCCTAGCCCATGCCCGCGCCTGTTCAGTTTGAAGTCGAGTCATCTGGTGACTCGCTTATACTAGTTTCTCTCGGGCGTCTCCCAGTTGGGCCCTTAACTACTCCACGAGCTCAGAATAGTTCGCAATGAATATCTCCTTTTCTTTCATCTATTCTTTGAGGTGACAACCCTCCTACTCCACCTTTAGAAATGCTCGGGTACTCCATGACTCCGATGGACACTGGACGATGTCGAATCACCAGCTACTCTCACACATCTTCATGGCCATTTAGTCATGAACCATCAAGTGCAGGAGTTGAGAATCTTCCCTTCCATCACACTGAAAACACAGCCATGTGTGGAGTGATCCCATCCACTTCAACCATTTCATCTGAGGATGACTAAGAATATTCCTGATGCACTTCTGCTCTTTTTATCTGATCATCCGGCTCACCTCGGCCGCTTCCGAGTCTGAATCATCAATTTCCTCGGGATCGGCGGACCGATATACATGAAAAATAGCCAACAATCTAGAAGTAGGATCTTCCTCAGATATTACTCCCAGGGGGTTAGGCTCTTCAACATTTGAGTGACCTTACCCTCTCGCCTAGATTTGGTAGCACCTTCGTCAACTTCCGGCCCTTCCCCGATAGCATCGCCACTAAGGTCCACCACTCTCTGCTCACCAATTCCAGGGTACGACTCAGTTTGGGGGGGTATATCCTGGATAGGGAAATACCTTTTCCATTTACTTTCTCGCGGATGGTCCGGGATCAGCAGCCCGACGAGCCTCTAATGTCGTGATCACTATACAGACAAGGAGCACCCTCATCAATTGAGTTCTTCGATGGTGAGTCCCATTATCGAAGCAATGAACTTACAGGAACTCAAGGCATTAGCCTCCTGTGTTTTGGCTGCTACAGGAGCTATCATAGTGGGGGATCCCTCAGTACTCATCAGTTCAATAATGGGCATCGGTGCCCCACCTTGTTCCATTGGCGCTCCCCCCTCCTTCGACTGAAGACTCTTGATCAACACCAATATTCTCCTGAGTAAGATATGGAGGGTGCATTAAGGATTTCAAAGGAAATCGGATAAAAGTTGGATGGTATATAAGGGTTTAAGCATACCTCGAGTAGCGTAGTTACATCTATATCAGAGCCAACGATATTTCCACTCTCTCAGAGACTCCCTTGGTGGGAATCCCCTTGATACCATTCACTATGAGGCTCCTCTTCTCCTTCACCCTCTACTCTTAACTCCCCCTCCTCTGTCTCCCCGCCCTCCGGATCATCATTGTTGTTGTAAACCTCTGCCGAAATATTTTTCGAATCATGCTCCTGGATGAGAATCACTTTCACCAAGAAAGATGACTCCTCACACTGACCTCATTTGCGTGTGTACATGTCATTGACTGTTAGATATGCATGCCGACGATGTAATTTCACTCTATCAGCAACCAAAACAAGCCCAAATTCTGGAAGCTGGATCCCGTCTCGCACTATCTTTTGCCTAAGGGCTTCAATACTCACCGACTGCTGCAAGGTTAGCAAGGTCGACCATAGCGCTGAGAAGATTACGTCGTTAGAAGGTTGAAGAGGATATCTTATTTTCTTCCCGTGAAGTTCTCTAGTCACTCCGTGCGACCCTCCTCCTCTAGGCGACGAGGGCGTGGCCATGCCATGCGACTCCCCCGCTGCTGAAGTCCCAACCTGTGCGAGCCCCATTGTCCGACCTTCTTCCAGTCATCCCCCTCTAACGACACTCTACCTGCTCTCTGGCTGCCCGAGTTCCAAACTGATGACCTTGGGTTTTCGAACATGCCTCCAAAAAATCCACTTTGGGTATGCTATGGTCCAATGTTTGGCATACTCGTTTGAGAGGAAATCATCCACTCTGGTGGGAGGAAAGGTGATGACGTCGCCAGAGCCATAGGTCATGAACATCAACCACATTTGGAAAAGAACACAGGGATGCCTTTACTCCCGAACATCTGTGTATACTTTTTTCGACATACGCTGGTGGCACCCAAATAGCATGGAGAACCTTGACGGGACGTAAGGCTCACATAAGATCTTCCCATCAATTCGAGCTACAAGTACCCCACCTCTAATGCTCTGTAAGTACTCCATCTGGTTCAATGAGACTTGCCCATCGTCTATCATCTGGCCAGTAGGGGTGGGGAATGGGTTAAAAGAGAATTTTTCATGATTACCATTTTTGATCCTTACCCCCTCTTCATTGAGAATCAGCAGCATGACCCAAGCAATATTCAACAGGGAAGGTCACAGGCCATTACCTGGAGGACAGATGGCATTCGGGAAAGTAAATCTGCCGAAATGAGATGGAACCCATCCATAGAAGATTTGTAAGGGGCCACATATTCTCCTAGGTGACCCCCTCTCAAGATGTGTCCCAAAATGGCATACAGATGAACCTGCACGGGGACCCCCCAGATTGAATCCTTTTTTTGCATCCATGATGACATCCATCACCAAGGTCACCAGACAGACTCTCATCCTTGCATCCCTCATCGGTAAGAGACATCCACTCAGCAATGTGGTGAGGAATCCGACATACCAAAAATTCGGGTCCTAACTTGAATTTATACTGTAGCCCCATGAATGATGGTTCCCCACCTTAAGGATCTTCTAGTACGATCTGCTCTTTCTCCTCCATGCCGCGGTTGGAGACTGTCTCCCTCACCCTGGCATCTTGACTTCCAGATCCCTTTCTAGGCATAGGATAAACCAGTCCTTATAAGCAATGTCCTTCAAGAAATCCATGACCCCCATCCTCTCCTTATAATGCTCTAATAAGTGACATTCCAGCATGGGGGTTCTTGATCTATCTCCCTATGTGCTAATTAGAGGGATGAAATCATCATATTGGTGGCCATCCAAAGGGATACCCCCGATGTAGTGAATGTCCCAAAGACTGATACCGACATCCCCATGATGGAGATGGAAGGTATTGGTATTGGGGGACCACCGAGTGAACATCTCTAGCTTGAGATCACGCTGGCGGTAGAAGTGAAATTGGGACGTCCACACCACCTCGAACAAGCCAATATGCCACAGCTCGGCCCCAAATTGGTCACATGTATGGCGAAACTAGTATTTCCAAGCCCATTCACTTGTGGTGTTGCCTCCGGACCGCAGATCCCAGTCCTGCAACCAGCCTTTAGTCTCGTCAGTGAATCTCTAACAAAAGGTGCTTGCGTAGAGGGCCAGGGAACTCTCCACAATAGGGTCAATACATCAAATGGTCTTAGTCCTGGGATTCAGGATGTAAACGTCCATATTTCTGGTTTCTCTGGAAGGATGACCATTGTTGGTGATGTTGTATCGGGAGAGGTCGTCCTCACAATTCAACCATGACCGCAGTGTATCAACTTAAAAACTCAACAAAGGAACCTCCTCCAAAATACCGAAGTCCCATATTGGCATATTATTGGATAGGGTGTCACGACCCATCCTCGGGGCCCGTTCCGTGACTACCCCAAGCCCGCCTTCCATAGGCCAGGGGCTGGCGACTATCACCAAAGGCATAAATCCCGATAACTGGGAAGGCATTGCCTTTATAAAAGCAAACAAACACCACAGAGTACAAGCGGAAGTAAAACACTAAGTACAAAAGAATGTGATGAAAAGTAAATGGTCCAGAATACAAACCCAACTGAAAATACAGCTACAACTGAACAAAAGTACAACAGAAAAAGACAACAGCTAGAAGAATGGAAGCGACTCCAGGTTCGTCCTCCTCAGATCCTACCTGAAGGGTAGGTACAGATAGTGCAGCTCCTGGATCATCCACCACGGATCCTACCTGAAAGGTAGGTACAGATAGCGCAGCTCTTCAATGCTCTCGCCCGTCAACCTCCTCCGTGTGTCGTCTCGTTGTGAAGTCTACCTCCGGATACTGACTCGTCATGTGGTCCACCTCCGGGTACCGTCCAGTGCTCAAACACTCGGCCTCCGTCAGCGCTGCCCGTCGTCTGCAACCAACACAACGAGGTGTGGGCATAGCCCGTGCAGGGGTGAGTATAACGATACTTAGTAGGGACCCTGATACCCTCAAGGTCTCACGAAAACCAACATGGATAACCACAAAGAAGATCTCAACAGATAACCTCTACTTAGGTGTATGCCCATACATATACCTAAGTTATCAAGTAACCCATCTCAATCATGAGGAAACACAAAGATCATGAAATAAACGGATAACCACTACCCAGGTATATGCCCAAACATATTCCAAAGTTATCAAGTGACCCATCTCAACCATGAGGAAAACAACAAGATCATGAAATCAACGGATAACCACTACCCAGGTATATGCCCATACATATAACTAATTTATCAAGTGACCCATCTCAATCATGAGGTAAGCACAAGGGTCAAAAGTCTCAGCTCAAACCAGGATTTTCATTATCGAAACTGTAACTGATGAAGAGCCCCGTCTCTGGAGTGTACAGTGGTCCTGTCACGACTCTGAGATACTGCCCACTAACCTAAGACTGCTGAGATACTCTGTAACACCCTGAGATTTTATGAAAAATATTCTTTTAATTTCATTAGTTTCTTGTGCTACACCTATATTACCTTGCGCTATACGCAACACCGTATTAGCTTGCAATATATGCAGCACTATTCTTGGATTGTGTTACACACAATTTTGATAATAGTTATTCTACGCAACATTGAGTATATATATATATAATGTATAAATGAAATATGGTTGGATTCTATTATATGAAACAATGAAGGATTCTTGCACAACACGCAACCCTGACTTGGCTTGCATTACACGCAATCGCGACCTTCCTCGATAGTGTCTGTTGTACACAATACTGGGTTTTACTAAACAACGATATATTATTATAATATTAATATGAACTAGCCGTTATGAATAGTGTTAACTAAATTTTGAATTTTATAACGTTATTATTCATCTTACACATTTCTAGAACATGGTATAAGAACAAAATAAATTTTTCGGGTAAAATAAGTATTTTTCAAAAAATGCAGTTTTGCCGCCTTTTGATGGCGCACCCACATTAAATCTAGTTTTTGACATGTTTATAAGTTAAATTTGAAAAAATAAAATTCTCCTTTTGAATCAGGATATAAAAATTTACATTAGATAAAGTTTTGATATTTTTCCGATAACTTTCATATTTTAATCAATAGTAAAAACACGCTATATTTTAATTAAAACAACTTTCTTCATCGTAATATATTATGTTCTTAAATTATAATATTGAATGGTTTTAAAGTATAAATAGAATATATTTTTACCATTTAATATAATTTATATCATTAGCATTGATTTTAACTTGAATTCGTAGGTTAAATCAATTCAATCTTTTGCAATGTTTTAAAGAAAAACTCGTTTTCTTTCGACAGCGGGATTAATTTTAATTTAATTTCTGCATCTTTTTTGTATTGAATTTGGAAAAATGGATTCCATATTTGGAATCATTGGGTACAAATTATGTTAATAAGATACTTTTTATTTTTGGGCATTGTGAATAGTAATTAAGTTAAATTTTATTTACTATAGTTAAAGGTAAATCGGGTAATTAAGGGTAAATATAAGATTATAAAATTACCCTAACACATGGAAAAATACTATTTGATGGATATAAGTAGAACCATATTACCTAAGGGTCGGATTAGATTCATTTTATGGAATTTGGTCCATGAAAATAATTTAATTATTATTAAAACCAAAGAATGTGACAACATGTCACTTTCTTAAATATTATTAGTATAATAATTTTAATTTAGTGATAAACATCATGAAACTTAAAAAATGAGTAGTCTCCAGAAATATAATACAATTATCTACATCATAAGAATTTATTTAGAATTTTTAGTGATTAAATAATTAACATTTTTGATGACACAAAGATGATGCGGTAATTGTCTTATTAATGAAATATTGACATAATTGATGTCATAAATGCCCAAATAAATATAATTTGAGACTTTTTATGACATACATTAATTTTATAGGTTAATATGACATTTTATTGTTGCTATAAGTAACTTGGTTCGAACTTATCATTCTGTTATGAATTTCATAAAAATCATGTACCAAATAGTGTCAAAATTGACATAAATTAGTTTTTAAAAAAAATATTATATTATTAACTGTTATTTAATTCCTAAAAATATAAGGTTCAGCCAAATGACTTATATAAGGATATATATATTAATAATAAACAACTTGGGGTTATTTTGTCTTGTTATGGTATGTTTATTAACCATATAGTGTAAGAAAACAAAAAGACACGGTAAAAGTTAAATTATTTAACTTAGAGTTAAATCTATTTGATAAGGTTAAAATAATAACCTAAACTTGTCTAAATCCTATTGGATTAGAGTTTTTCTACCCATAAAAACTTTAGCTTCGAAATAAGACCCTTTGGAACCATTATAAACCGAATTTGACCTTAATATAAAATAATATTTTGAGATTTTCCTAAGGTGCCCCTCTCCTCCCTTATAAAAGGGCACCTCCTCCCTCTCCTCCTCACACCAATTTGAGCATTCAAGCTCAGCCAACCCCTGACAAAATCTCTTCTCCACTTCCCTAGTATCATACTAGAGGTCCTGGTCTTCTTCAAAGACCATACATAGTTCTTTTAGTGGAGGTTAAGAAAAGGCGCGTCAAAAAGAGGTAATATCCATTACCGATCTTTTTCAATTTCATTCTTCTTCAACTTCTTATTATTTAGTTGTTTAATGATAAAGTAATAAAATATGTATTTATTATATACTGATATGTTATTATAAATATTAAACTACTATAATTAACCTTCTATCCATCCTACGGAAAAAGGAAATCACCACGCGTGCGTACGTACGGAATACCGTCTCCACGCCGTGGTGTAATCTATTTTCCGCCACCACCATAATTGGATGGGTATAATGGTGTAATGAGTAACTATATATGATTACTATAAAGTTATATTGATATTGAAATAGTATACATACACTTCAACACAAGTTCACGATCATGAGAATGATATCATCGCTCGTGCGTACGTACGGACTACCGTCTCCACGACGCGATGAGATTCATTCTCCACATTAACCATTCATGAATGATTATAAAGTATATATAATGAATAATAATGAAATATATGACATGTTAAATCTACTGTACTTATGTATATATATATATATATATATGTATTTCATCTACTTACTTCCATTCAAGAAAATAAAGAAAGGAAAACAACATTCATGCGTACGTACGGACTACTGTCTCCATGAACGGTGAGCTTCATTTCATTTATGTATCTATTATATATATATATATACTGAATATATATGATATATAAATCATTTTTTATATTCTGGAAGTAAGTAAATCATGATATAAGTAATAATAATGTCAACAACTACAAGTCCAAACACCTACGATAAATGAAACGATTTTACCCAAAACGCTTCTTTAACATGGAATTTACAAAAGAAAGGGTAATATAAAGTCATAAGTGAACCATATATGATATCATAATAATGAATATGATTCTGTAATAAGTTAATGACATTATTTAAATCATTATACAGGAGGATGGGATACGTACAAAGCATATCAGACTTAAGGTAAGGGAAATATCACAATCTCATTTTTATCTGAGATTGATTATACTTTGGCATTTACTAGGGTGTATTTTATCATCCAAATCCTTTTTTCCACAATATGTAATATTATTTCCATCCACCTACAATTGTTTAAATCCAATGTTACCCTTCGGTGAGTCTTTAGTAAAGGATATGAAAGGAATCTTTTGTCATTTTTCGTATGAGGTACTTTTTGACTTTTCCGACAAAAGTACAAAGAATGTTTTTTTAACTTATACGGCATGAATGGATTTTTAAAACATTATTTCCAAGAAGCTTCCTTTAATAGTTTTCAAGTTTATTTTTAATCAACTTCTTTTAGTTTAGAATTTTATTACATGTTTAGAAAGGAAAAGTGTTTTTGAAGTAGAACGGATATTTTCCTCAAGAATGGAGTTCAAGTGTTTTATCAAAATTATTTTCCATCTAAGATAATATAGGGATCTTTTTCTATCCCTATTATTACATGGATTTGATTATGTTGTTATGGAAATATTTTTATGAATTCCTTTATCTTATATGAATTGTTTTATGATGTCATGTTGTTTAAGAATCCCATTTTTATTAGATGGGTTATGCAATGATGTAAGATTTATGATTTTGTGGAACACATAAGAATGGTATAATTATGAGATGTGTGAGACCTATATCTCCCTCCAATGCATTGGGTAAAGATTTTATATCTCATGAGATAGACATGGCTAGAACGGTAGGTTATACCGGTTCAGTGAAACAGGACTGAAACGAGGGTGACTCGGTTCAGAAATGGACTTTGTCCAATAAGATAGTCTTGGCAATGAGTCATGACTAATAAGATATGATTCTTTATGATTATGGGTGTATTCCATAAAGCTTCATGTTTTATGTTATGATTATTGGGATTTCATTTCACTACTATGATTTAACCCATGTTATGAAATTATGCTCTCTTTTGCAGGTTAAGATTTCCCAAAATGTTATGTTCTTAGGAATATGATGTGATTGATATTTCTTTTATTTACCCTTACTGAGCATTTGAGATCACCCTTTTATGTTTTCTTTTCCCCAGGATATAAAGAAAGGTTTTAGGTAAAAAAAAGGAAGATCTTTATGGGAGATGTTGAAGATCTTTCACCACGATTAGAAGATTATATTCCGAGTTTCCAAAGACACTAAACTATTACGATCCTTGTGTGTGTGTTTTTCTTATGTGCTAAGTATTCCTCAAAAGTAATGTAATGTCCATGTACGTCAAGATTCGGGTCTCTCCAGTTGGTATCAGAGGAAAGGTTTAGTCAACCTTTGGAAACTAGGATGTGAGAACATTAGTGAGATCCCTAGAGATATTTCTAAGGTATGTATAGGGATGTCCCTAAGGATAAGTATACATATAGGATATAGTCCTAGAACTACGGTAACGATATTAGAATTTAACCTAAGATGTTAGATATTAAGGTTACTCCCCCTTTACTATGTTGTTTTCCCTAGCATTATTTTTTCCTCTCACACTATTCTTTTGGGTTTTAGACGATGGCTGGAACCCGAAGGAACCGTGTTGATCACTGTAATGGACAATGCAATGATTGTCCTCCTGAACAAACAAGTGTTATGGGAGATGGAGTGAAAATTCTTATTGCTATACTTACACAAGCTATGAATCATTCTGGATTTCCAAATGAACAGAGAAGGGAACAATATTCTAATGAGTCCTTCATGAGGCAGCGTCCACCTTCTTTCAATGGGTCTTCCGATCCACTTGTTGCTGAACAATGGATCAGTACCACTAAAAAGATATTTTCAGTTCCTCAATGTTCTGAACTTGATAAAGTCATCTTAGCAGTATATCATTTGGAAGGTGAAGCTGATCAATGGTGGAATCTTATCAAGAATACGAGGCCAAGAGATGAAATTTAGTCCATGGAATGGGACGAGTTCAAGAACTTGTTTTTCAGTAAGTACTTCCCACGTATTCTTCGAACAAAGATGGAAAAGGAGTTTCTTGAGCTGAAGCAGAAGGATGATGAATCTGTTGGTATATACGAAGCAAATTTTACAAGACTTGCAAGGTATGCATCTGGCATTATCATCCAACCTGAAAGTAAAGTTGATCAATTTTTCAGTGGCTTAAAACCAAGTTTTCGAATGGAATTAGCTATAAGAGACTTCAGTAGCTATGAAGAAATTGTGCGTTGTGCTATCAAGGTAGAAATGGAATTTGGTGTTACATATCCATCTCATGGTTTTGACAAGAAACGAAAGATGGAGTTCAAGGAGAAATCTCAGAATAATGGTGAAAAGAAGATGAATGTTTTCTTTTGCACACAGTGTGGAAAGAAGCATGGTGGAGATTGTCTTAAAGGGACTAGAAAATGTTTTAAGTGTGGAAAAGAAGGTCATCGAGTAGCTGAGTGTCGAAGTAATGGGAAAAGGGTTTCTAATGATGTGAATAAAGCAAAGACTGCAGAGAATGCACCACCAACACATTAATGCTTCAAGTTCATGGAAATGGGGCATTATGCTAATAAATGCCCTAATCCAAGCGTTAGTGATGATCGACATGAGCAACTGCTTAAGGCAAAGGACAAAGGGAAGTCACATGTGATCACCATTGGCGATGTTGAATATGACAACAATGTGGTGGAATGATTAAGTGTTTATGTAATGGGATTCCAAAATAATGTTGTATATAGTATCGTGGAATATTGGAATATTTATGTTTTGGTCTATTGTGGTTTTCAATAATTTTATGGCATCGTTAACCATGAAAAGTGATTGAAATATGCACATAATGAAGGGATAAAGAGAATCTAATATGTTTGATAGTATTCATGAGCTCATGATTGATATAAGGACTAAGTGGTATCATGGTTTGAGTATATAGAATTTTGAGGATTTTGGTATGTGTAAAGTGTCAACTTTTAACTACATTCATGTTTTCACTAAGGTTCAATGGGTATTCAAGAGAATACGTGATTAAGGCCTTTGAATGTTTGGAATGTGACCAACAAGTCATATCTTATGATATATGGGGATCAACGATCGTATTAAATCTCTGGTAATCGTTTTCACTATATTATGAGAGTGGACTGCAGTATTATGGATACGCCTAAAGATTGGAATGGATTATGTTGTACATAATTTTTATTGTTTAAGGATAGAATTTTTTTTGATATTATTGATGGGATGTTATAGTAATATAGTTTTAGAAAAAGGACAACCTACAGGACGGACAACAACCCATCGCATCGGACAAGGCTGTGGGAATCGAATCCACAACCGAAGTGCGACTGACCTTTATCACCTACCACTGGCCTACAGGAAGTCCCTGGTAAGTAGAAACTAGTTTTATATTATTATGTGGTATGATATATGAAGTATAAGTTCATTTTAGGAACCATATATGATTAATCTCACTATAGATGGACTTATGTATTTTTTGATAACTTTTCTAACCTTTTGTTTGAGACAGATCGAATGACCCATCATTCTATCACATGATCTGCTAACACATCACGAATGACAAATTCAACTTCATTTCTTTAAGAGATGAAGTGGAAATTGTACAAAGAACGAAAAACGGTGAGACTATACCAAAATCACGAAAGTATTTCTTCTAATTCCAATTTCATCAACTTTTGGGAAACGATCTTGAAAACCAAAAATGTTGTCCTAGTGCTCTTATATATGATGAATCAGATGGTACCTTAGATCATCACAAATTTATGGCTTTGTGATTGCAGGCTTTTCCATAGCCATGTTCTCTACCACTATCCATGAGAACATGATGGTTAGATTTCTCTTCCATATCCATATTTTCACCTATGTGGAAACCCAGTGATTAGTTTATTTGGGTAACCGTTACGTTTCATACTTTTGTTTTTAAAGATTGGTTTTGGTATTCTTTTTTACGATGTGGGTTTCTATTAAAGAAACTTTCGAATAGTAAACCATTTATAACCCCGATGAATTTCGAGGGAGAAATTAATTTTAAGGGGGGTAGAATGTAACACCCCGAGATTTTATGAAAAATATTCTTTTAATTTCATTAATGTATTGTGCTACACCAAGATTACCTTGCACTATACGCAACACCGTATTAGCTTGCAGTATACGCAACACTATTCTTGGATCGTGTTACACACAATTTTGATAATAGTTATTCTACGCAACATTGAGTATATATATATATATATATATTCAATGTATAAATGAAATATGGTAGGATTCTGTTATAATAAACAATGAAGGATTCTTGCGCAACACGCAACCCTGACCTGGATTGCATTACACGCAATCACGACCTTCCTCGATAGTGTGTGTTGTACGCAATACTCGGTTTTACTAAAAAATGATATATTATTATAATATTGTTATGAACTAGCTGTTATGAATAGTGTTAACTAAAATTTTATTTTTATAACATTATTATTCATCTTACACATTTATAGAACACGGTATAAGAACAAAATAAATTTTTCGGGTAAAATAAGTATTTTTCAACAAATGCAGTTTTGCCGCCTTTTGATGGAGCACCCACTTTAAATATAGTTTTTGACATGTTTATAAGTTCAATTTTACAAAATAAAATTCTTCTTTTGAATCCGGATATAAAAATTTACATTAGATAAAGTTTTTATATTTTTCTAATAACTTTCATATTTTAATGAATAGTAAAAACACGCTATATTTTAATTAAAAACAACTTTTTTCATCATAATATCTTATGTGGTTAAATTATAATATTGAATGGTTTTAAACTATAAATATAATAAATTTTTACCATTTAATATAATTTATGACATTAGCATTGATTTTACCTTGAATTCGTAGGTTAAATCAATTCAATCTTTTGCAATGTTTTAAAGAAAAACCCTTTTTCTTTCGACAACGGGATTAATTTTAATTTAGTTTCTGCATATTTTGTGTATTGAATTTGGAAAAATGTATTCCATATTTTGAATCATTGGGTCCAAATTATGTTAATAAGCTACTTTGTATTTTTGGGCATTGTGAATAGTAACTACAGTAAATTTTATTTACTATAGTTAAAGGTAAATCGGGTAATTAAGGGTGAATATAATATTATAAAATTACCCTAACACTTGGAAAAAATCATATTTTATGGCTAAAAGTATACCCATATAACCTAAGGGTCAGATTAGATTCATTTTATGGACTTTTGTCCATGAAAATAATTTAATTATTATTAAAACCAAAGAATGTGACAACATGTCACTTTCTTAAATCTTATAAGTATAATAATTGTAATTTAGTGATACACTTCATGAAACTTTGAACATGAATAGTATACAGAAATATAATAAAATTATCTACATAATAGGAATTTATTTAGAATTTTTAGGGATTAAATAATTAACATTTGTTATGACACAAAGATGATGTGGTAATTGTCTTATTAATGAAATATTGACATAATTGATGTTATAAATGCCCAAATAAATGTAATTTGAGACTTTTTATGACTTAAATTATTTTTCTAGGTTAATATTACATGTTATTGTTGATATATGTAACTTGGTTCGAACTTATCATTCTGTTATGAATTTGATAAAAATCATGTACCAAATAGTGTCAAAATTGACATAAATTAGTCTTTAAAACAAATATTATATTATTAATTGTTATTTAATTCATAAAAATCTAAGGTTCAGACAAATATCTTATATAATGATATATATATTAATAATAAACAACTTGGGGTTCTTTTGGCTTGTTATGGTATGTTTATTAACAATATAGTGTAAGAAAACAAAAAGACACGGTAAAAGTTAAATTATTTAACTTAGAGTTAAATCTAATTGATAAGGTTAAAATAATAACCTAAACTTGTCTAACTCCTATTTGATGAAAGTATTGCGACCCATACCCACTTTATCTTTGATATAAGACCCTTTGTAACCATTATAAACCGAATTTTACCTTAATATAAAATAATATTTTGATATTTTCCTAAGGTGCCCCTCTCCTCCCTTATAGAAGGGCACATCCTCCCTCTCCTCCTCACACCAATTTGAACATTCAATCTCGGCCAAAACCTACCAAAATCTCTTCTACATATTCCTAGTATCATCCTAGAGGACCTGGGC
Organism: Viscum album; assembly: GCA_963277665.1. Lineage (NCBI taxonomy): Eukaryota > Viridiplantae > Streptophyta > Magnoliopsida > Santalales > Viscaceae > Viscum > Viscum album. The sequence continues at coordinate 108,382,455 of OY728130.1, forward strand.
TTCTTCAAAGACCATACTTAGTTCTTTAAGTGGAGGTTAAGAAAAGGCGTGTCAAAAAGAGGTAATATCCATTACTGATCTTTTTCAATTTCTTTCTTCTTAAACTTCTTATTATTTAGTTGTTTCATGGTAAAGTAATAACATAAGTATTTATTATATACTGATATGTTATTATAAATATGTAACAACTCTAATTAACCTTCTATCCATCCTACAGAAAAAAGGAAATCACCGCGTGTGCGTACGTACGGAATACCGTCTCCACACCGTGGTGTAATCTATTTTCCGCCACCACCTTAATTGGATGTGTATAATGGTGTAATGAGTAACTATATATGATTATTATAAAGTGATATTGATACTGAAATAGTATTCATACACTTCAACACAAGTTCACGATCATGAGAATGATATCATCGCTCGTGCGTACGTACGGACTACCGTCTCCACGACGCGATGAGATTCATTCTCCACATTAACCATTCATGAATGATTATAAAGTATATATAATGAATAATAATGAAATATATGGCATTTTAAATCTACTGTATTTATGTATATATATATATATGTATTTCATCTACTTACTTCCATTCAAGACAATAAGGAAAGGAAAACAGCGTTCATGCGTACGGACGGACTACCGTCTCCATGAATGGTGTGTTTCATTTCATTTATCTATCTATTATATATATATATATATACTGAATATATATGATATATAAATCATGTTTTATATTCTGTAAGTAAGTAAATCATGATATACATAATAATAATGTCAAGAACAACAAGTCCAAACACCTACGATAAATGAAACGATTTTACCCAAAACGCTTCTTTAACATGGAATTTACAAAAGAACGGGTAATATAAAGTCATAAGTGAATCATATATGATATCATAACAGTGAATATGATTATTTAATAAGTTAATGACATTATTTAAATCATTATACAGGAGGTTAGGATACGTACAAAGCATATCCGACATAAGGTAAGGGAAATATCACAATCTCATTTTTATCCAAGATTGTTTATACTTTGGCATTTACTGGGGTGTATTTTATCATCCACATACATTTTTCCTGAATATGTAATATTATTTCCATCCACCTACAATTTTTTAATTCCAATTTTACCCTTCGGTGAGTTTTTAGTAAAGGATATGAATGGAATCTTTTTTTGTTTTTCGTACGATGTACTTTTTGACTTTTTCGACAAAAGTACGAAGAATGTTTTTTTAACTTATACGACATGAATGGATTTTTAAAACAATATTTCCAAGAAGATTATTTTAAAAGTTTTCAAGTTTATTTTTAATCAAATTCTTTTATTTTAGAATTTTATGACATGTTAAGAAAGGAAAAGTGTTTCTGAAGTAGAAAGGATATTTTCCTCAAGAATGGAGTTCAAGTGTTTTATCAAAATTATTTTCTATATAAGATAATATAGGGTTATGTTTCTATCCGTATTATTACATGGATTTGATTATGTTGTGATGGAAATATTTTTATGAATTCCTTTATCTTATATGAATTGTTTTATGATGTCATTTTGTTTAAGAATGCCATTTTTATTACATGGGTTATGCAATGATGTATGATTTATGATTTTGTGGCACACATAAGAATGGTATCATTATGAGATGGGTGGGACCTATATCTCTCTCTAATGCATTGGGTAAAGATTTTATATCTCATGAGATAAACATGGCTGGAACGGTAGGTTATACTGGTTCAGTGAAACAGGACTGAAACGAGGGTGACTCGGTTCAGAAATGGACTTTGTCCACTAAGATAGTCTTGGCAATGAGTCTTGAATAATAAGATATGATTCTCTATGATTATGGGTGTATGCCAGAAAGTTTCATGTTTTATGTTATGATTATTGGGATTTCATTTCACTGCTATGATTTATCCCATGTTATGAAATTATGCTCTCTTTTGCAGGTTAAGATTTCCCAAAATGTTATGTTCTTATGAATATGATGTGATTGATATTTCTTTTGTTTACCCTTACTGAGCATTTGAGCTCACCCTTTTATTTTTTCTTTTCCCCAGGATATAAAGAAAGGTTTTAGGTAAAAAAAGGAAGATCTTTATGGGAGATGTTGAAGATCTTTCACCACGATTAGAAGATTATATCCCGAGTTTCCAAAGACACTAAACTATTATGATCCTTGCGTGTGTGTTTTTGTTATGTACTAACTATTTCGCAAAAGAAATGTAATGTCCATGTACATCAAGCTTCGGGTATCTACAGTTGGTATCAGAGGAAAGGTTTAGTCATCCATTGGAAACTAGGATGTGAGAACGTTAGTGAGATCCCTAGAGATATTTCTAAGGTATGTCTAGGGATGTCCCTAAGGATAAGTATACGTATAAGATATAGTCCTAGAACTACAGTAACGATCTTAGAATTTAACCCAAGATGTTAGATATTAAGGGTACTCCCCCTTTACTATGTTGTTTTCCCTAGAATTATTTTTCCCTCTCACACTATTCTTTTTGGGTTTTAGACGATGGATGGAACCCGGAGGAACTGTGTTGATCACTGTAATGGACAATGCAATGATTGTCCTCCTGAAAAAACAAGTGTTATGGGAGATGGAGTTCAAAATCTTATTGTTATACTTACACAAGCTATGAATCATTCTGGACTTCCAAATGAGCAGAGAAGGGAACAATATTCTATTGAGTCCTTCATGAGGCAGCGTCCACCTTCTTTCAGTGGGTCTTCCGATCCACTTGTTGCTGAACAATGGATCAGTACCACTAAAAAGATATTTTTAGTTCTTCAATGTTCTAAACATGATAAAGTCATCTTATTAGTATATCGTTTGGAAGGTGAAGCTGATCAATGGTGGAATCTTATCAAGAATACGAGGCCAAGAGATGAAATTGAGTCCATGGAATGAGACGAGTTGAAGAACTTGTCTTCCAGTAAGTACTTCCATTGTATTCTTCGAACAAAGATGGAAAAGGAGTTTTTTGAGCTAAAGCAGAAGGATGATGAATCTGTTGGTATATACGAAGAGAATTTTACAAGACTTGCAAGGTATGCATCTGGCATTATCATCCAACCTGAAAGTAAAGTTGATCGATTTTTCAGTGGCTTAAAAACAAGTCTTCGAAGGGCATTAGCTATAAGAAACTTCAGTAGCAATAAAGAAATTGTGTGTTGTGCTATCAAGGTAGAAATAGAAGTTGGTGTTACATATCCATCTCATGGTTTTGAAAAGAAACGAAATATGGAGTTCAAAAAGAAATCTCAGAATAATGGTGAAAAGAAATTGAATGTTTTCTTATGCACAAAGTGTTGAATGAAGCATGGTGTAGATTGTCTTAATGGGACTAGAGAATGTTAAGTGTGGAAAAGAAGGTCATAGAGCAGCTGAGTGTCGAAGTAATGGAAAAAGGGTTTCTAATGATGTGAATAATGCAAAGACTGCAGAGAATGCACCACCAACACATCAATGCTTAAAGTGCAAGGAAATGGGGCATTATGCTAATAAATGCCCTAATCCAGGGGTTAGTGATGATCGACATGAGCAACTGCTTAAGGCAAAGGACAAAAGGAAGTTACATGCGATCACCATTGGCGATTTTGAATATGACAACAATGTGGTGGAATGATTAAGTGTTTATGTAATGGGATTCCAAAATAATGTTGTATATAGTATCTTGGAATATTGGAATATTTATGTTTTGGTCTATTGTGGTTTTCAATACTTTTATGGAATCGGTAACCATGAAAAGTGATTGAAATATGCACATAATGAAGGGATAAAGAGAATCTAATATGTTTGATAGTATTCATGAGCTCATGATTGATATAAGGACTACGTGATATCATGGTTTGAGTATGTAGAATTTTGAGGATTTTGGTATTTGTAAAGTGTTAACTTTTAACTACATTCATGTTTTCAGTAAGGTTCCATGGGTATTCAAGAGAATACATGATTAAGGCCTTTGAATGTTTGGAATGTGACCAACAAGACATATCTTTTGATATATGGGGATCAACAATGGTATTAAATCTCTCATAATCGTTTTCACTATATTATGAGAGTGGACTGCAGTATTATGGATAAGCCTAAAGATTGGAATTGATTATGTTGTACATAAGTTAGTATTTTTTAAGGATAGATTTTTTTTGATATTATTGATGGGATGTTATAGTAATATAGTTTTAGAAAAAGGACAACCTGCAGGACGGACGACAGCCCATCGCGTCGGACAAGGCTGTGGGAATTGAATCCACAACCGAAGTGCGACTGACCTTTATCACCTACCACTGGCCTACATGAAGTCCCTGGTTAGTAGAAACTAGTTTTATTTTATTAAGCGGTATGATATATGTAGTATAAGTTCATTTTAGGAACCATATATGATTAATCTCACTATAGATGGACTTATGTATTTTTTGATAACTTTTCTAACCTTTTGTTTGAGACAGATGGAATGACCCATCATTCTATCACATGATCTGCTAACACATCACGAATGACAAATTCAACTTCATTTCATTAAGAGATGAAGTGGAAATTGTACAAAGAACGACAAACGGTGAGACTATACCAAAATCACGAAAGTATTTCTTCTAATTCCAATTTCATCAACTTTAGGGAAACGATCTTGAAAACCAAAAATGTTGTCCTAGTGCTATTATATCTGATGAATCAGATGGTACCTTAGATCATCACAAATTTATGGCTTTGTGATTACTGGCTTTTCCATAGCCATGTTCTCTACCACTCTCCATCAGAACATGATGGTTAGATTTCTCTTCCATATCCATATTTTCACCTATGTGGAAACCCATTGATTAGTTTATTTGGGTAATCGTTATGTTTCATACTTTTCTATTTAAATATTGGTTTTGGTATTCCTCTTTACGATGTGGGTTTCTATTAAATAAACTTTCGAATAGTAAACCATTTATAACCCCGATGAATTTCGAGGGCGAAATTAATTTTAAGGGGGGTAGAATGTAACACCCCGATATTTTATGAAAAATATTCTTTTAATTTCATTAATTTCTTGTGCTACACCAAGATTAACTTGCGCTATACGCAACACCGTATTAGCTTGCTGTATACGCAACACTATTCTTGGATCGTGTTACAAACAATTTTGATAATAGTTATTCTACGCAACATTGAGTATATATATATATATTCAATGTATAAATGAAATATGGTTGGATTCTGTTATACGAAACAATGAAGGATTCTTGTGCAACATGCAACCCTAACTTGGCTTGCATTACACGCAATCGCGACCTTCCTCGATAGTGTGTGTTGTATGCAATACTGGGTTTTACTAAACAACGATATATTATTATAAAATTTTATGAACTAGCCGTTATGAATAGTGTTAACTAAATTTTTTATTTTATAACATTATTATTCATCTTACACATTTCTAGAATATAGTATAAGAACAAAATATATTTTTCGGGTAAAATAAGTATTTTTCAAAAAATGCAGTTTTTCCACCTTTTGATGGTGCACCCACTTTAAATATAGTTTTTGACATGTTTATAAGTTCAATTTGACAAAATAAAATTCTTCTTTTTAATTAGGATATAAAAATTTACATTAGATAATGTTTTGATATTTTTCTGATAACTTTCATATTTTAATGAATAGTAAAAACACGCTATATTTTAAATGAAAAACATCTTTTTTCATCATAATATCTTATGTGGTTAAATTATAATATTTAATGGTTTTAAGGTATAAAGAGAATATATTTTTACCATTTAATATAATTTATGTCATTAGCATTTATTTTACCTTGAATTCGTAGGTTAAATCAATTCAATCTTTTGCAATGTTTTAAAGAAAAACCCGTTTTCTTTCGACAACGGGATTAATTTTAATTTAATTTCTGCATATTTTGTGTATTGAATTTGGAAAAATTGATTCCATATTTGGAATCAGTGGGTCCAAATTATGTTAATAAGCTACTTTTTATTTTTGGGCATTGTGAATAGTAACTACTGTAAATTTTATTTACTATAGTTAAAGGTAAATCGGGTAATTAAGGGTAAATATAAGATTATAAAATTACCCTAACACTTGGAAAAATCCTTTTTGATGGATAAACGTAGACCCATATAACCTAAGGGTCGGATTAGATTCATTTTATGGACTTTTGTCCATGAAAATAATTTAATTATTATTAAAACCAAAGAATGTGACAACATGTCACTTTCTTAAATCTTATAAGTATAATAATTCTCATTTAGTGATAAACATCATAAAACTTCGAACGTGAATAGTCTAAAAAAATATAATACAATTATATACATCATAGGAATTTATTTAGAATTTTTAGGGATTAAATATGTAACATTGTTTATGACACAAAGATGATGCGGTAATTGTCTTATTAATGAAATATTTACATAATTGATGTCATAAATGCCTAAATAAATGTAATTTGAGACTTTTTATGACTTAAATTAATTTTCTAGGATAATATGACATGTTATTATTGATATACATAACTTGATTTGAACTTATCATTCTATGATGAATTTCATAAAAATCATGTGCCAAATAGTGTCAAAATTGACATAAATTAGTTTATAAAAGAAATATTATATTATTAATTGTTATTTAATTACTAAAAATCTAAGGTTCAGCCAAATGACTTCGATAAGGATAGATATATTAATAATAAAAAACTAGGGGTTCGTTTGGCTTGTTAGGGTAAATTTATTAACCATATAGTGTAAGAAAACAAAAAGACACGGTAAAAGTTAAATTATTTAACTTAGAGTTAAATCTAATTGATAAGGTTAAACTAATAACCTAAAATTGTCTAAATCCTATTGGATGAGAGGATTTCGACCCATCCCCACTTTATCTTCGAAATAATACCCTTTGGAACCGTTATAAACCGAATTTTACCTTAATATAAAATAATATTTTGAGATTTTCCTAAGGTGCCCCTCTCCTCCCTTATAAAAGGGAACCTCCTCCCTCTCCTCCTCACACCAATTTGAGCATTCAAGTTCGGACAACCCCTGACAAAATCTCTTCTCCACTTCCCTAGTATCATCCTAGAGGTCCTGGTCTTCTTAAAAGACCGTCCTTAGTTATTTAAGTAGAGGTTAAGAAAAGGCGCGTCAAAAAGAGGTAATATCCATTACCGATCTTTTTCAATTTTTTTCTTCTTCAACTTCTTCTTCTTTAGTTGTTTCATGATAAATTAATAACATAATAATTTCTTATATACTTATATTTTATTATAAATATGAAAAAACTCTAATTAACCTTCTATCCATCCTACAGAAAAAGGAAATCACCGCGCGTGCGTACGTACGGAATACCGTCTCCACGCCGTGGTGTAATCTATTTTCCACCACCACCTTAATTGGACGGGTATAATGGTGTCATGAGTAACTATATATGATTATTATAAAGTTATATTGATACTGAAATAGTATACATACACTTAAACACAAGTTCACGATCATGAGAACGATATCATCGCTCGTGCGTACGTACGGACTACCGTCTCCAAGAGGCGATGAGATTCATTCTCCACATTAACCATTCATGAATGATTATAAAGTATATATAATGAATAATAAAGAAATATATGACATGTTAAATATACTGGATTTATGTATATATATATATATATGTATGTCATCTACTTACTTCCATTCAAGACAATAAGGAAAGGAAAACAGCGTTCAAGCGTACGTACGGACTACCGTCTCCATGAACGGTGTGTTTCATTTAATTTATCTATCTATTATATATATATATATATATATACGGAATATATATGATATATAAATCAAGTTTTATATTCTGGAAGTAAGTAAATCATGATATAAGTAATAATAATGTCAAGAACAAAAAGTCCAAACACCTATGATAAATGAAACGATTTTACCCAAAACGCTTCTTTAACATGGAATTTACAAAAGAACGGGTAATATAATGTCATAATTGAACCATATATGATATCATAACAATGAATATGATTCTTTAATAAGTTAATGACATTATTTAAATCATTATACAGGAGGTTCGGATAGGTACAAAGCATATCGAACATAAGGTAAGGGAAATATCACAATCCCATTTTTATCCGAGATTGTTTATACTTTGGCATTTACTGGGGTGTATTTTATCATCCACATCCATTTTTCCTCAATATGTAATATTATTTCCATCCACCTACAATTTTTTAAATCCAATTTTACCCTTCGGTGAGTTTTTAGTAAAGGATATGAAAGGAATCTTTTGTCATTTTTCGTACGAGGTACTTTTTGACTTTTCTGACAAAAGTACAAAGAATGTTTTTTTAAACTTATACGGAATGAATGGATTTTTAAAACATTATTTCCAAGAATATTACTTTAAAATTTTTCAAGTTTATTTTTAATCAACTTCTTTTAGTTTAGAATTTTATGACATGTTAAGAAAGGAAAAGTGTTTTTGAAGTAGAAACGATATTTTCATCAAGAATGGAGTTCAAGTGTTTTATCAAAATTATTTTCCATCTAAGATAATATAGTGTTCTGTTTCTATCCCTATTATTACATGGATTTGATTATGTTGTGATGGAAATATTTTTATGAATTCCTTTATCTTATATGAATTGTTTTATGATTTCATGTTGTTTAAGAATCCCATTTTTATTACATGGGTTATGCAATGATGTATGATTTATGATTTTGTGGCACACATAATAATGGTATCATTATGAGATGGGTGGGACCTATATCTCCCTCCAATGCATTGGGTAAAGATTTTATATCTCATGAGATAGACATGGCTGGAACGGTAGGTTATACCGGTTCAGTGAAACAGGACTGAAACGAGGGTGACTCGGTTCAGAAATGGACTTTGTCCACTAAGATAGTCATGGCAATGAGTCTTGAATAATAAGATATGATTCTCTATGATTATGGGTGTATGCCAAAAACTTTCATGTTTTATGTTATGATTATTGGGATTTCATTTCACTACTATGATTTATCACATGTTATGAAATTATGCTCTCTTTTGCAGGATAAGATTTCCCAAAATGTTATGTTCTTATGAATATGATGTGATTGATATTTCTTTTGTTTACCCTTATGGATCATTTGAGCTCACCCTATTATGTTTTCTTTTCCCCAGGATATAAAGAAAGGTTTTAGGTAAAAAAAGGAAGATCTTTATAGGAGATGTTGAAGATCTTTCACCACGATTAGAAGATTATATACCGAGTTTCCAAAGACAATAAACTATTACGATCCTTGTGTGTGTGTTTTTGTTATGTACTAAGTATTCCGCAAAAGTAATGTAATGTCCACGTACGTCAAGCTTCGGGTCTCTACAGTTGGTATCAGAGGAAAGGTTTAGTCAACCTTTGAAAACTAGGATGTGATAACGTTAGTAAGATCCCTAGAGATATTTCTAAGGTATGTCTAGGGATGTCCCTAAGGATAAGTATATGTATAGGATATAATCCTAAAACTACGGTAACGATATTAGAATTTAACCTAAGATGTTAGATATTAAGGGTACTCCCCCTTTAATATATTGTTTTCCCAAGCATTATTTTTGCCTCTTACACTATTCTTTTTGGGTTTTAGACGATGGCTGGAACCCTAAGGAACCGTCTTGATCACTATAATGGACAATGCAATGATTTTCCTCCTGAACAAACATGTGTTATGGGAGATGTAGTGAAAAATCTTATTGCTATACTTACACAAGCTATGAATCATTCTGGACTTCCAAATGAGCAGAGAAGGGAACAATATTCTATTGAGTCCTTCATGAGGCAACGTCCACCTTCTTTCAGTGGGTCTTCCGATCCACTTGTTGCTGAACAATGGATCAGTACCCCTGAAAAGATATTTTCAGTTCTTCAATGTTCTGAACATGATAAAGTCATCTTAGCAGTATATCGTTTGGAAGGTGAAGCTGATAAATGGTGGAATCTTATCAAGAATACGAGGCCAAGAGATGAAATTTAGTCCATGGAATTGGACGAGTTCAAGAACTTGTTTTTCAGTAAGTACTTCCCTCGTCTTCTTCGAACAATGATGGAAAAGAAGTTTCTTGAGCTGAAGCAGAAGGATGATGAATCTGTTGGTATATACGAAGCGAATTTTACAATACTTGCAAGGTATGCATATGGCATTATCATCCAACCTGAAAGTAAAGTTGATCGATTTTTCAGTGGCTTAAAACCAAGTCTTCAACGGGAATTATCTATAAGAGACTTCAGTAGCTATAAAGAAATTGTGTGTTGTGCTATCATGGTAGAAATGGAATTTGGTGTTACATATCCATCTCATGGTTTTGACAAGAAACGAAAGATGGAGTTCAAGGAGAAATCTCAAAATAATGGTGAAAAGAAGATGAATGTTTTCTTATGCACAAAGTGTGGAAAGAAGCATGGTGGAGATTGTCTTAAAGGGAATAGAAAATGTTTTAAGTGTGGAAAAAAGGTCATCGATCAGCTGAGTGTCGAAGTAATGGAAAAAGGGTTTTTAATGATGTGAATAAGGAAAAGAATGTAGAGAATGCGCCACCAACACTTCAATGCATCATGTGCAAGAAAATAGGGCATTATTCTAATAAATGCCCTAATCCAAGGGTTAGTGATGATCGACATGAGAAACCGCTTAAGGCAAAGGACAAAAGGAAGTCACATGCGATCACCATTGGCGATGTTGAATATGACAACAATGTGGTGGAATGATTAAGTGTTTATGTAATGGGATTCCAAAATAATGTTGAATATAGTATCGTGGAATATTGGAATATTTATATTTTGTTCTATTGTGGTTTTCCATAATTTTATGGCATCGGTAACCTTGAAAAGTGATTGAAATATGCACATAATGAAGGGATAAAGAGAATATAATATGTTTGATAGTATTCATGAGCTCATGATTGATATCAGGACTATGTGATATCATGGTTTGAGTATATAGAATTTTGAGGATTTTGGTATGTGTAAAGTGTTAACTTTTAACTACATTCATGTTTTCACTGAGGTTCAATAGGGATTCAAGAGAATACATGATTAAGGCCTTTGAATGTTTGGCATGTGACCAACAAGACATATCTTATGATATATGGGGATCAACGATGGTATTAAATCTCTGGTAATCATTTTCACTATATTATGAGAGTGGACTGCAGTATTATGGATAAGCATAACGATTGCAATGGATTATGTTGTACAAAAGTTAGTATTGTTTAAGGATAGAATTTTTTTTGATATTATTGATGGGATTTTATAGTAATATAGTTTTAGAAAAAGGACAACCTGCAGGACGGACGACAGCCCATCGCGTCGGACAAGGCTGTGGGAATCGAATCCACAACCGAAGTGCGACTGGACTTTATCGCGTACCACTGGCCTACAGGAAGGCCCTGGTTAGTAGAAACTAGTTTTATTTTATTAAGCGGTATTATATATGAAGTATAAGTTCATTTTAGGAACCATATATGATTAATCTCACTATAGATGGACTTATGTATTTTTTGATGACTTTTCTAACCTTTTGTTTGAGAGAGATGGAATGAACCATCATTCTATCACATGATCTGCTAACACATCATGAATGAAAAATTCAACTTCATTTCTTTAAGAGATGAAGTGGAAATTGTACAAAGAACAACAAACGGTGAGACTATACCAAAATCACGAAAGTATTTCTTCTAATTCCAATTTCATCAACTTTAGGGAAACGATCTTGAAAACCAAAAATGTTTCCCTAGTGCTCTTATATCTGATGAATCAAATGGTACCTTAGATCATCACAAATTTATAGCTTTGTGATTGCTGGATTTTCCATAGCCATGTTCTCTACCACTCTCCATCAGAACATGATAGTTAGATTTCTCTTCCATATCCATATTTTCACCTATGTTGTATCCCAGTGATTAGTTTATTTGGGTAACCGTTACATTTCAAACTTTTGTTTTTAAAGATTGGTTTTGGTATTCCTTTTTACTATGTGGGTTTCTATTAAAGAAACTTTTGAATAGTAAACCATTTATAACCCCGACGAATTTTGAGGGAAAAATTCATTTTAAGGGGGGTAGAATGTAATATCTCGAGATTTTATGAAAAATATTCTTTTAATTTCATTAATGTCTTGTGCTACACCAAGATTAACTTGCGCTATACGCAACACCGTATTAGCTTGTAGTATACGCAACACTATTCTTGGATCATGTTACAGACAATTTTGATAATAGTTATTCTACGCAACATTGAGTATGTATATATATATATATTCAATGTATAAATGAAATATGGTTGGATTCTGTTATACAAAACAATGAAGGATTCTTGCGCAACACGCAACCCTGAATTGGCTTGCATTACATGTAATCACGACCTTCCTCGATAGTGTGTATTGTACGCAATACTGGGTTTTACTAAACTATGATATATTATTATAATGTTGTTATGAACTAGCCGTTATGAATAGTGTTAACTAAATTTTGAATTTTATAACATTATTATTCATCTTACACATTTCTAGAACATGGTATAAGAACAAAATAAATTTTTCAGGTAAAATAAGTGTTTTTCAAAAAATGCAGTTTTTCCGCCTTTTGATGGCGCACCTACTTTAAATCTAGTTTTTGACATGATTATAAGTTCAATTTGAAAAAATAAAATTCTACTTTTGAATCAGGATATAAAAATTTATATTAGATAAAGTTTTGATATTTTTCCGATAACTTTCATATTTTAATGAATAGTAAAAACACGCTGTATTTTAATTAAAAACAACTTTTTTTCATCGTAATATCTTATGTGGTTAAATTATAATATTGAATGGTTTTAAAGTATAAATAGAATATATTTTTACCATTTAATATAATTTATTTCATTAGCATTGATTTTACCTTGAATTCGTAGTTTAAATCAATTCAATCTTTTGCAATGTTTTAAAGAAAAATCCGTTTTCTTTCGACAATGGGATGAATTTTAATTTCATTTCTGAATCTTTTGTGTACTGAATTTGGAAAAATGGATTCCATATTTGGAATCAGTGGGCCCAAATTATTTTAATAGGCTACTTTTTATTTTTGGGGATTGTGAATAGTAACTACGGTAAATTTTATTTACTATAGTTAAAGGTAAATCGGGTAATTAAGGGTAAATATAAGATTATAAAATTACCCTAACACTTGGACAAATCCTATTTGATGGCTAATATTATACCCATATAACCTAAGGGTCGGATTAGATTCATTTTAGGGACTTTTGTCCATGAAAATAATTTAATTATTATTAAACCCAAAGAATGTGACAACATGACACTTTCTTAAATCTTATAAGTATACTAATTTTAATTTAGTGATAAACTTCATGAAACTTAGAAACGGAATAGTCTACAGAAATATAATACAATTATCGACATCATAGTAATTTATTTAAAATATTTAGGTATTAAATCATTAACATTTTTTATGACACAAAGATGATGCGGTAATTGTCTTATTAGTGAAATATTGACATAATTGATGTTATAAATGCCCAAATAAATGTAATTTGAGACTTTTTATGACTTAAATTAATTTTATAGGTTAATATGACATGATAGGTTTGATATAACTAACTTGGTTCGAACTTATCATTCTGTTATGAATTTCATAAAAATCAAGTACCAAATAGTGTCAAAATTGACATAAATTAGTTTTTAAAACAAATATTATATTATTAATTGTTATTTAATTCATAAAAATCTAAGGTTCGGCCAAATGACTTAGATAAGGATATATATATTAATAATAAACAACTTGGGGTTCTTTTGGCTTGTTATGGTAAGTTTATTAACGATATAGTGTAAGAAAACAAAAAGACACGGTAAACGTTATATTATTTAACTTAGAGTTAAATCTAATTGATAAGGTTAACATAATAACCTAAACTTGTCTAAATCCTATTGGATGAGAGTATTTCTACCCCTACCCACTTTATCTTCGAAATAATACCCTTTGGAACCATTATAAACCGAATTTGACCTTAATATAAAATAATATTTTGAGATTTTCCTAAGGTGCCCCTCTCCTCCCTTATAAAAGGGAACCTCCTCCCTCTCCTCCTCACACCAATTTGAGCATTCATGCTCGGCCAACCCCTGCCAAAATCTCTTCTCCACTTCCCTAGTATCATCCTAGAGGTCCTAGTCTTCATCAAAGACCATCCTTATTTCTTTAAGTGGAGGTTAAGAAAAGGCGCGTCAAAAAGAGGTAATATCCATTACCGATCTTTTTCAATTTCATTCTTCTTCAACTTCAACTTCTTTAGTTGATTCATGATAAAGTAAAAAAATAAGTATTTCTTATATACTGATATTTTATTATAAATAATAAACAACTCTAATTAACCTTCTATCCATCCTACGGAAAAAGGAAATCACCGCACGTGCGTACGTACAGAATACCGTCTCCACGACGTGGTGTAATCTATTTTATGCCACCACCTTAATTGGATGGGTATAATGGTGTAATGAGAAACTATATATGATTATTATAAAGTGATATTGATACTGAAATAGTATACATACACTTAAACACAAGTTCACGATCATGAGAACGATATCATCGCTCGTGCGTACGTATGGACTACCGTCTCCACGACGCGATGATATTCATTCTCCACATTAACCATTCATGAATGATTATAATGTATATATAATGAATAACAATGAAATATATGACATGTTCAATCTACTGGATTTATGTATATATAAATGTATGTCATCTACTTGCTTCCATTCAAGACAACAAGGAAAGGAAAACAGCGTTCATGCGTACGTACGGACTACCGTCTCCATAAACGGTGTGTTTCATTTCATTTATCTATCTATTATATATATATATACTGAATATATATAATATATAGAACATTTTTTATATTCTGGAAGTAATTAAATCATGATATAATTAATAAAAATGTCAAGAACAACATGTCCAAACACCTACGATAAATGAAACGATTTTACCCAAAAGGCTTCTTTAACATGGAATTTACAAAAGAACGGGTAATATAAAGTCATAAGTGAACCATATATGATATCATAACAATGAATATGATTATTTAATAAGTTAATTACATTATTTAAATCATTATACAGGAGGTTCGGATACGTATAAAGCATATCGGACATAATGTAAGGGAAATATCACAATCTCATTTTTATCCGAGATTGTTTATACTTTGGCATTTACTGGGGTGTATTTTATCATCCACATCCATTTTTCCTCAATATGTAATATTATTTCCATACACCTACAATTTTTTAAATCCAATTTTACCCTTCGGTGAGTTTTTAGTAAAGGATATGAAAGGAATCTTTTGTCGTTTTTCGTACGATGTACTTTTTGACTTTTCCAACAAAAGTATGAAGAATGTTTTTTTTAACTTATACGGCATGAATGGATTTTTAAAACATTATTTCCAACAAGATTCCTTTAAAAGTTTTCAAGATTATTTTTAATCAACTTCTTTTAGTTTAGAATTTTATGAAATGTTAAGAAAGGAAAAGTGTTTTTGAAGTTGAAAGGATATTTTTCTCAAGAATGGAGTTCAAGTGTTTTATCAAAATTATTTTCCTTATAAGATAATATAGGGTTCTGTTTCTATCCCTATTATTACATGGATTTGATTATGTTGTGATGGAAATATTTTTATGAATTCCTTTATCTTATATGAATTGTTTTATGATGTCATGAGGTTTAAGAATCCCATTTTTATTACATGGGTTATGCAATGATGTATGATTTATGATTTTGTGGCACACATAAGAATGGTATCATTATGATATGGGTGGGACCTATATCTCCCTCCAATGCATTGGGTAAAGATTTTATATCTCGTGAGATAGACATGGCTGGAATGGTAGGTTATACCGGTTCAGTGAAACAGGACTAAAATGAGGGTGACTCGGTTCAGAAATGGACTTTGTCCACTAAGATAGTCTTGGCAATGAGTCTTGATTAATAAGATATGATTCTCTATGATTATGGGTGTATGCCACAAATTTTCATGTTTTAAGTTATGATTAATGGGATTTCATTTCACTACTATGATTTATCCCATGTTATGAAATTATGCTCTCTTTTGCAGGTTAAGATTTTCCAAAATGTTATGTTCTAAAGAATATGATGTGATTGATATTTCTTTTGTTTAACCTTACTGAGTATTTGAGATCACCCTTTTATGTTTTCTTTTCCCCAGGATATAATGAATGGTTTTAGGTAAAAAAGGAAGATCTTTATGGGAGATGTTGAAGATGTTTCACCACGATTAGAAGATTATATTCTGAGTTTCCAAAGACACTAAAATATTACGATCCTTGTGTGTGTGTTTTTGTTATGTACTAAGTATTCCACAAAAGTAATGTAATTTCCATGTACGTCAAGCTTCGGGTCTCTACATACTCCCCCTGTTGAGTACCGCGGGCCAGCCACCCAAACACAGTAGTGCTTCCCGCCGGGGTATGCCACCCAAAAACAGTAGTGCACACCCCCTAGTAGCATGCAGAGGTACTCTCCGGTCGAGTACCATGGGTCTGCACTGTCACATAGGTAGTGCTCCGTCCGCCATGGGTCTGCACCCAAACAAAGTAGTGCTCCATCCACTGGGCTAGTCGACTCACTCCAAGTGGATTCGGTCAAGCAGTCGTCAGGTCTCAGCCGGCTACACGGCCTCCGTACTCCGCACGCTCGTCTCAGGGAGGGTCCGATCCACGAGCTACAGGTCGATACTCCAAGTATCTCAATGTCCCACGAAGAAGTATCTCAAAGGACCGCCTGGTCATAAGGGTCTCAACTCAACAGACGACACGTCAATCGGACGCCCGGTCTTTGAGTTACTAGCCTTTTCGTCCCAGGGGCCCGGTTGGTTTCGAGTGAGAACCAACCCGGCCGTATTTCAACTGTACCCAGAATTATCATAGGGTATACTCAAAGGGACTGTTTCTCAACGTGATCACCAACGCCGCTGACGGTTCGTCAAACGGACGTCCGGTCTAAAAGATATCATCTTTTCCGTTCTAGGGGCCCGGTTGGATTTCGGGTACAATCCAACCTGGCCACTATCCAACAGCAACCAAAACTCGGGGATGTATTCCAAAAGTTTTGACTCATCAAGAGGAAAACAACGAGACAGACGGCGCGTCAATCGGACGCCCGGTCTGTGAGTTATCGGCTTTTTCGTTTTAGGGGCCCGGTTGATTTCGTGAGCAAACCAACCCGACCGCACTCTGATGGCATCCAAACCTCGAGCGGAGTAAGCCAAAAGTTCCGTCACATCAAGACGAATCCAACCAAGTTGACGGCACGTCAATCGGACGTCCGGAGCTCAAGATATAATTGTTTCCGCTCCGAGGGCCCAGTTGGCTTCGTGTCCAAACCAACCCGGACGAACCCAAAGTTCTCTGAAACCTTGAGTATAGTATAAAGAAACGACCGTATCGATCCAAGGGTCGCATCGCCGCTAACGGTGCATCGATCGGAGGTATACAGCTCAAGATATGGGCGAACGACCATGAGGGGTCCGAAAACGGGGGGTCTGGGCTCGGGCCGACACGGCCCAACCCCCCCATGGGTCAGCCCGAACCGGGTCAACCCGACCCGGGTCCAGGTCCGACATGGCTGGGCGCGGCCCGGCCTGGCCGGTGCGGCCCGGCCCGGCCTGGGCGGCTCGGCGCTGGCCGAGCGGTCGCGCCCAAGCAGTTGCGGTCCCCTCGCGCTGGGGGCCTCTTCGTGTCACCGGACGTGGCGCACTGCCGCGTCCCGCGTTCCCCAGTCCCGTGCGGCCATGGGACCCTCGCTCGCCGCCGTGACTTCACCCACAGCGGATTCTTCCGGCGGCGCTCCGGGCGCCGCCGGCGCGGCGTGCCGGCAAGGGCATCCGCGGACTACCGGACGCGCTCCGGTGGTCCGATTCGCCTGCGGTCTTTGCCAGTGATCATCCCGGGACCCGACCTTCGCTGCAAAGCCTTAAAAATGCCTTCGCGGCCTGCCTCACCATCGTCAGTCGATCCTCACTTCGATAACAAGAATCGGGGTCTTCAAATCGCCTTCGTGGCCCCGACTCCGCCCGCGGTTTTGTTCGGCCCCAATGGCGCGGCGCGATGGCGCCACACTTCTTCGCCGCGTTCTTTCTCGTGTCCGCACTGTGTCGTTGCACTGTGCCTCCTTTGTTCGTGCCACAATGAATCAAAACAACAAAGGGGGAGGAGAGTCAGCCGTGTTCATGCGGTCCGACCTCCTCTCGTTAAGTTGGTAACAACGGCCGAAAAAAAAATATGAGTAACGACAAAGGATGTTTTCAGGAACAAGAAACAATAAACCCGTACCAATTCCCACAACAATATAGTCCCAACACGCAAGGAAGACATTCGCGGATCAACTAGATAATAAGTTGATCCGTGTTCTTTGTTTTTCCTTAGAATAAACGAAACGATGGAATAAAATCATTCTCAAAATTAATTCCCTACCTCAAGCGTTGTCGTCGAATGAGATTTGTCATGGAAATGGACGTCGCGGAAGAAGACGTCGCGGAAGGGGGACCATCATGTCGCGGGAGGAGCTTCGCGGATGAAGCGCCGTTGATTTCCAAGGATTTGGCGTTCTTCGTCGGAGATCGGTGTGTTCTACGTGTTCTTCGTGTTCTTCACGTTCTTTGTCGAAGAAGAACGGTTTCCTCCAAATCCTCCCCACGCAACAAGTTCCAACAGAATAAAATAAGAAAAATCTTATTTTATTAATGCACAATTCAACCTATGAAATTCAAAAAGAAAAGAAACGATCTATTAATTGAGGGGTTTAAAATTGCTGAATTAATAGAGGCGTTTATTAAAAGTTTAAACGCAAGAGTTGACTTGGTTTAATAGGGGGTGCGGGTGCGTTGCTTAAGAAGGAAAGAAACGGTGGGGCTCGTGCGGGCCCCACCCCACCTTAATCCTCTCAAAGGTAGATAACAACAAGTGGGTCTCACCCCTAACCCCCTTATATAGGTTATAACCGCAATTGAGAGGAAAAAGTGTTGTGACACAACACTTAATCCACTTAACAAGAAAAGAAAAATATAATTGTAAAACAATTATATTATTATCCCTCTCATTATTTAAACAACTCATTCTTAGAAGACGCAACTCCAGAAAAGGGGTATTATTAAGCAATTACAAGTGCTGTGATTCCATCAGTGCCCTCGGAATTCGATTCCGAGCACCGGTTCAAAAGTTAGGAAAACCCGCTCGTTCGTTCACTGAACATACCCGAGCTAAACTTCGGAAAATGATTTCGAGCACATCGGGCCTCTGAATCAGGCACCTTCAGAAACTGTGTTCTTGTAAAAACTCAAAGAAAATTAGAAAAAAAAATTCCCTTGAATTTTACGTGTCTTTACATTACTCCCACCTCCGGCCTTTACGTCATCGTAAAGTTTTAACACAAATTAGGGATACAAAAGCGGTACTGAGTACGCATCTATGCCTTCCGCTCCCATGTTCTCACCTGGAGGTTCCCGTACTGCCAGTGAAAGTACACCCGAGGAATCAACCATCCTCATAGGATCTACTCCTGTCGATCCTTGATTCCCACTCGAATCTCCATGAAAGTAACCCCATCACCATCGTCCAGCTCCTCATGGTCGATGATATGCAAAGGGTCGAACACGTATCCCCTCAGTTGAGATACGTGGAAGTCGTCGTGCACTTGGTGCAACTAAGGTGGATGGGTCAAGCGGTAAACCACCCCGCCTACCCAGCTGAGGACCTAAGATGGTCTGCTAAACCTCAGAGATAACTTTCAGCCTTGGCCACATCTCTATAAACCTCGTCGAGGTGAGACTCGTATAAGGATGTGATCGTCATACTCGAACTCCAAGGGTTTCCAATTCTTTTTTAAAACTGGAACTCAAAACGGCTGCTGCCACGAGGGTAAGTTTGACCAACTCAAGAGTGATCGGTTGCACCCTCCTGTGCATGAGTTACCCTGTGCTTCCTGGGGTTTCCTTTTTCACCGACCAAGGAAAACTCATTCCGACGTCGTAGTTAAACCACAACCTTTTAGCCTAATGCCATCAATCTGTGTATTAAATGTGATTGCCCAGTCCATACTCAAACCAACGTCGTAAGGCCTCGACACTTCCACCAAGATATTCCAACCGAAACTCTTGCCTCAAGGGTCTGACCACACTGTCGGCGTAAGTGTGATTATCGAGTCTTCTCCCAAGGTATCTACAGACGTGAGGGTCAAGTCTACGGCTTACCGGAAACTCTAGGTCTGGAACAAGATTTGTGGAAGGAAGGAATGATTCCTATCGACATCTGTTACTACGGCAGCTAGTAGTGGATACAGACTATCCCTTGAATCATTCTTAGAGCCATTGGGTCACTCTCCCTGACCGCATGCAGCTACTCTCTTCCTCCTCCCTCCAGCTCCCTGAGCCTGGCAGGGACAACTAAGGCGGGTGGTTGTAGCTTATTAAGATGTACACCACCTCATGTTTCTCTCCTATCTCTGCCTCCACGTCTGCTGCTTTGCAGACTCATATCTCCTTAAAAGCATCCTCTTCTTGAAACACTTAACACGTTCGAGTCTCTAAGACTGGCATCGGTTTCCTGTTTCTTACTGCACGGTGCAGTCTTCATCCGCTCCTGGATGATCTGCACCTTCTTTTCCTATGATCTGAAAGAGCTGCTAAAATTTCTCCTTTGCTGAAAAAAGAAACTCGGTCTCAGACCCTGGATGAACCACGACCATTGCCTAATACAGTCAATCCTGACATGAATGACGTATTCATGCCATGGATGACGTCGTAAGGCCTCGAAGTAACTACCAAGATATCCAACTGTCACTCTCGCCTCCAAGGGTCAAGTCACACTGTCAGCATCAGTGTGAGGTCACTGGGTCTCATCCAGTAGAAATCTCGAAAGTGAGGGTCAAGTCAACAGTTTTAACCGGGACCACTCAGTATCAACCAAACAAAGGGACGAGAATGAAAACAAAGATAAGTGTATTTTTATTATTGCAGCTCATAGTACAAAGACACGAATTCAATAGCAACATGGAAATAGAAGTACAAGGGACATATTCACTATTTCTGCTTCTGTCCACCTGCTCCTGGAGCTCTACTGCCTTTTCCACTGCTCAGCTGTTGTTCAAGCACCCGTCGTTGCTTCTGCCTCGGTGGCTCCTCCAAAGCCTACGGATCAACTGTACGAGGATTCGAACAGTCACGTGCCAGGTGACCCTTCCTTCCGTATTCATAACACTTCCAGCTCCTCGTACGGCTGGATCTAGTCCTCTTGGACCTCTACATCATCTGTCTACTTCCTACAGATGACTCAGCTACTGATCGAAAACCCTGCGGCAAAGGCAGAATCTCCTGTACACGCTCAGGGTGTAGAGCTACGGGCACAAACTCCACCCTGAAGAAGGTCTCGAAGTCTTCCCATGTGAATTTCATCCCATCGAAAAACTAGAACAAGTGGCTCCACCACCTGCCTGCTACTGCCTGAAGAAGGCTGGCAGCAAAGATCACCATGAAGTCTGCTGGCGTCCCCACTAGCCTGAAGACTCTCACCACAGCCTCCAGCCAATCTATAGCCGCCTGCAGGTCCATCTCTCCCCAGAACCTGGGTGGCCTCTGGCGCTGGAACTCGTGCAGTGCACTCAAGTGGCGTGCATCTCCTACTGCTGGGGCTGGTGGCATCGATGGCCCAACGTATGGTAGTACCGCTGGTGCCTCTGCTGGTGCCTCAACTGCAAGAGGGCCCTGTACCGAAGCCTCGTCGCTCGACAGGCTGTCAGTACGCACATCCCTCTGGGCTCTACCTGTTCGTCCGTGAAAAGGCATCTTGAGAGAAACAATGTGACACGGTCAAACAATTATACCTGGTGAGCTGACCTAGTTTGAGCTGTTTTAAGGGAAGACCTTTGAAAGCACACACGCAATCAGTGTTTTGTGCACAAAGTCGGAAATCAGTTGACAGTGTCCTGGTGTATGGATACGTCGGCCGCCCGCACCAACACTGGACTCCCTGAACTGAAAACCACAATCGGTACTCTTAACACAATTGCTTCACAGAAAGAAAATATCAGAGTTATAAGTTCTGCAGTAGAACCGACTCCTCTGATACCAATTTTTCACGACCCGTCCTCAGGGCCAGTGTCGTGACTACCCCAAGCCCGCCTTTCATAGGCCAGCGGCTGGTGACTAGCACCAAAGGCGTAAATCCCGATAACTGGGAAGGCATTTCCTTTATAAAAGAAAACAAACACCACAGAGTGCTAGCGGAAGTAAAACACTAAGTACAAAAGAAAGTGCTGAAAAGTAAATGGGCCAAAATACAAACTCGACTGAAAATACAGCTACAACTGAACAAAAGTACAACAGAAAAAGACAAAAACTGGATGAATGGAAGCAGATCCTGGGTTGTCCTCCTCAAATACCACCTGAAGGGTAGGTACAGATAGCGTAGCTCCTGGATCGTCCACCATGGATCCTACCTGAAGGGTAGGTACAGAAAACGTAGCTCCTCAATGCTCTCGCCCATCTACCACCTCTGTGTGTCGTCTCGTTGTGAAGTCCACCTCCGGATACGGACTCATAGTGTGTTCCACCTCCGGGTACCGTCTAGTCCTCGAACACTCGACCTCCGTCAGCGCTTCCCGTCGTCTGCAACCAACACAACGAGGTGCGGGCATAGCTCGTGTAGGGGTGAGTATAACGATACTCAGTAGGGACACCAAGACCCTCAGGGTCTCACTAAAACCAACATGGATAACCACAAATAAGATCTCAACAGATAACCTATACTTAGTTATATTCCCATACATATACCTAAGTTATCAAGTAACCCATCTCAATCATGAGGAAACACAAAGATCATGAAATCAATGGATAACCACTACCCAGGTATATGCCCATACATATAACTAAGTTATCAAGTCACCCATATCAACCATGATGAAAACACCAAGATCATGAAATCAACGGATAACCACTAACCATGTATATGCCCATACATATACCAAAGTTATCAAGTGACCCATCTCAATCATGACGTAAACCCAAGGGTCAAAATTCTCAGCTCAAACCAGGATTTTCATTATCGAAACCGTAACTGCTGAAGATCCCCGTCTATGGAGTGTACAGTGGTCCTTTCACGACTCCAAGATACTGCTCACTAACCTAAGACTGCTGAGGTACTCCTCCTGTCGAGTACCGTGGGCCAGCCACCCAAACACAGTAGTGCTTCCCGCCGGGGTATGCCACCCAAAAACAGTAGTGCACACCCCCTAGTATCCTGCAGAGGTACTCTCCGGACGAGAACCGCGGGTCTGCACTGTCACACAGGTAGTGCTCCGTCCACCATGGTTCTGCACCCAAACAAAGTAGTGCTCTGACCACTAGGCTAGTCGACTCACTCCAAGTCGAGTCAGTCAAGCAGTCGTCAAGTCTCAGCCGGCTACACGGTCTCCGTACTCTGCATGCTCATCTTAGGGAGGGTCTGCTCCACGAGCTACAGGTCGATAATCCAAGTATCTCAAAGTCCCACGAAGAAGTATCTCAAAGGACCGGCTCGTCATAGGGGTATCAACGCAACAGAAGACACGTCAATCGGACGCCCAGTCTGTGAGTTACTAGTCTTTTCGTCCCAGGGGCCCGGTTGGTTTCGAGTGCGAACCAACCCGGCCGTATCTCAACTGTACCCCGAACTCCCATAGGGTATACTCAAAGGGACCATTTCTCAACGTGATCACCAACGTAGCTGACGGTTCGTCAAACGGACATCCGGTCTGAAAGATATCAGCTTTTCCGTTCCAGGGGCCCGGTTGGATTTCAGGTACAATCCAACCCGGAAACTATCCAATAGAAACCAAAAATCGGGCGAAGTATTCCAAAAGATCCGTCTCATCAAGAGGAAAACAACGTGACAGACAGCGCGTCAATCAGACGCCCGGTCTGTGAGTTAATGGCTTTTTCGTTTCAGGGGCCCGGTTGGTTTCGTGAGCGAACCAACCCGACCGCACTCTGATGGCATCCAAACCTCGAGCGGAGTAAGCCAAAAATTCCGTCTCATCAAGAGGAATCCAACCATGTTGATGGCACGTCAATCGGACATCAAGAGCTAAAGATGTAAGTGTTTCCGCCCCGAGGGCCCGGTTGGTTTCATGTCCGAACCAACCCAGCCGAACCCAAAGTTCACCAAAACCTTTAGTATAATATAACGAAACGACCGTCTCGATCCAAGGTTCGCATCGCCGCTGATGGTGCGTCGATCGGAGGTCTACAGCTCAAGATATGGGTGAAAGGCCGTGAGGGGTCCGAAAACGGGGGGTCTGGGCCCGGACCGACCCGACCCAACCCCCTGGGTCAGCCCGAACTGGGTCGACCCGACCCGGGTCTATGTCCGACCTAGATGGGCGCGGACTGGCCCTGCCTGGGCTGCTCGGCGCTGGCTGAGCGGTCGCGCCCAAGGAGCCGCGATCCCATCTCGCTGGGGGCCGATTCGTGTCACCGGACGCGGCGCGCTGCCGCGTCCCGCGTTCCTCGGTCTCGCGCGGCCGCGGGACCCTTGCTCTCCGCCGCGGCTTCAGCCGCGGCGGATTCTTCCAGCGGCGCTCCGGGTGCCAAAGCCCCCGACCGCCGGCACTGCCGCGCCGGTGGGGCTTCCGCGGACCACCAGACGCGCTCCGGTGGTCCGATTCGCCTGCGGTCTTCGCTAGAGATCATCCCGGGACCCGAACTTCACTGCAAAGCCTTCAAAATGCATTCGCGGCCCAGATCACCATCGTCTGTCAATCCGTACTTCGACAACAAGAAGCGGGGTCTTCAAATCGCCTTCGCGGCCCCGACTCCGCCCGCGGTTTCGTTCGGCCCCAACGGCACGACGCGACGGCGCCACGCTTCTTCGCCGCGTTCTTTCTCGTGTCTGCATGGTGCTGTTGCACTGTGTCGCCATTGTTCGTGCCACAATGAATCAAAACAACAAAGGGGGAGTAGAGTCGGCCGTGTTCGTGTAGTCCGACCTCCTCCCGTTAAGTTGGTAACAATGACCCAAAAAAAAGACGAGGAACGACAAAGTATGTTTTCACGAACAAGAAGCAATAAACCCCTACCACTTCCTGAAACAATATAGTCCCAACCCGCAAGGAAGACATTCGCGGATCAACTAGATAATAATTTGATCCGTGTTATTTGTTTTTACTTAGAATAAATGAAACGAGGGAATAAAATCATTCTCAAAATTAATTCCCAACCTCATGCGTTGTCGTCGAACGAGATTTGTCGCGGAAAGGGACGTTGCGGAAGAAGACATCACGGAAGGGGGATCGTCGCGTTGCAGAAGGAGCATTGCGGAGGAAGCGTCGTTGATTTCTGAGGATTTGGCGTTCTTCGTCGGAGATCGGTGTGTTCTTCGCGTTCTTCGTGTTCTTCACGTTCTTCGTCGAAGAAGAACGGTTTCCTCCAAATCATCCCCACGTAACAAGTTTCAACAGAATAAAATAAGAACAGTATTATTTTATTAACGCACAAGTCAACATTTGAAATTCAAAAAGGAAAGAAACGATCAATTAATTAAGGGGTTTAAAACCACCGAATTAATAGAGGCGTTTATTAAAAGTTTAAACTAAAGACTTGAATTCATTTAATAGGGGGGTTCAGGTGCGTTACTTAAGAAGAAAAGAAACGGTGTGGCTCGTGTGGCCCCACCCCACCTTAATCCTCTCAAAGGTATATAAAAACAAGTGGGTCCCACCCCTAACTCCCTTACATAGGTTATAACCACAAGAAAGAGGAAAAAGTGTTGTGACAAAACACTTAATCCACTTAACAAGAAAAGAAAAATCTAATTGTAAAACAATTATATTATTATCCTTCACTTTATTTAAACAGCTCATTCAAAGAAAATGAAACTCCAGAAAAGTGGTATTCTTAAGCAATTACTAGTTTTGCGATTCCATCGGTGCCCTCGGAATTCGATTCCGAGCACCGGTTCAAAATTTAGGAAACCCCGCTCGTTCGTTCACTGAACATACCCGAGGTAAACTTTGAAAAATGATTCCGGGCACACCGGTCCTCAAAATTAGGCGCCGTCAGAAACTACGTTCTTGTAAAAACACAAAGAGTATTAGAAAAAAAATTCCCTTGAATTTTACGGGTCTTTACATAGGGGGTACTCCTTTTGGGCGGGGGTTAGCATATTGAAAAGGGTGTGGTTATTGGAGACAATCATTTTGGTTCCCTAAACCTCTGGGTTGGCGACCATTTCAGCCCTTCGAGCAGCAGCTTCTCCCTTAGCCTGATTTGTGGCCATCTTCTTCTGACAAATGTTTGAGTAGCTGGTGCGGAAGATGAGCAGTTGGTGCGGAATATGAGAGGGTGGCATGAAATATCAGCGACCGTCTCAAAATATCAGAATGCAACACGAAAAACACCGGTATTCCAATAAAAAGATTCCTGATCTAGGTGGAATTTCATCCAACTGGAGCAGTTTCTTGCCTAGGGTGAGAGAAAGTTTCGCACACGAGAGCTCGGATCTTGTCACGCGAGGAAATTCGTATGGAATATGGGTCCCACAAAAGATTTTTATAACCAAACACTGGTTTACACACGTGCGTGAAAAGAGGATTCTGTGCCCCCTTGGGTTTTGCACACCGCTCCAAGTTTTTAGCGCATGGATCTCAGGGAGTTCAGCATTTCGGCGTTTCCCTCGGAATCTGACTGTTGCGACACCTCGCCAATCCAATTCTGAGGGGGGAATTTTTAGATGCCGAGAAATTCTCAAGGGTAGAATAATGTTTCAAAACGACAAATCGAAGTCATATTTGTATTTGGGGACCCGGTCTGGGGTCCTGGAGGAGTCGCGTGAAACAAATTGATAAGTGCGTGAAAAAAGACACCCCAGCGAAAAGTGCTGGGATTCGCGAGAGTTCCTCAGCATGGGTGCAGAATATTTTGAGCCCCCACCCCGCACAGTTGACATTTCACACCACCGGCTTCAGCGTGCAATTATTTCGCGCTGACCAGTTTTCCACACCCCTAAAATTATATAAATAGAAGGTGACCCCTTCGACTTCTGGGCTGAATCATTTGAACCAGCTCTCGTGTGTGAAATTCGTCTTTTGTGCGCGCAAAGATGGCCTTCAGGTACAGTTCGTTTCACGCCAAGTCGCCCAGGGGTCCACCTTCATGTGAGATTCACTTGGTTTAGACTGAATTCCAATCCCTTCAAGGTCCACCCCTTGTGCGCAATCCCTTCCAATTGTGCACAGGTTGTCCAGTTGCACACAATCCCCTTCCATTTCACACACCCCCAATCATTTCGCATAGCCTCTCCCAATTGCGTGCAATCCATACTCCTTGAGTGCATTCCTTTCTAGCTGCATGCCAATCCTTGGCTCCATTTATGAGCAAACCTCCCTGATTTCATGCCAGTCTGGTGTTCTTCAGGTAGGGATACATATTTATCATTCAATCCTCAATGGTTGCACGCAGCTCTCTTGGACCCCTCACCCCAGTGCTTCCCGGGTACCTCTTCACTTGCGCTCCCCGTACTCCATGGGTGAACCTTTGCGCATGTGTCTGAGGATCATCTTATGGATGCCATTCGCGGGTGTCTCTCACACCTCGGGAATCCAAATCATACACCGGTTTCTCATGCGACCATCTAGGTTTGTACGGAGTAACTTCAAAGTCTCTTGGATAGTTCTTCCCATTGTGTTGCTTCACCTCATGCTTCATCTCATAGGCATGATAAGAGGTATTGCTTCTTTGCATAGCCACACTAATGTGGACCCCCCAACGGTTCGCTCCATAACACCCCCTAGATATAGCTTTTCTTGTCCCCTCTCTACACCAAAGAGCATAGGTTACCGGTTATATATGTCCAAGGGGTTTGGAGTGAACCCACCTCGTCTGAGTTGCAAGACGTTAAACTGTCAAGCACCAACATCCTCATCACATTACGTTAAACTGTGACCTCTACCCTTGCCTCACACGCAAGGTGTTTCGCCTTGGACATTATCCATGCCCACATGTCTCCACGGGGATGGGATCACCCCTCATAGGGGATGATATCCTCCTTATTGGAGTGGTGTTTGTCCGCGGGGAAAGGGCATCCACCTTGGTGAAAGCCCATATCTTTTCTTGCAGGAGGCAGCATTACTGCTCCTCCTCCCTTCCTCAGTGCCAAATCCCTTTCGGCTTTGTCAACACTTGGCCTCCATCCTGGAGTATGTCCCAACCCTTTCGGGCTGCTAACCATGCATAAGCCCCGGTTTTGTCTTTGGGTCGTTAATCATGCATAAGCCCCAATCCATTTCCCACGGACACACCTTTCGCGACGTGATCGTCAAGTCTCTTCTATCTCTTTTTTCTCACACCGAGCATGACCCACGTGGGATTAGAGCAAGCACCGACCATGATAAACACTTTGGGACGCCTTAGAGTGTAAGCCCCATCCATACCCGAACTATGAGGACTTTGATCCATGTCAAGGCATGGTATATAGGAAGCCTCCACGAGGTTCAAGCCCACCACCCGGTCGTTCCGACAATCTTCGCGTCGGTTCACCAACACCTTGGTCCACCTCATAGTGTAAGCCTCATACCACCCCGAACTACGAGTACTTTGATCAATGTCATGGCATTGTACGTAGGAAGCCTCCACAAGGTTCAAGCCCACAACCCAGTCGTTCCAACCATCCTCGTGTTGGTTCACCAACACCTTGGGCTGCCTCAGAGTGTAACCCCCATACCGTCACGAACTACGCGGACTTTGATCCATGTCAAGGCATGGTACATAGGAAGCCTCCATGAGGTTCAAGCCCACCACCTGGTCGTTCCGACCATCCTCACGTCGGTTCACCAACACCTTGTGCCACCTCAAAGTGTAAGCCCCAAATACCAACCGAACTATGAAGAATTTGATCCTTTTCAAGGCATGGTTTGTAGGAAGCCTCCAAAAGGTTCAATCCCACTACCCGGTCACTCCGACCACCTTCACGTCAGGTTCACCCTCGTCCAGAATGACATTAAATTTTACCCCAATCCCGAACTACGAGGACTTTGATTCTCTGTCACGGGGATACGTAGGAAGGCTCCACGAGGTTCAAGCCCATCACTCATGTTTCATCCTGATCTCACCCTTGAGCCTATGAGTCTCGGGAAGCTCATTCCCCAACCAATAGGTTCCACCTCTCCTAGGTCCCATCCACACATCCATTCTAATGGGTCGCCTCCTCAGGTGTCCCATCGTCTCACCGAACTATGTAGACTTTGATTCCCTACCATGGGGATACGCAGAAGTTCTCTTCAAGGCTCAAGCCCAACTTCACCGTTTCCCTTGCGATGGTACCATTTAATTCCCCCCTTCACTTCATCATCCATATTGATTCTTACCCGAGCCGCGACATCCCGGTGGGATCATTCCACCTCATACCCCATTCAAGTTAACAGCATTCGGGAGGCCCACCATATGTTGGCCCCAATATCGGTGTCCCCTCCGGGGGTTGCGCCCATCTGATCCACTCTAGTAAGTTTTCTGGTCAGCCCGATTCGTCCCCATTAGATGTTAAACATGCGACATACCCTGTGTTAAAAATGGGAATCTGAGGAAAACCTCAGATACATGCCAATGGCATAGGATTCCCCGCTTTCGATGTGGGATGCCTCGGGTTTTTGCGCCCTCAAGAATCCCTATAATAAGGGATAGAAGATAGACATGCCAATCCCCCAGCATCCAGACACGCCAGTGATGCCCAACGTGACTACTCCCCTAACCGAATGTTGCTGCCCTGACCAGACCCCTTGGAAGGTCCTGACAGAAGCAGCGTAATTAACTTGTGTCCATGAAGATATGGCACTGAGAAGATTTTCATGAACAATGTCTTAAGTCTGTGAGGGAGACCCAGACTGGGTGACGAGATCCGAGGAGGAATCTACGGAAGGAAGAACTGACATCCCATCATCATGTTTTGATCAAGGAGAAGACATCCATCAATAAGAAGCAGATGTCGCCCACCTTTAGAAAGCAGGAATCCGGGCTAATAGGTGCACGTCCTCTATAGACAGATGCACGCACCCCGGTGAAAGCGTTGGAAACAGAAACTTCATGTTAAGAATATATTTCTAATTTTTCAAAGCCCCCAACATTAATTCAAATTATTTTTTAAATATTTTATCTTTCTCATCATTCATTATTACCATAAAATGAAAAAATGAACCAAGATCCTTTATTCATTTGCATTTCACTTCCAATTTCACTTTTATAATATCAATGCATGATATTTTATCTTGTTGTAATGAAAAATTATTCTTATCAAACAATTTTGTGGTCCTATATTTTACACATATTATGTTGAGCCACTATTTTAAAAAAATGGGTGAAATTTCATTCAATGATCAAATTTTTGGATTCCATATACTCAATATTCTTGGAGATTTTAACACATAATAAATTATTCCCCTTTAGAAACTTTTATAATACTTCTAATTTATTCTCAAGATGAGTGATTTCACCTAAATGAATATAAAAATCCCACATGATCACTTGTCTTTTTTCATCCTTATGAGGTAGAGAGAAATTCAATTTCCTCGGTGGTAATTTGACCCACCCATTCTTTATATTCCAAAAATGATCTTCCTTATATATCATCATGTATTATAGATATTGATCTTATTTACTCTTGTCTTAAAATGGACATGTTATATAACATTATTTTCTTTTTCTTTTCCCTATTCATTAAGCTATTGGTAGAGATTGAAATCTGATATGTACCAAATGAATATTCACAAAAAATGCACATCTATTCAGTATAAAAGGATACTACAATATTTAATAGAGTCTAATATTAAAGTAGAGAATATAAATATGTATACCTAAACTTGGATAACAATTTTTAAGACCACTTAAGAATATTATCAACACTGATAGGGGTAAATCATTATGGGGGTATTTTAATTATAATTTATTCACTTTATACCTTTACCAATTACACATGATAAGATCATGATTCATTATTTTTCTCTAACCTACACTATTTATTTAGCAGAAACACCCAACATGGAAGAGATATTTACAGGTATCACATTTCAAAAATAAATTCTAGTAATTTTGGAAACCGAGAAACAATCCATGGTCAAAAAATCTTTTATAATGATATATTTGTTACTATGTGTTGAAAAAAAATCTAGAACCTGTATTATAGCCCCAAAAACAAAAAATATGGGGAAAAATAATAATAATGAGTCCTTGGATTGGTGAGAGTATATTCCAATAATCAGACTCCCATGAGATCATTATTCTACCTATATAGATATTCATAAACATATTTAATTCTTTTGAAACACAAAGAAAATCCTCCACTAGTAGAGTTGTTTCTTGGTTGTTACAGGGCTAGTTTTTTCTTCTCTTTATTATTCATCTATAATTAAATTATTAGAGTCTTTCAAATAACAACTCATATAATACCCTTCTGTGCATAATAGTTCACAAAATATTGTTTATATTCGCAATAATGAACTAGAATTATTCTTTTGTTAAATAGGTTAAAGGCTTCTTCTATTATTTCTATGAAAGAAAATTGAAAAATAACTTTTCTTCTTCGCTAATTAGATTGTTTATTTTTTATTTAGTGGAAAATATATTACACTGGTTCTCTTACAAATTATTAAACTCTTCTCCACATATATGAATGATTAGATCCAGGTTAATATTTTCATCTTAGATACTAGTAAAATATATTATTCAAATTATGTTTCATATGTTCAATGACAATTGATCATCAATAAATTAATATATATATATAATAATAATTTTAACATTGGTTATCTTATCCCCTATCTCTCTATATCTATCTTATTTATTCAATATTAACAAAACAAAAAACTTATATTTAAATTTCAATGTATTATGGTAATATAACTACTCCAAAATCATTATTCTCTTCCATATAATAGATACAAATTTTTTAGCCTAATAATTTAATCATAAAAAAGGAATATATTTATATTTTTGATATCTGTAATAACATGTAGTAACTTTTGTAATTATTCTTGTTCTTATATTTCCATGATAATTTTATGTATTCAATGTATGTGTAAATCCATTAAACTACTTTAGTAAATGAACCTACATTTATAGAACATCATAATACAATAAATCATTCATCCATTGTATACCAACTTAAAATAGTATTATTTGTGTAAATTACATTACCCCTGTAGCTAGAAGTTAATTGATACTTTTTACACTAGCACTAGATATAAGAAATTGCATCCTAAAGAAGAAATTTGTTTATTAGTCTTGGAAAACTAGAAACTAACCTGAATTTCACATACATTTGAAAAAATAAAATATAAAAACTTATTCTATTTGTGACCAGAATTATTCCCTCTAGCATGTCCCTACATATCATCCATACAAAGAATCTTGGCATCCTTGTGAATGGAAACGTAAGAAAGGGGTGAGATCTAATGCTCATTAATGGTATTTGTACAATGAATCTATCATGAATACATAAGAAAAATTAAATATGGAATGGTAAATAACTAAAACTCATTTCAATTAATGGATTAATTGAACAAGAGGTGTAATTTTTTAGGAATAAATGATAATCAAATAATTCCATATTAATAATATCATGAGTTAGAAACTTGTCCATGGATTTCATAACAAATAAAATAATTACATGGACATCAATTACAGATTGCATAATTTTGGAATGCATAATGTACAGAATATGAAACATATTATTGAGTAATTGGGCCAATACATCTAAAATACAATCAAGTACTTACACCAATACATCTGTATAAATGTGTAAGGCCTCGGACAAAACACAATAATTTTTGTCTCATGAAACCTGCTGATTCATCTAGAGGGTATAGCGGGCCCCACTTATAACATACTAAGTCCAATGAATTCCTCATATGAAAGGGGACAAATATAATCAATTAAAACATTCATATTGAAAAACAGGAGTACAAAATATTAATAATTTCCCCTATCAATAAACATAATAATAAACTATCAAATGTAATAAAGAGAATGGTATCAAAATAGTACATCCCCAATCAAAATGATCATAAACCATATGTAAAAATAAAAATTCTGGTATCATTAAAATATATTCTAAATAGAGAATAACTGATATAAGGGTTGTTGTCATATAAATACTTTAAGAATTTTGTTAAAAACATTCTTGATGAAAATACCCTTTTATATTGAAAATCAATATTTAAAACTAAACATTCAAAGAATATATGGGAAAAATATTATTTTAAAATAACCTTTTAAAATTGTAAATGGATATTCAAATAAATGAGCTTTCAAGATGGTACAAAATATATTAATTCCATACACATAAAAATAAATACTCTATTAACATATTCATAACAAAATTCAATAATTACCATGTTTGAAAAAAAATAGGAAGATTAATTTTAAAACTTTTTCTAAAAAATAAAATCATGAATAAAAAATTATTTAAAAAATTATTTTTATAAAATTAGAAAATATAAAATATTTTTAGAAAACATGCATTTGGATGAAAAAGAAATTTCAACTAAGAAGACAGACAAAGTTGGATTTTATTAAAAATATTTTTATAATCATTTTTAGGTAAAAAGAATAAAAATGGAACTAAAAATTGAAAATATCATGAATAACTAGAGGAAAAAAATAATTTTTTAATTTTAAATACCCTATAATTACCCAATGAGATACTTAAACATAAAAATCCTAAATAATGATAAGATTGGGAAATAAACCCTTTCCACTTAGGTAAATTTTAAATCATATGGTCCATGAAATAAATAACATCAAAAGGAAAATTAAATACCATGAATATTAGTATATTAATGATATAAAATATGAATTTTTAATTATATACATCATTCAGAATAAATTAGTGGTGAATATTGAATATGTCTACTGGAAGTAAAAGTGAGACAGGAAACCCTTACCTCGGGTCAGATTTCCTTCATACTTGTCTATACTTCTGGTATAATAAATATAGATTTATTATTACTCTATTATATATCACAAATAGTATATACTATACTATATATGTTTTTCTTATAGTCATTTATAAACATTTTATTAAAATTTCTTTTTTAAAATCATCGTTCAAGTGATAATTGCTTTGTTTTTCATTTATGTTTTACATCGATAATGATCAGTCCTTTTATGTTGATCATTGTTAAATTATGTCTATAATTTTAACCGTGATATATATTTCATATATATGTATATTATTAGAATTTATAATAGTATATAAATGTTATATATGGGAAATGGGTTACATTATTCATGGAGACGTTAGGTCGTACGTACGCATGAATGATGATTCAATTTTTCCAATAGATGAATCATAAGAAAGTTATATAATATTTCATAATTATAGAACCATTATTATATAAAAATATATAATTTATATTCATCAAATATAATTTTATTACCAACTATGTCAAAATTAAAGGAATAACATTTCACATCGCTATGTGGAGTTGGTAATCCACACGTAAGCACAAGTGACGTTACTTTTCTAAAATGGATTGGAATTTAAGATGGTATATGTCATTTAATAACTAAATAAGTGTAGTAATTTCATAAATTTCATATAAATATTTCAAATCAAACATTATATTCATCCATGAGAGGTGGTGATGAAAAAGTAATTACTTCGGTTCGCAAGGTTGTAATCTGTCGTACACACTATCAATGGTTTCCCTTCCTATTTGATAGAAGTGTAGATGGATACAGGTTATTAAATTAATATATATATATATATCATATATTTGTGTTTTTATTTTATAATAATTTGATACTACTTGATGGTGTTTGAAGAAGAATTAATGTTAAAACACAAGGTTAAGAACATTACCTCTTCTTCAGAAATCCACTTTAGATTTATACATAATGACTTCCTAGATTAGACTTTTGATCACAATAATTCCTATAGGATTTATGGAAGATAAATCAGGATGTATTGGCAAAACCAAAATGATTTAGTAGTGTGAAGAGGATAAGAGAGGGGCAACTTTTTATATGTGGGGGAGAGGACACACAAGGATTTTTTTAGAAGAAAAAGTGAAATCCACATTTTTTCACATTCCAAAAGGATCCAAAAATGGTTAACTATAGAACCATGAAACAGATAAGGTCTAAATATGTCCATAAAATATAAATTTTACAAGTTTATAGTTCCTTTTAACACATATCATTTTAGTTTACCCCCCCCCCATAAACCCGTTTTATCCTTAACCATAGTATTCAATTTTAAATTATTTTATTATTAATTCGATCAAAAACTAAGTTATCATTGTTTTATAATATTAATTAAACTTATTAAAAATATGAAATCCATTTCTAAAATTTAGATTCATGATAATATTAAAATCTTATTTAAAATTAAACGCGCATATGCGGTTATAAAACATTTTTCCAACGAAAAAACATTCAAAAGATTTAAAATATTTTATTTGAAAATTAAATACTAAATTGATTAAAATGACATAAATTGTAATAAATAGAAACTAATAGAACTAATTTTATAGTTAAATTAATTTTAAAAAATATTATCTTTGAACATTCTTTAAGAGAAAAGACTTTTTTCAATAAAAATCTATTTTTTCTCTATTCATTTAAAATGTAATATTTTTATAAAAATACAAAAAAAATCAGTCTAGGTTAATTTTGACCAGATTATTTCATAAATTAATAATTTTTTCTGACATAATATATTTAAAACTAGTAAAAATTAATTTTAAAAGATGATTTCTATGTGTGAAAAAAACCAACTTTTCGAAAAATGAAATTTTTCTCAAAATATTTCTTTTTCATTTGAAAGTTTTTTATTTTATTTATAATTGATTGATTTCATTATAATATTTTTATACATGTGTAATATACATAGCTTTTATAATTTAGTTACTCCAATTCACAACCATAAATTTACTTTTTAGGAAATATTGTTATAAAATATTACTGTTTATTTAGACTTGAGGTTCAGTGTTCTCAACCTCTCGAAAAGATTGACTCTATTTAAAAGGAAATATATTATAATTTATTAGATGTTAAATTGTCTTATAGTATTTTTGTTACATGTTATATGTTCTATAGAACCCAATTTTATTATATTAAAATAATGTGGTGATAAATTCTCCCACAATCAATAAATTTCTTCCTCATAATTTCAAATTTTTGTTCGAAATCATGAGTCTTGATATTTAAAATTTACTTTTTTTAAAACCCACATCATAGTAAGGGTTAATAAAAATTCTCCTTAAATGTGTGAAAGTGGAACATAATGTTCATCTTGAATAACACAAAACTAAGTTTATATATTTTGAGAATATTTTTTGGAAGTGAAAATAGGGAAATTTAACAAAATAATAAATATATTTATAGATTGATAAAGATCACTTATCCTAGGAAATAAATTTATCAAGATAAATTAAATGACCAAAAAACAATAAATATATTATTAGTTAAAAGACCATTTTATTCATATGATATGAAGGTAATATCATAAAATGTTTTGTTTCAACATACCTTTTACCATAATTTGAGGGACTATTTTACTATCAAGATAGAGGACCAAAGAAAATGTAGTTAATTGATATATTTTAACTAGATTTTCATCATTTGTTTCTAATTCAATCAAATTAATGTATGAAATAAATATCTATAGTGAATGTTTTTATTGTTTAAGCAATAAAATTACCTTTTAATGGAGATAAGATCTATAAAATAGTAAAAATTCCTTCTGTATGTCTCTTAATATTTTCCACGATAAAATATTTGGCATGAGTTATCCAATTTAATAAAATAATCTCTAATCTTCAAAAATAAACCTAAAGTTGAAATTTATACAATTAATAGATATGTAACCTTAAGAATCATCAAAAATATGTATCAAAAAATTCAAAGACCAAAAATATAGAAGGACGGTCACTAAATTTCCAAAATCAACATAACATTAAATTCCATAAACATCATAATATAGCTCTTATTGTAATATACCATATATGTGAATACCTTTATGGCCATAGATCTATAATAAAACATTTTATGCTTCAAAAAAGGAAATATTTTATTTTTTAATATGTTCCATATATTTAAAAATATATTTAAATCCATAAAATATAACATAAACCATAAATTCACTCACTAATTTCAATATTACCAATACTATATCGTAGGCATAACATTATAATTATTATCTCAACAACAATAACAAATGAAGGGTTTTCTTCCCTTAATCATGTGTTGTTTTAAAATTTCAACATGACATGGACTCAATTTTCTTAGTATCGTTCAACATATGATTTCAAATAATTAAATAAAAACTATTAAAGAACAATACTTAGAAGATTCATGATTCCTATAACTGAAATATGTTTGATAAAAATTATCTATCCACATAATTCATGAATCCCCACACCTAAATAAATCATTCCTTTTACTTTTATAATATGTATAATAGATTCCCTTCCTTGTTCAATGATTTATAATTGGATTAGTGCATTGATTCTAGAATTTCCCATGTTCCACAAACATAAGACATTTAAATCCTTAAAAATTAATTTTCTTATAACATTAATTTAAAAATATAAAACATCTTATTCTTCCATTGATACATTGTAATGGATGCCTCTTTCAACCTTTCTAACATGAAGGAAATTGAGACTTATTTATTCAATGATCATAATTTATTAAAATAATTCATTATGATTGATAAATAAAATGTGAATTAACCATAACATATCCCCTATGATTTTTAACCCAAGTGTGTAGCATGGAATATTTTTATGCACCATTTAAATATTAGGCCAATCCCAATGTACCATTATTACAGTTACTACCCATAGTTATAATTTTCCAAGTACCACATCCAATCGTTGTATCTAGATAGGGTTTTAATTGATTTGGAAACAACAAAATGGTTTCCATGATAAAAAATTTATGTTTTTATCCTAAACATAGACTTATCCTTAAATTTAGTCATAGGATTATATTCCATCATATAGGTTTTTCTAAATCAAGTTCTCAAGGTTTCTACTAAATGTTTTTGGATACCAACTACAAGGACCAAAACCCCAGTAGCCTAGAGTTAGTGGTTACTTTATTACATTGGAACTAGATACAACTGGTCATGTATCAAAGGACCTAACAGTTTTTTATTATTGGTAAACTAGATACCTATATCAATTTCAAGTTCATTTTAAAACATAAAATACATCAAAACCTTCTCTTTTAGATTATCTTTATTCCATATTTCATGTATCTATATATCAACAAAAAAATTTATATGCATCATGGGGAAAGGAAACATAAAAAAGTGCTTTCCTCTAATGACTAGTAAGGGTATGCATACTATGTAAGCAATCATTAATATATTATATAAAATAATTATGGTGAGGTAAATAACTAAAACAAATTCCATTTATTCAAAAACATAATCATGAAGAATAATGTATTAGGAATAAATTGTGATCATATAATTATATATTAATATTGTCATGAGATTAAAAATCATCCATGGATATCATGAAAATATTAATCACATGGATATTAAAAACAAAATTCATAATTATGAAATTAATAATGTTGGGCATCTAAAACATGACATCAAGGCCTTATTCCATGAAATATTAAATATCATCTAGGCCTTGTTCCATGTCATCTATATAAATGGGTATGGCATTTTCCAAAGCCCAATCGAGTCTTTCTCATGACACCTACTGTTGCATTGAGAAGATATAGAATATTCCACCCTCCACATAATAAGACCAATGAATTATTCATATAAAATGGTATAAAAATAATCAATTATAACATTATTATTGATAAACTATCATATGAAATGTTAATATTTTTCCCAATCAATAAATATATTCCTAAACCATCTAGAGTTATATAGATAATGGTATATAAATAGTACATTCATAGTAAAATTAATCCTTAAACATCTAGATACAAAACAATGATGTTATATAATTACATCATAGTCTGAATGTAACATTAGTGTAATAAGGGTTTTTCTATTGAGTAATAGAAATACCATAAAAATATCATTTTATTGAAGAAGATAACCTTTTCACTTTGACTATCTGTTTTATTAAAGAAATTATAGAATATTTAGAAAATAAATAATTAAAATTAAACTTTAAACCTCTTGAGAAATATTCAATGAAATGGGTGGTCAATATTGAAGTAATTACTAGTCAATCCATATACATTAAAATAAATATTACTTACACATTTTTGTAAGAAAAGTAACAAGTACCGTGTCTAGAGAATGATGGGATAATTAATATTAATTTTTATTATAAAAATTTTATCCTGCACAAAATTTTCTCTAATAAATAATTCTTATAATGTAAAAAACATTTTTAAACACATTTTTAGAAAACAAGGGTGTGGAAGGAAGATCAATTTCAACCGAAAAGAGAAATAAAGTTTTCTTTTCTTGAAAAACTTTTCTCAGTCATTTTCAAGTACCAAAGAATATAACACAATACTATTCCATGAAAATTTCATTAATAACCTTAATAGTAGAAAATATATTTGTTTTAATAAATAAATACAAAAATAATTCTAGCTATGGATACTTATACATAAACAATCCCGATTAGTTATGAGATTGCTAAATAAACCCTGACCACTTTAGAAACATTTCAATCGTAAGTCCCATGAAATAAATAAATTAAAATGAAACTTTAAATACCAAAAATAAAAATAGATTCATGATATAAGATATAAAATTAGTATTATATGCACCACATAAATGAAATATTTTGTGAATATGGAATATATATTAGGGAAGTAAAAGTGAGCCGATACACCATAAACTTATATATGATTTCCTTCATATATGTATGTAATTAATTTTAAATATATATATATATATATTATAAATATATTATGGAAAAAAATAAAATATATCATACCATATATTATTTACTTATTTTGTTTTACCACCAATTTATTTTCTGTTCTTGGTTAAAATCACTATTTTTGGTGGTAATTGCTTTGTTTTTTATGTCTGTTTTGGTTTCATAATTTCAATAATATTATATTGATAATATTTTCAAAAAATTAATAATATTATTCAAGAAATAAATATCATATATAATAATTATATATGTATTTATATTATTCCATAAAAGTTAGAGATGGGAAATGAGATACACCATTCATGGAGACGATAGGTCATAGTTCCCATAAACGTTGTTTCTATTTTTATAAAATATGGAATGTAATAAATGAAAATAATATTTAAACTTAATCAAAACAGAATTATATCAAATATTTAATTTTTTTTAATTAAATATATTCTTATAAAAATAAATTTCAAAATAAAATTAAAAACATTTCAAATCACTATGTGGGGATAGTTGTCCACTCGTACGCACAAGCGACGTTATTATTTTCAAAGAGGTTGTAAAGTTAGTAGATATATGGGATATTATATTTAAATACTTATATTAATTTCATAAATATTATATAAATATTCTGAATACATAATTATATCCATTCTTGAGAGGTTGTGATGGAAAACGAATTACATCGGTTCGCGAGGCGGTAGTACCTCGTACACATGATCAACAGTTTCATTTCCCCGTTGATAGAAGTGTATATGGATAAAGGTTATAAAATTAACATGAAGACATATAATTATATATTATGTACTGTTTTTTTAGTTTTCTCAAATTTGTAAGACATTTTAAAGAGTCATAAGAAGAATTAAAATAAAAAACATGGTTAGAAACATTACTTCTTCATCAGAAAACATCTTTAGGTTTAAATATAAAGCCTTCCAAGATTATCCTTATAATCAAAATAATTCCTCTAGGATGTGGGAATTTATTAATGGAAGAGATGTATCTAGGTATCAGTCTAAACAAAAGGCTAAGGGAGTGTGAAGAAAATCAGATAGGGGGCGTCCTTTTCTTAGTCGGGGAGGGGACACACTTTGAATTCGTGAAAAAATGTGATATTAAATTCTTTAATATAATAAAAGGAACAAAATGGGTAATTATAGAAAAATTTAATATATAATGTCTATTTATTAAATCAAAATTTTAATTGGATAAGTTTCTAGTTAATTTTTACCCTAATTTTTTTAGTTAAACCCTCTAGTAAACCTGTTTTAACCTTAAGTATGGTAATTAATTTTGAATTTTTTTACTATTCAATAAAAAGAAAAATTATGTTTACCTGATTATATAATATTAAATATTTTTATTAAAATTATTTCTTCAATTTTTAAAAAATAAATTTATAAAATTTTCATAATTTAATTTAAAATTAAACTCATAGAAGAGATGAAAAAATGATTTTGCAAACAAAAAATATTCAAAAGATTTAAAAGTTATTATATAAAAATTCAATATTAAATTGATTAAAATTAGATTATTTGGATTAATTGTAATATAATTTAAATAATTCTACTGGTAAAATAATTTTAATGAAAATTTTACATAGTAAAATATTTAAACAAAAAAAAGGTTTTTTAAAAAATAGCATTTTCACTATTCATTGAAAAATTAATCCTTTTAGAAAATTCTAAAAAATTAACTATAACATAAATTTGGAATGATGATTAAAAACATGAAGTTATTTTTTAGAATGTTTTTTAAATGTGGTAGAAAATATTTTTAAAATGCGTACACAATGTTTGAGGAAACCATCTTTCAGAAAAATAGTTTTTTCACAAAACATTTCCATTACCTTAAAATGGTTTTTATTTTATACATATTCAATAGATAAGAAATGAATTTATTTTATAATTGTGTAAAAAAATAAATTAAATTATTTAGTTATTTTTGTTCATACATGCCAAATTAATGGCTAGGTTATAATGGTATATTGTATTACGCTTCATATAGACTCAAGGATTCATGTTCCAAAAGATATCAAAGATATTTAATTTATATAAAAGGAAACATATCATAAAGAATGAGGGTGTAAAATTCTAATATAGTTGTGTTGTTCAATATGAAATATTCTACAGAACCTAATTTTATCCTTTTAATATATTATAGTGTTACATTTTATGTATCATATTTTCTTTTAAGATCTAATTCCCCTAGAATGAGTTGAATTAAATACCTAATGTACCTATGTCTACTTAACTACTCCACGTGGTCAATAATGAACCACAATATATAACCACATTTTTTCTCTTGTAAATTCAACATCTTCATGCTTGGAATGCATTATGTTTCACACAGATTCCTTTTGTAGGCTTTCTTTGAACCAGATGTATAGATTCATGCGTGGAAATACATGCATCAAATGAATGAAATCTCTCCTTTAATATTTCATGGTTGATCAATAATCTGACATGAATTTTATGAAACATCTAATATTATTATCAAAGGATTTATATACAATATTGTAACACTACATGTTTATTTTTATATTTTAAGCTCACCAAAGTATTTATCTAGTGCACTTATCATCTAGATGAGCTATGGACGTAACATCTGGATAACTTGTAAATGTTCATCACTAGTACTTATGCATGATCATCACATGATTGAATTTTTAGCACAAAATTATATTCAAACTAGGACTCAAGGAGGTTAGGATAATTTAGAGTGGATTTATTGTTTTCAAAATAGATAACTGTACATAAAACACTCATTGGATGATTATTTTTTACATGGTAGTTCCATGAAAATTCACTATTCATTAAAGATCAATATTCACACATATGGTTTGTGCATCATGGATACAGTTTTGATACT
This sequence comes from Viscum album, assembly GCA_963277665.1. Classification (NCBI taxonomy): domain Eukaryota; kingdom Viridiplantae; phylum Streptophyta; class Magnoliopsida; order Santalales; family Viscaceae; genus Viscum; species Viscum album. Next base: position 108,425,241 of record OY728130.1, read on the forward strand.
TCATGGAAGATCTATGGATTCATTATATTAATGTAATATTGAGTAAATCATTCAATATTTTCTTTATTCATGGACTATATTCAATCTCATGAAATATATATTGTTCATAGAAGATACAAATGGATGCTTCATGCCTCAAAGAAGATTAATTCCATATAGAGAACAAAATTTTGTTCAAACTATTGATACTCCCATGAGATCATTGTTGTAATTTATTTTATAATATATGTAATATATGTCCTCATCAAAAATCACAGAAGATTGTACTTTATTAAAGTTCCTTCTATAGTCGATCCTAATAAGGATATTATACCATCATTACATTCAGAGTCAACATGATGCCTCAATCATTACATAAATAAATAGATAATTATAAATATAAAAACTAGTTAAGATAATATGGGTTTTCATCTGTATAAATGATATGATTGTCTACCATGAGTTGACGACACATATTGATTCAATTAGATGGCCATGGTAATTTGTGTACCATTTATAACAGGTGAATAGTACATACTACACCATTGTCCAAAATATGAATTCAATAAATTATTTCTATTTTTAATAATATTTAGAGTCTCAAATGATATCCATTTTCTAGTATCAGGTTCTACAATGGACTCGTCTGCCTCATCCACTATGGTTCCCCGCATGGTGTCACCTTTCAAATTCTATGTGAACCCTGTGTAAGTGCTTTTTCCTACTCATATAGGTGTTTTTACACAGCTATACCCATGTTTTTCCTCATTATAACAATATTGGGATGGCTCCCATGTGGTTATCCATGTTCCCATATATGCGGTTGAGATAAAACCTTGGTTTTCTAATGGTTTCTTACATTTTTACCAAACTCATACAAAAAGAGTTTAGGAAAACCATCATATATTACAATTCCATCTTCCATATCCTCATGAAATATTTTTCATAGAACTCATAAAAAATTATTATTCATCAATATATTTTTTGATTCACTTAATCAACATGGACGGATGTCTTGAAATTATTAAATCACATATTCCATGATTCACTTTGCAAATTATATATATATAATCATCGGAAATTCTTTTTCATTAATATATTTTGAATAACTATAAAATTACAAGAATATTCTTATATTATATGAACATAAAATAATAATGTAAATCCATTTATACTAAAAATAAATACAATATACAGAAATTTGTATTAATATATTTTATAAAGAAACTCGCATTACCAAACAAAAAATGATATGAAAGTACATAAAATATTACACAAATAGAAGAGGAAGGAAGTGAGGAAATATATAAGTTTTTTAGAGAAATATAAAGGTGAAACTTTATTTTGAAAGGTACTAATAGACCTTGACCAATTCTTAGTCATGTTGTGACCAAGTTGGTTGGAGGAGATATTTGAATGACGTTTTTTGGAAGTCTAATTATTATGTTTTCCTTACCAAACATCAAGTCAATTTTTATATTTTGGTGATAGGATGAAGGGGTATTAGATGATGGTGATTAGGCCCAAATTTCATGATAATGTCCTTCAACTTATATTTTCGATTACATGTGTTTTCTTCATGGTGAACTTGTTTTTAGAATCATATATACTGGAAGGGGATTTTCTGAATTGAGTAAGAAGATGTACGAGAATATGAATATTGTAAGAGATGTTTGGCATCCAAAATTTTACTATCTTCAACAATTTAAATGTAATAAATATTGAATAATTCATGATACAAGTTGGAGTTTGTGGAAGAAAATAGAAATTAATATTTTGGACGTTTTCATGAAGTTGAATTCCCCTTGATGTAGATCATCCTTTTTAGAGGTATCGAACATAGAAGTTATTTATACACTAATTATGTGGATTTTACGATGTCATATGTTTTTTAGAATTTCTTATTGGCTTATCCATAAGATGAGATAACTCCTCAGATAATATGTTTTGAGTATCCATGGAACAATTTGTAGAGATTGGTTCCTCAAATAAGTGTGTGGCACCGAAAATTCATTAGATGTAGTGTTTCATCAGAGGTAGAACATTAGACTGGATAAATTGTCTCAGATGGAACATAGTTATCTATTATGAATGACAAATATTTTTGAACCTAGTCTACTAGAAACATTTATTGAAACTGATCAAAATGAAGAGTTTGTTACATCGGTCAATAAAAGAGTAGTTGAAACCACCTTAGAAGAAGATTTTTTGAGACCAATCAATTGGATGAATTTTAGAGACTGATCCATTATAAAGACATATTCATATTATGTGTATTGTATACTCGTCCATCAAATTATTTTTAGGCACTGATTAATTAGATGATATTTTTGAGACCAATAAGTTATCAGATGATGAGTTTCATTAGACTATGATGTAGTTGCAAATAATGAACAATACGGTAGAAAATGTGAGACTTGATGAAGTTTCCAACAAAATATTGTTGGTCTATGAAGTCTTTTTAATTTTCAACGATGTTTATGATAAAATAGTTTTTATTTTCTTCCAATTATCAGAGTGTGAAGTATTCTAAATCACTTTCTTTTAATTATGAAATGTGGTCTGGAATGAAAATTAATGATTCATACTAAAGTGTTCTGAACTAAAAGTTTCCCCAATAATCAGTTATAATATTATTATTAAAATAATATTGAGAATTAATATTTTCTGGATAACTCAATAATATTTGATAATAATTTAGAAGAGTTGAGAGGATTTCATAAATTGACAGATGATATTTTAATTTCATTTTTTATTCAAATTTGTGAATTTTTTTGCATTGGAAAATCCTTTTTGGATCCTTTTTTTTCTAGTGAACCTATATAAAGGGGAGAAATTAAAATGTACTTTTTAACTATTGAAATTCACAGAAATGGGGATTTATAATTTTGGTCACAAACTATTTTATAGAAAGATAATTTGTGATCAAATGATTTGTGTTCATGTTTCATCAGATTGTATGAGAAATTGTACTGATGGATTTTGAAATAGAAAGAAGACATAGTTGATTTATGAATCTCTCCAAGAAAATCAATTAGACATATTTTTATATTAATGAATTGGATAGTTGAATAATATTGTGAAATAGGAAATAATTCTTATATAATGTTTTGAAAACTTATTCCAACCTTCTTCTAGGTAAGAATTTGAAGAATTTTTTTAAGAATTAAAAAATTGAAAGTTGTTGAAGACACATAAAGAAATGTTTGAAACCAATAGGTGAAGGTATCTAAAACTTTATACAATATCTTATTTAAACCTTTTGGGCTAGAAAAGTACATGCACTATTGTATTGATCATAGTGCTACACATGGGTTAGTGTATTTAATATTTTTTATCCATATAAAAGGATTATTTTCATGTACATTGTGTGGAATTTAATTATTTCCAAACCATTATAATTACTAGATACTCTTATTGAGTAGTGATCCTTGTAAATACTTATGCTCTTATTGATAAGTTTGACTTTTTTTAGGAAATGTTGTTTTTATTTAACAAGAATAGATTTTTGATAAGAAATTAAACATAAAACAAAAAAGATATTACATATTCACCTTCCCATATCAGTGATTACATGGATCGTACAAGGGTGTTTTCAATTTGTATTATAGATAAGGTCCCTTTGTTTACTCTTATATGATGTTTGAAGATAACTTTATAAGGATATTTTTAATTTTATGAATAGTAATATGATTCCAATTCTTCTTGTAAATAAAAATAATATTTATAATGATAGATTGTTTTCATATCTTTGGTATCTTGGATATGATGTTCTAGAAGCTTCTACATATGTATTTCTTCCTCATTTTGAAAATTATCTTCTTACATCTATTGATAATAAATCATGATAATAATGGAAGGGATAATTTTTTTTACGTTCATCCCTATATTAAAGATAAATTCTTATAGAGAAGTGATTTGGATCTATCGACTGTATTTTGGGAAAAAAATGAGATATATATATATATATATGTATATATAAAGTCAATACAAATGTGAATAAAGAAAATTTACAAATCTGGTGGTTGAAGTAAAAAAATATTCGAAAATATGTGATTATTTATCTATTAGGGACTTCTTTTAAAGGATTAATGATATTATTATCATTATAAGATGTCTTGGTGAGAAGATGTAAATTCTATTGTTGTTGTATATATCTTATAAATTCATCCTAACAGTCTTGATTCCAAATTATTATCTTTTTAAGGAAGAGAAATTGAATCTCTTTATTTATATTACCTAGATTTAACTCTCATTACATATGAAATGAGTAGACAGAAATTTTTAAAAAGAAAAGAAATAATTAATCAATAAATTTCATTCAAATATTCCATGAAATGAAAATATAATAATATTATTGAACATAAATAAGTTGATGACTTCGATATTGAAGACGAGGTTAATAAGAATCTTCATAATTTTTTTTCATTTTTTTCTAAAAATGCAAAGAGAGGAATATTAATGCAAAGACAGAGGTTACCTCTAAAATGATTTAACTATGGAGATATTGTCCATTTTTTATAAATATTTCTCCTAAATAAAGGATAAAGGATAAAGTGATGTAGATGATATAATTTCAAGAAGATCATGGAAGGAAAATAATAAAATAAAAATCATATTCCAAGGGAAGAGATAAAAAAGTTATCAAAATCGAAAAGGAGAAGTTTTTTGTAACGATGATATAGATTATTGTAGTGTAGTTGAAGTATAAAAATCAATGTATGTTTCTGAAAAAAAAATTTGAAAACTTTTATGATGGGGAGTTTTTTTACTATAGTTCATATGAAGAGAGGTAGTTATAATTTTCCCTGAAAATATAATTGAATGAATTCCTTTGATGTATTATATGTCCTAAAAGAGAAGTCAATAATTTGAAAATTGAATGTTTTAAAGAAAATTGTCAGGTATAATTACTTAAAGATAATTATACATTGTGGGATAAAATTGACCATTTCATGAAATATATTGAAAATTAAAATAATTTGAAATAAAATTTTTAAGTAATGATAAAATATAATAGGGTCGAATTAGAGCTTTTTCAAAAAAACAATTCACTAAAAGTGTGTAGGGAGTTAAAAAATTAAAATATTATATTTATGATAATATTTAATGTTGTAAGAAGTGTGAACCAGAGAAAGACAAAAAAAATATCTTCAAACTTTTAAAGTAATACTAAATATTTTTTAAGATTATTAAATATGAGAAAATTATAGATTTTTCCAATACTAATAATGTTGAAAATTTATATGTTCAAAAAATTTCAAAGTTAAAATAAAATGTCGGTATTATTGGTTATTTTGGGGAATATAGAAATAATGAAATGTTGAAGAAAATGATTTATAAATATAGTATGGATTCTTTGAATTAACAAATTCCAAACTCAGGGAGTATCAAAGTTGAGAAAAACTAGTTTACAACTCCAGGTTATATGGATGTTGCAAAGAAAAATATTCATTCTTTAGATACTATTAGAGTTATGGAGGATTCAACCCTATTAAAATAAGTGTTTTCTCAATCAATAAAACTACATTTGTCTTATGAGTAACTAGAGTCAATGTTTTTGAGGGATATAACCCAATAAAAGAAGGAAAATGGAGAAAGTTGGTGTGAATAGTGAAAATAGATTCTGACCTTTAGAAACTATTTTTGAAATATGTTAATATCATAGAAATCATGATAAAGGATGTAATTTTTTGTTATTATAATAACTATATATTTATAAAAATTCACAAAATATAGATGTAAAAGAAGATAAAGGTAATGGAAAATATCTTGTTGTAGAAACTACTCTCAAAGATACAAGAGGATAACTAACATTGATTTGGGATAGTGGATTCTCTTTGCATATGATAAGATATTTCAAGAATTAGAAGAATTTGAATGACTTTGAAGATGTAACAATGGTGTTTGGTGGTGTTGAACCAAACTAAATCAAAGGTGATGGATCTAATATTGTTTTGGAATAGAAACCGAAAACTAAAAGGCCTTGCTTGGGTATGGGATGAAAAACAACTTATTAATTATTTCAAAACATTTTGATGATGTTAATAAATTTTTTTCTTAAAAAAATATTTCTAAGAGTTAATGATATAGTTGTGTTTATAAGAGGCTAGTGTACAAATGGATACATTTTTAAATTTTAGGATGTACAAAATTAATGTTATCTAAGAATAAGGGAATATAATAAATTTTGGAATTAAATATTGGTACACATGTGTGAGATTAATATGATAAATTTAACTATGAGATTCAATTTTCATGAAATTTCTGATATGATAAGAATAATATATTGATGTGTCTCTATTTTTTCAAAAAGGGACAATTATAAAATCAATTCTCAAGAGAGTTGAAATACACCCAAATCAACCCTTAGATCTTATTTATTATTATATTTGTGGGATAATTAGAAAAAAAATAAACATCCATAGATATGTACATAATTTATTTCATATATTATTTTATTCACAATACATATATTATGTATTTTAATCATCAATGAGTATCTCTAAACAAGTTTAATAGTTTTAAGAGGATATAAAAACTGTAATGTGTATATTATGTGAAGAAGATAATAACCGATATTGGTTGTGGATAAAAATGAATAATTTAGAAGTTATATAGAAAAAATAGTATTTTTCATGATTTCAGGGCACCTTAAACACAAAATGAAAATGGTGTGGATAAAAGAAAGATTAGAATTTCGGCGGAGATGGGGAATACAATGTTAATAAAACTTGTAATTTATCACTATTTCTGGATTCATTCAATGAGTAAAATAATTTATATTTATAATTAGTGTTCTTATAGAAATATTTATCATATAAATCCATATGGAATGTTCAATAATTAAGATCCATGTTTAAAACACTTTATATATTTTGGGAGTCCCTGCATCATAAAAAAAAATTGAAATCATGTAAAATTTGATTATAATATTTTATATGGAATTTTGTTTTCTATTCTCTTAGTTTTAGATGATATAGATGTTTCAATAATGAAATATAGATGTTAATTTCATTCATTGATGTTTATGTTCTTGAAAAGGATTTAGAAGAGGTTTCTTAAATAGATGAAAATAATTAAAATATGGAAGATGAGATAATTGTCTAAAATAAATAGAAATTTAATATTGGTGATGTAACCCAAATAGAAGATTTAGAGTCACATATTTCTGGTGATGAAAAATGAATTCATACATATCATCCTAAGATGAATAAATAGGTGGAAGTATAAAATGTCATTGGCAATCAACAAAAAACGGTTTATGAAAGAAGAACATAAAATTTTTCATATAATTATTTGAATTCAAATTTTCATCCCAAAGACTGTAATGAATATTTTATGAATTAGTAGTGGATATATGATATGAATGAAAAATTTTATCTAGTTTATAAGATTTATACTAGGGAACTTGTACCTAAAACAAATGATAAAAATATTTTTGGAAGAAAGTGATGTTTTGAAACATGTTTAATGTAGATGATTTAGTGATAATAAAACAATAATGTCTAGTTTGAGAAGGAAACTCACAAATTGAAGGTGTTTATTTTTATGATACTTTATCTCCATTATAAGAGATAGAAACTATCATAATCCTTCATAAAATTACTACACAATGAAGATTCAATATTTTTAGATAGTTGATAAGTCTTCTTTTCTCAATGGATAATTTGATGAATAATTTTACATGAAAAAATTTGTGTCATTGTAATGGAGAAAGATAAAGGATATGTGTGCAAGTTGATAAAATATTTTTATGAGTTAAATTAAGCTCTGAGATCGTGGTATTCCAGATTTCATTCCTGTTTAAAAAATATGTAAATTAAGTAATGAAGATTGTACAATAATCTATACACCAAATAAAATCATAATATCTATCTAGTTATAATATATTATGTTGATGGAATTATAATTTATTTGAATTATGAATGAAACTATGAAATATTATTTTAATATATGAATATGTTTTTTAAAACATCCATCCTTAGTGGAATGAAATATTTTCTTAGATTAAAAATCTCAAAAAAAATATTTCTATCTCAAGGAAAGTATGCTATGGAACTTCAATAGAATCCTGTAATGGATAATTAAAAAACTATATCCAAAAACATTTCTTTGGGAACTAATATATATAAACATTAATAAGGAAGGTAAGTGAATTCAATAGAATTCAAAAAGATTATTAGAGGTTTTTTTAACTAACTAATTAAAGAACATATTTTAATTATTTTTTACTTTATGTGAAATATTATAATGTTCTATATAGATTCAAATCTATACACAATAAAACAAATCTCAAATATATTATAGGAACAACAAATTTTAGTATCAAATATAATAACTCAATAATTGTTTATTTGTTTGGGTATATTAATATTGATTGGGTAGGAAGTGTGGATGATAGAAGATAAAAATATGGTGGATTTTTGTTTCTAGGGGATTGTTGTTAGATTTTTCATATTAAAATGAAAATTATATAACTCTTATCATCCCTGAAGCTGAATATGTTGTATCCACTCAAGTTGAAACATAATTTATTTAGATGAATACTCAATTAGAATATTTTCCAGATTATATGACGTTACCCCTTCCCTTGGGTTGTAGTAATAAAATTTATAATAATCACACATGAAATCCAGTATAAGTTTCTTGTTCAATGAATATTGATATCAAATATCCCATTATCAAAGAGCATGTGGAGAATAATGAACTCAATTTGGAATATGTTCCTGCAACAAAACAATTACAAAAATATTCAGAAAACCATTACTGAAGGAATATTTTTCTAAACTGAGGTTAAACAAGGGAATACAACCTATTTCTATCCAAGGATGAGGTATTTTTTCTCATTCCACACTATCATTATTTATTTGGATAGTTTTTTCAATAGGGAGAAAAATTATTTTACATAAATCTAACCATTAGTATGTGCTAAATTGTTTATGTAAATAATGTATTTAAGGTGACATTTTAAAAGGGGTAAGCTATGATCTCAACATGTATATGTGTGAATTTTAATAACAGTTTGTTGAAGTGTTTGTAGGAATCCTATTTATTATCATATGAAAAATTTAGTTGTGAAGAGAATATGACATGTTTGAAGTTCAAGAAGTTGTTTGTTTCCAAATTCACTACTTATGGAAAACATAGTGTTGTGGTCAAATGATTTTTATTTATAATATAGAGTTCACTCACATAAGTTTGTAATTATTGATAAGTAATCCCTATATTGGGTTTACCATGTTTCAGGGATTTGTGAATATTGACTAACTCCAAAAATGAAATTGGGTTATTTTTTGGACCATGTTGGATGGAAGAGATGTTTGAAAGATGTTTGATGGAAGGTTTCTTGTTCTTTTGTTTTCTTTAAGAAAAATCACTGAATATTATATATTATTATTATCATAAAATAGTGTGTATAATGTAGGTTATTAGACCTATATTTTATTAAAAATACCTTTAAATGATGTTTTATATTTTTCATATTTTTTCTAGATCAACTTGTTTTCATACTCATATTTCCGTAATGGGGTTTTTTGCGAATACAGTGAGAAGATGTATGATACTTAGAATATAATAATAGACATTCAACATACAAATTATAATGTGTTTACCGATATCAATTTTCTAAAACATGAGAAATTCATGATACAAGTTGGATTCTATAAAATAATATAGAAATTCTAATTAATAATATTTTATAATGATGGAGTTCTCCATATGCAGAACATCGGTTTGAGAAGTACTAGATGCATAATCAATTTGTTCAATGATTTTTCAAATTTATAGAGGGAATACATTTTTAATAATTGTTTTTCAACTGATCTATAAGACATGATGAATCAATAAATGAGATGTTATTACAATCCATTAGAAAAGTTGCAGACACTAGTCCATCAGACAGGTGTGTAGCACTAATATTACATCAGATGCAGAGTTCCATCAGATGTTGAACATTAGACTGGCCAAATTGTCTCAGATGTAGAAGAGTTTATTATTGTTAATGTGAATATATTTTGACACCAATCTATTAGAAATGGTTTTTGACATTGATCACATTGAGGAGTTGTTAAAACCAGTCAATCAAATATTTTCTGACACCAATCAAGAAGAAGAGTTTTCTAGAATGAATAATCGGATGAGCTTCCAGGGATGATCCATTGGAAGAATTGATCCATTATAAGGGCATCATAGACTGGTTTATTTGGTATTATTCAGATGCTAATTCATTAAATGATCTGTTTGACTATGATAATTCATCATATGATGAGTTTCATTAGACTATGGAGAATTTTAAAAAATGAAGAAAGTGGTTTAAATGGTGATATGTTTTGAAGTTTCTATAGGACTATTTTAGTATTATGAAGTCTTTAAAAGTTCCAAGTATGTTTATGAAAAATAATTTTTAGTTGTTATTTATCATCATAGCGATAAATTTATGAATTATTTTTTTTTTCATTACAAGTGTTCCCAAATGAAAAATAGTGTTTCAGACTGAAGTGTTCCGAAATAACAATTTTTAGATTGTGCAGTTGTACTGTTCATATTCAACTGATGTTGAGAATTAATATGGTATATATAATTCAAGAATATTCATGAAAATTCCATAAGTGTTTAAATGATATTATAAGTAGTCAAATTGTGTTTTAATTTCATACCTTTTTCAAATATGTGAATTCTGTTGATTGGGAAAATCATTTCGAATTCCCTATATTTCTATTTCTATTTCTGGCACACCATTATATAGTAGTGGATATACAATGAACATTTTGATTGTTCATGTGAACATAAAGAGGAGGTCTATAATTATGGTATAAAACTAGATTCCAAACAGATAGGTTGTGATCATTGAAGTTTCCTTTAGAGAAGTTAGGATCTGAGAAGATAGGGTTAGAGATGTTGTGTTCAAGTTCCATCAGATCATACAATGCAATCAAACTGATAGGTTTGGAATGAAAATAAGGAGTTTAATTTTTATTCTTTGTTGGAAAATCAATCAAACTTGTTTTCAAATAGTTGAATCGGGCTAGGAATTAAGACTAAGCAGTCAGAAAGAATTAGTATATGATGTTAAGAAAAGTTTATTACCTACTTCTGGATAATAAATTAATGATTTTTTGAATAATTATAGAATTTAAATTTATTAAATACACAAAATGAAAATTTCAAAAATAATTGGTGAAGGTTTATAAAACATTTTACAACATCGTAGTTACATATCTTGTTCTAGAATAAACCCATGAACAATTGTATTGATTATATTTTTACACAAGTGTAAGAGTATTTTCTACTTATTATATACAAACAAAAGGATTTTTTAGTGGTATTTGTGGTATTGTATTATTTCTAAACCATTCTACATACTAGATACTCTTATTTGATAGTGATCACTATAAATAAATGTGTTACCATGGATATGTATTAATTTTTTTTATTCAACAACATTTTTTCTGTTTAGTAAGAGAATTAGGATGTCATAAAATTAAACATAAGAAGAAAATTTTATCACTGATTCACCCCTTCCCCTCCCAATTATTACATAGATAAAACTAGGACCTTTTTAATTTAATATAATTCTGACACTTTGAGTAATGAACTTACTAACCTTTTCAAGGTAAAAATTGACATTTGTTTATAGCCCAAGAATGTGGGGTGGTTTCCCTCCAAAATTATCCTCCATGTTTTATTAACCAATTGAACCTCAAGGTGGCATTATCAAAAAAGTTTTTCTTCTAAAAATTCATATATTGGTTTGTTTAATATTCACTCACTACATATTAGGGACATTGGACTTTATTACCCTATGATATAGTTATTTTGTAAAATCACGAGGAGTTTTAATGGATTGTCAATAGTATTTCCGAGACTAAAATGTGAATAAATTTATAAATATGAATGTGTCCAACTCATTACCTAAAATATTTTATAATTTCATCCCCCATATGGTTTATTTTACAATATAAAATTACAAATACCTTTCCAACTAGATTAGAGGATATATTCAATAGAGTGAGTTGTACTCAAATTTGGGAAGAACTATAAGGATAATGCTTAGAACTCTAATGGGAAAAATAAGTGTTTATTTGGGTTATGAATTTCTTATCCATTTTTTAATTTAAATTCATAAAAATGATAAATTTAATTAAATTAGGGATTTTAGATTGAGCCCAAAAATTAAATATTTATTGTCAGTTCAGTTTGCATGAATGATTCAATATTCCCTCTTATATATTATATATTTCCCTTAACATGGATCAAATAGATAATGATTAAATTTAATTATTTAATGTAAAATCAATCAATAATACTATAACCTAAAAACAAAAAAAATTGGATCAATATCAAAAATTTATGATGAAGATCTTAAACTATATGGTTATTGGATGAATTTGAAAAATAATCTCTAGATCAATGTTAATGATCAAAACATTAACACTGATTAATATCTTTTCATTTTTCAATGAGAAATTACTGAATAGAATAATTCGAAAATAAATTATAAATATATAATATCAACTACATAAAAAAAATTTATTTGATCAAGGATTAAATAATATTTAGTATGTTATTAGTAGATTATGTAAAATGATTACATAATAGAAATAAGATTTTAAATTTTTTTTAATTGATTAAAAAAAATTTATTTGAATATCATTTCATAAAATGAAAATATGAAATTTTCATATTATTAAATCAATATAACGTATTTATATTCACCATTATTGAATTTCTATTATCAAAAGATAAATTATGAAATGTTAATAAATATATTTTATTTATGAATTGTTCATTAATATTTATCTAATTTTTTGAAAAGTGAAATATTATTTTATATTAAACTTATTCCCTTTTTTCTTCATAGTTATAAATTATTTATATTATGAATATTTTTATTATTTATTTTAATTGTAAAACTTCTTCTATTATTTTCATAAAATCATTTAAGAAGTTAAATGTAAGGTATGATAATGAATTTAATCTCCATATAGATTAGTATATATTTTTATTAATGTTATTTTTTATGGAATTATTCAATATAGTTTAAAAATATTAGGTGATAGAGTTATGATGAATTGGAATATATATTGATTAATGTATCCATGGTAGAGGAATGTTGGGTTAGACCTCCCACTACCCTGGAGGGTTATTCCATGTTATCGAAAGGTGGGGTTTTTCTATTCATTGCACCCGGATTAATCATGTGGATATTACTAATTTAATATAATTATAACCTTTATATAAAATGTATATATATTTTATTCATATAAATAATTTTAATTTGTGTAAATATGTTTGAATTATATTTTTGGGTGAGGAACACATAATATGAGTTGTGTGATGAGATTCAAAATAATATGGTTTGAACGAACTTATATGGTCGAGGGAATAATATTAAAAAATAATTCATTTTAGGCATATAAATACAAAATTAATAACATGAGATAAGATCATGAGATTAAATACCCTTCAAATTACTATGTGTGAGATTCTTACCAAAGCCGAAATTGTTAAGGCCTTGATCGTTCAACCAGGTAGGTTCTTATAAATAAATGTGTCCATAAATTTTCTTGTGTAGGGAATTGTGAATTTGGATAACACAAAGAGTTATGTAATAAAATCCCACTGTAATATTTCGGTTAGACTTATCCTGGAAACCCTAAGAGTTGGTGTAAAATCAAAATAGAGTTGAGTGTATCCACTTGATTTATTGAATAAGGAGTTTTCTTCTTGAATATTCAAGAGTCATGTATGATTTTATTGAGATGATTCCTTACCTAAATAGGTAATTGATGAGAGTAATTACAATGTAGACTCCATTATTAGTGAAATATGGATCTTTTCCTAGTAATGGGTAAGATAAATTTCGAAAGGGGTAATCATTTTAGTGAAATACCATTTAATAAAATTCATTTGTAATTGATACTAAAACATGACACTCATATGGAAAAATATTTTGTTATAGATGAATCGAATAATCATATTTATCAATCATAACATTGAAATCCATCCTTGAAAGGTGAATCTTAAGGAAATAAACTCTCATTATTTTTTATTACTATAAATGTTTTAAGGTATGTTATATTTGTGGAATTCAACAAATTTTCATCTATTTTAATTTAATGAAAAAATTTACTAGTTCAAAAAAAGTCACCATGAGATTATCAAAGTGTTGAAAATAGATTAATTAGGTACATGAATTATATGTTATAGTAATTTTTTTAAAATAAATGTGGGTAAAATTTCATACCAAATGAAACAAAATTAGTTTGGGAGACCAATAATTTTTTTTCTAGTTTCAAGTTATGTCCATTGAAACAAAAAGGTAAAACATGAAAGATGGTGTAATGATTTTTCTGGATGGAATTATTCTCGATAGATGAAGAATTTTATGAAACTCTCTATAACTCTCATGTTATATATAATGGTTATAGATATGAATTCATTGATTTTTAAGGGTATAAGATAGAGAATTTATACATTAAAAATTTAGTATGTACACAAAGTTCAAAAACCAAGGGAATTGTAGTTGGATATTGGATTTTTCATTCAAGTGATGAAATAAAGATTTTATACATAAATTTTTAAAAATCAATGTAATATAAAAATATTATATAAATCTAAATAAAAGAGGTGTGTAGTTATCTTATTTCACTTAAAAGACCAGATACGCTATTTCATAACAAAGTGTTCTTAAGACAATATTAAATAATGAATTTAACACACATGGTTTATGACTCATCATATTATATAACATGGTATAAGAAGAAGATAAGGATACAAATATTTAATTCAGGATGGATAATTTACCCTCATGTTTGTTAAAATATGAAGTAATATATTCAAATCACCTATTAGAGGAATATTTTTGAAAAATAATTTACTTTTCAATAAAAAATTATCTAAAAACATATAATACAATATATAATTTGGAAACATTTCTTTATTTTATAATTATTCCATTCAAAAGAAAATTAGTTTTATTTCCTTACACGAAGAAGTTCATGTTTCTTATCATGATATTATGATAATAATATTGTCTCTAAGAGGCTAGTGAGAGTATGTTTAGACTTAGAGAAGTTTAGAGTTAGCTAATAAAAGGACATAATAGTATAAAATTAAACTGATTTCCCCATAATATCCTCAAGATAATAGGGTGTGCGATAGTAAATAAAAATGTTGATATTTTCATTTAGATACAATGAGAATGTGAATATCTATATCTCCTTAAAGACTACTGTAGTAAAAATACATATTTAATTTCAATTCATATCCATAAATGGTAATTAGATATGTTGGTAAACATAAATATAAAGAGTTATATTAAGTTAATGTAATTATTTCGTTGTTCTTTTATCCAAAAAGAGCTTAGGATGTGTTGGTATATAATAATTTAAATGGTTAAAATATTCATGAATATATTTTAATAAAGGAGTTTTATTAAAATTCTTTCAAGTATGATGATGTAAAAAATAGAATTAGTTCTATGTCAAAAATAATTGTTGAAATAATAACATTTTACGTTATTAAATATATTGATTTTTATAAAAAAAATGTAATTTCCTTTTAAGTATTTAAAAATAACCAACCATTTTTATAATGTATAGAGTTTTATCAACATAAATAAAAACTATATGAATTTTAAAAAATGAACAACATTTACGGATTTATCAATTCTATATTATCTTAAGATGAATTGTTCTCTAAAAATATTAATTTTTTCTATGAATAGCTATTTTTTTGGTAAATAGCATGACTTTATAAGTATATAATTTTGAATTGGAAATACATAAAGACATATTATAATACCAAATACAAATATAATAACATAATTTATAATTGTCGAAATTATGATTTCAATTTAATTACCCAAATTTAAAATTTTATAATTTAAGTTGTATTTTAAAAAAACCATTTCCACGTAGTATAAATTTAGTATTCTGAAATTAATTTTTACCAATTTTAAAAAATGAATAAAACAAAATCAATTTTAAATTAGTCAATATTTTTTCAAATTCTTTAATATTTACCATTTTGATATTCCAGAATAATGGATGAATTTCCTAGGTAAAAACTAGTTACTGTGGTAAAACTGAAAATGGTAAAAACAAGTAACCTATGAGGTAAATGAATAAAAATTTTAAAAACGTGTTTTAATTGAGTGTTTTAGGTCTTTATACACATTATCACTTATTATATATATTTTTTATCAATTTTTATCCACTTTTCATAATAGCGACTTCCCATTATTGAAAAATCTTCACTATTTACAGAAATGCCACTTCTTTTCAATAATGAAGTGAGAACTCCTCTCTTAATTTCCCTTAACACCAAAACTAATTTATTGAAAAAAAATATTCTTATAAATATTCCCAAAAATCATATCCATTTTAATGAAGTTGTGGTAATATTATAATACAATCACTAAAAGCATTAATCCCTTTATTAGGAATGATAATCCAAGAACAAATGTATCAGTTTCGAGCCTCTCTTTCTCTTTTAAATTTAATTATATTATTTTTTATTTATAAATTTTATTCTCGCTATATTATAATGATAATAATACTATAATTATTATAAATTAATTATATTATAATAATGGTAAAATTATCTACCACTCTCTTCTTTTCTATTAAGAAAAATAAAAAATGTGAATATTGTATTGTGCAGTCTATGACCACCACGAATAAACGTGTTTCCTTTTCATTCTCATTCAAAACATTGATGGTTTTATTTAATATATTTTATGGGTATATAAGATATATATAATTAATATTTTTCATTAATATGGTTTTTATGTATACTATTAAATGTAATAACCATTATAAGGTAATCAATCAATATCAGTAAATAATTGGAAACTAGTTCACCACTGTGTTAATCTTTAAGAATCACAAAAAAAATCACATGTAATGAAATTATAATATTATAATTATTTATAAAACATAAATTAAAATAAATTTTATTGTATTTATGTGATTATATTTTGGATAAATATTGTGATCAATAGTACTTTTATGATCCTAGTTCAAAATAGTAATGATTATTAACAACCTATGTTGAGAAGATATTACCACAATCTAGTACTTGAATAGAATTTTTATTAATAAATTTATAATAATATTTTATTATATTGGATATTAAGATAATTATATTTGTGAAAGATGAGGTTAAATTACTTCCATGGAAATCAAGGGAAGTTATATGGGACTTGGTAACTCAAACACTTTTTTTGAGTTAGACAATTTCATAACTGAAGTTCTTTTTCCCCTAAAATTCCATTTTTCTATTCCCCATATTTATTTCTATAGAAATGTTTTTTTAATGAAATCTATTTGAATTAATGGGTTTATAATAATTTTCTTTAAAAACAATAAAGGATTTATTAAAATAGACCTGTAACTATCAGTTTTTCAATGATGAATAAAAAAACAGTTTAAAATAACCTTTTCATGAATTTTTTTAATTCTATTAAAATGGTCTATCTCAAATAGAGTGATGTTTCATGTTTCACTGAATTTTTTTACTAATTATGTGATTATTTTGGGTGATCATGTTTTTATTATCAAATGATATAATTCATGATGTTACTATTTCCATTTAGATGTTTTAGGAACTAACTTTTTTATTTCCATGGTTTCTTTATAAAAATTAATGATTTCCATTTTAATTTTTTTGAAATTATTTTGATTTATACGGGTTCTTTATGAAACTTTAATGGATTCCATTTTGATTATTTATAAAACCCATTTTATTTCAAATGGTTTCTTATGAAAATATAATTATTTTCCTTTTGAATTTTTATGGAACTAGATTTATTTCCATGAGTTATTTATATTGTAAATAGTGAATGAATTTTAAGTGGCAGAAGTAAGTATGGATAAATGATAGGTGGGGTCCTATATCAACCTAAAATTTATCTGAGAATATTTTATATCTCAATACTTATGTATTTGGGAGTACATTTGTTTTCACATATGCATTGAAACTAGCGGTGTGGCTGATGAAAGGAATATTTACTTATGATAATAATTATTCCATAGATAAATTATTTTATTCATTATCATATTATACACCATCCATCCAACAGCATGAGGGCAATAGATATTTTTTATTATGACAATAATACTCCCTTTTAATGGAAGAAGGGGGAACCCTAACAAACTTCATGGACATAAGTGATTACGCTACCTGAAGTTCAAAGAGAATCAAACCAGACTAACCACAAAGAGTTTCCCCTACCCAACATTAAAATCATTATGAAGCTCTACACCAATGAATTACTATTTGAAAAGAAGATTCCTATGTCAAAGCACAGGCCTGATCCATTGGATTTTTCCATTCCCTATCAAACATAGAAATCCAAATAGCATGCACAGGTGGACCACCTACTCAGAAACCTCCTCTAAGGCCTGGTCTTTGTGATCGATTTCGGCTGCATTTGCAAATCATGTTGTCTGAAGAACTTATGAGAAAAAATAAAGACCATTTTTCACATACAACAAAGAACTCCCTTAACACAATGATGATCAATGACACATTCCACCAGAACTCCCACAAACACAGTAGAGTAGAACCATAGGCACGAGGACCATGGGAAGCACGCCCCAGAACCACCACAAACACACATGCAAGTAGACTGAGGACCACCGAAAGAACACACAAAAAACATCCCCCCCACCCTCCGAGCCAAAATGGGGCTGATGAGAACCCACTCTAGAGAAGATTCGGTACATCACCCTCAGAAGCTGAGCCAGGAAATAGTGGAAGACTCTTCCACCCGTCAGATCTGCAACATTATCCAACCAATGTTGCCCGCAAAGGCGTGATAGAGAAACCCATCACCTGGGATGGAGAATCTAGATGCAACCATGACATATCCGAGGTGAATGCTGGACAAGTCCTTCTCCCACAGAGACACGATGAAAAAGACACCAAACATGAGCCGACAAAGATAGACACATCCTCAACACGCCACACCACGTTGAGACGGAGGATTCCCACATTGAGATGAGGTCCAACATCGAGACGGAGGAAGCCTCCACTGAGCTAGCCAAGTTTCCAAAGGAGGGAAGGAAGAAAACCATGAGGCTAAAACCCTAGCCTCGTGTTATAGGGAGAGTGCCACCATTCAAAGGTAGATATTCCCATGTAAAACTAACCACCACTATGAACTTGATTAAAGAGTTATGTTAAATATTACACCATGAAATTAAGGTAAAAAAATTATTCAATATTGTATACGACATGAAAATTTGAGTTTATCTTTTATTACATGAAATTATATGTTTACCTTATGTTACATGAAATAATGATTTTACATTACGTTGCACATAATAATGAGTTTCATTGAAAATATTTCATTACACGTAAGGCTGAGTTTTATGGAACAACAATATATTATTAATATTATTATTTAATATGATAGATATTTTCTATATGTTGGAATTTCAGGTATTAAGAGGATTAAATAACATTTGAAAATACATATATGTCTCTTTTTTATTAGTTTTCTATACTATAGAAATAAAATAAGATTCATTTGAATAAAAAAGAAATATTTTTTAAAAAATGTATTTTTTATAAAATATGATATTATCATGCTTAGAACAAATAATTTAAAATTAATTCACTTTTATAAATTGTATATGAAAAAATAAACTTCATTTTTTAAATATGAATACCAAAATTATTTTAGTCTTAATTTTTGTTATTTTTCTGAGAAGTTCACTTTTCTGATGACTGGTGAAAATATTGAATTTTCATTGAAAATTGTCTATTCATTTAAATAATTTATAATATTAAATTACATTTTGAGTTTTTAAAAATTAAAATTATATAAATTCTACATCAATTAATATAATTTATCTCCTTATAATCATTTTCATTATGAAGTTTTATATAAAAACATTTTAAAACATTAAATATTTTCACTTTAAAAACATGCTTCCTCATCACATCTCTAGGATTAATTTTAAATTAAATTTCTCCACTTCTATGAATTGAATTTGAAAAAATGGATTCAATATTTTAATAATAATAATTCAAAAATTTATAATTATTTCAACTAAATTTTTTACCAAAGTGGACAGTGGATGTATTAATAGTTAATTACCCCAGCTAAATGAAAAAAGTGTTTTGCGGGAGTTAAATAAGAATGGTAAGAGTGAAAATGAAATAAAAATTATATTTAATTTTTTTAGAAAAATTAAATTATATCTTTTACATAATAATCTCTAGAAATGGTAATTTAATTCAACTTTACATTTAATATGATTCAAATAATACGGTAAGTAAATAAAGGGACAAAAAAGACAGTATTCTTTCTTTTAATTTATATAATTTTTTTGGATAGGGGAAAAATAGGCTCATTTATAAATATTATGTTTAAATATAAATGATTTTATATTATGATAATTTATTTTAATTTTTAAAATATAAATTAATTACTTTAAATGTTGAAGAAATTCAAACATTGTAAATATTTCTTGAATTACAAACTAAAATAAATGATACTAAAAGTTTTATAAGTGAATTAAATTTAATGAATTAATGTCTTATTATAATTTAATTGAAGAATATAGAGTTTTACACAGGTTTTATCATGATATATTCTAATTTCATCATTTTCTTGATATTTTTTAAATTCAAATTAACTTAATAATATGAAAATTTGCATTAATTTTATTTTGTAAAAAATGATACTTAATTATATGATTGAAAATTTCCAAAAATAATATATTATGAAAAGTGATTTTTAAATTTTAATATATATGAAATATTTTTCATTCATGGTCAAATTATTATTTTACAATTAAAATATTAACTGTTAATTAGTAAAAACACAATTTAAGTGATTAAGGTTAATGAATTTTTTTTTACCCATTAAGTGAACTTATGTTAAAATTAACTACCAACACACATATGTTTTATATTTAATAAATTATATATAATATATATATTAATTGGGTCTAAATCATCTAATATGGATCACTCAAATTTTCCCTTATAGGATAACATAATTATTTTAGGAAACTAGTTTCCGTAGTGTAAAACCAAAATGGTAAAAATATGGATACTTAGAATTTAATGATTAAAATATTTAAAATGAGTATTTAATTGTTTTTTGAGGTGTGTATAGACTTTATAATCCCATAAAAAAATTAATTAATATATTTTGATACACTTTAGGTCAGAATGACCTACCAATAGTGAATAGTTTTGAGTATTTAAAGAATTTCACTCTTCCTTAACTATAACAGGGAAATCACCCTCTCCAATTATTTATACATATAAATCCATTTGGATCAAAAACTATATTCCAAAATAACATTAATAAATCCCTCCGAGCATCCCTAATTCCTTATTTTGGACATAATTCCATCCAATAAAGGATTTATAGAAAACCTAATGAGGATACCAAAAAGAAGAGGTAACATTCATCTATGAACCTTTTCATTTTATTTCTTCCCATACCCCTTGAATTATTATTATACCATGATTATATAGTAACATATGTATCTTCTATAAACATATAATTTTTTATTTAAATGATTTTACCTAATAACACACACACATTTATCATATGGGTTTTGAAATCAGTGTTCATGTGTACGACATACTACCGCATCGTTACCCGATGTCGTTTTTTTCATTACCACATTACAATGTTCGGTATAATGATTGATTTATAGTTTTTTATATAAATGATATCTATGATTTTATTATGATTCATTACTAATTATATCAAACAAACCATCATTCTTTCCATTTTGTGGAAAATGAGAATATCTTTCATGTGTACAACAGATTATTGCCTCACGAATCAATGTGATTAATCCAATATTTTCATGGAATGTGTTAATTATGTATATAAAAAAATAATATATATGACATAATTATGATTCTGGAATGATAATATATATCATTTACTTTTTTTTCTTTCGACCTCATATGAAAATGAAAAGCAGTGGTCATGCGTACGTACGGCCTACCGTCTCTATGAATGGTGTAATTGATTTTCTATTTCTGTATTTTATAGTTTATTATGAATACATATATTATGATTATAAATAATATTTATATCTTGGATATAATTCTATAGATTACTAAATTGTGATTAAATTCAGATCCCAAAAAATATAAAAAAATAAAAACATATACAAGAAACAAATCGGTTATCACCAAAAACATAACATTAACATTATTTGTTAATAAATGGGTAAAAAAGTCATGAGAAAACAATATATTGTATGATATATATTATTATTATTCTGTAATTTAGGTTAAAGAAAATTATATTTATTATAAATTAGTTTATAATGTTTACGAAGGATTTCAAGTCTTAATGTATGGGATTCTCGTCTCACTTTTACTTCCAAGAGACATACACTATATTCACCACATATTTATTTTTTGTGGTCAATATACTTCCCATTTTGTATGGTACATCATGAATTAATTTATCTTAACCATATTTAATGGGTCATTTTATTTTATTTCTTTTACGGGACTTATGATTCAACATTTACTATAGTGGATAGATTCTAATTGAAAATTTCATCATTATTCAAGATAGTTTATGTTTACATATCCCTTGGGGGAATTATTTGATATTTCCATTTTCAATCAATATATGTTATCTTACAATGGTTATTAATTATATTTTAAAGTTATAGTGTCATATACCACTCTATGGTACATAAAATTGTTGAGAAATGTTTTTTAATAAAATCCTACATCATTTCTCTCTTCAGTCAAAAATCTGTTTTATTCCAAAACCATGTTTTCTAAAATTTATTCAAAATTATTTTGAACCTTTTAAAAAAAGATTTCATAAAGAATTTTTTAATAAAAAATTTCAAAAATTATTTTTAGAAGCAAAATTATTGTCTTTTTTTGATCAAGGCACATTCCAAATCTTTTTACAGTGTAAAGGGAGTGTTTTTAACATGTACGGAATGTACGAAATTACCCATTGACATGAATGACATTTATTTAAATATTCATTTTAAAGATTACATGTTTATTTTAAAATAAATAATTTTCCTTATATTTGTAAAATAATATTCTTTCTTTAGTGATTATCAATGAAATTTATTTTCTAAATTTTTCATGTTTTAAAAATTTATATTCAAAACTAAAGGGAGATTTTCCTTAATAACATTTTTAAGGATTTTGTATTTATATTCAGAAACAGTAAAAATAGCTTACCCTTACTTCAATGGGTATATATTGTAATGATATAATCTATTTTCTTTCTCTTGACGGGTTATGTAAATTTTGACAGAACATGTGCTATTATGATTATGTTTATTGGGTTTGGAATTTATATACCTTTTTATGATAGTTTCTAATATAAATGTTTAGGTTCATTCTAGTTTAATGATTCTATATACTGAATGCATTTTTCATAGTAATTTATTTGTGGGGATCAATATAGGTAGTTCCTTAATAAATTTGTAGGTTTAATGAGACAATATAGATATAGTTTTTGTTGAGGACTTAAAAATTTATATTGATTCCTTAGAAAGAAAACTAGATGGTATTGGATGCCTTGCCTTGAAGCCCCTATGATATTAAATTTTTTGTCATGAGGCCTCAACAATATGTTATATATATCCATCATTATGTATTCCATTATTTTTAATTTAGTTTTTGATATTCCATGTGATTATTTTATTAGTTAGCATATCAATGGTTAAGTTTCAAGATATTGTAATTATTTTTATGGAATTATTTGATCATTTTTTATTCATTCCATAATACTCTAAATTTATTGATTAAATTTCATTTGTTTCATTTAATTACCATTATATATTGGTTTTTTAAAAGGTAATGATTTGGTAAATGACCAAAGTACAATTTATTGATAAGAAAAAAAGATTTCAAAAGTCGGAAGGATGGGATTTTTTTACACTCTCTATCAAAAAAATATAATAAGTCAGCTGGCAGAGTGTCCAGCCAAGTCATGCTCTGATGTACTTCTTTGTTAGCAAGAGCATCTTCAACAGCATTCGCTTCATGGTAGGTATGAGTAGCTATGTAATCAATCCCATGGAGCGAGTTCAGACATTTCGTCCAAAGTGTGGTAAGCGGCTAGGCAAGATGAATGATGCCATTCCAGATGGAATGAACGATAGTGGTAGAGTAACTTTAAATCCAAAGCTTTCTCCAACCACTTTGAAGCACAAAATCAACTCAATGGATGACCCTCAGCATTTCAGCCTCTGAAGATGAATAATGTCCACATCCAGCATAGAAGCAACCCTGACACTGGCCAGCTGAGTCTTTGAAGATGGCACCATAACTGACAGGGCCTGGACTGCCTTTAGAAGCACCATCAATGTTCACTTTGGTCCATCCCTGCATCAGTGATTGCAAGAATACTTCAATGAAACGTTTGGGATTTGTTTATATACCATGCACACGGAGATGAAGAATGATCTCAAAGTCACCAATAGAGTTGTTGCAATAGTCTTTTTGAATTGAAGTAGTTTCATGAATCATAATAAGAATCTAACATTTTCCTGCATTGAGACTAAATGAGTGTTTATTTTGAATAATATCATTTCTAATGTACCAGATCTCATGCTGGAGTTCTGCCACTACCGCAAGAAAAATATTGTTAACCTGTAGAGAGGCTCCATATCTAATGTATTTTTTAAAAAACAAACAAATAGAGTCAGCTAGGGGCCATCTGCAATTAAATAAATCAAGAACATAATTCCATAAATCAATTTCCATCGCACAAGACAAAAAAATATGATCAGCATCCTCCCTGTTCTGATTATACAAGTGACATTTAGAGAAGATTTTATGCTAAAAGTTTGCACACATGCTTCAGTAGGCAATCTATTATGAGCAATGCGCCAAATAAGGGTGAGCCTTGAAGGTTTGATCCAAGGCTTGTTAAATTTACTCACCCATTGATAATTAGATTCATTTCCAGAAAAGTTATTCTTCTAGTAGTTTTTAGAGTCTAGGATGCCATTTGGTGCAGGTTCCCAAACAATGAAGTCACCATTAGAAGAAAAAGGGTGATTATCAAAGATCTGTGCAATATTGTCAGGGAGGAAATGTCTATGAAATTTTAATACATCCTTTATAGAATGACTAGTATCTTCATGAATAATATTAGGCAGTAACAAAGATATCAAAGGGTTACTACACCATTTGTCACACCAAATGTTAATGGAAGAGTCAACTCTAACCATCAATCTGGAATTTTCCATGATCTTGCGGTATGAGTCCCTAATAGAAGGCCATATTGAAGAGTTGATGTAATTAAAATTCCCATTTAAGAGTTTAGAGTGGAATCTGTGGTTCAAGAATTCGGAGGCTTTAGATGTACAATTAATAATACCCCAAGTAATACGGTCTTGAAGAGAATTATTGAACAGCTTTAAATTTTTTATACCAATTCCACCTTTATCAAGGGGTTTACAACAGGATTTCCAAGGGATAGTGACAAGTTTATTTTCCAAAATAATTCCCACCAAATGAAGTTTTTAATATAAGTATTAATTTTCTTGAAGATACCGACATGCCATTTATAAATCATAAGAGAGTAGGCCATTTTAGAGACAATGGTCGATTTGACCAAACATATTCTTCCAGCCATGGAGAGAGATTTCCCTTTCCAAGTAGAGAGTTTGTTTATGATTTGATCAATGATATTAGCAAAGTATCTTGATTTATGATGACCACATAATATTGGGACTCCCAAATAAGTGAATGTTAATAGACCTTCTTTAATTCCAAGATAAGTAGTAATGCTAGATTTCCTTCTTACAGGAAAGCACTTTCCAAAAAAATACCATTTATTCCAGGAAATCGCTTGTCCAGAGACTTCCTCATAGGGATTAAGAGCTTTCTTGAGGACATGAATATTTTTTTTCATCCCCTTTGAGAAACAGAATGATATCACCTACATATAAAAGGTGGGTAGGGGTATTTAGGTTTTTGGAAACTTGTAGAGGCTTAAGCTTACTTTGAGCAACCAGATTTTTTAGAAGTCTACTTAAGTAATCCTCAACTATGACAAAGACGATGGCAGAAAGAGGGTCTCCATGCCTGACACTGTTAGAGTATTTGAAAAAACCTCTAGGGATTCCATTAATCAGAATAGAAATAAAATATGAGCGAAATAATGTTTTAAGTCTTCCAATGAATGAATCATGAAATCCAAAGTTTTTTAAAAATTTGAAAATAAAATTCCAGTCTATGGTGTCAAAACCCTTTCTGATATCAATTTTGATGGCCACACAACCCCCTCTAGTGTTTTTATTTAGACTATTGGTTAATCCGGAGTAAAGACCAATACAGTCCTGAATAGACCTTCATTTAATAAAACCAAACAGATTCCATGAGACTATTTTATTGCAAATAGGCGCCAGTCGATTTGCAATAATTTTGGTAATGATCTTATAAAGTGTGTTAATAAGATCAATAAGCCTGAATTGATGGATCTCTGAGGCATTTTGAACCTTATGTATTAAATTTAGAAATTGAGCATTGAATCCATGAGGAAGAGATCCATGAATAAAAAAGGTCTTAACGAGGTTACAAACATCATTGTGGATTATGTCCCAATGATTTTGGTAGAAGCCATTATTGAAGCCATCCGGACCAGGCGCACTGTCTAGATTAAGGCCAAAAATTGTATCTTTTATTTCATGATCAAGTGGAGTGCTTAAAAGAGACTCATTGTATCTTTCATCCACTATTAAGGAAATAATATCAGATATGAGATCAATATTTATCTCTGGACCATTAAAAATGTTGTAAAAGTACGAGATAACATGATCCGTTATGGCCTCTTCAAAATCAATGATCAAATAATTATGAATAAGATTAGAAAGAGGATGATTGGACTTTCTGATTCTTTGAAGGGTATTATAAAATTTAGTATTACGATCACCATCTTTAAGACATTTAGTCATAAACATGTGCTTACGAATATTATCCTTAAAGGTGAGCAAGGAATTAAGTTTAAGGGAGATATTTTCTTCCAATTGAGGATCCATATTAAAATCAGAATTAGTGCTTTGTGTTTGGACGCATCTAAGATCATTTTTAAGAGATTAAATATCTAGATCTATTTGATATTTTTTAGTTTTACACCATCCTTTACGGGAATGTTTTAGTATTTTCAAATTGTACATACAGGCAAAGGAATCCTGATGGTGTTTTATAGAGTTCCAAGTGTTATGAATAAAAGTGACACAATCAGGATTCGAAGACCAAGCATTATTAAATTTTAAAGGAATAACAAGCTTACGATCATTCATAAGGAGGCTAACTAGAATAGGATGATGGTCAGAGTAAAGTCTAGGCAGAGTTATACTGGATATATTATCACAAATATCAAGGGCCTTCATGTTAACAAAAGCCCTGTCGAGCTTACTGGAAACAGTTTTGTTATAATGTTTCTTGTACCAAGAATATTTGGCACCACTAAGAGTGACTTCAAAAAGGCTATAGTCTTCAATAGTAGACCAGAATTCCCTTGAGGATATAGAAAGATGTGAGGGACCAATTTTTTCACAAGTTTTAAGAATGTAATTGAAGTCTCCCATTACAACCCAAGGATCTTGAATGTAGTTGGCTATATAAAAAAGTTCATTCCATAAAACCCTTCTATATTGATATCTATTATTGGCTTAAACCATAGTGCAAAAGGTATGCCGACAAATTCCACAAGAAATCACAGGTATGTTTTTGTTCACTATTTTTAAAGATATTGATTTTTTATAGGGTATTGTGGTAAAATATCTACATAGAGTCAGTTTGAGGACCATTTTTACAAGAGCCTATAAAATTATAATTAAGAGCACCAAATCTCATGAAGTTCATATTGAAGTTGACTTTACGGTCTAAAATGGAAAAGAGATGAGGCTTATGAGTGTTTAAGAACCTATTAAGTTTTGTGGAGGTATCGTTGTTGGCCAAGCCTTGGAAATTCCAATAGAGAAAATTCATTTATATTTTCATTTTGGGATAGAACCCTTATTTTCTTTCGATCTTCCAGATCCTTTCTTCCTTTGGGATTGCATAACCATAGGGGAGGAAGAAAGTTTTTGTTTTCTCTCACGAGTTTCAGAACTTGGAGAAGCATCAATTTTCAAAGTAGAATTTGAATTAGGGTCAAAAGCTGGAGTACGTAAAATGGCAGGACTGTCCAGAGAAAGATCCTTCACAGCTACATGAACATGGGTCTATTATGTTGGAGGATAATTCTCAATTCTAACCAGAGTATCTTTGGACTTTGGTGAGAACTGATCAAGGCTTATGGATAGAGCAGTAGGGGAAACATTTGTGGAGTCCGGAGGCAGGACAGTACAGTCATGAGGGTTTTTTGAAATACTATGTATAATAAAAGTAGTAGCAGTGTTAAAATTAGAAGCATGTGTGGTAATTCCACTAGAAAGAATAATAACATTGTTAGTAGATGTGGGAATAGAATTTTCAAAGTGAGGCTGTAACAAATCAGAATTTTTCTTGTCAACAGGAGGGATGAACACCACCCTTTTAACCGGACAGATAGTAGAATTTTGGGCAGACTCAGTGTGTGAAAAAGAGATAGAAACAGGGGTGTGTGCAATGTTGTGTGCAATATTAGCAGCAGCAGTGTCAACATTAGCAGCATGAGTAACCAGAACAGCAATTTCAGTAATAGAAGTAATAATTATATCAGAAGATATGGATTGCACAGAAATAACTAGTTCTGATTTTTTATCCATCTCAACTTGTGTCTTATTAGAATCATCAGAGGTACCATTCAGATATAAAGGAACCGAGGTAGCTTTCTCCAAGTCCCTACAAACATGATCAATCAAAGTTGATGTACTAGAGGAAGAAGCAATAGTAGATGAATTGGAAATAGTGGTAGGAATACTCCTGTCCAGATTATTTCCATTACCTTCAGCCACTATTGTTTCTATGCCAGTGATAATGTTATCATTATATTTAAGATCCTCTTCTTCCTCAACCAAATCTCTCCAAGATTTACCTTCAAGGGATATAAAGACATTGTAATTTTTAACCAAAATATCTTGTTTTTTTTGGGAGCTCAGGTTTTTCTATAATATTCATCCACTTTTTACCATGTTTTACTTCCTGCCAATCATTAGTGATTGGGGGATCCATTTTTTTCCTAACCACCCTATAATTTTAGAGGTTATTCCCAATCAACTTTCACACCTCATAAAAGGGTGGTTTCTTTTTTTATTCAATTCTATGGTCGATTCTATAATCAGGGGCATTGAATCCTATGTTTGATGGGAGTTCACGGGCCAGATTAACCTCAACCATTATTCTAGCATATAGGCCAATATATCCATTCAAATTCCTGTGATAAATTTTAATGGTGGTCCCTATGCAGGAAGTAATGTCATTAAGAATCATTGAGTTCCAATAGAACCAATTGAGTCCATGAATTCTAACCCAAACATGTGCCATATAGTTTTTTTTGTGTGTGTGGGTTAAAAGTAGCATCCCAATCCAAAATTCTAAGAAAGCCTGGTTTAAGATGCAAGTTTCCGTGTTTCCATACCTGATCAAGCTCACCTTGAGAGCTGAAGAGTATATGATAATAGCCGTTACCTATGGGAACCGTCTTCCATTTTGTTGAGCCCCATTAGTGAGCAATCTGGTTCTTTAGTTCTATTAGAGGCTAGGGCTGGTCACATGTGTTGTATGAAGTTCGGCCAAAAACCGAGTATTTGCACAGCTACTCTCTTTGCTTCAAGGCTTCCGGATCTGCATCAACCATGTAACTACCATCTTCAAGCTTTTTAAAGAGCGGCTATTTGCACTCCTTCACGCTACTGAGATCAGTTCCTTGCAAAACATCACGGAAGGAGATAGGTAGGGTACCAAGGGGGACTTCGAGATTTCCCACTTTGATTTTTGCAGAACCAAGATCAGAAGATGCAGGAGCAGGTGGGGTGAGTTCCCACACCAGATCAAAGCTGGCCATCGGAGAATCTCAGGGAGAATCATCGAAGAGGTTTAAGGTTTCCAGTCGCCCGTGGGAGAGCGCTTCGAGAGCTACCATCTCCAGAATCAATTCTCATATGATCAAACGCGTTGTTGGGTAACGAGGTATTGGGTTGGCATGACCACCTGCGCGCCGCACGTCCCCAGCTAGTCCCAAGGTGGCCAACCCTTGGGCATGGGCCAGTTCCCACAGAGTCAAGGGGACGATAGGATCGCTGGCATATGGTGCACATTGCCTTTGCAAAGACTCGAACCCAGAACATTAGCGACGGGACGCCGCTGCCTTGAACCAACACACCCAGCCCCCGTGGGCACCATTATATATTGATTATTCTTTATTTATTCATTTCTTTCTTTGTACACTTACCCAAAATGAGCATCTATTGTAATTATTTTCTTATTTTTTATTTTCACTGGATATGATGTGTATTTTTTGATTGATATACTGGGATACACAAAGGTGAATAATCCAATTCTCAAAGAAAATTATTTGTGTATTTAGTTTTCTAAAATTAAATGTATATTTCAATTATGTGTCTAGTTTTCCAATACTACTAAACTATTCGGTCATTCGGGATGATATTACTTGTATCGTATGCCAATGTAATAAAGTAATGGATAGATCTATACTATTGGGGTTGGGGGAACTATAGTTCATATTAGAAAAGGTTTAGTAGAAACCATGGGAACTAGATTTAATAAAACATAGATAAGGGAACTTAACCCTATTGAAACATTTGTGGACATGTATAGAAGAACAATCTATAGTTTTTTAAGGTAATGATTTTGTGGTTTTTTTCTAGAAATACATACCTGAAAGGATACTACAAGTGGGTGTGGTACTTGCATAGAGGTACCTAAGAGTAATAACATTGAAAGGGGAATATAAAGCTTAACTCAATCATTACATGGTACCTGAAAATATACCTCACTATGCATTTGGGTTAACACTCCTAGGGGATGTGCTAAGGAGAATTAAAATTTTCTTTAAAATTTATTTTGAAGAATTTAATAACAATTA
The DNA here is from genome assembly GCA_963277665.1 of Viscum album. Classification (NCBI taxonomy): domain Eukaryota; kingdom Viridiplantae; phylum Streptophyta; class Magnoliopsida; order Santalales; family Viscaceae; genus Viscum; species Viscum album. The sequence continues at coordinate 108,456,241 of OY728130.1, forward strand.
TATCATAAAATAAACCATGTTTATGTTTATAACATTAGCTATGAAAATTTATGTATAGTTTATTTGATGTTTTTCTATAGTTTTGGTATTATAAATTATGATTCATAATTTCATTATCTTATATATTGTATTCTATTATTTAGAAATGGATCATATTAGAAGGAATTGGGACCACATCAATGAACATAATAAAAAGAGTATGAATAATCATTTTTTATGGTATTATGTCAAAATTTCAATGGGAACTAGTCTTCTGAACATTAAAATCATATGAGGAAAAAATATCATGTGATCACCAGATAGATAAATAATTATCTATGTTGTTTGGCTTTGTAGGGAAGCATAATAACAAGAAGATAACAGGGAAATTATGGATAAAGAAAATAACAAAAATAATATTTTTACCACAAGTGATAATTCTGGAAATAAACAACCCTGTACTCACTAAAAATGAATATTAATTTTCTACAAGTTTCAAGAGAAAGGCCATTGTGGTTGGGATTGTAAGGGTAATAAAAAATCTGATAATGTAACTATAATGAAATTGGAAACAACGCAAATAATTTCCCCAAATTTCAAGGGAATATACCTCAGAAAAAGCTATAGGATCGAAGTTAAGATTATGATATTGATAAAACTGAAGTGGAATGTTTAAGGAGATTTGGTATTTTCTTCTAATAAATATATTGTAAAATTATTTTATTGATAATATCCTCAACATAATAATTATGAAATGTATAAGGATTTCACATATGTAATATTTAATTATGGATTTGATAGAATATGTTGGACGACATTGAGGAGTAAAAAATATATTCATTGTAGAGTGGAACATCATGTAAAACAAATGACTGATGGAAATATAACACTTAATATGTTCCTGATGTTAGGATGAAGAGATGATTTAGGTGGATAATGTAATTTACTTTATAATGACTACCTTGAAACTAATTAATGATATATTGGGAATGTTTTATATGTTACCATGGAGTTTACCACTTTTTTGATATACGGAATATATCCAATAATTAGTGTATTATTTAAGGAATAAAGAAGAATTCATGTTTTAAATATGGTTTTATTGTAATTCATGTTATTAACTTGTTTTAATAGAATACATGATGAAGGTATTCACATGTTTGGTATGTGATGATTAAGATATTCTTCATGTTGTTTGAAGATTTACAATAATTTATTTCTTGAAATTCAGGGACCTTCTTTATGATTTTTAGGATCATAATTTTTTAGAAGGTTCATATGGTTAACCATTTATTCTAAGTTTTAGGATGAGCATCAAATGAGGTTTTAGATATTAATATGTTACATAAATATATAAAGATTAATCAAAATTATAAAACCTGTGCCAAATGTTTTTTCATAATAATAAATATATATCAAAGGAATGAATTATCATTCTATTATTTATATTATGATCTGTTAAAAAGTTTATTTTAATTATTTTGGCATAAAAATTTTATCTTTAGAAATTTATTTCTTGGAATAAGTGATGAATTGAAAATTTGTTGAAGTAAAATCAATGAATTAAATGTTTCTTATTAAATAGAAACATATCAAGTAAGTATATTCCCTTATGTTCATAGATAGTAAAATAATTCTTTAAAATTTGGAAAATGATCCTAAAACAAAAAAAATCATTCGTACATTCATATCTGATGAATCAAAAAAACTTATAATATTATTATAGATTTATGTATTTGAGGCACTTAAATTTATATTAACCATTCACTTTATCGTGATAAATGAACTCAATCACTCACTATAGTTATTTATGATTTTATTCAATGTCTATGTTTTCATTTACCCCTTATGATCTCTTATATAGAGACCTAGTTGTGTGTAATTTCAGATGACCATTATAATTTAATTTTTCTATTATTTACAGGATTTTTTAGTTAAATCTAATAAAATATGAGTTTTTCAAAAAAGGTATTTTTCAATATCAATCCATGTATTACTGAGATAATTTTTAAATTTCTAGGATGAATTTTATTAATGGTTTTGAGAATGTAACACCCTGAAATTCAAAAAGAATAATATTTTAATAAATATAATACATGAAAAGAAACATTAAGTTTACATTTAATTACATGAAAAACTACGATTAGATTTTTTTACATGAAATACTAATTTTATCTTTCATTACAAGTAATCGAGAGTTTCTTTGAAAATCATATGTTACACACAAGACAGAGTTTCACCAAACAACAATATATTATTAATATTCTTGTTTAATATGAAAGATATTTCCTAGAAATTGGAAAATGGGTATGAAGAATATTAACTAACCATTAAAAATATATAGTTCACTCATTTTTATTAGTTATCTATATATTAGTAATAAAATAAGAAATATTTTAATGAAAAATAAATGTTTTCTGAAACCTCAATATTTCTTTCTAAAAGGTGATATATTCATGTATGACACACATAATTTAAAAATAATTCATACCAGTTTTAGAAAATTTATTTGAAATATAAAATTAATTATTTAAATAGGAATAAAAAAATTATCTTAAGATGATTTTTTTTATTTTTCTGAAACGTTTCATTTTTTGATGAATAAGGAAAACACTGAATCTTAATTGAAAACTATTGTTTCATTAAAATAATTTATAATGTTAAATTAATTTTTGAATGATTTAAATTTTAAAATAATAATAATTTTATTTAAATTAATCCAATATAGTTAATTTTTATCATATTAATAATGAATTTAGATATAATAACATTGTAATCATATAACCATTTTCACATTAGAAACTCGCTTTCTCATCCTATCTCTATGATTAATTTAAAATTAGTTTTTTAAAATTATGTGAATTTAATTGGGAATAATGTATTTAATATTATTAATAAGGATAATTTATAATTTATATTAAATTCAACTTAATTTTTAACCAATTTTAATAGTGAATGCATGAAAAATTAATTATTGTGTTTCATGTAAAAATGGGTTTACAAATGGTAAACTAGAATGATAATAATGAAAATATCTTAATATATTTTCCTAATTTTATTGAATGAATAAATTTTGATTGTTTACATAATATTCTCTAAAATTTTCAAATTTCTTGCACTTTCCTTTGAATAAGAACCATATAATAGGTTATGTAATGAATTAGACAAAGAAGAAACTTTTCATTCTAGTAATTTTAATAAAGATATGGGATAATGAAAATAAATATTGTAGGTTTAGTTATAAATATTATTTTGAAAGCTAAATGAGGTTTTTATATCATGATAATATATTTTAAATTTTCATATATAATTTATTTAATTTAAATTCCTATTAAACGCCATTATAGTAATTATTTTCTAAATAACTAACTTAAATAAATGATACTAAACATATTAAAAGTGAAGTAAATTAAATGAATTCTAGATATCCATTCATTATTTAGATTAAACTATCATGCTAAACATGTGTGAGAATAATATAATATAATACAATCATTTTATGGATAATTATTAAATTCAAATTAAATGTATAATTTAAAAATTTACATTAATGTTATTTTATAATAATTTTTATTTTATTAAATTCATTAAAATTCCAAATATTACTATCATGATAAAATTGATATTAAAATATTATTAAATATCCAATATATTTCATTCATTTGAAAATTGTTATTTTATAATAAATATATTGACTGGTAAATAGTAAATTCTCAGCTACCATGGTTAAGGTTAAAGTGGTGTTTTTTGAATTTTACATGTGCTTAATTTGAAATTAATTCCAAAAAAATTATTTATATTTTATAAATTACATATCTTATTTATAATAATTTCATCCTAAAATATCTAAAATGGATCACTCTAATGTAGCCTCATGGGATAAATTACCATGGTTTGAAAACTAGTTACTCTAGTGAAATCCCAAAATGATAAAAATAGGTACAGTTAGAAGATAAGGAATGAAAATATTAAAACATGTATTACATTTTGTGGTGTAGGTGTGGCTAGAAAATATAATCTATCAAATGCTTTTATTAAAATATTTGGATCCACTTGAGAAAATATTTACCTCCGAATATTAAAAGCTTTTGAGTATATACAAGAATTTCACTCCTCCTCAGTTATAAAGGGGAACTCACTCTGTCCACTTATTCACATATCTCAAACCATTTGGATCGACCAATCTATACTCAAATAGCTTTCCAAATTCCTTCCACTCATCATAGAATCCTTTTATTACAAAAATTCATCTCAGAAAGGATTTAGTGCATACATAGAGATTATACCTGAAGAAAAGGTAACATTTATCAATGAACATTTTCGTTTTATTTCTTACCCACCCCCTTTAATTATTTCTATAACATCATTATATAATAAGCTAGGTATATTAAATATAATTTGACATTTCATGGTATATATGGAATTACCCACCAAAAAGATTGTCATTTTCGTGATGATTAATTTCCATTTTTATGTGGTTATTTGAAAATATATTTTTTCTTATACTATATAAATATTTAGTTTTTAAAGTTGATTTTCAAGGAAATTTATTTTCAAAATGTATCATTTTTTAAAAAGTTATTTTCAAATTGAAAATTAAATTTTCCTCAAGAACATTTTTAATGATATGGTATTTCTATTTAAAAATAAGAACAATTTTTCACCCTTACTCCAATGAGTATATGATTTAATGATATTTTATGTATTATGTCTCTTGATGGTTCATGAAAATTTTGGAATAGTTTTACTAATGAGATATCTTGAAGATGGTCTAATATGTTGTCTTTAAAGAGAAATGATATCTTCTATTGTAAACTAAAATGATTATGTTTCCAGTCACCAACAGATACGAACCTATTGGTACATGGGAAATAATTATATATTATATTTAATGTTTCAAATAATGTAATGGACATAAAATAATGGGATGGTTTTTCTAGTTCACTATAGTTTGTATTAGACAAAATATTTATTTATTTTTATATATTAGTTTAGATATCATTATAGAAACACAAGGAGATAATACTAATATATAATTATATGTATAAGATAACATTATTATGTTTTGGTAAAGCATCGAATCTGTGGTTTTTCTAGATACAATATCACTATCTAGTTATTTACAGGTTGATGTAGAATCTGGAACAGTTGTACCTAGGGTTAATAACACCTAAAAGGTAATTTTTTGTGTCAAATAAACCATTATCTAACGCACACTAAATATACATAACTGAACTCATTACTAGAAAAGCATAGGGTAGATGATTTAACTGACCTTTACTCTATAGAAACTATTCTGATGGATTTATTTACTAGTTACTTTAAATGATTAGGTTGAAAAGCATAACCAAACAAATATTAAAGTAACATATATTAAACTAATGTTCATATATGTTGAACTAATGGAATTATATGCTAACATGATGCTCTTCCTTAGTATGAAAATTCAAAAATATTGGTTCTGATTCAAATAATTATGGAATTTTTAGCTAGTATGATTGGGTAGAAAGGCAGTGTTAATGACATTTAAATTTTATGGGAATAAAATAATGTATTCATAGCTTAACTACTTGGTATTTCCCTATATCATGAGGTTATGTTATCGATTTAACATATTCTTGGATATATGTCTATCTCAAAGTGTCCATGCAGAATGGATTCTGCTGAATTTGATGAATTAAAGAAGCCACTAAAGGGGAATTTATAAATGGGTTTCATCTTTCCCAGGCCACAATGTGGCTAACAAAAATTCTATATTAATAAAAAATATATATCAATGGGAATTTTCATTTATTTTCATGATCATAAAAATATCACAATTAATAATATATATAATTTACCCTATATCGACGACACATTCGATCAGCTTCGAGGAGCCTAATACTTCTCAAATACTAACATTTGATCTAGATATCATCAGTTAAGGGTCAAAAGGGAGGATATTAATAAAATAGAATTCAAAATTAAATATTAAAACTATGAATTTATAGAAACTCCATTTGTATTAAATTACCCCCCAACCATCACCATAGATCTAATGAATATTATCCTTAAGGAATACCTGGATTAGTCTTTTGTTATCATTATAAAACATATTATTATCAACTCAAATATAAAGGAATAACTATAATATAATTTATAGATTATGTTCACGATCATACGAAAGGAAACCATGTATAATGGATTTAGATAACGTGAATTCTAGAAACAAACGGTATCATTCTTAGGACATGTATCACCTGGAAGGGCATATCTACAGATCCTTCAACAACTGAGGTTATTGAACAAAGGTCTAGACTAAACATAGTAACATAGATGCTTAGTTTTCTTGTGTTAGAGATATATTATTGAGGATTTATGAGAAATTTATCATGGAAATCTAATTTAGAAACCATGTTAACATATAAGAGAGTAAAGATCATTTTGACTACAGAATTCAAATACCGTTTCAAGGAACTAGAGAAAAGGTTTTATAAAATTCCTATACATACATTACACCACTGTAAGGAAAGGGTTTTTAATATATAATTATTCATTAAATAAGGTCTTGGGAATATTTATCATTAACAATTAAAAAATTAATTTATTATACTTCACGATAAATAAAAAATCAATAGAAAATTTACCTAATACATGATTTAGAGCTAGCGGAAGTGATCATTGCATTTATGATTTAGAATTATTATCTATAGATAGAAAATTTATATATATACTCAAATAAAAATATATTAAAATATATCTTTACAGTAATTAATTTAATATGCACCAGAGGAGAGGATTGGAATAGATAAAATATTATGACTACTCAATACATTACATTAGAGGAAGGAAAATATAGTAGTTGATAATCTAAGTAGGAAAGACGATGCTACTCTATCTAGTATAAGGATTGAAAAATTACAAATACTCATGGAATTTTGGAGGATGAATATTAAAGTCCAAATATGAGAGAAAAAATCCATCTTTTCCAACTAACTTCTCATCATTCAATTCACATCAGGATCAAAGAATACTAGAATGATGATGTAGAGATATATAGAAAGTTAGAGAATATATTGATGTAAAAAAGTTTATAAATATTGTGTTATAAGGTTTGAAACCCATATATATGTCCCATAAAAACCAGAAAAAAATATTAAACTTTTGGATGATTCTCATAGATCATCCTTCTCTATTTATTCAAGAAGCATGGATATGTTTATATATCTAAAGAAAATATTCTTGTAGAATATTATGAATGGATAGATTTCAAAATAATTATATTGATGCTTAGTATTCCCTCAAGTTATGGATTAACAATAAAATTCTTTGATTTTGTTGCAAATATGACCCATACCAGAACAAAAATGGGAAAAATCACCATGGATTTCATCATAGGTCTCACCATAATATCTTGGAGCTAGAATGCTATTCGAGTTGTAGTTTATCACCTTATAATGTTTGTACATGTTATTTATATAAAAGAATATTTGTCCCTTGATCAACATGAAAATATATTCATGAATTAAGTTTTAAGGCTACATAGTGTAACACTATTCATTTTATTTGATCAAGATCCAATGTTTACCAAGAGGATCAAGATGTGTCTTCAGAATGCACTATTGATAGAGATATGTTTCAACACTACTTATCATCCTCAAACAGATGGATGGTCTGAGAAAAAAATTCAATGTCTACAGGATATACTAAGATATTATTCAATGTACTTATAAAGATGTTGGAAAAAACATCTCCACTTTTTGAGTTCTCATATAAAAATGGTTTCAAATCTAGTATTCATTTGGCACCTTATGAGGCTCTATAGAGGAATAGATACGACACTCTAACATACTAGTGAAAACATAGAGCTAGGAAGGTGATAGGTCTTACCATTTTCCATGAAATAATGGGGAAGGATCAAACCATTAAATGTCATATTAAAGCATAAAAAAATTAAAAATAATATTTATAAATATATTAATCGATGAGATATAGATATTGATGTTCGTGATAAGGTGTTCCTTCAAATATCTCCTTGGAAGTACGTTATGAGTTTTCTGTAGAAATTAAAGATGATACCTAGGTATATATATCCCTTTGAGATTCTTTTTCATGTCAGGGATATAGATTATTTCTTAACATTCCTATGTGACCTCTTCTAATTACATGATGTGTTCAATGTATCACTTTTGATTAAGTATACGCTAGACACTTTATATGTTCAAATATCGAAATTTGTGAAACTATAACACGATCTCTCATATGAGGAGTAACTAGTGGAAATTTTGTATCCAAGAGAAAATATTTTATGGAATAGTACCACTCATTTGGAAAAAATTATATTGATAAATATTATATTTTTGGAGGTTATGTTGGAACCATAGGATCTAATTAGGGAAAATAACTCTCACTATTTTCTTCCATGTAATGAAATTTTTATGATTAAATTATTTTTAAGGTGGTAGAATGTGAAAACCATATTATTTCAACATTGAATAAATATTTTGTTCGATGGATACCTCCACATTCAACAAAAAAATCAAAAAAAATATAGACCCTTTATGAAATCTTTATAATTTCTAGGTATAAATAATGGTAACAAAATTATGAATATAAATATATAAACTAAATAAATTTCACCATAAATATTGACTCAACTAGTGAAGATATGAATATAATAAAATATCATTTCTAAAATTTTGTTATTTTAATGAATAATTTTTTCTATATTAATAAATGATTAACATTTTTTTAACTATTAATTTATAGGAAATGTTACGAAAATAGATAAAATACCAAAATCTGTTTTCCTATAAAAACGTTTTTTTCGTTGTTTTATATTTTTCAATAAAAGTAAAAAAATTTCATTTCTGGATGTGAATTAATTAATTTTAAACCATTTTTTATTTGAAATATCAACATTATCTTAATAATAATTTTTGATATTTTTTAGAAATATTGTTTTTTAGGTGAATAGTTCGAAATACTATTTTTAAAAATTATTTGTAATTATTAATATATATGTATGAATGAGAAATTTATTATACCATTTTTAAGACCAAATAAATATTTCCTAAATGAATTTATATTTTAAAAAATATTGTTTGAAATTTATAAACCCATATTTAACATTTCACAATTTAAGTTATATTTTAAAAGAAATTGTTTTTTATACATTATACATTTTGTATATTAAAATTAATTTTTATGACATATAAAAATTGAATATAAAGAAATGGATTTATAATAATGAACTATTAGGGCTAAATTACATAAAAATGATAAAAAAAATTGTTTGCATAAACGATGAATTACCAAGGTAAAAACAATTTACCTTGGGGAAAACAAAAATGGTAAAAATGAGTAACCTTTTATGTAATGGGACTAACATGTTAAAAAAATATTCTAATTGAGTGTTTTAAGTGTTTATTGACTATATATGTGCTTCCATATAATATATTTCAATTTATTAACCACTTTTCATGAGATTGACTCCCCGTTATTAAATTTTTTTCGATATTTAAAAAATGCCTCACCTTTTCACTTAAAAAGGGGTACTCATCTTTTCACTTCCCCTCTCACAAAATCCCTTAATGTTAAGACTAATATCAATAAATTAATCATATCAACACTACTATACATGTTAAATATGTTTTTTATTCTAATAAATCCATTCCATAATGTTTTAATCCCCTTCGAAAGGGAGATAATCCAAGAAGTGAGGTGTATGTTCATAACCTCTCTTTCTCTTTTCTATTTATTTATGTTCATTTTTTTCAAAATTCATTTATCCATATTATAATGATAACAAAATAATCCGTATTATACATTTATGTAATTATAATTATTTTAAAAATATAAATATTCCTCCCCATTTTAATTAATACAACCAAAAAAGGTCAATCATATGTTGTTCGGACTACTGCATCCAAGAATAAATGTGTTTAATTTTCCATAACATCCAAATAAGGCCAGTCATAGCTTATTTGTTTAATTTGAATCTATGATATAAATTTATATATGTAATATATATCAACGATAGGTTTATTTATGGACAACATGAAAATTAATGATCATTATAAGTTAACCCAATGATGTCAATAAATAGCTTGAATCTTGTTCATAACTATTTTAATATTAACGAAACATAACTAAAACAAATATGTAATGAAAGTTTAAAATTTTAATACTTTTAAAAAAAATAAATGTAGTACCTTCATTGGGATTTAAATGATGCTATTTTTTAGAAAAAGGATGTTTGAAACTTCTTTTACATACCTATTTGAGAATATTTAAGAACATTAACACCTAATGTTTAATAGGTATAACAAAAATATAATACATGAAGGGAGTTGTTATTAATGAATCATATAAATTAAATTTTTCATGAAAATTAATGAAATTGGTAATTAGTATTCTTAGGTTTATGATACAATAAGTTAAACTACTTCTGTAGAAGTAAAGTTTTATGGTAGGGGTCTTGGTAACTCAAAATCATTTCTTCGAGTTATATAATTTCATATTTGATCTTCATTTTCCAAATATTTCCCTTTGATGTGATGTTATATTTTTATTCTAGGAGAAAATATATTTTTTTAACTAAATCAATTTTCAGGATTTCATTATTTTCATATATATTAAAAAAATTAGGATTTTTGTGAAGAGACTCATGACTATTCCTTTTACAAAAATGAATGAAAATTATTTTTAAAATATAATTTCAGGATTCAGGTTCCATTTTCTTCATATGATGCATCCCCAATGGAGTGATGTTTATTATTTCATTCTATATTTTTCTTAATTATGGGATTATTTTGAGTGATAATATTTCTGGTATTAAATGATTTAATTCATGATTTAATTCATTTATTTTTATATGTTTCATGAAATATATTAATATACATCGGTTGTTTAGAAAAATTTAATGATTTCAATTGGGATATTTTTACAAACCCAATGTTATTTACATGGGTTAATTATGAAAGGTAAATTATTTAAATTTGGATTTTTTACTATGCCCATGTTATTTACATTGGTTATTTATGAATTGATAATTATTTTAATTTTAAGTTTTATGAAACCCATTTTGTTTCCATGGGTTTGGTTTTTATGTTAAAAGTTAATAAATTTTAATTTCCATATGTTTTATGGATTAATGGTTGGTTGTTTCCTATATCACCCTATAATTCATTTTTTAACAATTTATCTCTCATGAGATAAGTATCCTTGAGTAAATTATTTTCTTATAAACATGGGAACTACTGGTGTGGTTCATGAAAGTAATGTTTCCATATGGTAATGTATGTTTCATAGTTAAAGGATGTTATTTATTATGATCTTATATTGTAACATCCTAGATAATTATAAAATAATAATTTCTCAAATCTATTAATATTTAGAATTAGATATTATTTTTACATTAAAGGGGATGATATTTATGATAGTTTACTAAACACACAACAATGGGTTTATCCAAAATCTTATGTGGCACACAAGACTGAGTTATACCGAAAAAATAATATATTATTAATATTATTATTTTAAATGGTAGTTATCACCTAGATGTTGTATTGGAAAGAATTAAAAGAACTAATTATATTATATTTACTTATTTTTATTCAATATTTATAATTTTTTATAATTAATTTTAGATTCATAAAATGAGAATATATCTAATTTTAAGCATCAAATGTTTAAATTTGTTTAAAGGTACTTTTACCGCCTTTTGATGGAGAACCCTTTTTAAAATCTATATTTTTGAAATTTATATATGTAATATTTGAAAAAATAACCTTCTTATTTGGAATTGGGATATCAAAAATTACTTTGGTTAAATATTTTTATTTTTCTGATTAAATTCATATTTAAATGAATAGTGAAAAATAATGCATTTTAATTAAAAATTCATTTTTCATATAATTTTCTTATACAGTTATATTTTCCTTTTAATTATTTTTAAAATTTAATTGTATTGTGTTTTTATCATTTTATCCAATATAGTTCATTATTGAAAACATCACATTGAAATTGAAAATAAAAACAATGTGAACTTTTCAACATTTTACTTAAAAACACATTTTCTCATTCCAACAAAGGGATTAATTTAAAATTTAATTTATCCACTTATATGAATTGAATTTTCCAAATATAAAATACATGGTTATAAAATTTATGAAAAATGAGGTCCAATACAATCAAAATAATTATGGTTGAATAGTAACATTAGTATTTTATTTACCATGATTAAGGTAAATAGGGTAATTAAAGGTAAATATAACAGTATAATAATATAAAACAAACCTAAAACATTCCATAATATTATTGGATAAGTTATGTTCAACCAAGACAGTCCTTGATTTGAACGTATTTCCTTTGGATGCCAAATGGGTGTGATTATGACATTTATAACATTTAATTTTATGTAAAGGAAAATATGTCATAATCATGTATCCTATTACTAAAACCATTTTAATATGGGGTTATATATGTGATATATTATACTACTAATATTACTTATAAATATAAAAATATTACCTACATCATGGTAATTTATTTTTAATTTTTATAAATTAATTAATAAAATTTATTTATGACATAATGATGATGGAGAAATTGGTTTGTTAAAGAAAAAATCAAATAAATGATATTAATAATATTAAAAGACATATAATTTTAAATACTTGATTACCTACATGAATTTTTAGGGTTGACTATGACAGGTTAGGATTGAGCTAATTTATTTTTTTAGATGGAATCATGTTTTTATGTTTTTTTAAAAATAATATATTGAAATGTGTCAAAATTGACATAATTAATATTTTAAAATATAAAATAATTAATTAAATGATATAACACTTATATAAATCTCATGTTCAACCAAAAAGTTTATATAACACTAAAAATGTCATTAATGACTCATTCAATGGTCGTTTAAGATGATTTTATAATTATTTTAACTCTCAAAATGTAAATTACTTGATAAAATGGTAAGAGTCAAAAATGTTAAAACAAAAAGATAATGATTAAAAATTATTCAAAACATGTCTAATTATCATTATATTATTATATTTTTTCCCTTATGCATATTATATTCTAACTAAATCAACTTGGACCCATTTGGAATCGAAATTGAATTTATATTAATTTGATTCTTTTTATAATTCCAAGGGTACCCCTCCAATATCCTATATAAAGACACTCTTTCATCTCTATTACGCACACTTCCCAGACATTTTAGTTCATCCAAGGTCTTTCCAAACCCATTCCCAGTTAACCTTCTCACATTCTTGAGACCTCTTTTAGTCATAACACCCTCTTTAGAGGTGTTAAGGTGTTCTTTACAGGTGATCCGCCAAAGAAGAGTATTATAAAGGTTACATATGACAAGTCAGACTCACAGTAATAGGCTTAGTCTTAGTCTCCTTTCATTTATTTATAATTTGATGTTATACCCCACCATATTTTATATGGTTTATAATCAACCTCTTTTAATTTTAATTCATTCCATGGTTTTCAATTAGAATCTTTTTAAGCTTTTTTACTTTCTTTACAAAAGGACAAAAGGAATTTTTTTTAACATATGCGGTGAAAAAAACTTCTCTTCCACCATAACCATTATTTGATATTTGGATTCCTCTATAAGACTTATTGTTTTAATAGGAAAAGAAATCATTATTCCTTTTTCTTTTATATTATTTATTGAAAAAAAAATTGAAAGGGAATTGACTATTTCAATATCTTCAAATGATTTCTTGAGACTTCAAATGATTTCTTGAGATTTCAAATGAAATTTTTTGAGTGCAATGTTGATAGTTAAAATCTTTTATGTTTTATGATTATATAATGGTACTTGGACATTTGAAAAGTGGTTATGTGATAAGCCAAAGATTTTTGGTTACCTGATAAACCAAATATGGGTGGTCCTGTGATAAAACAAGGATGATTGGTATGTTATAACCTTCAATGAATTGTGTATGAAAGTCGAGCGTATGGTTATTCTATTTTTAAGATTGATATTCATGGAATTGAACTGTATTCTTATTGAAATTAAGAATGATTATGTCCCTAGTAGACTTTATATGTAATATGTTTCTTTCTATGGGTTTCAAGATATATTAAAAAAATGGTAAGAAATGAATATATATTCAGTGAAGTGTATTTACTACTTATTAATGGTTAAAATTATTACATTATAATAAAGTATTCATGGTTTACATGTTTTCATAGGACTAAAATTTCTCCTTATTTTTGTATCCCTTAATAATCATTTTATGCTCATACCATGTTTTGAAATGTTTTTCATAGGATTTAAATAATAATAGATTTAAGGATGTGATTGATGAAAAGTTATGAAGAATAAAAATGAAACGAAATTATGTTTTATTTATAATCATTTTTTGTTTTATGAAAAAAATGTATAGTGATCAGAATTGTCTACATTGTAATATTTATGTTTTTATGTATGAGTTATGCCATAATTCTATATAAATATAATCTTTAAAATATCCTCAATGTAAAATAATGTAAAATTATTGACTTAACTCAAGATTAATAAATGTTTAAGTCTTGGGCCTTATAGTTGGAATAAAAGGTCGATTTTAATAACATTAAGAGTTAGATTATTGTTAATAGAATATCCATAAATGTTTCTAAATTTATGATAAAATTTAAATATTATATAATTTTAAGATTACCATATTGCTTTGTCTAAGAAATGTTTATTCCAAATGTTTGTCCACAGAGGAAACATAGCAACTGTGCTGGGAAGTTATATAGAAGAAAAAATCCTTCCAAATCAGCATCCTCAGATGGCCGGAATCAAAACTGTTCAGTTTGATAAAGTGATGGATTATTTTACTTAGGTGATAAATGGTGGTTGTGTCCATGAATGAGATCAATCATATCAACCATAGATGAATATGTCAGTAGTGGATCATTTCATGAGGCAACACCACCCATCATTCAGAGGATAATCTAACCATATAAAAGCTGAAGGGTAGATTAAAGCAATAGAAAAGATTTTTTGTAATCAGGTGTTCATACAATCAAAAGGTTATTCATTCTATTTATCATTTGGTAGTTTATACCAATCATTGGTGTTCAATGATTAAAAATATAAGGGGAAGTTAGGAGACTGATTCCATGGAATGGGATGAATTTAATAATTTATTCCTTGAGAAATATTTTCCTAAGGCTATTCAACTTGGGATTGAAAATAAATTCTTGAAATTAAGACAAAAAGAGGAAGATTTGGTGGCCTCATATGAAGAAAATTGCACTTTTTTCATGGTACATCACAAATAATATCCAGTGTTTTGATAGTAAGATAAATAGGTTTTACTCAGGATTGAAGATGAAATATCAAATGGAATTAGATTCCCGTGAGTTCAAAATCTATGAGAAACTTGTTCGATGTGCGGTGAAGGTAGAAATGGAGTTTTTTATGATCACGTGTTCAATGAGAGAATAAAAAATAAGAAATCCAATTGAAAAGAAATTTTATATAATTCATAAAGGAAGTATAGAGGTAATAAAATTAAATTTCCATCTTGTGAGAAGTGTGGTAAAAACCATACTAGATAATGTCTCTCAATGTTTGGGAAGTGCATCTGATTTTTGAAGATTAGTCATATTTCATGTGAATATAAGGTAGATTATTAGGAAAGAAATGGAATGTCAGTGGTAAGGATCTTTAGTTGAAATCAATTAGGTAATTATTCTAATGTGTGTACAATGTTAATTACCCATAGTGGAAATGGGCAAGATCAAAAGTAGAAGGGCATGAAAAAATCATTTGATACTACAACGGTTGTTGTGGGTCAGTCAAATGAATTGTTTATAGGTATGTTACAAGGTTTTTTAAAATATAAAAATACCATATTTGAGTCTCGATCTTGACATTGATTCATTTCAAAGATCATTGCACGTAAATTGGACATATAGCCTCGTGAATATGATATAGAAATTTCAGTAAAAAACTCTAGGTTGAAGTATAAAGAAAAAATGATTTATGAGACTCTTCTTATTATCATTAGTGGGGTGTTTTTTCCTAAAAATCATGTTTAACTTCTCATAGTGTAGTTTGATATCATTTTGGGTATGGATTGACTTTCAGTTTATCATGATAAAATAGATTACAAATCTAAACATGTTTTATTCAATGATTTTATAACATTTATAACATACAAAGAATATGGGATATTGATAAAATATTGGAGTTAATTTTATCTAGATCATGTTGATGATAAGAAACAAAAAATTTTGATTAGTGACATTCAATTAGTAAATGAATTTAAAGTTATTTTTTTGATGAATTCCATAGTATTGTTCCTGACAAGGAGGTTGAAATTACTATTGATTTAGTTATTGATTCTAAACCTATTTCAATAACCCCCTTATCAAATGTTTCAAGTATAGTTGGTGGAATTGAAAAAATAGTTGAAATAATTTTTTAATAAAGGTTTCATCGACCTAGAACATCAACATGGGGTGCTTCTATTTTATTTGTGAGCAAAAGATGATTCTATGAGACATTGTATTCATTACAGAGTCTTGAATAACATCACTATTAAGAAAAAGTATCCATTCAATCATATCGAAGATTTTTCTTGATCAGCTCTAGTGAGCTCAGTATTTTTTTAATATTTATTTGAGATCTGGGTGACATCATTTGAATGTGAAGGAGGATGGAATTCCAAATATATCATTCCAAATGAGATATGGGCTTTATGAGTTTTTAGTTTTTATATTCGGGTTATTTAATGACCCAACTATATTTTTGAATATCATGAATGGATTCATTCATCAGTTTTTGGATCAGTTTGTGGTAGTGTTTATAGATGTTATTTTGGTGTATTCAAAAATTCTGGAGGAACCTAAAAGTCTCTTATGGATTGTTTTTCAAATTTTAAAATAAAAGAAATATGTCATGTTTTGTAAGAGTGAATTTTTTTTGCAAAAATTAATTTCCATGGTCATATTGTTTCTAAATATGGAATAATCATTGACCCTTCTAAAACAAAATTCATTGAAGAGTGGCCAATACCTACCAATATCACATAGATTTTTATTTTTCTTTGATTAGCGAGTTATTATAGAAGTTTTATACAAAACATTTCTCAGTTATCTATACCACTAAGTTAACATGTTAGGGGGTTATGTTCATCTGGAAAAAAGAATGTGATGATTGTTTTGATGAACTATACAGAAGATTGGTAAATACACCATTTTTGTCCCTACCTTCCACGAATGGTTAATTTCTTATCTAAAGTGATTCTTCATTGAAAGGACTTGGTTGTGTCATCAGGAAGAATGATTGGGTAATTGATTTTGTTTCACGTTAGTTGAAATATCATGAGTTAAATTACCATACACTTGATTTGGAATTAACTGCTCCTATTTTGGAATTCAAAATTTTGAGGAATCATTTGTATGGAATAAAGTTTTAAATAAATACTAATCAAAAAAGTTTGAAGTATGTACTCAATCAAAAATAATTGGACTTGAGATAGAGGATATGGATGGAATTAATAAATAATTATGATTTCATGATTCATTACCATCCATGAATAGAAAATAAAGTTTCTGATGATTTGTGTTGAAAAAATAGTGCTATATTGACAATTCTATGTGTGGAATGAGATCATTTGGTAATTGATTTGATGAATTTTCTCTTGGATGTTGTTGGTGCAAGAAAACTCCTGTAATTTTTTCATGTTGAAGTGAAGTCATCTCTGTCAGAAAGAATTAATCATGTACATAAGGAAGACAGTGAGTTTTCGAAAAAGGTATAATTGTTTTACAATGGTAAGTTACCTGAATTTAACATTGATAAAGATTGTGTTTTGAGGTTTGGGAAGAGATTATGTGTACCTTGTGATTCACAGTAGATTAAAAATATTTGTTATGTGAAGATCATATTTCTATGTTTTCAATTCAGTCAGGATGCACTAAGATTTATAGAGACCTTTGGGATTATTATGGTTCAGGTGGAATGAGAAGAGACATTGCTGACATTACTGTGAGATATTTGATTTGTCAACAGGTTAAAGCTAAGTAGTAGTTACTGAAATGGATGTTTCAGCCTTTTCATGTACCAGAGTGGAAGTTGGAAAATATATCCATGGATTTCATAGTTGTATTACCAAATACTTCTCTAGTTAACAATGTGATTTGGTTTATTTTTTATCGATTACCTAAATATTCTCATTTTCTTCCTATTCGAGATACTATGTCTCTAGATAAACTCCCTCGATTGTATATTTAAGAGATTTTCATGTTACACAATGTTCCCCTCTCCATTTTATCTGAACATAATCATAGGTTCTCTTTTAAAATTTTAAAAGGACTTTAAACGTTATTGGGTATGGAATTAAATTTCAATACACCATTTCATCCTCAATTAGATGGGTGCTCAGAAGAAACAATTCATATTTTGGCGGATATTCTATGTGCATGATCAATGGATTACCCGGGAAGTTATTATCAATATATTTATTTGGTTGAGTTTTCTAATAATAACAGTTTTCATTCTAGTACACAAATGGTACCATTTGAGGAATTTTATGGAAGGTGATGATGAACTCCATATTTTTTGGATGGTATCAGAGAAAGGATTCTGATGGGACCATAGCTAGTAGATAAGATGGAAGAAAAAGTTCATTTGATTTAGAATAACATGTGAATAGACTAGAGTAGGAGGAAATTGTTTTCGGATAACTAAATGAAGTATCATTCTTTTGAGGTAGGTGATCATGTCTTTCTCAAAGTTTTCCACAGAATGTGTGATATGTTTTGTTTATACAGGGAAGTCTAGTCCATAGATTATTGGACCCTATGAAATCTTAGATAAAGATTGATAAGTTTCCCACCATGTGTCTTTACCTCCAACTCTATCCTAGATAACAAAAATTTCATGTTTCGATGTTAAGAAATTATATACTAGATCAATATCATGTTTTAAGTCCATGAGTAGTTTAGTTAGAAAGAATTTCTCTTATAAGGAATAGCTAGTCCAGATTGTAAACTGCAGAGAGAGAGTGTTGCAGAATAAGGTGATTCATCAGGTTCAGGTTTTATAGAAAAAATATATGGTTGAAGAGGCATCATGGGAATCTGAAACTTATATGAGGTAGAAATACCCCAACTTATTTGATAATAAAATAAAATTGTGAGGATATAATTTCCAAAAGGGGGAGGGATGTAACATCCTAGGTAATTATAGAATAATATTTTTTCAAATATTTTAATACTTATGAATTTTATATTAATTTTACTTTATAGGGGATGATATTTACGATATTATTCTCAACACACAATAATAGGTATGTATAAAATCTTATGTTTCACACAAGACTAAGTTATACCTAAAAAAATATATTATTAATATTATTATTTTAAATGGTAGTTATCGTCTAGCCACTGTATTATGGTGAATGAATAAAACTAATTTTATTATTCTTGCACATGTTTATTAATCATTTTTACTTTAATCTAATATATTTTAAAGGCTTAAAATGAGAATAAATACAATTTTAAGCATAACATACTCTAATTTGTTTAAATGTAGTTTTACTGCCTTTTGATGGAGAACCCTTTATAAACATATTTTTTGATGCTCTATATGTTCTATTTCACAAAATAAACTTATTAATTGGAATTGGTATATCAATATTCGTTTTGGTTGAATTTTTTATATTTTTTGGATTAAATTAATATTTTAATGAATAATAAAAAATATGACATTTTAATTTCAAACCTCCTTTTTTAATTAGTTTATTTATATATGTATATTTTCCTTCTAATTGGTTGTAATGTGTATTTAGATAAAATTTTATAATTTAATTCAATATAGTTCATTGGAATAAATTTCATTTTGAAACTGAATAGAAATACTTTGTGAACTTTTGAACATTTTACATAAAAACTAATTTTATATTTTCGAGAGCAGGATTAATTTTATAATTAATTTTTTCACTTCTATTAATTGAAATCTAAAAAAATTACATAAATGGTTTTTATCGCAATTAAAAAATTTCACCGATAGTATCAAAATAATTTTCTGGATAGAAACTTTAGTATTTTTATTTACCACTGTAACAGGTAAATAGAGTTTTTAAACGTAAAAATATTAGTATAATAATATAAAATAAACCTAAAACTTTAACTAATATTATTGGATGAGTTATGGTCAAAAAATAAAATCCTTGGATAGAAATTTTAGCCTTTAAATGCCACATGTGTGTGATTATGACATTTATAACATTTAATTTTATATAAAGGAAAAGATGTTATAATCATGTATCTTTTACATAAAACTATTTTACTATGGATTTATATAAGTGATATATACAAATATTAATAGTGCATAGAAATAAAAAAATGTTCCCTATATCATGGTAATTTATTTTTAATTATTAGGAGGTAAATAGTTATATTTATTTATGATATAATGAAGATACAGTAATTAGATTATTAAAGAAAGAATCAAATAAATGGTATTATTAATATTGAAATAAATATAATTTTAAATATTTTATGGAATCCAAAAATTTTATTAAAGCCTATGAAATTCTAGGATTGATTTAATGTAGACTTTTTCAAAGAATCATTTTGTTATTATTTTAAAAAAGTCAATGTAATGAATAGTGTCAAATTTGACATGATTCATCTTTTAAAATATAAAATATTTAATTAAATGATATAAAATTTATAAAAAATTCAATATTCAACAAAAATAAGTTTATATAACACTAAAAATTTCATTAATGACTCATTCATTGGTCATTAGGTATGATTTTGTAATTATTTTAACTCACAAAGTTTAAATTACTTGATAAAATTGTATGAGTTTAAAAGGTTAAAACAAAAATATAAGCATTAAAAAACATTCAAACATGTCTAATTCTCATTTGATAATATTATTTTTACCCCTAATCATCCTATATTTGAAAAAAATCAACTTGGACCCATTTGGAATCAAAATTAAATTTATATTAATTTCATACTTTTAAAAATTACAAGGGTTCCCCTCCCCTCTCTTATAAAAAGGAATCCATTCCTCTCTGTTAATCATAGTTCCAAAAGCTTTAAATTTTGAAAATATCTACACAAATCCCTTCCTAGAATCCCTCATGACATTCTTGAGTCCTTAGTTTAGGTAGAACATCCTTCTTAGAGGTGTTAAGGTGTTCTTCAAAGTTGATCAACCAAAGAAGAGCAATATAAAGGTTGTATGTGACGAGTTAGACTCACCGTATGGAATTTTATCTCAATATACTTTCATTGATGAGTATTTTTATGTTATACACCAAATTCGGTTATACATGGTATAATTAACCTTATTTACATTTAATTCATTCCATGTTTTTGAAAAGGTATCTTTTTATTCGAAGAGTTTTACTTTCTTTACAAAATGACAAAAGGAGTGTTTTTTAAACATATGAAGTGACAATGACTTATCCACTGCCTTAATCATTATTTGATATTTTCTTTACTATGTAATACTTAATTTTTTTAATTGAAAAATAAAAACCCTATTCCCTTTTTGGTAATTTTGGTATTTAAAATGGTCTTGAAAGTGGATTGACTATTTCAATATCTTGAAATGATTTCTTGTTATTTGAAATTAAATTTCCGGAGTAAAATGTTGATAATTGAAATCTTTAATGTGTTATGATTATATAATAGTACTTGGATATTTGATGGGTGGTTATTTGATAAACCAAATATAGGGGGTTACGTGATAAACCAATGACGGGTGGTTCCATGATAAACCAAGGATGGGTGGTTATGTTAAAACCATAAATGCATTGGGTATGGAAGTCCGCCGTGTGGCTATTCCATTTCTAAGAGTGATATGTGTCGAATTAGACTATATGGTTATTCCATTTAAGTATGATTTTGTACTAAGTTACATTTATAAATTATATGTTTCTATTTATGGGTTTTATGGTAATATTTTGATTACGAAAAGGTTAATCAATGATATTATATTCTGTGAAATGTATTTACTACATCTTAAAGGTGAAAAGTATTACTTTATGATAATGTATTCATGGTTTACATGATTTCAAAGGACTAATAGTTTTCCTTATTTTTGAATCCCTGACTGATATTTATATTCTCATCCAATGTTTTGAAATATTTTTCATAGGATTTAAATAAGAATAGATTCAAGGATGGTGTCAAGGAAAGGTTATAAAGTTTAAACATGAAATGAAACCATTTTTCTTTTTAATCATTTTTTGTTTTATGAATAATAGAATAAATAGTGAGTAGAAGTGTCTAATTTTTAATATTTATGTTTTTATGTATGAGTTATGGCCTAATTCTATAAATCTCTAAACTTGAAAAGATACTCAATGTGAAAACAATTCAAATAACTGACTTAACTCAAGATTAAGTAATGTATATTGTCAGGGCCTTATATATTCTCGAATGGTTCAAGGTCTATGTCAAATGATTCTTAGCCATGTTATAACAGTTTTGTTTCCATTTAGAGTTTTTCTCTTTATGTTCTTGTGATTTGTACTTTAAATATCACTTATGTTTTATGGTTATCACTCATTATGTTATGTTATTTATTCAATGTGCACATTTTTAATTATTTATATGAACTCATTCTTGTTATAATGATTATTCACACTTTATTAAGAATTTTTTCCCACCAATTTCTTATTTTTTTCATTCGCCAAATTATGAGGATGAGTTAAACTAATGATGTTCCTAGAATATGGTCTATTTTTAGGCTTATAAGTATAATTGATCTGAATTAATTTAAAATATAATGATTATATTTATAGTTTCCAAATATAATGAACCTATCGGTCTTTGTTTCATTATTATATATAAAATGTAATGATTTAAATCTTGTGAAGGATATAAAAGAATTAAAATTTCAGCCTAGGTAGCTATATTTTTGGAATGGTATTAATGTTCAATTAGTACCATATTATAAAAAATGGTCTAATTGTAGCCATAATAATCAACATTATACATGATTTTGGTATAGATTCATTTTTATGGTTAAAAAGCATCTGTTGAGGAAAAGGGATTTTGTTTCATTTTTCACTATTATATTAAAACTAATTTATACCACTTTTAAGAATTTAAACATGAAAATATATTAAATATTTTGTATCAGTATGTTCAAATTTAATATCGAGGTTATTTTTATTTTATTTTATAATGACTAATAACCATAATATACTTTTTTTCATAGTGATAAATGGTAAAATGAGTTAATTCGGGTTAAATGTAAAAGATAAGGTAACAAAAAATCATATTAAATGATATTGAATGAGATTATTTTGACCATTGTAACTATATCTTCAAAATACTATAGTTTTAGGGATACTTTTCTATGAATAAAATGTTTTATTATTTTAAACGTTAAAAAATTAGAAGCATGCCACTCCTATAACTATTAAAAGGAACCTGTTATCCTATATTCTTCACATATGTTAAGCCATTGAAATAAAAAAACACCTACTTAGATACCTTAAAAATATCACAAACCACATCCTAGAAGAAATTGTTTCATAAAAATACCAACATAAGATGTATTAAGTTGTAATACAAAGGGGTTTTTTTGAAAAAAGATATACAGTTGTTTACTAATTATTTTATGATTATTTATTCTTCTACCTCCTTAAAAAATTATTAAACCATGATGAAATAATAACATCAATAAACTATATATAATTAAATGTTATTATTATTATGTTGAAACCCTCTTCATCTTTTTTTCCATCATATGGGAAAGAAAAACATCACTCATCCATATGAGTGGACTACCACCTCTATGAAGTGATGTGTTTATTTTCCCAAACACCACACAAGGCTAGATATTATGTTTGATTTATTGAATATATATATATATATATATTCAAGAAAATAATTATGATTTATTAAACATAAGATAATACATACCATATTACTCTAAAATTATTTGGGAAATGATAATAATGCTCGTGCGTACATGTGGACTGCCACCTCAACAAAGTGATGTGCTTCATTGTTTTTTCTTCCATTAATTTATGAATATAAAACTGAATATAATTTAAAAAAAATTAATTTATTAATGATTAATATTCTATATATGATGGAATAATCACCTCTTTGACCATGGTCAACCCACTGATGTTGTTTTCAGATTATGATTTCAACATCCTCAAAATGAACAACATTAACATAAATGATTTTAAAACTATATAATGCATAGTAGTAAATTAAATAAATGAGAGAACAATAATATAATTCACCTGAAAATTTTTCTTAAAAAAAGTATAAAATTAATTTCTGTTTATTATATAAGAGTTAAAGTATGTACATTGAATGTTAGACTCAAGGAAAGAGATTTATTCTTTAAAAATGTACTTTTAATGTTCTTATTTTTTTATTCTATTTCCACACCATATAAATTTTCCTTAAAAATTATTAAGTATGTTATTAATATATATAAATCAATGTTAAAATTCATTTTAATCCATGTTCTACTTTCTTTACAAAGGTTTTAGAAGAAGTATGTTTAATGTTTTCCAAATGGGTTATCATGTGAGTACACATGTCGTTGAATTCATGTAGGTCATGATAAGATTATAATTTCTATTCTCCCAAACTAAACATTCTACAATGTCATAGTGTATTTTTTCTAGGGTAAAACCCAATTGGAAAGACTAGAAAATAAGAAAACTGTGATTTAAAACAATTTATGGAAGAGTACCAATGAATTGATTTGGGTTTGGGATTCAAATAAAGTTACTAAATTTGTTGAAAATTATGGAAGGAGGTTTTTATCATGTTCAATTTTAGGGTTTCAGGTAAAAATTATAATCTAGGGCCTTAGTTTTTATAGTATTAGGGATTAAGATTTCATGCATTGCGTAGATCAGTAGTTGGTCATGGTCAAACCAATGAGATCTATCTAATATGAAGCTATTCTATGGTCTGGATATAGCCAACAACTGGGATTTATTAATATTAGCTCTTATTGAAGAATGTATCATAGGGTATTGGTCAGAACTAGGTCTACTCTAATCAATGTAGGATCATTCATCTAGATATCACATAGATTGGGTTTCAAAAAATAATGTAAAAAATAGTTAATGTTTGACCTGATTACTATCCTAAGGGATACCAATATTTAATTTCGAGATTCATTAATTTTGTAACAACGCATACTATCAACCCATACCATAAGAGTTTTAGCTAATCATGATGTTATTAATCAAAATCAGAGATACAATCACTAACATTCTTGTAAGATTAATAAAACTATTTAAATATAGTTATTCATAATAGAGGGATTAAGAATCAAATAGTTTTCAATAAAATAATTTGATAAATCAATCAAACATTCACATGAAAGGGTAGAAAGATAAAAATTGGAATACAATTTATGTCAGATTGTGTCGTAAATGGATAACAAATGATAAAATTGAAAACAAAGGTCAAAAGGGTGAAGACTAATTTTAGAATGATTACAAAAACTCGGATCCAATTAAAACTACAAAAGGAATTGATAAAACCTGATTTGTAAAGGAATCAGTGGAATAAAATAGATAAATAATAGTAGAAAGAGGATTCTTTGATGTGTCTCTTGTAGTTTTACACATTTTAGACCTAAAAAGACTGATATTTACATGACATGTAACATTATCACATCATGTATTCACAATCAAACTATTTATTAGTGTATCTTGTATTTGGAGACTTTCACAGCCCAACTATTTAGTATTCAGAGATACTGCCTAATTCATGACATGTATTGGGAACTCACGACATGTTTCATCTTCACAACATGAACTTGGAGCAGAATGTGGTATTATAATCTTACATGATGTGTATTTTTGATTCATGTCGTGTATAATTTTAATAAACTATAAATACTTCAATAATTTTAATATCCTCTTTATACAATCTATGGATGATTCATACATGTAATTTTTTCATTTCAAAACATGTAAAGTTATTTTTGGCCATTTTTAATCGCTTTTTCTTGGGATACTTTGACACCTTTTTACAGAAATAATCAACAAAAACATAATAAAGTTATAAAAAATTGAATAATATTAAATTAAATTAATTAAGAATGTATATAAAAAATAATATTATCAAATCCCCCCACACTTGAATAGTTTTTTACCCTCAAGAAACAATCATCTGAATAGGGATTCAAAAAGAAACTATTTTCAAAATAAGAAACATTCATTACAATAAGGAAAATAAAACTAAGTGTAATAAGAAAAATTCAGTATTCCAGAATCAATAATTTATAAAAAATTAGTCATGCCTCATAGTTCTGTTGTTTATCAAAATTATGTATTCCTTCAATTACAATGTCATAATTGTTTCTTAAATTATATACCCTTTTTTCAATTTATCTCACACTTAATATTCTCTCATCAATCAAGGTTAAATTATAACTATAGTCATGCACATCCATTAAGAACATGTTCCTAAATTTTTTATTTTATGGGTTCTATCATCTCCACTTTTTGAAGAATAATAAATATTAAATATTGAGGGATTCAGTTAGAAAATGGTTCAAATGAATCTGAGGAAGTTCATATTCTTAACTGTAGGCTTGCATGGGTTTTTCCATCCCCAGTTTTTAAAGACAAATAAAAATTCAACCTTGATGGTTTCAGTAAAAAAATGGTTCAAATGAATTTGAGGCTGAGGTTGGTTGGGTATAAAGTGAATATAAAGCTTAAAAATAAGGTTAAACTCTATTGTATAATTCATGATAAATGTAATCATTTTAATGAAGTAACTCCTCCAATCTCAAATGGTGTCCATGCTATAAACTACTCAAGGTATATCCATGATCATATCAAGTAAGTATAAATATATACAATATTTTTTCATTTTATTTTATTTTTAATAATTTTTTAAAATATTTGTTCATTCCAGATCTCACATCCAACCCCTAAAAACATTTGATCTATCATAGGATTTATCGGTCTCGTAATGGATACTTTTTCACTTCCTAATACAAAACCCAATATATTTTTCTTTTTCAGTATACATATTCTTTAATGGAATAGGTTAGGCATGGAAAATTCTAAAATTAATCATGGACTAGATAGTATTATTATATTTAATATAACACAATACAAATCCTTAATTATAACATCATGTGTCCATCAGTAGTGAAAATTACCCCACACTTGTTAGAATGATAATCTTGAATAATTCCAAGAGTAGGGTATGATGGGTTAATTATCATTGAATAACTTCATTCTAAAAAGGTTGTTCATGGAAACTATGGGATAATGAAGATAAATATAAAGTGGGTCTCAGGGGAAAACTGGCTCAACAAGTATTTCCTTAATCATATTAAAAATGTATTTGTTCATCCATTTCCTCAATATTATCTTAATGAATGTTATGATAGGATTACATTCCACTGGGGTCTCTTAAGAAATAACCTTAAAAAATAAAATGAAATTATGTTTCAATAATCCTCTTTGGAATTGGGGTATAAAAAACTGGCAATCATTCAGGGTATAAAATAAAGTAATAATTTAATCAAAAAAAATCTAAATTTTTTTGAATTTGAATTAAATTACTTAACTCAATAATCATGATAAAAGTATAAACACTATAAATGGTGTATTTAAACAATTTCCAACTATACATAGTCTTTTATTTAGATGGGGCAATGAGTTTTTCTGTTAGCAGCACGCTTTTAGTGAAACATGTATCTTAGAGTAGTGAAAACAAGCAATAATCCAAGTGCAATGATAATAAATCTCGAGAAATAATCTCCCAAAAAAATAGTTCCCACACTACCCTAGAAATAATTATAAGAGAGATATCACAGATATAGAATAGAAAAACTGAAATGGAAACATGAAATTGAATTTAGCTAAACGAGAGATCCTTCTGATGAGTGCCATTCCATATGGAAACTTGGTGGATGGTGATTTCAAATTTGGTTACCTATATTATTTTTTAGAATGAAAAAATTAGAACTAAATAAAACATTAGTCCATTTGTTTGTAACATGTTGAAATCATTGAAATTGGAAGGTGTACAGTCTGAACAACAAAGAGAATCAACTCATTTAAATGAATATATGTGAATATAATGATGTTCAAGAATGACCTTTGAAAACAAATTCTACTAAAAATAAAACAAATAATTATAAGAACCAAATTGGAAATTAAAAATAATTATGGTTCACCTATAATAATGTTATAAAAATGATGTCGTTGTACAGGCTGATGGAAAATTGAATCAATTAGTGTCGTTCATATTCTCAGAATTCTGTAACCTGCTACTGGAACTGGTGACTATGTCATCGCTAATAGTGACAATTGGTTGTATTTATCTCATATAGAGTGTACCAAGAGGAAATATCTTATAGAAATAATATACTATGTTCATTTTGTGGTGGGATCTATGTTGATCGTGGATCCCGAGTGAAATCTATTCAATTTGGTGCTCGACGTCAGCCAGATGGTGAGTCATCTGATGTAGGAGTGCAGATAGTGGTGTAACAAGTGTATTAATGACCATGGATGATGAAGAAGATATTTAAATTAATAATTTAATACACTAATGAAAAGAAAATAGACCAAACATTATTGAAGAAAAAATATTCACCCCTTGTATATAAATAAACAATGATACAATAGTCATAAAAGGAATACAAGTATTACAAAAAGTGTCACCAACATGGAGTATAAAAATGAGGGATAGATACAAGGGAAACTACAACTTATAGGAACACTATCCAATTGTAGCATAAGATGTACCCCAAAATAGTGGGTCCCTTGATTTGTCCCGCCCATATGTATATACTCTATAGATATGGAAATAGGTCATCAATGGCCCCTAAAGGTTCAGCGGTGCTGGAATCTATCATGGAAGATGGTGGATGTGAGGTACTGGTCCTAACGGTAGTCATTTATTTAGTATCAGGGTCAACGAATAGAATCTTAGTATATGGTGGAAGATCTAGGACCTTCCCCTATTGGGACTACTCTACTAAATATTCCTACTAGGAAGAAGGGTATGCTAGCTCAGAGGGTAAATCAGTCTTGGTGGGGGCTAGTGAGAGAATGATGGAGGATGAAGGGCTTTCTAGTGGTGTGGTTTGAGAGTCTAGAGGAGATGCTAGTGAGGTAGGGATTGTATATAATGGTGTTTAAATTAATGAGATACTCGAGTGGTTGAATATCTGATGTAGGATCAACATAATATACTAGAGTGAGATCTAAATATTGGCCGGGAAGGAATGGGTGGGTGATATCATGGTAAAGTTAGTTTTGGATAAGTAAAAAATATCGGTGGTTTTTGTTTAGGAATGGGTGTGGTAATGGGTCAGAGAATGGTGGCGGTGGGGGAGGTGATGAGTTGGAGGTGGTGACTGTAGGGGTGGATGTGGTGGTAAAAAGTGGATCGAGGGCATGGCAGTTATGTGCCACATCAGGACCCTCAACATATCCCAGTTCCCAATGGTAGATTTCACCATCCTTCATCAGTAGCCCCATATTGTAGAGTAGGAGGATGCCAATCTACTCCATCATACTTAGGGATGTGAGGGGAATCATGAAATTGAAAATAGTGATATGTATTGCAGGATGGGTGAGGAAGGATCCACCCATTATTGTGCTTCAATTCCACTTCACATGAGCCCTAGAATAAAAGAAGAACTGAGAAGCCATGTTGATGGATGGTCCATCCATGGTGGAAGCAAGTATAAGGAAATCCAACAGGCTAACACTCCCATGGGACTCTATACAAGTGAACTGGGAATGGTTCAAGGGTCAATGAAGTTTTTGTAGGGAAGTACCTCAACGCTCTATGGAGTTCGATGTCTAAGGATTGTAGACACTTTGAGGGCCATATAAGATTGTCCCCTAGAATCATTTGATATCTGAATTTTTTATATGGATATAAATATTCATAATTATAGTAGAGGTGATGAATTATGAGCTGAATAGGTTTGTTTAACACCAAACTTGCAAAGGGTGAGCTCAAGATGTAAGCCTCCAAGCCCAAAGGATGAACTATTGATGACTAGCTCGATTGTGGATAAGAACTCAAGTAAAAACTCCCTACAGGACTCCTCATGCATTTATAAAATGGGGGAGAGGTGTGTTCTATTAATGAGGTGGTGGAACACCTACATAATCTTGAGCTGAATGGGCATATCCAAATACAACATCTTATTTTTTCATATAAGCTCTCCAGAAGGTGGATCAACTGGACTTGTTTCTCATGTGTGGAATGGTGAAGTATGGGATGGATATGGTGATGGTCTTCTCCCTACGACCCATTGGATATTGAATGTTACTCTGTGTGAACATATGGGGATTATGAGGTAGCAATGGATATGGAGGAGGATAAAGCAGGGGTGATAGAGGTGTGGCATCCCATCAGCGCTTCACTAGAGGTGAGTCCTCGTGCTCAGGTTCACAATTAGTAGGGGAGAGCATAAAATTTTAGTGTGTTTTATTTGGTATAAAACAGAGAATATGGGAGTAGAGGAGGATAAAGAGTCACTCATGTAATGGGAGATGGAGTTGAAGTGAGGAAAGTATGAGGGAGATGGAGAGGAAGTCGGTGGTGGGTCCTATTAGAGAGATATATAAGAGAGGATGGGTTCACGGATGGGGGATTAGGGTTGTCATTAGCTCTAAGTTCATAACTTTTAACAATCATGGAATTTTACTTTTTTAAAAATTATAGAACATGTAATTTTTAATATTTTTATTTTTTATGGTTGTGAAACTTATACATCGTGTATAGACTACATGATGTGTAATTTTTTGCTTCTTTTCTCTTTATGAACTAGGGCATGTACCTTTACTTATAACACCCCATAGGATTTCCTATACTCTAATATATCTTATTCTATCCTATTTTCGTGATCTAGGTTTCCTCCCAGTCAGTGATTCATTTTATGTTGAAATATGGAATCTATCTTTCTTATAGGAATCTCAAAGTGATGGCACACCCCTCACCAAATATTTCTTGATATATTTTCAATCATTTTTCATTAACTTTAAAGGTTGGTTCTCGGCCACTCTGAATCTAGATAGTCCTATAGTAGAATACATTTATGACCTCATAAGGTCTTGTAAATATGTATTTAGTCCTTCATGGGAACAATTCAAATTGGGAATTTAATTATAAGACTTTATTCTCTGGTTTGATTATTTTTTTCGTGATATGATGATCATTCAACATTTTGATGTTTTATTTATAAATCCTATCATTATCTTAAGAATCCATTGTTATTTCCTCAAATTCAACTATTTGTATCATCCTAAACTCCCATTATTTTTGAGACACTATATTTAATTTCCTAATCACCCCTTATGAGTGATACTCTAGTTCCACTAGTAAATGGCATAGAGTTCAATACACAAGTCAGAATGGAGTAGTACCAAGGGGTTTTTTTGATATTGTATAGTATTCCTACAGTGAATCGTCTAATTTTAGGATCCAGTAATTTCAATTTTTGTCCATGGTTTTCATAATAATTATTTTTTTCTGTGTTTGATAATTCAACTTTCCCACCTGTTTGAGTGTGGTAGGGATTTTCTGTGTAGTACTGGATTTTGTACTTCTCCAATTATCCATTGACATAATATTTTGGTAAAATGTGTTCCCCAATCACTAATGAGGATTTAGTGAAATATGAATCTTGAAGTGATTTTTTCATTACAATTTTCATGACCACATTTTCATGTCATGATTGTTGTCTTCCACATTGACCCATTTCGAAACATATCCATCGCTATCCAGGATATAGAACAATCCATGTTAATTAACGAATAATCCCATAAAATATATTCCCCATACATCAAATATCTCACCTAAATTTATCTAGTTTAGGGTAACATCATTAATTTTTTGAATAGTGACAATTCATTGGCACCAAACATAGCTTTGGGAAACGTTTTTTTCATCTTGATAGAGTGTGGGACAAAAAATTACACATTGTAAGATTTTGTCCACTATGCACTTCAGTCAATGATTCCCTCCAGTTGTTGATGTGTGACACATACTGAATATACATTGTATCTTCTCCTATGGGATGTAATACCACATTATTCCATCAACTCAATGCCTAAATAGTAGTGGATCAACCGAATACATGTGTGAGGTTTCAACCAAAAATCTTCTCCATAGATAGTAGGAGATTTCTGGGTAGAGTGATCTCCTCATGAGATAGTTTTCATTTTTTTTAAACCACAGGAATTCCTTCATGTTTATATTCAAAATTGTTTCATTGGAGAAGTCAACCATGATGTCTAGATTATCATCATCCTTGATAATGGGTAGTTAGAGTCATGATAGATGATCAGCGAAAATATTATAAGTCCCCTAAGTGTTCTTTATAGAGATTTAAAATTCTTATATCAGTGGGATACACCATATCAGTTTTGGTTTGGAATCCTTTTTACTTAACTAATATTTTAAGGTGACATTGTTAGTATAAATAATTACCTTTGACATAACAAGGTATGAGTGAATATTTTTAAAATCACATTCGAATATTAAGATTTTCTTCTCTGTATTTGTGTTGTTTACATTAGTGTCATTTGATGTGTGATTGTCATAGTTAATGGGAAAAATTATCTGATTGACTTACTATCCTAAGAAATCACTTATAATGAAGTTATTGGCATTTCACATTAACTCGAAGTATTTGTCTAAGTTTAGTGACATGAAAATGGGAGCAGCAACCAATCTATTCTTTAAAGTGTTTAATTCCCACTGAAACACTTCATATACCTCAGTGGATGTATCCATTGATAAAATATTTTTCGTACGAATAGATAATTTCACACAATATTTTAAAAAGTGGTGGTAGAATCATGCATATCCTAGACATATCATTATGACTTCAATATTTGAGGGCTCAGGGAAGTCATTGATCACATTGACCTATAATGGATCAACTTCCAATCCATTTTGATGATATATTTTTTCAATGGAATATGAATCCTTCTATCATAAAGTAGAATTTATACCTGTTTAAAAATAATCCCTTTTCTTCACATCGTTTCATGACTAATTCTATATTTCTTAAGCATACATCAAAAGATTTTCCATCAACTGAAAAATATTTCATAAATATTCCTATGAATTTTCCCACCATATCATGAAATATTTTTTTAAAACACTTTTATATGGTCACTGGTGAATTACACATACCGAATGACATATGTCAGTAGGAAAATGTACCGAATGGACACATAAATATCATTCTGGATTAGTCAGCTCAGTCGACTACAATTTGATTGTTTCTTGAATAACCATATATAAAAAGGTATAATCCATGTATTTTTTTGTCTTTTTAGTATTTGATTAGTGAAAGGTAAGGAGAAATAATCCTTTTCGTTTCTTATATTTGAATTTCTATATTCCACACAAACATTCCATCCAATGATGCTTTGAGTCAAGTTCAATTCATCTTCCCCATTTTTCAGAATTGTGACACGACCTTTCCTTGGAATACTTGTAGAAGACTAAACTACACTCTATTAGAGATTGAAAAAAATTATTCCAACATCTATGAGTTCCATTCATTCTTTCTTAACCACTTCTTCCATTAATGGGGTGATTTTATACAGGGCTGGTTTTTGGGTTTTACACATTCTTCCAATAAGTTCTTGTGAGTGGAGTTTTTGGGGATGATCCCATTGATATACTTATCTCTCTAGGCATTTGATATCATTTGTAGATTTAGGACTTCGATCATAATATCCTACTAGGTTCATGTGAGTTCTGAGTTGACGATGACTGGTAGGGAAACTATCATCTCTAGGAATGAGTACATCATTGTGCAATGGAGGGGATTAAGCTCAATCATCAGTGGATGGATGACTAAGGGTATCAAGTGTGTAATATTGTACCTCATCTGAAGTTATATTTTTTCACTTATATCTATTCATAATACTCATTTTAAGAAGGAGGTAGTGTATCATTCTCATCCTTGATGCTCATGTAGTCATTCCGCTATTCTGTAAGAAATATAGCGTGATGGTCAAAAGAATCATCTTCTTAGTTAGTATCTTTCTCTAGGTTGAACAGAACATGTTCATCACCTACTTTGAATATAATTAACCCCTGATTCACATCAATCAGTGCATTCTTAGTGACCAGGAATTGTTATCCTATAATACTTAGAGTATATCTTCTTCTTCAATGTCTAAAATAAAGAATTCCACTGTAAAATTAAATTTTCCGATTTTTACTATGACATCTTTGAGAATCCCAAGGATGCATTAATAATCAGTCATCTAAATGATGTTATAATATTTTTGGCTCACTTAATTGATTTCAAGATTATAGAATACACTCATTAGCATGAGGATAATGTTATATCACAGGTCATACATAGATCTTCTAAACTTGCAGGCCCGTATGGTGTAAGGGATTGATAAACTTCAAGGTTCTTGCATATTCAGTGGATGATTCTGCTAAAAAATGGTAGATAATTCTTTATTTGTTAAGATGACCCCTAGGTCTTCCATCATTCTCTTGTTGGAGTGTATTTCCTTGAGAAATATCACATAGGTAGGCATTTGAGAAATGACTTCATAAATGGGATGTTGATATTTAATTTCTTGATAATTTATAAACATTTTTATACTACCCTTAAATTTTTCTGTTCCTCATTATTTATTGGAAGGGGATAGGTTGTTTATAATTTGGTGATTCTATTTAGATATACTCTTTATATTTTTCTTAGGTTTGATCATTTTCTGGAGGTTTTGGTTTAAAATATTACACCTGATCAATTATATTCTTGCTTCCATTTTCATTATTTCTAATGAATGTTGCATGTTTCTTTTGTTCATTATGATTGTTTTCATCTCCTCCATAGGTTTTCTGAAAATCCATAACTTTTCCACTCCTTAATACAAACACATTGGATTCTTCCTTTGTTTATTTCTTGGTATTGACTGGTTTTATAGTCCATATCTATTATAAATGGTGTTTGATATTTGACCCACTTGGTGTTGGAGGTTTCAGAGGGCCTCCGATTGATATCTTATTTATATCTCTTGGTTGGTCATCCTATGATCCACTTTTTGAATGAAGGTTGTGAGAAGACTCTCTAAATTTTATTAGAGTGGTGGGAATGATTGGTGGACTTTTTTGAGTCGGCTGGTATTTTTGATAATATCTATGAGTAAAAGGTTGTTGGGGTACTTGTTATGGTGGTCGAGGAATTGGATTCATAAGTGAGTATCTGAGTGGTCCTAAATTACAAGGTGGTGATTGAATAGTTTTCTATTGATAGTACCGTTGATTATTTTCTTATGGTTGTTGGGCCACTCACTATTGAAATTAATTTTGTGGTTATTGGAATTATTGGATTTGTTGATTGTAATTAACATAATTAAAATCTTGGATTTGAATTTCGCAAACTCCTTCTCTACAATCGTGGTATGGTTGTGGGGCTCCACCGATCTTGTAGGATTGAATTTCCATCA
This sequence comes from Viscum album, assembly GCA_963277665.1. Classification (NCBI taxonomy): domain Eukaryota; kingdom Viridiplantae; phylum Streptophyta; class Magnoliopsida; order Santalales; family Viscaceae; genus Viscum; species Viscum album. The sequence goes on from OY728130.1 coordinate 108,491,670, forward strand.
TAGGCACAAGAGGGATTTTTGGTGTAGTAGGTAGCTGAAAGGATTCCAACTTCTTAGTAAGGTCCTCTACTTATGACGATAGAAATGTGTTTTCTTATACAACGTGAATTATATATTAAGGTGGTCCATTATTTCTCTATTGAAAATTGGAATTATGTGAGACCTCATCTAGATGTTCATGGATGACTTTGGGTGTTTTGAGAATCCGAACACTATCATCTGCAATATCTACCATTGTGTAAGTCGCTGGTTAGATACCTTGGTAGAAATGTTGCAGCTGAAGCCACACATCATGTCCAAGATGTGGGAACTTCCAAGTGAGTTCCTTGAAGAAATATCAGGACTCCCAATATGACTCTTCATCTATATAAGAAATGATATGGATGTCATTCAAGAGCTTCCAAGTTCATATAGGTGGAAAATAATTATATGGTATCTTCACGGATAATTCGTCTCAAGTCATGATTCACTCAAGAGATTTCATTTTATATCTAATCCTTGGCTCAATAACATAAGGTAAATGTGATGAATCACAATCTAATTGAATTACATGACACTCCATAGTTATGAAAGAGTTAAAAATTCCTCAAGTTAGAGATATTCTCAAGAGGATCTTCTATATGTAATCCATTGAACTGTCCCATGTTTCAGATCATACTATTGAGTCCAAGTTTAATTTCAAATGTATGTGACTAGAAAGGAGGGAATATAATGCTTAGTGCAGCAACAATGATATATGTAGAAATGTAATCCATGATGGTGTGCTCATGTTCCAAGGGTTGATCTCCATGAAGTGTAGGTAGTACATACTTCTTTTCTTGAATGTTTGGTACCATGTGATTTTTGTGGTCATCCATTTATAGATGGTGGCATACATAAAGATATATTTTGATATGAAGAACGAAAGTCACCAGTTCTTGAGGATCAAGGATCCTTGAACTAGTCACAGTTCCCTGAAACATGCACTTATATGAATACAAATAAGGATTCAGTGGTGTCTGAATGAAGGAAAAATGAAAATATAAAGGGGGAATAAGTGAGGTAATCCCAGGTTTATGTAGAAGGTTCCTATTCATAAAAACAACATGATCACTGAAAAATGTTCCAAAAATTGATTCTCTTGAACACGTCATTGAATTCTTGTGAGAGGATATTAGATTAAAAATTATATTGTCCCAAACTACACTTTCTACAAGGGAATAGTAAAGTGGAAGTGCAGGGTCAAACCCATGAGGAAACACTAAAATATAGGGAACCAAATATATTGAACCCTTTATGTAATAGTCCCTGTGAATTGATTTGGGTTTGGGATTCATATAAAGAAACTGATATTTGGTTAATATTTGGGAAGGAGATGGGTTATAAGGATAATTTTATGGTTTTAGGAAGGTGCTAGAGATTCAAATAATCTCAAGACTCACTTGGGATAGTCACCGGGCTTAGGCTACAAAGTGGTGTATAGAGCATTAGTTGCCCATGGATAAACTATCTAGATATATATAAGATGAAAATATTACTTGGTCTGGATATTTCTAACAACCTAGATGCATTAATCCTTTCTTTTTTGGAAGAAATTGTCATTGGAAAATGGTCATACCTCTCTCTACTCTAATCATTCTAGGTTAATTAATTTAGAATTATCATGGTTAGAGTTTCACAAAAGAATTAAAAAAAAGTTATTTTTTAACCTTATTACTATGATTAGGGTTACAAATTTTCAGTTTAGATATTCAATAAGATTATAAACACCATACACTGGACCATTACCCTAAGAATTTTATCCACTCATGATTTTGTTAATAAAACTCAGAGAAACAATTGAAAACATGCTCGGAAGATTAATAAAATAGTTGAAATAAATAAGTTCATAATCTAGGGATTATGAATAAAAACGTTTTCAATCCAGACAATTGAAAAATCAATCAAACACATACATCAAATGGTTAACAATAAAGAACGTGGCATGAAATTTATGTCAGATGGTAATGGTAATGGAAAACAGATGTTAAAATGGAAATTAGACATGATTGGTTTGAATAATTATTGAATAATGATGAAATAAACATGGATTAAACTAGAAAATAACAAATGAATTGTCAAAAAACGAATTATATTGGAGACATAGGAAGAAACAAGATAATGAACAAGAATAATGTGGCTGATGTGAAGTGTCTCTCATGGTCATGAATGTTCTTTACATAAAAAGACAATGATTTACATGATGTATTACTTTATCACATTGTGTAATTGAGACCCAAATATTTATCCACATTTTTTTTGGAAACATTTATAGCCCAAATATTTGGTATTCGAATATACTACATGGATCATGATGTGTATTGTGAACAAACGACATGTTTCATCATCACGACTTGAACTATGAGTTGGACGTGTTATTTGAATCTTACATACCATGTATTGGATATTTATATTTTTTATACCTTTTAGAACTTTTAAATTATCTATTCCATGTTTTTCTCTTTAGAGATGCTGTGAATGATTCATACATGTCATATATGTGTTTCACGACTAGTAAAGTCCATTTTTACCATTTTGATAGCATTTCCTTTGGAGTATTGGATACCTATTTCCTAAAAAAATCAATACAACCCCCATGAATTTATCAAATAAAACATGAATAATATTTAATTAAATTAATCAAAAATGTTTTTAAAACATCATCTTATCATGTTAATTTATTTTTTTACCGAAGTTTGAATGAAATATTTTTTAACACACACGACATGAATGAAATATCCCACCATCATAACCATTATTCATTAAAAGGGTTCTATAATAAGTTACCATTGAATTTTAAAAATAATATGTTATTTCCTATTTTTCATTAAGCTTTGGTCTAAATGTTTTTCAAATAATAATTTTTTTATCCTTATTTATATATGATGAAGAAGGTGCTTCTACATATCTAATGAAAAGAATTTTTTATCATATTTTATGATGGAAAATAAATATTTTCTATATTTTATGTTTTTATGGTCATTATACATTATTAAGGATAATATTCGACCTTAATATTTTTCTTTAATGCATTCGGTAATAATTTTTTCAATGGGAAACAATATATTGGAATTAATCGAGTATATTATTCTATTTCTAAGAGAAATTTTAAATATGATTATAACAGTGATATTTGGACGTTTTACCATGGTTCCTATATGGATAATATATGCTTACAAATGATTTATCATGGAATTATTTTTTATTTCATAATGTAAGATAATAATCTTATGTTTAATGGAAATATTATTCCCCCATTAAGAGTTAGAATTTTTTTTAATAAAATGATTTCATGAGTACCCATACTTAAAACAAAATCCTATTGATTATGAATTTTTCATTTAAAAAATCATGTGATATGTATTGTGAACATATTTGGGCTATGAATCTTATTTCATGAGTAATAAAATTAATTTTTTAGAACAAAGTTTTTTAATTCAAAATAAGATAATTTTATTAGGGGACTTTATGATTTTCAAAATGGGCTAACAAGTTTCTCTATTTTTGTATCGTTTAACAATATTTTTGTTCTAATAATATGTTTTAAAATATTTTTTATAGGGCTTATGAATCAGTTGGAACTATACCGAGGTCTAAATTTCATGTATGGGGATTCAAATTTATTTAAATGAACATTATTTGAATGAAACAAGAGTTTACATTTTTGGATAATATTTTTATAGAAAATGGATATTGGGTTGCAGTTTCCACATTATATTGTATGTTTTTTATATTTAATAGTTTTTCCTAATTATATAAAACTCTAAACTTAATAGATCCTCAAAATTTAATAAATTAAATCTTTTGTTATAAACCATGTAATTATGGTTTGTTTATGTTATGAGTATTTATAGTTGGTATCATAGAAACTTTTTAGTTAACTTTATAGGTTATGATATTATTAATTAAATAATGCTAAGGGATGTTAATATATGGATTAATTTATCTAGAGAAAATATTTATGTTTTTTATATTTCAACATATAATTTTTTCATGTTTTAGAATGAATTCTATAGAGGAAACATGGTGACTAAAATGTAAAGGAATCAAGAGGATAATTTCATTATAAAACTGTAACCTAGAATGATTGAAATATCATTACAATAGTTTATAGTTTGTTTTACTCGGTTTATATAGGCTATTATTGTATGTACCTTATCCTGAGAGCGGTGGGACTCTCCATAAAGGGACATGTCTATAGTGAATCATTTATTGAATCATATCCAACCAAACTTTTGTTACACCTCAAATATAGTGGTAGCTTAAGGATGTATTTTTGAAATTGAAAAGATATTTAAAATTTTATTATTTTCTAAATATCAAAATTATATTTTGGTCATTTATCATTTTCTAGGATAACTTGATCAATGGAAGTCTAAATTATGAATTCCAAAAAAGATGATATATATACCATTGAGTGGACATTATTTAATAATATTTTCCATCTTTTCTATTTTACTAGATTTATTCAACTTAGGATATTAATGAAAATTTTTGAATTGAAGAAAAAAGAGGATTACTCTATTTCTTCCTATAAAGACAATTTTAGTGTATTGGCTATGTGTGCACAAAACTTTCATTATGGTCCATAGTAGTAAAATTTACTTATTTTAATAATAATTAAAAGCATTTTTATGAAGTTATTTAGCCTCTCGGGAACTTAAAATATGTGATAATATTTTACAAAGTGTTGAGAAGTTTATTATAGAGTTTTTGAATTTTATAAAAAAATGATAAGAAACTGCCTTGGTTGAAAGCAATGGGAATGTATTTTATAAGAAATCTAAAGGTAAAAGGTCTGAATTTTCCTCTTGTGATAAGTATATTATGAATAATATTTGGTAGTGTCTTATTAAATAATATAATATATCATTGTATATCAATAATTTATTACTAAATACACCACCCGGTAAAAAATTAATTTAGTTTTTTATAAATTAACTAAAATTTCATATTTTATACCTATTTGAGTTAGAATGTATTTAGATAAACATTCTATATTTCATTTAATAGTGATATTAATATCACAAGTAGTTACTATCTCTAATTTATCTAACCATGATCCCTTACTTATATAAAATTTCTAAAAGTGCATTCAAAATTTGATTTTCACATAGTGATGTTCCAGTACATGTTTTCATTTTCAATTTTATGGGAAATCAGAGTGAATGATTAAAATATTGTAAGATATGATTTAGTAATTCTATCTAGTATTATAGGGATGTTGAGATTGATATAATTTTTCAGTGGGGGTTTTTTATAATAAAGGTTCACATTCCTGTATAAGGATGTCACATTACGAACAATTATATGGAAAGTATGTCAAATACTAGAATGTTGGGAAGAAGTCGGTGAAATAAATTTTTTTTGCACAATAACTTAAGAAATAAATGGTTTAGAATGTAAATTTAGTTCAATAAAGCATGAAGGATACATATATTAAGTAGACTATTTATGTATATACTATAAGAAAAGACCTTTCATTTGAGATAGGTGATCAAGTATTTCTTAAAATATCTCCTTGGAAAGGTGTTATGGGATTCGTCAGAAAGAGAATGTTAAAACCTTTGGTTATTGGTGTTTATAAAATTCTAAAAAATGTAGGATCATTTTAATAAAACCTAGCAACTTTTTCCGAGTTTATCTTAGGCACATGATGTTTTTACTATTTCTTTTTGAAGGAAATTAATAATAGATGCATATAATGTTTTGATCCCTAAGGTAGTTTGGTTGGAATAGAATAATTCTTCTAAATAATAACCAATATCTATTTAAATAATAGAGATCAAGTGTTATAGAATAAGGTAACTCACATGGTTAAGGTTTTGGGGAAGAACCACATTGATTATGCAATAAGGAAACCTAAAAATAAAATGAGGAATAAATATCCCTATGTGATTAAATAATGAATTAAATTATGTGGATGCAATTTCCATAAGAGGAAATGAATTTGAAAACTCGTGTAATGTTTATAATAAATTATTTTAATGTATCATTAATATTCATAATTACATTTTCTAGTGTCATATTCACTATAATAATTTTAAGAGAATTATAAATCGAAAGAGAAATAGTTTTATTTTAACGAAAGTGTTTCGATGTATTATATGGTTTTATTTAAATAATAATTTTCTAAATATTATAAATTTAACAGAATTAAAATGAATATATTTTTTATATTATAACATAAGATATATATTACGGTTAATATTTGAGATATTTATAAAAGGGTTTTTTTGGTGAATAATGAAAAATACCGATTTTTTTAAAAACTATTATTTATTTTCAAGTATTTAAATGGGAACGTTATATGTTTCATTTTTTTTAGAATAAAATTTATAATTGTTTATTTAAAAAATACAATTAATTAAAAAACAAAACATATTAATATTTTTTTTGTATAAATGTATTTTTAGTTTTAGAAATGATTTTTTTGGAAGATAATGTCTTCATTACCTTTTACGCATTACTAGTAAAATTATATTATTTTAATTATACAATATAAATCATGAAAAAGAGATTTTAAACTTTTATTTTTGATGTTCAAATTTATTAATGAGTTTTTTTTCATTTATTTTTATAATGAATACTAATCATGGTAAATGTTTTCACCATATTTGATGGGAAAACAGGATATTCAGGGATAAAACTATGCTAAAAGTAACAAAATATCATCTTAAATGTTATTGTATAATTTTATTTATACCCTTATCATCTTATCATATAAATGGGATGGTTTGGGGTCCAATTTCTTATGAATATAAAAATATATAATTTAAAAACATTGAATAATTACAAGAGATCCACTCCCTTCACATAAAAAGGGAAGCCCCTGTGATCTTTTATTGAAATAAATTAATCAATTCATAATAACCAATACCATCACAAATTGACATTAAAACACCCCAATATACATCCTTGATGTCCTAGATTCATAAAATGACCTGCCTAAGGAAGCTTATGGAGTAATCAAAAGGAGGTTTACCAAAGAAGAGGTACAATTATTTATTAAGCGTTTCATGTTTATTTCTTCTTCTAAATTCCTCAAATATTCCATAATTATGGTGAAATATATTTGAAAATATATTATATATATACATTTTATTATGATTATGTTGAACTGTAACAACCCAAACCCAGAATCCTGGAGCTAGTGAATTATCTTATTATATTGGCATGATTACAAGGAATCAAATCCCAAGGGAACAATCAGTTTATAAGTCTTGGAAATATATATTACATACTTGATGTCGATAATACATTTTGAAATAGAAAATAAAATCATGATACATAATAATATTAAATAAATAGTACCCTGAAACTCATTCAATGGATTACTCATCATAACCCAGTGAAAAGAAACATAATAAGGGTGAGATGAAATGCCTTGTAAGGGTATGTAAATAAGAATAAATAATGAATCAATGAAAATAAATACACAGGTTATGGTAAATAACTAAAAACAACTCTCATTCAAATAATTAGATATGGAAATATATATATGGAAAAGTAAAAACTTCAAAACATTCCACTAAATCAATATACTGATAATGAAATGAATCTATAGAAATATCGATGAAAAATTTCATAAATAAATAAAAAATAAGTATAAATGAAAGAAATTTATAATTATTTGATGTCATGTTTGATCCACACCAACCTATATGATCAAGGAATTTCACAAGATGGTCAAAACTACAGATAGAAACCTATGTAATATAGCCAACTTATTCACCTCATGGGGACTTGTTAATGCATCATGGTGTTATATTAATTCCCCATATCATTTTGAGTATAAAGTTGTACTAACATATAATAATAAAAACCAATAATATTACTTATCAAATATCCATATTGAATAAATTTTACCGTTCTATAAATTATTCCACATTAAATCAAATACTTGTAAAAGTGAACACAATATGAAAATGGTATACAATTTTGGCAATAGTAATATCCATTACAAGATAATATGGATATTGAATAAAAAATTAATGTACCGTAAAAATGATCATAAGGAATTAATTGTTTCAAGATAATGTTCACAATAAAAATATGGTGTGATTGCAAAGGTGATCATTAAACACATTATTCAGGAAAATAATCATTAAACCTTCCAAAGTGTCTCATACCACTTTGAAACATTTATAACATAAAACACATGAAGGAATAAAATTAAATTAAATATTTTAATACAATTAGGATAAAATTATTCATGAAATATTGTATTAAAATGGGTAGTAAATACACCATAAAAGGGACTAAAGGGGTGAATAATGTTTTATCTCCCAAATGAAAATGTGTGATGAAAATACATTATCATGTGTTTATTTTTGAGTTAAGAGGATTTAAACTCATGAATAATTGTTTTTAGTGTGTTAATAACTCATTATAGAACCATATTAAGGTTTATAATATCATATATTAACTTCTTATAATATTGTTTTACCATTTTGTTAACAATTTTTCTTTATTTACACTATTTCTGGTGTTAATTGCCAAGTTTTCTGAAGTATGTTTTCACTCTTTATTTTTTGTTCTTATTACATAGATAATTATTTCATCATCTCCCCAATTTAATCTATTTTTTTATTATCATAAATATAATTTTTATTTGTATTTATAGTAATCCATAGTTTTTAGAAATAATAAATGAAATGCACCATTCATGGAGATAGTAGGTCATATGTTTGCTTAAACGCTGTTTTCATTTCTTTATCATATTGATATAATGAAACATAAATAATACATATATATATTATAATTCCAGAAACATATAAATTTCATATATTTTAAAAAGTTTTATTATAATCATCCATTATACATTCCATGAATAGATTGAATGAGTCACATCGCTTTGAGGAGGCATAAGTCCACACTTCCACAAACGAAGTTATCGTATTTACAAAAATTGGAATATATAAGGGTATGTGTTATAAATGAATAATAGAAGTATAAATACATAAAATATTTTATATATGACACATATAAATATAGTTAACATTATAATTCCTAACCATGAAAGGTGGAAAAAGAAAAATAAACAGTCATCATTTCAAGAGGAGGTAGTTTTCCGTACACATAAATAAAATGTTCATTACCTAGTAGAAGGAAGTGTGAGTATGTTTTGGTCAGAAAACTAGAATAAAAAATATTAATATATTTAGGATATATTTTTTGTTATATAATAATCTAATAAGTATGTTTTATGGTGTATATAAAGAAATAAAACTAAGGATCTTGAGGAAATATGTTACCTTTTCTTTGGGTAAGTCATTTTAGTTCGCATCAAATGGATTACTTGGATATATTTATTCCCATGTTTAGGCTTCTAGTATGATGGTATGTATGTTTAGAATCTATTTGGGAAGTTATTGTTAGGTCCAAAGTGTATTTATATGTGTGAGGATGTGGGAGGAGAGGAGGTCTTTTTATAGTGGAGGAGGAGTGGTACTCTTGTAAATTCAGGAAAAAAAATCCACCCCCATTTCTTCCATTTAAAGTTGAAGAAATAATGGAAAAAAGTATATAAATTTGCATATAGGGTCTAAATATTTCCTGAAAATATATTTTTTATAAACTTTAGGTCATTTAGTACCTTAAGATTTTGGTTTTATCCATTTTAAAGCATCATTTCACCATAATCATTATAATTAATTTTAATTAAATTCACTAATATTTTTTGTCAAAAACTATTTTGAACATACTATAAATTATAAATTATTATGATTCCATATATGTAATTAATTTTACCAAATTGTAATCATAGAAGTTCCAGAAATTAATTTAAATCCAATCCTGCAGATGGGGCGACAATGCATTGTTTTAAGGTAAAAAGTCTCAATGTTTCCTAAGGTTTTATACGTAATTTACAAATTTAATTGATTCCAATGAACTAAATTAGATTTATTGATAAATAATTGATATAATATGGCATTAAATCCAATTAAATATATAATTTAACAACATAAATATATTATATGAAAACGTAGTTTTGAATTAGAATTCAATATTTTTCACTATTCATTAAGAAATGAAACTTCACAGAGAAATACCATCAATTAAACCTAACCTAATTTTTATATTTCTATTTCAGAGATGATGTTTAATTAGGCATATAAAATATATTAATATTCTTGAAATTTGATTACAAATATGTTTTCCACTAAGAGGCGGTAAAAGTTCTTTTATAAAAATATTGTATTTTATATGTAATATTGGTTTTGATCTTATATTATGATTATAAAATATATTTAAGTAATTAAAAAAAGTTTTTTGAATATATAACATATAAATTTACTATATAAAACCTCTAAAAGTGTTAAAATTCAATTGACATTGAATAACGTGTATAAATAGTATTTTCTTAAAGCGGGTGTACTATGTATTTGAAAGCTATCAACAAATCAAAAATTATTCTAGAAGGAAAATATGGTCAGGTCATGAGGTTATAAATTATTCACTCCTATATAAATTTCATCCTCAAAATTTTCGGGTCATTAACATGAAAAATATGGTGGTATTTCTCCTTCATAGAATCCTCGGGTTCACATGTTGCTTCTTCCATTTCCTGATTTCTCAATAATAACATTAACAGAAAATTCATCCAATTCCTCAATATTTTCTCTATATTATCAAGAATATGGATGGGATCATCAATGTTTTAAATTTTAGGTTCCAACTCTATTTAATCATAGGTAATCACATGCATTGGGTTAGGCATGTACTTCCTTAGCATAGATATTTGGAACACATCATGTACCCTTGTCAGATTTGAAATAATTTCCAAAAGATAAGCCACATATCTAACCTTCCATGAATTTATAAGGATCCAATGTACCTGGGGATCTATATCCACTTCTTACTGAATATGTTAACACCCATCCAAGAATATACTTTCATGAAAACAAGATCTCCCACATTTAAATCTAAATATTTCCTCTAATAATAGGCATAGGTATTTTTCCTACCATAAGATGATTTAATATGATCTTGAATGGCCTTTAACTTTTTCATTATCTCTTCAACATTTTCAGGTACTATGAGTTTCCTTTCACCATCTTCATCCCAAAATGTTGGATTAATAATTCATTTTCAATATAATGCTTCATATGACAATATTTGAATAATTGAATGGAAACTACTAAAATAGGAAAACACTACTAAATGTAATTAATAATCCCACATACCTTGACTTTTGGGTGAGAATGACCTCTAAATTTCTTATATTGTTTTAATTTTTCTTTTAGACTTTCCATCAATTTAAGGATGGTAGGGAGGCCTCAAATGAATCTTAGTGTTGAGAGATGTTTCAAGGATTTTCTAAAATTTTGATGTAAATATGGGATATCAATGAGTAACAATTGATAAATGTGCGACATGATTTCCTAAAAATTCATTAATATGGATCCTTTAAAGGTTATCAAGAGTAAGGTCTTCTCTTATGTCAAGTAAATGAGTATATTTAGTTTGGAAGCCAACAGTAACCCATATTACATTATTCTTTATTCAAGTATTTGGTATTCTCAAAAAAATATTATAAATATTTTATCCCATTTACACAAAGGAAAATGAAGAGAATGCGGGATCCCATTAGGATGATACTTCATAGCATTCACTTATTGATAAACCAATCATCTAGAAACATAATTAGAAATTTCTCAATTCATCTTATCCCACCAAAAATTTTCCTTCATGTCTCTATACATCTTTGTGATACCATGGTGTAAAGATAATTTTGAGCTATGAGTATCTTCAAATAACTCCCTTTTTAGCACAAATATAGTTAAAATACATAGTGTCTTTCCAAATTTTAGAACACAATATTCACACACAAAAATTGATAATTTTTTCTTATTCACGCCTCTAATTTTATTCTAGAAGTCCTCATCATCTGATTGATAATTCATTAGGCTCTATAATAAATATAGTTTTTCAATAAATTGAAAAATGATATATTTATCCCCTTCCATAAAAATTCACAAATCCATATATGCTAGATCCAGAAAAATATTGTTCTTATGAATCCTCATTAGGTTTAGAACTTCATGATCCTTTATACTCAATGCATCTGCTAACTTATTTTGTTTCCCTATATGGTAGTGTATTGAGAAATTTTAATCCTTGAGTAACTCAATCCATTGAATTTTTATCATATTAAGCACTTTATAAGAGATGATGTATTTTCGTATTTTCAAATCCCTATATATCTCACATCATTATCCATAAAGATAATTTATGAATATTTTCAAAGAAAAGATTACAGTTTCTAACTCAAGATCATGGGATGGAGAGTTCTATTTGTGAGTCTTCAATTTCCTTGATTCATAATTAATAACTTTTTCATTTTGAATTAGGACACCACCAAGTCCCTTCTTCGATGAATCACTATAAATGACAAACCCATCACATATAGATGGTAGATTAAAAATCATATAATTGACTCATATTCTCTTTAGTTAATGAAATAATTATTCACATTCATTTTTCTAGAAAAACTTATCCCCTTTACATGTAATATTTTTCAATGGGTTAGCTAATCTGGAACATTTTGAATGAATCGTTGATAGTAACCTTCCAAGTCAATGAAACTACACACCTATAAGAACCTTTCTCTTAATTACACAGATAAACATAATTTATTACATAATATTTCATTTAAGACAAATCTGAGGATCGAGAGGTCTAGTGTCTTTGGAAATTAGGAAAATTACATAACAACTTAGAACATAAAACCCAACAACTTCATTAAAAACAACTTTTACATGACCACAACATTCATTTGTACTTAGCATTGCATGGGATAACCTGAGGACATGCATAAGAAAAGGGTGAGATATAAATCCAATTAAGGGAGTAATAAAGGTATTAAATAAACAATATCTTACATATTTTGCAATATGCATATCAATGGAGCAAAATAGAAACCTGAACAAAAATTCATGATATAGCATGATTATTATAACATATGAATATGGAAATAACATTTAACATGATATTAGCATGATCCAAGTCTCATTGAACCTGTAGAATTAGTAAACCATTATTTCACATGAATTATCTTGAGTAAACCCTCATTTCACTTGATGTATCAGGATACTAATCTTTACCCAATGCCTTGGAGCACTATTAGGCTCACCCTTTATAAACATTTCATTTCATGCATAATTGTGCCACAGTGATCATACAACATGGATTCATTAAAATTCATAATTTATTCCACGAATAAGAGATGTGGAATACATAGATGTATTACCTCAATTAATAAGTACATTTTCATAAAGTTGAACACCCTTTATAGAGAAATGGGTATCGTATTGACTTACATGATGATTTTGGTATGGGAAATTTTGGTGTAACTTCAGCAGCACAACGAAGTCAAATAGAAATCATAAAATTGGTTGATGAGAGATAAAGGTGTCTCTCATCATTTATACCTGAAATGGAATGTATTGGGGTCATGGAACATAATATCATAACATGTTTAATGAAATTTTGATTCATATTATAAAATCATTTCATGAATGTAAATGATAAAAGAGAAATTCCTTACAGAATTTCGGCATGGTAACAGGTGTACATGGGAGCCATTAATGTTATAGAAAGTGGTATCTCATCTTTAAAACATTAGGACAGTAGTAAGGGGGAGTTTTTAAATAAAACTCCAACATTATTAGTTGAAAATAAAAGGGTTTAGAAAAATAAAATAATTGGACAAAAATAAGAAAGAAAGAAATCCCTTACATGGAAGTGTGATCCCAAAGGCTAGAGAGGGGCTTGAGAGAGGCTTCCTGAGTGCATGGGGTGCGTTGGGCGGATTTTATAGAGAGGAGGTTAGTGTAGGGATGTTCTCAAATGGTTTTGAGTGAATATAAGTGGGAGGTTGGGTGGGATTATATAGTAAAGGAGATGGAATTCTTTATTATTTAGGTTTTGGACACTACACATTAAACTAATCAAAACCACAAACCATCCCATGGTTTTTCCCCCTGGTTTTTTCCAATGGTTTTTCCCAAGTGAGTGGAAAAAATTATTTTATAAGGATAATGACTGATATTATTAAAATATTAGGCTTGCTTATTTGGAGGTGAGTCACACTCTCAACGAAATCATTTTAAAATGTTAAAATGTTTTATAAGTCTTGGAGGGCCCACTAATGCTTTGTAAAATAAATCCAACAAACGAAAAATAACATTATTTGAAAGGTAAAATAAATATTGGTAAATTACCCATTTATAGTATTTTATTACATCACTATTGGGTCATTATGATTTCATAAAAAAAAATTATATATTTTAACGGTATTTAATTTTTACCGAAAAATTCGACTCTCTTAGAATTATGAAAAATTCACCATTGGATAATTTCGACATCATAATTCCAAAAAATAATATTAATTTTATCTAAATAATTTTATAAATATTTTAGTTTTTAAATTTAAATAAAAAACAAGTATTTATCAAAAATTCATTGGTTTTGAAAAAACCATCTTTCGAACCTTAATAAAAATTACAATTATATTCATAAAATTATTCGATCATTTGTATTTAATAAAAATTTATTTAGTAAATACATTTTATTGAAATATTATTTAATTCAAAAATCTATTAATTCATCAAAATAGATGTATTAATTTAATATTAATTAAAATAATATTTGTGCTTTAAAAACTGTTTACAAAGTAAAAATAATAAAATGAATTTATATTATTTACAAAAATAATTCACATAATCATAGTGCTATAGTCTTGTTATATAACCCCTTATAACACCTGCATATGACCTAAGGGTAAGGTGTGCGATGGTGACACACTCTTGGGTGGCTTAGATAACATTGCGTGGGTGGTAATATCAATAAACTTCCACTTCTCCCATAGGCGGTTACATTTGAGCTTAACGTGTTGAAGCTCAACTAGGGCTTGGTCATGAGAAAAGCCTAGTGACACCACCTCCTTTCTGAGCTCTGAAAAATGGGCTTCAAGTTGAGAAATTCTACTAGATGAGTCCATCACTGCCTTTGTCAGAGTAAATTGGAATTTTTAAAGCCCTCTATTTATACTAATCATGTGATCACTGTTCAATAGAGATATTTTCATTGGTAAAAAATTATAACGGTATATTGAAATTCAAAAACATAAAACCAAATAATTTCACATGTTTTCCATAACCATATTACATAATAATACATTTAATATGATCCAGAGGAATTTACATAAGTAAATGATTGGGTCCTAACAATCTTAACCCACACAAAAACAAATGTGGGGGAAACTCCTCCTCGTCACTTCCTATGGTTCCCACATTGCTTCTTCAAACTTATGGTTTCTGAACAACACTTTCTAGAGGGGTATTGTATTATTTCATAAAACCTTTTCTCTATGATCTAAGAACATCATCGGCTTCTCTTTATAGGAGAGGTCATTCTTCCGTGGTACCACCTCTGGAATGAGTACATGTGATGGGCTAGATATTTACTTCCTCAAGAGTGATACATGGAATACATCATGTACTTGATAAATGTTCGGTGGGAGCACTAGTCGATAGGCCACTGGTCCAATGCGATCAAGGATATCAAAAGGGATGATGTACCTTGGACTAATTTTTCCCTTATTCAAAAATATCATAAATCTCTTCCATGGTGATATGCAGAGGAATACCTTGTCTCTGACATCAAACTCTAGGTCTCATCAATTATTATCAGTATATATATTTTGTCGACCTTGAGCAGCTTTAATGTGCTGTCGAATGGTCTTAACCTTCTCAACCATTTCATCGACCATTTTTGGACCTTGGGGTGTCCGCTCCCCAAATTCATCCCAACATGACGTTGTTCTGCACCTCTTCACATAATGGGCATCATAAGAATCCATTTGGATGCTCGAGTGGAAACTATTATTGTAAGAGAACTCATCCTAATGAAGATGTTGATACCATCCTCCTTTGAAGTCCATTTAGCATGATCTCAACATGTCCTCAAGTGTTTGGATATTCTTCTTAGATTGTCCCTCAATTTGAGTATGATAAGTCGTTCTAAAGTTCAACTCAGTATTCAGATTTTGTGGAATTCCCTTCCAGAACATAGAGGTAAATCTTGGATCTCGGTCAGATACAATAGGTAGTGGTACTCCATACAACCTTACCACTTCTCTAATGTATATATGTTCCAGTTAGTCTAATGAGAAATCCTCTCGAACTTCAATGAAGTGTGCAGTCTTTGTAAGATGATCCGCAACAACCCAAAAAACATTATTTCCATTGAATGTATTTGGAAGTCTGGTGACATAGTCCATGGTGATATTCTCCCATTTCCATGTTGGTATGGGTAATGGTAGCATCATCCCCTTATACTTCTACCTCTCAGCCTTCACATACTAACATACGAGGTACTTTGAGGTATACTCAGCGATCTCCTTTTTCATGTTATCCCACCAATAATGCTCTTGGATATCTCGATACATCTATGTGGTTCATGGGTGAATGGATTTATTCAAACTATGTAAATCATCCAAATGTTCTTTCTTTAACACCAGATTTGATGAAACACATAGTCTTGACCCAAATTTTACAATTCCTTCTTCATTATCATTGAACTCTGAGGATTTCCCTTTTTCGATAGTTTCCACTTTTTTCTGAACTCTCACATCATCCTTTTGACTATTCTTTTACCTTTCCATAAGATATGGTTGAGAATTTTTTTTTTGAAAGGATTTATGATGTTTCCTTTTTTATGATTCCCGTTAAAATCTTCATCAAATCTTAGAAGATTGGATCCATTTCAATTATCATCAAATGATATAATTGCTAGGTCATTTCTACTTAGAGCATCTTCCACCTTATTCTCTTTTCCAGGGTGGTAATGGATTGATTAGTCCTAGTCTTTGATCAGCTCTAACCATATTCATTGGATCTTATTCAACTCTTTCTGTGTGAATATATACTTGAGTATTTTGTCGTCCGGGAATATTTTACCCTACTTCCCAAAGAGATAGTGCAGCCAAATTTTTAAATTGAAGATTACTTCATCCAACTCCAGATCATGTGTTGTATGGTTTTGATCATGAACATTCAATTTTATTGATGCATTGAAATTAACTTTGTCATTTTTCATCAACACACGTCACAATACCATCATCGGAGCGTCACTAAATACCACAAAAAGTTCTCCACTTGTGGGTAGTGTGAGAGTGGGCGCAGTTATAATCATCATTTTCATCTCCTTGATTCTCTCTTAGCATTCATCACTCAAATAAAACTTTAATCCCTTCCAAGTTAGCTTGGTAAGAGGGTTGTAAAATCGTGATAAATTTCTAACAAATCGGCTATAATATCAAGATAACCCTAGGAAGCTACGGATATTCGTTACTGATGTTGGCATAGGCCATATCTCAATTACAGATGTCTTGGTGGGATCCATAGATATCCCATTGAATTTGATGATATGACCCAATAATCAGACCTCCTCCTACCAAAACTCACACTTTCCATACTTTTCCTAGAGCTTCTCCTTTTCCAAGGTCTCTATTAGAGTGCTTAGATGCTCCTCATTCTCTTTCTTGATTTTAGAGTTAATTAGAATATTGTCTATAAATACTACCACAATTTTGTTGAGGTAATCTCTAAAGAATCTATTCATCAAGTCCATGAATATTGATGGATCATTAGTGAGTTCGAAAGGCATTACAATGAATTCATATTACTCGTATCTTGTACGAAAAGCAGCCTTGGTGATATCCTCTTTCATCACTCATACTTGATAATATCCCAACCACAGATCCACCGTGGAGAAGTATTGTGCTTCGCATAGCTAATCGAACAATTAATCAATTATTGGAAGAGGATACTTGTTCTTTGTCATGATTTTATTGAGCTCACGATAATCAATGAAAAGGAGCATTGACCCATCCTTCTTCATGATGAAGAGGTGTGGTGCAGCCCATGGTGAATCCCTTAGGCATATAAACCCTTTATCTAGATTCTCTGGTAGTTGTTTCTTAAACTCTTCAAGATCTACAACAACCATTCTATACGGAGTCTTGGATATTGGAAATGCACTAGGCCGAAGATCAATTGAGAATTCAACATCTCTTCAAGGAGGAAGTCCAGGATATTCCTCGGGAAAAACGTCAGCGAATTCCATCAAAATAGGCTTATCTTCAAGGATTATTTCTTTCTTAGACTCAATCATCTGATCAAGATACATGTTCTCATAGGGTAGTAATATCTACTCTTGATATGATTGTGCTAAAGAATATTGATCCTCTTCCTTGCACTTGTATAAAATAGGGGGTCGATTATCCATATGGAGAGTGATTTCCCTCTCACAGAAATTTATGTTGGAACTATATAGGGAAAGCCAATCCATTCCCATAATTTCATAAAATTCCACCATAGGGAGTATGATGAGGTTCTCGAGGAAGTTCAATCCATAACTTTTGACATGGGAGGAGTTATATTCATGGCATGCAATGATTTCTCCATTTGTCATTCTCAACGACATATTTAATTTCTCGATTTGTGGTGGTGTTGGGATTGTTATTCTAAATGGTTGGGATATTAAAAAATTCATAAAACCAAAATCATGAAGTATGTTCACTATTCTTGAATTAATAACTAGTGTACCTATCACCACTATATTTTTTTGGTTCACTTCGGTGGTAATGAAGGAAAAATATTTCCCTTTCTAACTTGTAGGTTGTTGGTCTCCTCTGAAAACCCTTCTCTTAGGGGACTGGTTTACAAAGTGCCATGTTTCATTGTAGTTGAATCAATGAACAACGTGTTAAGGGTTGAACGGAGCATTCCTCTCCTTTATCGCAGCCACAGGTTTTTCTTGTAAGCATTTAATGGATAGGTTCCCTTCTCTTTCACACCTAAAGCATTTCATCATCACCTTTAGGAAATTCCTAGGGTGCTTCTTCCCACACCATTGGTAAGTGGGCTACTGGATCATCTTATCACCGTTGGATTTATCCATTGGACCAATAGAATTAAATTCCACCTTATTCTTCTTATCCCCATGATTCCCTTGAGATTCACCGACCTCAATTTCTACTTTAAGGGAACATCGGACAATTTCGTCATAGCTCTCGAAGTCATGGATAGCTAGGGCTTTTCGTAGGCTAGGTTTTACCCAAACAATAAGCAGTTAACCATGAATTCAGGGGTAATGACAATGCTGGAGGAATATTTTCCAAGACTTGTGATGATTTCCAAATATGATTCGATGGATCCGTCATATTTTTTCATGACAGAAAACAAATCCATTTCCATATTAAGTCGGAGGGTTCTATTCCAATGCATTGATCTACTCTTCAGACTTCGTATTTCTAATCATTGTCCACAATTTATCAGCTTCACCCTCCATATGATAAGCATCCAGAAGAAAGTTCTCTTGTTCAGATAATTAAAGGATAGATGATATCTTTTCAATGGATTTTTCCCTCGTTAGGTAATTGAGGGATTAGATGATCTATTAAAACTAGAATTCCTTTGTCTCATGAAGCTATTGATTGAAAATTTTTGTTTCATGGGGGGGGGTGAACGTTCCTCTTGACCCATGTTTATATTAAAAACATGAGTTAACTTAGAGATTTTGTGACAGATTTTGGGATTTCTGATCCCATTAAATTGGGCATCACATTAGAACAGTCATCACATTGATCCTCACATCGGTTGTTAGCTTGAGTCCTCCTATTAATAGCCATCAGATGGAATAAAAGTAAAGTTATTGGAGACACAGAAAGGGGGATCCAATTACAGAAAGGGATAACTTACAAATTTCTTTTATTTCCTTAACTTATGGATTTATAGGCTTCAGTATATGTTATCCATGATCTATATCCCAACATATATTCTTAGGGAAATTTTTTATTCCCTTAATAATGGTTCATACTAAGCTTTTGAATTTACCAAAGCATATCCCTTTGGAGTTTCTTAACCAAGACTACATCAAGGCCAGTTTTTGTACACTAATTCATGTTCTAGTCTAGCTCAAAGTGGTGTTTTTGGGTTTTACCCCTAGATATATGTGTGCCAGAGCCACCTCTACATGCTCGTATCTAGATAGAGTTATATTTTATTGAAAAAAAACTTACTCAACACTCACCAAAATTAATGGATGTTTTTATTATACTTAGTCTTATCCCTAAGACTTTCACGAGGTTTTTTTAATCCTAATACCAAAAATAAATAAATCTATCCTCTAATACAAACTATAACAACCCTGATCATTATTACACACATAAACATGGTTATTTACATATTCTTGCACTTAAGACAACTATGAAGATTCATATTTCTATTGTATTTGGAAATTAATACCATTACATAACAACTTCTAACCTAATACACAACAAGTTTATTAAAAACTTCTTTTACATGACCACAATATTCCTTCATACTTAGCATTACATGGGATAACCTAGGAAAATGCATAAGAAAAGGGAGAGCTATAAATCCCAGAAACAGAGTAAACAAGTAATAACATGAAGAATATAATACATGTTAGAAAATAGGCATATCAATGGAGCACAAGAGAAACATGAACATAAAGGCATGATATAGCGTGATTATCATATCATGGAAATGTGCCAACAACATTTAATAAGATATTAGCATGAGCCAGGGCTCATTTCATATGGAGCATGAGTAAACCCTTGATGCACATGAATTAGTATGAGTAAACACTCATTCCACTTGACGTATCATGATACTAATCTTTACCTAATGCATTGGAGCGCTATCAGGGTGGACCCTTTATAAACATTGCATTTCATGTATAAGTGTGCTACATGGATCATACAACATGGATTCATTAAAATTTACAATTTATTCCCCAAATAAAATATAATAAATAAATAAAAGTAATTCCTCAATAAATAAGTACATGTGAATAATATTGAATAACCTTTATAGAGAAATGGGTATGGTATTCACTTACATGATGATTTTGGCATGGGATATTTTAGTGTAACTTCGACAGCATGATGGCGTCAAATAGAAATAGTATTATTGGTTAATGAGAGAGAATGGGATCTTTCATAATTTATAAATGAAATGTACAGTAATGGGGTCGTGAAAAAAATTTCCCATCATGTGTAATGTAATTTAGATGCATAATATAAAATAATTTCATTAATGTAAATGGGAAGAGAGAAATTCCTTACAGGATTTTGGCATGGTAACATGTGTGCATGGGTTAAATTAATGAGAGACAAAGAGTTCTATCATCATTCAAAGATAAGTAGGGTAGTATAGGGGAGGTGTGAAATCATACCCCCTACATTTTTAATTGAAAACAAATGGATCAACAACATTAATAAATTTGGATGAAAAAAATAAAGGAATAAATCCATTACATTGAAGTGTGATCCCAAAGGCTTGGGAGGGGATTAAGAGATGCTTCCTAAGAGCTTAGGGAGCCTTCAATATTTTAGAGAGGCAAGGGCAGGGTAGGCACGTTTTCCAAGGGTTTTTAGAGAATAAAAGTGGGATTTTGGGTGGGATTATATAGGAAAGGAGAGGAAATTGATTATTATTTAGGTTTTGGACACTACACTTTAAACTAATAAAAACCACAAACCAACAGATGGTTTCTGAAAAAGGGGAGTTGAAAACCATATTTTATTAGGATAATGTGTGAACATATTTAAATATTAGTCTAGCTTATGTGGAGGTGAGTCACACTCTGTTAACATATTTTTCATGTCTTGGAGGGTCCACTAAAGCTTTGTAGAATAAGTCAAACAAACCTAAAATCACATTATTTTAATCTTAAAACATATATTGGACAAACATTCCATTTATAGTATTTTATTACATCACTATTGGGTCATTATGATGTCATAAAGCACATTATATATTTAAATGGTATTAAATTTTTACCCAAAAGATCAATTGTCTCAATAAATTTTGAAACATTCATTGTTGGATAATATTTACATCCTGATTCAAAAAATAATATTCATTTTATCTAAATAGTTTTCTAATTATGTAATTTTTTACTTCTAACATAAAAACCAATATTCATTGAAAATTCATAGGTTTTGACAAAAATAACTTTAAGACCTTAATAAAAATTACAATTGTATTAATAAAATTATACCATCAATTATATTTAATAAAAATTAATTTATGAATAATATTTTATAAAAATATTATTTAATTCAAAAATCCATTAATTCATCAAAATATATTTCTTATTTTAATATTAACTAAAAATTCTATTTTTTCTTTAAAAACTATTTACAAAGTAATAATAATAAAATGAATGTATATTCATTAAAAAAATATTTCACATAATCATAGTGCTAGGGTCTTGTTTAATAAACTCTTCTAACACCTTCATATGACCTAAGGGTAAGGTGTTCGATGCGGACAGACTCTTGGGGTGGCTTGGATAACATCGCTCGGCTGGTAATCTCTATCAAATTCAACATCACCCATAGGTGGATCTATTCGAGCTTAATGTGTTAAATCTCAACATGTGATTGGTCAAGATCGTAGCCCACTGATGCCACCTCCTTTCCGAGCTCCAACAAATGGGCTGCATACGGAGAAATTCTACTAGATGAGGTCATCACTTCCTTTGCATTAGTAAATTGTATTTTCTAAATCCCTATATTTATATTAATCATGTTATCACTGTTCAATGGATATATTAACAATAGTAACAATCCGTAATGGTATTTTGAAATCCAAAAACATAAAACCATTTAATTTCATATGTTTTATATAACCATCTTATATAATTATACATTTAATCATATCCATAGTAATTTTCATTAGTAATAGTTTGGGTCGATACAATCTTCCCCCTGTAATACATTTTAGCCTCGAAATTTCTTTTTCCCAGACTAAAAGAGATGCGGGTAACTCCATGTCAAAACATACTCCTATTACCACATTGCTTCTTCAAACTTGTGTTTTCTCCAAAACACTTTCATGAGGGGCATTTCCTTCTTTCATATAAGTTTTTATCTAAGATCTATTATCATCACATGCTTATCTTCAAAGGAGAGTTCATTCTCCAATTGTACCACCTCTAGATTGAGTACATGTTATAGGTCAGGTATATACTTCCTTAGTAGTGATACATGGAATACATCATGTACATGATATAGGTTTGGTGGGAATGCTAGTCGATAGGCCACAGCTCCAATTGGATCAAGGATCTCAAAAGGGTTGATGTAACTTTACTAAACTTTCCCTTCATCCCAAATCTCAAAACTCTCTTCCACAGTGATATACGAAGGAATACCATGTCTGTGACATCAAACTCTAACTCACATCGACGATTATTAGCATATTTCTTTTATCGACTCTAATCATATTTAATTTTCTTCTCGATGGTCTAAAGCTTCTCCTCTATTTCCTCAACCATTTTTGGACCTAGGAGTTTTCTCTCCCCAACTTCATCCCAACATGCCAATGTTCTACACCTCTTCCCATAAAGGGCTTCATAAGGATCCATTTGGATGCTTGAGTTGAAATTGTTATTTTAAGATAACTCAACCATAGGAAGATGATGATCACAACCTCCTTTAAAGTTCATTGATAATTCTTTCAACATATCATCAAATGTTTAGATAGTCCACTCAGATTCACCATCATTTTGAGGATGATAAGTCATACTGATGTTCATCTCAGTATTCAAAGCATGCTGGAGACTCTTCTAGAACATAGAGGTGAATCCTAGATCTCAATAATATACAATAGATAGTGGTTCTCTATGCAACCCTACCACTTCTCTGAGTTATATCCGTTCAAGTTGATCCTATGATAACTCCTTTTCAATTGAAATGAAGTGAACAGTCTTTGTAAGACAATCCACAACAACCCAGATATCATTGCTTCCTTTGGATGGCATTGGAAGTCCGATGAAAATATCCATGGTGATTTTCTCTCATTTCTATGCTGCTATGGGTGATGGTTTCATTATCCCCTTAGATTTCTACCTCTAAACCTTCACTTGATGATATACGAGGCACTTTGATGTATACTCAGAAATAACCTTATTTAGGTTATCCAACCAATAATTCTCTTAGAGATCACGATATATCTTTTTGTTTCCTGGGTGAATGGAGAAATTCAAACTATGTGTATCATCCAAAAGTTCTTTCTTTAAATCTGGATTTGATGGAACCCATAGTTTTGACCCAAATCTCAAAAATCCCTCTTCATTAAAATTTAACTCCAAGGATTTCCCTTTTCTAATAGTTTCCACATTCTTTTGAATTCCCACATCATCCTTTTTATCATCCTTTAACCTTTCCAAAAGAGATGGTTAAGTAATCATTTGTGAAAGGGTTGATAATGTTACCTTGTTTTTGATCCCATGTCCATCTTCCTCAAATATAATATGATTGGATCCTCTTCAATTCTCATCAATGATAGAATTTTTGGGTCTTTTCTACTTAGAGAATATGAAACCTTGTTTTCTTTCCCAAGGTGTTAATGGATTGAGCATTAATACTCTTCGATCAGCTCTAACCATCTTCTTTAGTGCATATTCAACTATTTATGTGTGAATATATACTTGAGGATTTTAGGGTCCATGTATATTTCACACTTCTCTACATTGGTTTAATGCCACCACCTTTTTAAAGAAAAGATTAATGCTTCCATCTCCTGATCATGTGTTGGATAGCTTTTCACATAAACTTTCAATTGCCTTGAATCATATACAATGACTTTGTCATTTTTCATCAACATAGAGCCCAAGACCTTCTTCAAAGAATCACTAAATACCACAAAAAGTTCTCCACCTGTGGGTAGTGTGAGCATGGGCATATTGATAATCTTCATTTTCAACTATTTTAATCCCTCTTCGCATTCATCACTCGAAGAAAACTTTACTCCCTTCCAAGTTAGATTGGTAAAAGTGTTGGACAATCGTGAGAAATTTCTCACAAATCAGTGATAATATCTAGCTAACCCCAGGAATCTACGGATATCCATTACCGATGTTAGCCTCATCCATCCCTTAACTGCACATTTCTTGGAAGGAACTATAGATATCCCTTTTCTTGTGATGATATAACCCAAGAATGAGACCACCTAAAACTAGAACTCACACTTTTTGTACTTTTTATAGAGCCCCTCTTTTGGATAGGTCTTTAGTATAGTTCTTAGATTCTCCTCATACTCCTCCTTAGTTTTATAGTATATTAGAATATCTTCTATAAATACTTCCAAAAATTTGTAGAGGTAATCTTTAAAGACTCTATTAATCAAGTCCATGAATATTTTTGGAGAAATAGTGAGTCTTAAAGGCATTACTATGAATTCATAGCGCTTGTATGTTGTTTGAAAAGAAGTATTGGGGATATCATCCTTCTTTACCCTTACGTGATAACATCCCAACCACATATCCACCTTGGAGAAGTTTTGTGCTCTATGTAGCTGATCAAACAAGTCATCAATTCGTGGAAGAGGATACTTGTTATTTATCTTGATTTTCTTGATCACGTTATAATTGATGCAAAGGCGCATTGACCCATCCTTCTTCTTGATGAAGAGGACTGGTTCACCCCATGGAGAAGCAATTGGGCCTATAAACCCTTTATCCATATTCTCCTGTAGTTATTTCTTCAACTACTCATGCTCCAAAACAGTCGTTCTATAAAATGTTATGGATATTGTAAATTCCCTATGTATAAGATCAATTGAGAATTCATCACATCTTCTAGGAGGAAGACTAGGAAATTCCTCGGGAAATACTTCAACGAATTCCCTCAAAATAGGCATGTATTCTATGATGGTTGCTTCCTTAGACTCAATCATTTGAGTAAGATACATGTGTTTATTCATCAGTAATATCCACACTTGAGATGATAGTGATAAAGAAATTCATCCTGCTCCTTGAACTTGTATAGAATCATGGGTCGGTTTTCCATATGGAGAGTGATTTCCCTCTCACGGAAATTTATGTTGGCCTTATATAGGTAAATCCAATTCATGCCAAAAATTGCATCAAATTCCACTAGAGGGAGTATGACAAGGTTTTTTGGGAAGTTAAATCCGCAAATTAAGATAGGGGAAGAGTTATATTCATTGGATGCAATGATTTCCCCATTTTTCGTTCTCTCCAACATATTTACATCCATAATTTTTGGTCGTGTTGGGACTATTTTACAAAAAAAATTGGAAATAAAAGAATCCGTAGAACTAGAATCAATTATTATGTTTTCTATTCTTGAATGAATAACTAGCATAACTATCACCACTTCTTTTTTGGGGTTCACTTAGGCATTAGTGATTGAAAAATCCCGCCCTTTCTGCCTTATAGATTTTTGGTTTCCTCTGAAAACCCTTGGATTAGATCACTGGTTTGAAAATTACCATGGTTCTTTGTAGTTGAATCAATAAACAATGAATTGAGGGTCGAATAAACTTTTCATCTCCTCTGTCATAGCAGCTGGTTTTTCTTGTCAGCAGTTAATGGACAGGTGCCCTTCTCTTCTACACCTAAATCATTTCTTCATCCCCTTCAAGGAATTTTCGGGGTTCTTATTCCCTCACCTTTGGAAAGTATGCTACTAGATCTTCTTAGCATCGTTTTATTTGTCAATTAGACCACCAGAATTAAATTCCACCTTATGATTATTGTCCACATTATACCCATAAGATTCTCTAATCTCTATTTTGAAATTGTGTAACATCGGAAAATTTCCTCATATATCTCGAAGTAACGGATCGCTAGGGCTTTCCATGGGCTATTTTTTATCCCACCAATGAAGCGGCCAACCTTTCATTTGGGGATAACGACAAAGACAGAGGCATGTATTCCAAGCCTTGTGATGTTTTCCTCATACACTCTGATTGATTCTTAGTCTTTCTGCTTGAGGGAAAGGAAGTCCCTTTCCATCTTAAGTTAGTGCATTTGAGGAAAATATTTATCGGAAAATATTTTACGGAAATCCTTCAATTCCAATGTCTCTATCTCCTCTTTAGGCTTCATATGATCAATTTCCACCATTTCCTAGATTCACCCTCCAAAAAATAATCATCAAGAAGATCCTTCACTTTCTCAGAACATTGAAGGATGGATAAAATCTTTTCAATGGAGTTGATCCATTGTTCAATAATTGAGGGATCAGATGATAAATTAAAACTAGGAGGCCCTTGTTTCATGAAGCACTCGATTGAGACTTCTCCTTTGTTAAGGGGATTTGAATGTTCTACTTAACCCATGTTTCTATTCAAAACTAGAGTTAACTGAGAGAGTATTGTGACAATGTTTTTGATTATCTCTCCCATCAGATGGGGAATCTCATTAGAACACTCATCACATTGATCCTTTCGTTAAATGTTAGCTTGAGTCCTCCTATTACCATCCATTGGATGGAATGAAAGTAAATTTAGGGTTAACACATAAAAGTGAATCCAATGAAAAAAAGGGATTACTTATAAATTACTTTTATTTCCTTAACATATGAATTTATAGGCTTTAATCTATGTTATACATGATCTACATCCCAACAAATATTCTTAGGGGAATTTTTTTAATCCCTTAATAATGGTTCGTACTATGATTATGAATTTACCAAATCTTATCCCTCAAGAGTGTTGTAACCCATAGTGCAGAATGGCCGGTTTTCATGCACTAGTTCCCATTCAATTCTATCTCAAAGTAGTGTTTTTGGGTTTTACCCCTAGATACATCATATATAGAGCCACCTCTACATGATCGTATCCATAGAAGGATGTATTTTCTTGATAAACTACTTACTCAATGCTATCCAACATTTAGGGATGTTTTTATTATACCTAGTCATATCCCTACGTCTTTCACTAGGGTTTTCTAATCCTAATCCCAAAAATAATTAAGCATATCCTCTGATACCAACTATAGAATCCCTACTCTTTATTACATATAAAAACATGATTTATTACATAATATTTCACTTAAGACAAATATGAGGATAAATAGGTCTAGTGTCTTGGGAAATTATGAACATTACATATTAACTTTTAAAATAAAACACTACAAATTTATTGAAAACTTCTTTTACAAGACCGCAACACACATTCATACAATGCATTTCATAGAATAACCTAAGGACATGCATAAGAAAAGGGAGATCTATAATGCCCCATAAGGGAGTAAACCAGGAATAACATGAATAATATAGTACAGGTTAGGAAAAATTAATATCAATGGAGCACAAGAGAAACATGAGCACAAAGGCATGATATAGCGAGATTATCATAACATGGATATATGGAAACAACATTTAACATGATATTAGCATGATCCAAGGATCATTGAATATAGAGCATGAGTATACCCTCATTGAACATGAATTATAATGATTAATCCATCATTTCACTTGATTTATCATTATACTAATCTTTACCCAATGAATTAAAATGCTATCAGGTTGCACCCTTTATATTTATTTCATTTCATGCATAAGTTTGCCACATGGTTTATACAATATGGATTCATTAAACATCATAATTTATTCAAAGAATAAGAAATGTGTAATAAATAATTATAAGTACTCAATAAATAAGTAAATGAGCAAAATTTTTAATACCCTTGATTGCAAAATGGGTATGGTATTCACTTAAAATATGATTTTGGCATGGGAAAGTTTTGTGTAACTTCGACAACATAACGACGTCAAATTGAAATCATAAAATTGGTTGATGAGAGAGAAATGGGTATATCATCATTTATACATGATATGTATAATAAGGGGTGATGTAACATAATATCCCAACATGTGTAATGGAATTTATAAGCATAATATAAAATAATTTGTTAAGTGTAAATGAGAAGAGAGAAATTCCTTAAGGAATTTTTTCATGATAATGGGTGTACATGGGAGGCATTAAGAAGAGAGAAAGAGGTATCTCATCCTTAAAACATAATTAGGGAAGTATGGGAGAGTTTTAAAATCATACCCCAATAATTATAATTGAAAATAAAATTGTTTAACAATATAACAAAATTTGGACAAAAATAAGAATGGAAGGAATCACTTACTTGGATGTGTGGTCCCAAAGGCTTGGGAGGGGATTTAGAGAGCCTTTATCAGGTCTTGGTTCACCTTGGGAGGATTCTAGAGAGAGGGGGAAGCGTAGAGACGTGATAAAAGTGTTTTGAGTGATGATAAGTTTAATCTTTGGTGGGTTTATATAGGAAAAGAGAGGGAAATCTTTATTATTCAGGTTTTGGACACTACACATTAAACAAATCAAAACCACAATCCAACCCATGATATTTGACCATGGTTTTTTCAAAAGGGGAGTGGAGAACATTATTTTATAATTCTAATGGACGAAATTATTAAAATATTAGGCTTGCGTATGTGGAGGTGAGTCACACTCCAAAGGAAATCATTTCAAAATGTTAAAATGTTTTATAAGTTTTAGAGGGTCTACTAAATATTTTTAAAATATATCAAACAAACCTAAAATAACATTATATTATAGGTAACTCATATGTAAGCCCAAAAACCCATTTATTGTATTCTATTACGTAACTACTGGGTCATTATGATGTCATAAAACACAGTATATATTTAAATAGTATTTAATTTTTACCCAAAAATTTGACTGTCTCAGAAAATTATGAAAAATTCACCGTTGGATAATTTCGACATCCTGATCCCAAAAATAATATTTATATTATCTAAATAATTTAATAAATTTTTAAATTTTTTCCTTTTAAAATAAAAATAGACATTTATCAAATATTCATGTGTTTTGACAAAAACGGCTTTCAAAACATAATAAAAATTACAATTGTATTCATAAAATTATGCGATCATTTTAATTTAATATAAATTAACTTAGTAATAATATTTTATTAAAATATTATTTAATTAAAAATATACTAATTCATCAAAATAGATTTCTTTAATTGAATATTTAATAAAAATACAATTTTGGATTTTAAAAATATTTACAATGGAACAATAATAAAATGAATGTATATTATTTACAAAAAAAATGAACATAATAATATTGTTAGGGTCTTTTTACATTACCCCTTATAACACCTACATATGTCCTAAGGGTAAGGTGTATTATAGTGAAGGACTCTTGGGGTGGCTTGGATAACATGACTCGTGTAGTAATCTCTATCAACATCCACTGCTCTCATAGGTGGTTCTGTTCAAGCATAACGTGTTGAAGATCAGCTTGGGTTTGGTCAAGAGTGAATCATAGTGATACCACCTCCTTTAATATCTCTATAAAATGGGCTTCGTATGGAGAAATTATACTGGATGAGGTCATCACTTCCTTTGTTTGAGTAAATCAGATTTTATAAAACCTAATATTTATACTAATCATTTGATCACTGTTCAACAGATATATTAGAAATTGTAATAATTCATAACGGAGTTTTGAAACCCCAAAACATAAAACCAAATAAGTGAATATGTTTTATATAATCATATTATATAATATTACATTTAATCATATAAAGAGTAATTTTAATTAGTAAAATTTTGGGTCCTTACTGTAACTCAGTTATGTTTGTTGGTGTAATACACTCTATGACTACGTTTGTCTTTGTAGGATCAACTTGTATTCTATCCTAGGAGATAATATGTCCAAGAAAAGAAACTCATTGATTCCATTAATCGCACTTACTAAATTTCCCATATAACTCTTCCCTTATCAAAGTCCATATAAATATGCAAGTGATTCACATGGTCCTCACATCTTATAGAATACTCAATAATATAATAAATGAATACCACAAAAAAATATAGATATTCCTTGAATACATTTATCATTATGTTCATAAAAATATAGGGTTCATTAGTCAATCAAAATGGAATTAATGTAAACTCAAAATGTCCCTTCCATTTTTGAAACGTTGTCTCCAGAATTTCTTCCATCTTTACTCATAATTGGTTATAACCAAAATGATGATAAATATTTGAAAAATATTTGGATACATGAATTTGATCAAACAAGTAATAAATTTGAGGTATAGGATACTTTTTTATTGTAATAGACTTGATTTCCATATAAATAATGTGCACCCTCAATGAACCATCTTTTTTATTAACAGATAGGTCATAGGCTCTTCATGGTGAAACGCTAGGGAGAATAAATATCAAATTACTGAAATCCTATAGTTGTTTCATCAACTCCATTAATTCCAATGCGGATATTTTATAGGGATTATTTGATATTTTCCTTTCATCAAGGATGAAATAAATGTAAAATTCAGTTCACTCTTTGGGGTGGGGGGGGGGGTGTCCGGGTAATTCTTCCAGAAATAAAATAATGTATTATTTTTTTATTGGTACATACTCAATTTTAATATTACATTATTATTCACTATGTGTTGTTTTTTATTCTTCCCTAAGAATTTTATTTAGTTGAGCTAATGGTGGTGGATCAAGATAAGAATCAGATGATGAAGCTTCTGAATTAAAGTTAAGGGATTCTATTTCTTCGTCACAAATTATAATATCCTTCCACTTAAAACAAATCGTAGTATCATATTTTGAGAGATAATATGTATCATGGATTATATAAAATTTATCCATAGGTATGATTGTAACTTCATCAAATAAATATTGTTTATGTGTCACAGTCGGGATAGTCTGGAATATCTTTATTGCAATGATACTTCACATATGAGTTTTAACCAAAAGTCTCTTATTAAATCAAAAGGGGAATGTCTTATTTTCTTGGAAAACAGGTGAGATATAATAGAGTGTGGAAATCTAGAATCCAAAAATTCATTGGATAAATTTTAAGATAGGATGAATGTACATTACACCATGTCATTTTTTACATTCACCTCTGCTTTAGTGATTTAATCTTCTTGGCCATCTCCCCTCAACCTCATATGTGGTATATTCCCCGGTTTATTGGGGAAATAATTTGAATAATTTCCCAAGTCTTTAAAATTATAGAAATAAAAATCATTGATCAATACCCTAACCTTCCATTCATGATCCTGGTTACTCTTATGTCTTTAATTATAACAAAATCCTAGTCCCTTTAAATATTTACCTTGGTGTTGTTCCCATTGTTTTTACAAGATGGAAATCATTCAAACTACTTCTTCTTTGATGAATTTAATTTTTCATGATTCTTATATGGCCACTTACTTTATTAGATTCCTTTGAATATATTGATTCTAAAAAATTCATTTTATATCTTCATGGAACATTAATTGATTTCTTCATATGATGAAAAATTATGAGAGACTAGTTACTTTAAGATATTTGACTTAAGACCGTCAATTAAGTGGTTGATCATAAACTCTATGTTTTGTATGTAATTCATAGCTTACCTATCTACCCTTGTAATGGAATCTTCATAATTTAAAACACTTTATTCTTCCTTTTTCTTTAAGCTAATAAACTTTCTATTTATCTCAATATGTTGATCATGAGGGACGTAGTTATCGAATAATGACTACTTAAATGTTCACCATTCCATGTGTTCTATTACTTATTCCTTCCTATTATTTTGGATCAATGACCACCATTTATCATGATCACCTTGGAGATAGTAGAACAAAAGTGAAACCTTTTTCCATTTCACTATATATTATCACCATAAATATATTCTCCAAATACTTAATCCATTTCTCAAATATAATTGGATTAGTATTACCAGTAAATTATGGGGTATTCTATCACATAAAGAGATCCAGAATAGGATATTCTATCTATGGTATAGTTTTCTTCATCCTAGAATGGTTATTTTTCATAACATGATTATTTTTTCCTAATATTTCTATGATTTTCTCCGTTCTAATAACATATATATTGTTTTCCTCAATTGGTAAATATATACATTTTCCATGAGTATTGACACCATTTTTCTCTCTAGGAACCATTTATAAACAATGGAATATACAAAATTAACTCATAAAATTATAATGCATAATTTAAAATATGGTATAGAACATAATAAAAATTTATGCATCATAAATCCTAGAATTATAAACATTGGATTCTTTAGGGACATCTTTATTCTAAATCCATCATAATGGTTGGTAAAAAATTAGGAATTATCCTAATTTTTTACCCATGGATTGTCAAACTAGGTGTGATGTAAGGTACATTATCATGTATAATGTTATGTCGAGGCAGTCCTGAAACACCTTGTGAGATGTTTTACTCATTGGTACAAGTGCACTATAACCACATCCACTTGAAGTATCCATACATGGATGTATTTCTATGAATAACCACATAATCTCTGCCTTATCAATATTCTAGGATGTTGTTATATATACATGTGACCAAGTTATATCTTTGGGTTATGTTATTTAATCTATGTTTTCTCAATCTAGTTTCTATTTTTTATTTTAAACTTCCTTTGATACAAACTATAACGCCCTGAACAAAGAAGCCCAGAGCCGATGCATTATCTAATTACATTAGAATGATTACAAGGAATTAAATAAAAAAGGACCAATCAGTTTAGGAATCTTGGAAATCCATATTACATATATGATACCCATAATACATTTTGGAAATATAAAATAACATCATTATAAATAATACAATGAAATAAAAATGACCCTTGAAACTCATTCAAAGGATTCATCCTCATAAAATGGGGAAAAGAAACAAAATAAGGATGAGCTCAAATTCTTATTAATGGTGTGTGAAATAGAATAAAAAATGAATCTATGAAAATAAATCAACATGTTAAGGTAAATAACTAATAAAAATTCCATTAAAATTAATAGATAAGTAAATATCAATATGTAAATGTAAGAAACTAAAACTGATTTCAATAAATCAATAAACTAAGAATGAAATGCATCCATTGATATATGGAAAAAAATCTCATGGATAAATAATAAATGAGTCTAAATAAAGGAAATTATTAATTAATAGATTTAATTTATAAGGAACATGAACATCGACACCATCATTACTTTTCACAGGATGGTTAAAATTACAAATTGAAACCCATTTAATTTGGTCTACTTATTTGTCTTATTAGAACCTATGAATGTATTGGGGTACTATATAAGTATGGGTCCCTCAAATAATATCTAGACAAACCATTATACATATTTACTAATATAAATAAATAATATCCCTTATAAAATATCCTTATAGAATAAAGAATATAGTTTTACCAATAATTCCCAAGATTATCAAAAAACAGTGAATGTTATATCGTATGAAAATGGTATATTGTTTAAGAACAAGTATTATCCATTACACGAGAATATGGATATTTAAGATAAATTTAATGTACCATAAAAATTATTAGAATTAATTTATTATTTTAAGAGAAAGTTAACAATCAAACTAAGGTTAGATTGTAAAGGTTATCCTTAAACACAACATTGACAAAAATAATCGTTAAACATTCTAAAGAGTCCCATGTCACTTTGAAACATTTAAATCATAATCTCCATCAAGCAAAAGATTAAATGAATGTTTTTAATACCATTTATATAAATGTATTAGTGATATATTATAACAAAATGGATTTTAAATACACCACACAAAATAATTAAGTGGTTAATAAAACATTTATCTCACAGATGAAAAAGTGAGATTAAAATCCCTTACAATATGTTTTGTTTTGTGTGAACAGGCTTTAAACAGATGTATTGTAACACCCCGAGATTTTATGAAAAATATTCTTTTAATTTCATTAATGTCTTGTGTTGTATTCTACACCAAGATTACCTTGCGCTATACGCAACACCGTATTAGCTTGCAGTATACGCAACACTATTCTTGGATCGTGTTACACACAACTTTGATAATAGTTATTCTACACAAAATTGAGTATATATATATATATTCAATGTATAAATGAAATATGGTTGGATTCTGTTATAGGAAACAACGAAGGATTCTTTCACAACACGTAACCCTGACTTGGCTT
Organism: Viscum album; assembly: GCA_963277665.1. Classification (NCBI taxonomy): domain Eukaryota; kingdom Viridiplantae; phylum Streptophyta; class Magnoliopsida; order Santalales; family Viscaceae; genus Viscum; species Viscum album. The sequence continues at coordinate 108,526,538 of OY728130.1, forward strand.
GCATTACACGCAATCGCGACCTTCCTCGATAGCGTGTATTGTACGCAATACTGGGTTTTAATAAAAAACGATATATTATTATAATATTTTCATGAACAAGCCGTTATGAATAGTGTTAACTAAATTTTTAATTTTATAACATTATTATTCATCTTACACATTTCTAGAACATGGTATAAGAACAAAATAAATTTTTCAGGTAAAATAAGTATTTTTCAAAAAATGCAATTTTGCCGCCTTTTGATGGAGCACACACTTTAAATCTAGTTTTTGACATGTTTATAAGTTAAATTTGACAAAATAAAATTCTTATTTTGAATCAGGATATAAAAATTTACATTACATAAAGTTTTGATATTTTTCTGATAACTTTCATATTTTAATGAATAGTAAAAACACGTTATATTTTAATTAAAAACAACTTTTTTCATCGTAATATCTTATGTGGTTAAATTATAATATTTAAAGGTTTTAAATTATAAATAGAATATATTTTTACCATTTAATATAATGTATGACATTAGCATTGATTTTACCTTGAATTCGTAAGTAAAACCAATTCAATCTTTTGCAATGTTTTAAAGAAAACCCGTTTTCTTTCGACAACGGGATTAATTTTAATTTAATTTCTGCAACTTTTGTGTATTGAATTTGGAAAAATGGATTCCATATTTGGAATCATTGGATCTAAATTATGTTAATAATCTACATTTTATTTTTGGAAATTATGAATAGTAACTACGGTAAATTTTATTTACCATAGTTAAAGGTAAATCGGGTAATTAAGGGTAAATAAAATATTTTAAAATTACCCTAACAAATGTCAAAATCCTATTGGATGACTAACGGTCGACCCATATCACCTAATGGTCGGATTAGATTCATTTAACTAAATTTTTTCAATGAAAATAATTTAATTATTATTAAAACCAAAGAATGTGATAACATGTCACTTTCTTAACTCTTATAAGTATAATAATTTTAATCTAGTGATAAACTTCATGAAACTTCAAAAATGAATAGTCTCTAGAAAGCTAATACAATTATCTACATCATAGGAATTTATATAGAATTTTTAGGGATTAAATAAGTATCATTTATTATGACACAAAGATGATGCAGTAATTGTCTTATTAATGAAATATTGACATAATTGATGTTATAAATGCCCAAATAAATGTAATTTGAGGCTTTTTATGACTTACACTAATTTTATAGGTTAATATAACATGTTATTATTGATTTAATTAACTTGGTTCGAACTTATCATTCTGTTATGAGTTTCACAAAAATCAATTACTAAATAGTGTCAAAATTGACATAAAATAGTTTTTAAAAATATTATTATATTATTAATTGTTATTTTATTCCTAAAAATCTAAAGTTCGGCCAAATAACTTATATAAGGTTATATATATTAATAATAAACAACTTGGGGTTCGTTTGTCTTAATATAGTAAGTTTATTAACCTTATAGTATAAGAACACAAGAAGACACGGTAAAAGTAAAATTATTTAACTTAATGTTAAATCTACATGATAAGGTTAAAATAGAAACCTAAACTTGTCTAAATTCTATTGGATGAGAGGAATACAACCCATCCCCACCTTAGCCTCGAAATAAATCAATTTTTAGCTATTTAAAACCGAACTTGACTTTATAATAAAATAATATTTTTAGTTATTCCAAAGGTACCCCTCTCCTCCCTTATAAAAGGGCACCTCCTCCCTCTCTTCCTCACACACCTTTGAGCCTTCAAGCTCGGCCAAACCCTGCTAAATTCTCTTCTCCACTTCCCTAGAAACATCCTATAGGTTCTTGTCTTCCTTAAAGACTAATTTTAGTTCCCTAAGAGGAGGTCTCAAAGAGGCGCTTCAAAGAAGAGGTAATTTCCATTACCGATTCTTTCACCTTTATTTCTTATTCCACTTCTTCTTCTTAGGTTGTTTCATTATGAAGTAATAACATAAGTATCACTCATATACTGATATGTTATTATAAGTATGAAACAATCCTATTTCACCCTCTATCCATCCTATAGAAAATGAAATCACCGCGCGTGCGTACGTACGGAATACCGTCTCCACGCCGTGGTGAAATCTATTTTCCACTACCACCTTACTTGGATGGGTATAATGGTGTAAATAATAACTATATATTATTATTTTAAAGTGATATTGATTCTTAAATAGTATACATACACTCCAATATAGTCCCACGATCATGAGAAGGATATCATCGCTCGTGCGTACGTACGGACTACCGTCTCCACGACGCGATGAGATTCATTCTCCACTTTAACCATTCATGAATGATTATAAAGTATATATAATAAGTAATCATGAAATATATGAAATAATAATGATACTTTAATTATTTGTATATATATATATGTCATCTACTTAATTCCGTTCAACTCAATAAGGAAACGAAAACAGCGTTCATGCGTACGTACGGCCTACTGTCTCCATGAACGGTGTATTTATTTCCATTTACTGATTTATTATATATATGTATATTCTGAATATATAAATATAAATCATGTTTTATATTCTGGAATTAAGTAATTATGATCTAAGTAATCATATGAATAATTACAAGTCAAAACACGGACGACAAATGAATTTTTTTTACCCAAAACGCTCTTTAACATGGAATTTACAAAAAGAACGGGTAATATAAAGTCATAAGTGAACCATATATGATATAATAACAATGAATATGATTCTGAAATAAGTCAATGACATTATTTAAATCATTATACAGGAGGTTCAGACACTTACGAAGCAAATCGGACCTAAGGTAAGGGAAATATCACAATCTCATTTTTATCCGAGATTGTTTATACTTTAGTATTTACTGGGGTGTATTTTATCATCCACATCCATGTTTCCCCAATATGTAATATTATTTCCATCCACCTAAAATTTTTTAAATCCAATTTTACCCTTCGGTGTGTTTTTAGTAAAAGATATGAAAGGAATCTTTTATCGTTTTTCGTACGAGGTACTTTTTGACTTTTCCGACAAAAGTATGAGAAGAATGTTTTTTTAACTTATACGGCATGAATGGATTTTAAAAAAATTATTTCCAAGAAGATTCCTTTACAAGTTTTCAAGTTTATTATTAATCAACTTCTTTTAGTTTAAAATTGTATGACATGTTAAGAAAGGAAAAATGTTTTTAAGGTAGAAAGGATATTTTCCTCAAGAATGGAGTTCAAGTGTTTTATCAAAATTATTTTACATATAAGATAATATAGGGTTCTGTTTCTATCTCTATTATTACATTGATTCGATTATGTTGTGATGGAATTATTTTTATGAATTACTTTATCGTATATGAATTGTTTTATGATGTCATGATGTTTAAGATTCCCATTTTTATTACATGGGTTATGAAATGATGTATGCTTTATGATTTTGTGGCACACATAAGAATGGTATCATTATGAGATGGGTGGGACCTATATCTCCCTCCAATGCATTGGGTAAAGATTTTATATATCATGAGATAGACATGGCTGGAACGATAGGTTATACCAGTTCAGTGAAACAGGACTGAAACGAGGGTGACTCGGTTCAGAAATGAACATTGTCCACTAAGATAGTATTGGAAATGATTCTTGACTAACAAGAAATGATTCTCTATGATTATGTGTGTATGCCACAAAGTTTCATGTTTTATGTTATGAATATTGGGATTTCATTTCACTACTATGATTTATCCCATGTTATGAAATTATGCTCTCTTTTGTAGGTTAGGATTTCCAAAATGTTATGTTCTTATGAATATGATGTGATTGATATTTATTTTGTTTACCCTTACTGAGCATTTGAGCTCACCCTTTTATTTTTTCTTTTCCCTAGGATATAAAGAAAGGTTTTAGGTAAAAAAAGGGAAGATCTTTATGGTAGATGTTGAAGATCTATCACCACGATTAGAAGATTATATTCTGAGTTTCCAAAGGCACTAAACTATTACGATCCTTGTGTGTGTGTTTTTTTTATGTACTAAGTATTCCACAAAATTAATGTAATGTCCATGTACATCAAGATTAGGGTCTCTACAGTTGGTATCAGAGGAAAGGTTTAGTCAACCTTTGGAAACTAGGATGCGAAAAAATTAGTGAGATCCCTAGAGATACTTCTAAGGTATGTCTAGGGATGTCCCTATGGATAAGTATACGTATAGGATATAGTCCTAGAACTACGGTAATGATCTTAGAATTTAACCTAAGATGTTAGATATTAAGGGTACTCCCCCTTTACTATGTTGTTTTCCCTAGCATTATTTGTTTCCTCTCACACTATTCTTTTTGGGTTTTAGACGATGGCTGGAACCCGAAGGAACCGTGTTGATCAATGCAATGTACAATGCAATGATTGTCCTCCTAAACAAACAAATGTTATGGGAGATAGAGTGAAAAATCTTATTGCTATAGTTACACAAACTATGAATCATTCTGGACTTCCAAATGAGCAGATAAGGGAATAATATTCTATTGAGTCCTTCATGAGGAAACGTCCACCTTCTTCCAGTGGGTCTTCTGATCAACTTTTTGCTGAACAATGGACCAGTACTACTGAAAAGATATTTTCAGTTCTTCAATGTTCTGAACATGATAAATTCATCTTAGCAGTATATCGTTTGGAAGGTGAAGCTGATCAATGGTGGAATCTTATCAAGAATACGAGGCCAAGAGATGAAATTGAGTCCATGGAATGGGACGAGTTCAAAAACTTATTTTTCAATACGCACATCCCTCGTATTCTTTGAACAAAGATGGAGAAGGAGTTTCTTGAACTAAAGCAAAAGGATGATGAATCTGTTGGTATATACGAAGCGAATTTTACAAGGCTTGCAAGGTATGCATCTGGATTTATCATGCAACCTGAAAGTAAAGTTGATCGATTCTTCAGTGGCTTAAAACCAAATCTTCGAAGGGCATTAGCTATAAGAGACTTCAGTAGCTATGAAGAAATTGTGAGTTGTGCTATCAAGGTAGAAATGGAAGTTGGTGTTACATATCCATCTCATGGTTTTGACAAGAAATGAAAGATGGAGTTTGAAGTGCATTGTGTTGCATTTGTTGTCAATGAGGCATGAAGTTGTCTTGGAATGAATGGATGTCAAGGAGTCAAGATGTGAATGTCAAAGGATGTGATGGTGATGGTGGTGAAGGAGAATGGCCATGATACTAAGAGGCATGTCACTTAGGAAGGAGATTCACTAAGTGGCATAGGAGATGTGGTTGAAACATTCTCTAGTCAAATCTGACGATTGTTGAGCTTCTCTTTAAGTTCATAGAACTTGTATCCTGATGATACAAAGTCACAACAATATTTGAAGACCATGCATTGTATTGACAATGTATGAGGAGTTGCAGAAGATCCATCCACAAGTCCTAAGTGGATGAAGTGAGCTGAAGAAGTCCATGCACTATATCTTAGTGCATGTGAATCAGAAGAAGATCCAACTTGATCTCTGATTGGATCAATAAAGAACTTTGATGAATATGTTTGATTCAAGAGTTCGGTTGATGAAGAAGAACCTTCAAGAATTCACTCCTAAGTAATGAGTATATGTTGAGGAGATTTGAGGAATTCTAATGAAGAAGAGAAGGGAAGAAATGAAGAAGAAGAGAAAGGGCATTTGGCATTTTACACTTAAGTACTTTGTATACTTAGTGTATATTCAAGCAAAAAATATGCCAACATCAAGGGCCAGCCTTAAGGGTTCAACCCAAGGCACATGTGGGAACCAGTCACCACGCCCAAGGGGATCCCATGGGGCCAGCCCAAGAGTGGTCGGGGCCGTGTATAAGCCCCGAGGGCACGCGGTGGTGAAGCCCGCGCACCCAAGGGAGCATAGTGGGCGCTTGGAGCGCGCCCGCAGGAGCAGAGTGGGCGCAGAGCGCGCCCGCAGAGAGAACCCGGTGCGGGGCGGCACCGGGAGGGGAGAAGTTCAACTGGAGAGTTGAAGGGAGCGGCTGAGTAATAAGCCACGTGAAATCCGCGGAAGGATTTGATGTGGGACGCGCAAAAAATCCCGGGAGCGAATCTGAGCCGCTCGATCAATCGTGCGCTCGATCTGGACCGCTCATCGCATCCCGCGCGAGATCTTCAGATCCAGGCCGCCCGAGGTATCTCAAACGCCTGATCCGACGGCTGAGAGCTCGTCCTCTTCCCCGAGCTCGGCTGAGGCCTCCCCGAGCATTCCCGCAGCCGCCGCTGAACCAGGCGACTCCCGAAGATGGTTTTTGAGATTCCGGCCATCTCTCTCGAAGCCGAAGATACCCTTGATCTCGTCTCTCCACACCGAACACGTCCATGCATAAAAAATGGTGTGCATGCAATGTATGGAAAATTTCGTTCGAGGCCGAGGCAAACGAAGTTGCCAAGGCATCAGGGTGTTCGTCCTTTGCATGGATTGGGTTTTAACAGAGGCGAAGGCCGTGCATGCGTTATAAATCGCATGCACGAGGAGGAAAGAAAATTAAGGGAACCCGCGTGGAAACAGAGGAAAGAAATCAAGATTTGGAAAATCTTGATAACCCGAAACTTTCGGGAGTTCAAAGATTTATCACGCGGATGTTTAAAGGCTCTCCTCGCCTATAAAAGGATAGCCCGAGGCTCTCTGATGGTTTGCTGATCCTTTGTTGAAGATCCGGAGAACCGTGAGTGCACCTCTGCCTCGCGAAGACAAAGCCCCGCGCACACTTGCGCGGTGAGATCCCTGCGCGCCTTCCCTTTGCACGGTAGGAAGAACCCGGGGCCGCAGCATTCTTGCGCGCCCGTGGTTGATTCCCTCACTGCCTGTACACTTACGCGGCAGGAGGAAGGAGCCCGCGGTGCCTTGCACTCGTGGCTAGTGCGGCCGGTTACACCTGAGGACTTGCGCGGCTTGGTGCCTTGCGCGGCAGGCAGCGTTGGAGTAGAGAAGGCAGCACCCTCTTGCGCGCCTCCTGAAGTTTGGGCAGTGTGTGCACAAGTGCCAAGTGAAGAACCACACTTTGTGTGTGGTGTGAGGTGAAGAAGGAAGGCCGAGGCCTTTGTGCCTTGTGTGAAAAGTGATCAAGAGAAGGCTGTGGCCCTACTGTGTGTGCATTTGAAGAAAAGGCAGTAGCCTTGTGTGGTTGCAAAGAGGAGAAAGGCAAAGCTTGCACTTTGTGTGTGCATTTAAAGAAGGAGGCCGTAGCCCTTATGTGGGTGCACACATTGAAGAACAAATTATAGAATATTATTTGTGTGTGCAAGACAAGTGGAAGTTCCTTTGGCTAAGTGTGTGCACAAGAATTGGGAGGCCGAGACCACACCATTGTGTGTGTGTGAGATAGTGAAGAAATAAGCCGAGGCCAAGTGTATGCAAGTGGGTGAAGTGAAGACCACACATTTGTGTGTGTGTGCAAACTTGAAGAACCACCTACGGCCCAAGTATGTGCAAGAAGAAGTGAAGGCCAACTCATGTGTGTGCTAAAGTGAAACAATTGTGTGCAAATTAAAGAAGTGGCCGAACCTAGTGTGTGCACTAAAAGTGTAAACACCTAGAAGTAGAAGAAGAAGGATACCTCACACTAAAGTATAACACACATTCTATGTGTGTAACCAAATTGAATAAAGTGTGTGAAGTTTGGTGAAGGTGTGTGGTTAAAAGAATTACACCCTTTGAGGGTTTACTGCACCAAGAAGAGGAAAGGGAAAGTGCATGCTTGCATGCATGCACGTGCACACGTGAACAAAGCTAAATCTGGCTGTGTGCATTTGAGGAGTCCAAGACCAGAAGATCTTGAAGAATCAGAGATGCCATGCACTCAGTGCATGATGTTGAAGTGAACTGAGACTGAGCCAGACTGAAGTTAAAGAGATTGGTTGTCTGAGTTTTCAGTAGATTGAGAAGATCCTGATCATCACAAGTGATCAGAGGTACAGAGCAAGGCCAGCAGTCTTTATCCCAGACTGCTGAAGATACTTGAAGAACTTAAAGTGAAGAAGAGCTACTCGTGTGACTCGAGGAGCCAAGAGAAGACCCTGTGGGACTCAGGGAGAAGAAGTCTTCAGTGGGATTCTGGAGCAGGCCAGTGGGACTCTGGTAACACTGTGGGACGCAGTATAAAGACCCTCCTGTGGGACTCAGGAGAGATAAAGTGGGACTCTGTATCGACCATTGTAATACTAACCGATTATAATGGGAGAATCCATGCTGAGAGAGCATGGCAAGGATGTAGGCCTTTGGTGCCGAACCTTGTAAATCCTTATGTCCTGTGACTTTTCATTACTGCATTATCCAGGAAAGGTTGAGAGATACAAGAAGAGTGGATCGAGGCTTTAACCAGCCATAGAGGTTTAATTGATAAAGAATCAATTAGTAAAAAGTTTTAAAGGATCACTGATTCACCCCCTCCCCCTCTCAGTGATTCACACTGATCTGGGCACTTCAATTGGTATCAGAGCGAGGTTACCTCTAAAAGATCCAAGGGAGTCTTTATGGAGTGCAGATTTGAGGAAATGAGTGACCAGCCTCAAATGGAGATATCTACCAAGACTCAGAAAAATAGAATGAAGAAACAGGCAAAGAAGATGAGGAAGAAGGTTGTTGCAATCAGAGAAACTCCTTCTATGGAAAGAAATGTGAAAGTCACATCAGATGACAATTCCTTTTATCATTATTCTGATGAAGCCTGCTCTAGTTGTGATGAAGATGGAAGAAACAATGATCTTCTAAATGCAATCAAATATCTTCAGAAGAGAGTCCCCAAGGAAGTTGCAATGTGTATAGCTACAGGCCTCCTTGATCTTCAAGAAGAAAAATTACAGCTAGAAGATGAAGCCAATTCTCTGGAAGTCCAATTGGCTAAAAGGGTTGGCATAACCAACACTCTCAGAAGGCTGGTGAATGCCAAAGATGAAACAGTTTCCCTTTGCAATGAAAGATATGAAGACACTGCTGAAGAATTGCAAAGAAGCCTTTCTGAGAAAGACATCTTTATGATAATGATCAAAGATGTTGTCCATGCACTGGAAAAGAGGCACAAAGTGTCAATGGTTGTCAGAGATGCTCAACTTGAAGACAAAGTCAAAATGGTGAAAGAGCTTGACAACTCATTGCATGAAATAAAGAAGGTGCATGAAGACCAGATAAAGCAGCTGGAAGAGAAATGGGAAGGAAGGCTAAGAACTATTGAGGATGAGAATAACTCCCTCAATATGAAATGCTTAGAACTGGAGGTGATATTGAAAAATCTGCAATCACCCAAAGCCAAAGCCTCTCAGTCAGCTGAAAGAATAAATGTTGCTACTCAAGTATGCTTTGAGAAGGATGATTCTAAAAGCAAGACATCCTCTAGTGAAAGTGCAACAACTTCTAGAAAGAAGGTACCATCCATACCATCTTGTACTGATGCTTCTAATTGTGTTTCCACAAAAAGTGCAGGATGGAAAAATAATTCCAAACAAGTATGGATGAAGACAATGAAGAAAGAAAGCTCTCATGAAGCAGCACAACAATTCAAGACAGGTACCCTACAATCAGAAGCAATCAAGAGGTCAAGATTTGTGGGTCAATGTTGGTGTTGTAACAAGTATGGGCATTGTGCAAAGGATTGTTGGTACAATCCACTGAATGCCAAAGTACAGAGGAAGCCCATGTCTAGGGGGAGCAAGCCAGAAGGAAAGAAGCAACATCCACAGGTCCAGAGACATCTGTTTACTGCAAATAGATTTGGATTACTTGACAACATCTGGGATGATTGCAAAAGTGGTCAACAAAAGGATACATGTCAATCTCCAACTGTATCCAGAGCTCAAAAGAAGAAAAGATCACAGAACCTGGCTCAAAAAGATTCCTTGGGAAGCAAGAAGAAGAAAGTGGAAAATGCTCCCAAGAAGTGTTTGAGAAATGAAGAGAAGTCCTTGGAGTCTGAGTCCAAGAAGGGTGATGCATCCAGAAGGACCACCAAAAAATGCTTCTAATGTGGAAAGAAAGGACACATCATGGACCTTTGTAAAGAAGCCATGAAACTAAATAGAAGCCAACTGCACTTAAACAGACAATCAATCCAGAAGAAGCAGAAGGGATTGGTTGAAAATAAGGTTCCTAAGAGAGGTAGCTTAGCAGCATCCAAAGAACCATGTGGAACTTCCAAAACTGAGGCCACTCTTCCAAATGATTTACTTGTCATATGGCCACATCAGTTGCAACTTGCCAGAGAACTACAAAGAGCGGAAGATGAAGCTCTGGCATTTGCTAAAGCAAAAGGGAAGAAAAAGATTTCACATGAAGATGGGTTGAGATCCACACCAGCACAATCATCAATGAAGATCAAATGTGCAAGTGTGAAGAATGGTGAAAATGGGACATCTCGGTTGAGAGAATCTTCTCAACCTTGTTGTTCACATTGATGAACCAAGGAGGTTCCATCTTATTCCCTTATACATTGGTATTTACATGTGCTAACATTGCAGGGAATTGAAGATGATGATCATTTCTCAGCTGAAGAATGGTTTGGACAGAATGGAGAGCACCCCTTGAGGGGGAGCCAATCTGGAGAAGATGATGTTCTAAAATTAATATCATCTTGAGAAAAGCTGAAGGTATTCCAATCATACTTTCATCCCTTGTTTCTTAATTGAGTTTATCTTGTCAATTAAGGGGGAGTATGGATTGAAGACAAATGGATGAAAGGGGGAGCTTTATCATTGCACTGAACTTTCTAATGAGTTTTGTGAAGTATGTGCAGGATTTAGCAATTCATTGTTATATCTGAAAAAATTTCAAACCCCTAAGCATGATCTCACATGTGTAGAGAATTATGGACAGCTTTGAATTCCTTGGTCATATCACTCTTGTTTTCTACACCGGGTTTGCCCAAGAAGACTTAGAGTTGATTTACTAAAGGTTCATTGCTCAAGTGAACATGTGACATCATCCCTCTCTTAGTGATTTTGAAGAAAATGCTTTTATAAGGGAGGAAGATATTTGTGAAAGTGAACCACACCACACCTTTGCATTTGATTGCCAATAAGGGGGAGAAAATATTGGCACACATATTTACCCATTCATATGTGCTGAAGGAGTGTATTGACAACAAATACAAAGGGGGAGATTGAAGTGCATTGTGTTGCATTTGTTGTCAATGAGGCATGAAGTTGTCTTGGAATGAATGGATGTCAAGGAGTCAAGATGTGAATGTCAAAGGATGTGATGGTGATGGTGGTGAAGGAGAATGTCCATGATACTAAGAGGCATGTCACTTAGGAAGGAGATTCACTAAGTGGCATAGGAGATGTGGTTGAAACATTCTCTAGTCAAATCTGACGATTGTTGAGCTGCTCTTTAAGTTCATAGAACTTGTATCCTGATGATACAAAGTCACAACAATATTTGAAGACCATGCATTGTATTGACAATGCATGAGGAGTTGCAGAAGATCCATCCACAAGTCCTAAGTGGATGAAGTGAGCTGAAGAAGTCCATGCACTATATCTTAGTGCATGTGAATCAGAAGAAGATCCAACTTGATCTCTGATTGGATCAATAAAGAACTTTGATGAATATGTTTGATTCAAGAGTTCGGTTGATGAAGAAGAACCTTCAAGAATTCACTCCTAAGTAATGAGTATATGTTGAGGAGATTTGAGGAATTCTAATGAAGAAGAGAAGGGAAGAAATGAAGAAGAAGAGAAAGGGCATTTGGCATTTTACACTTAAGTACTTTGTATACTTAGTGTATATTCAAGCAAAAAATATGCCAACATCAAGGGCCAGCCTTAAGGGTTCAACCCAAGGCACATGTGGGAACCAGTCACCACGCCCAAGGGGATCCCATGGGGCCAGCCCAAGAGTGGCCGGGGCCGTGTATAAGCCCCGAGGGCACGCGGTGGTGAAACCCGCGCACCCAAGGGAGCATAGTGGGCGCTTGGAGCGCGCCCGCAGGAGCAGAGTGGGCGCAGAGCGCGCCCGCAGAGAGAACCCGGTGCGGGGTGGCACCGGGAGGGGAGAAGTTCAACTGGCGAGTTTAAGGGAGCGGCTGAGTAATAAGCCGCGTGAAATCCGCGGAAGGATTCGATGTGGGACGCGCAAAAAATCCCGGGAGCGAATCTGAGCCGCTCGATCAATCGCGCACTCGATCTGGACCGCTCATCGCATCCCGCGCGAGATCTTCAGATCCAGGCCGCCCGAGGTATCTCAAACGCCTGATCCGACGGCCGAGAGCTCGTCCTCTTCCCCGAGCTCGGCTGAGGCCTCCCCGAGCATTCCCGCAGCCGCCGCTGAACCAGGCGACTCTCGAAGATGGTTTTTGAGATTCCGGCCATCTCTCTCGAAGCCGAAGATACCCTCGAGCTCGTCTCTCCACACCGAACACGTCCATGCATAAAAAATGGTGTGCATGCAATGTATGGAAAATTTTGTTCGAGACCGAGGCAAACGAAGTTTCCAAGGCATCAGGGTGTTCGTCCTTTGCATGGATTGGGTTTTAACAGAGGCGAAGGCCGTGCATGCGTTATAAATCGCATGCACGAGGAGGAAAGAAAATTAAGGGAACCCGCGTGGAAACAGAGGAAAGAAATCAAGATTTGGAAAATCTTGATAACCCGAAACTTTCGGGAGTTCAAAGATTTATCACGCGGATGTTTAAAGGCTCTCCTCGCCTATAAAAGGATATCCCGAGGCTCTCTGATGGTTTGCTGATCCTTTGTTGAAGATCCGGAGAACCGTGAGTGCACCTCTGCCTCGCGAAGACAAAGCCCCGCGCACACTTGCGCGGTGAGATCCCTGCGCGCCTTCCCTTTGCGCGGTAGGAAGAACCCGGGGCCGCAGCATTCTTGCGCGCCCGTGGTTGATTCCCTCACTGCCTGTACACTTACGCGGCAGGAGGAAGGAGCCCGCGGTGCCTTGCACTCGTGGCTAGTGCAGCCGGTTACACCTGAGGACTTGCGCGGCTTGGTGCCTTGCGTGGCAGGCAGTGTTGGAGTAGAGAAGGCTACACCCTCTTGCGCGCCTCCTGAAGTTTGGGCAGTGTGTGCACAAGTGCCAAGTGAAGAACCACACTTTGTGTGTGGTGTGAGGTGAAGAAGGAAGGCCGAGGCCTTTGTGCCTTGTGTGCAAAGTGATCAAGAGAAGGTCGTGGCCCTACTGTGTGTGCATTTGAAGAAAAGGCAGTAGCCTTGTGTGGTTGCAAAGAGGAGAAAGGCAAAGCTTGCACTTTGTGTGTGCATTTAAAGAAGGAGGCCGTAGCCCTTATGTGGGTGCACACATTGAAGAACAAATTATAGAATATTATTTGTGTGTGCAAGACAAGTGGAAGTGCCTTTGGCTAAGTGTGTGCACAAGAATTGGGAGGCCGAGACCACACCATTGTGTGTGTGTGAGATAGTGAAGAAATAAGCCGAGGCCAAGTGTATGCAAGTGGGTGAAGTGAAGACCACACATTTGTGTGTGTGTGCAAACTTGAAGAACCACCTACGGCCCAAGTATGTGCAAGAAGAATTGAAGGCCAACTCATGTGTGTGCTAAAGTGAAACAATTGTGTGAAAATTAAAGAAGTGGCCGAACCTAGTGTGTGCACTAAAAGTGTAAACACCTAGAAGTAGAAGAAGAAGGATACCTCACACTAAAGTATAACACACATTCTATGTGTGTAACCAAATTGAATAAAGTGTGTGAAGTTTGGTGAAGGTGTGTGGTTAAAAGAATTACACCCTTTGAGGGTTTACTGCACCAAGAAGAGGAAAGGGAAAGTGCATGCTTGCATGCATGCACGTGCACACGTGAACAAAGCTAAATCTGGCTGTGTGCATTTGAGGAGTCCAAGACCAGAAGATCTTGAAGAATCAGAGATGCCATGCACTCAGTGCATGATGTTGAAGTGAACTGAGACTGAGCCAGACTGAAGTTAAAGAGATTGGTTGTCTGAGTTTTCAGTAGATTGAGAAGATCCTGATCATCACAAGTGATCAGAGGTACAGAGCAAGGCCAGCAGTCTTTATCCCAGACTGCTGAAGATACTTGAAGAACATAAAGTGAAGAAGAGCTACTCGTGTGACTTGAGGAGCCAGGAGAAGACCCTGTGGGACTCAGGGAGAAGAAGTCTTCAGTGGGATTCTGGAGCAGGCCAGAGGGACTCTGGTAACACTGTGGGACGCAGTATAAAGACCCTCCTGTGGGTCTCAGGAGAGATACAGTGGGACTCTGTATCGACCATTGTAATACTAACCGATTATAATGGGAGAATCCATGATGAGAGAGCATGGCAAGGATGTAGGCCTTTGGTGCCGAACCTTGTAAATCCTTGTGTCCTGTGACTTTTCATTACTGCATTATCCGGGAAAGGTTGAGAGATACAAGAAGAGTGGATCGAGGCTTTAACCAGCCATAGAGGTTTAATTGATAAAGAATCAATTAGTAAAAAGTTTTAAAGGATCACTGATTCACCCCCTCCCCCTCTCAGTGATTCACACTGATCTGGGCACTTCAGAGTTCAAGGAGAAATCTCAGAATAATGGTGAAAAGAAGATGAATGTTTCCTTATGCTCAAAGTGTGGAAAGAAGCATGGTGGAGATTGTCTTAAAGGGACTAAAAAATGTTTTAAGTGTGGAAAAGAAGGTCATCGAGCAGTTGAGTGTTGAAGTAATGGAAAAAGGGTTTCTAATTATGTGAATAAATAAAAGACTGCAGAGAACGCACCAACAACACTTCAATACTTCAAGTTCAAGGAAATGGGGCATTATGCTAATAAATTCCCTAATCCAAGGGTTAGGGATGATTGACATGAGCAACCACTTAAGGCAAAGGAAAAAAGGGAAGTCACATGCGATCACTATTGGCGATGTTTAATATGACAACGATGTGGTGGAATGATTAAGTGTTTATGTAATGGGATTCCTGAATAATGTTGTATATAGTATCGTGGAATATTGGAATATTTATGTTTTGGTCTATTATGGTTTTCAATAATTTTATGGCATCGGTAACCATGAAAACTGATTGAAATATTTTTGGAAAGCAGATGATATTCACATAATGAAGGGATAAAGAGAATCTAATATGTTTGATAGTATTCATGAGCTCATGATTGATATAAGGACTAAGTGATATCATGGTTTGAGTATATATAATTTTGAGGATTTTGGTATGTGGAAAGTGTTAACTTTTAACTGCATTCATGTTTTCACTAAGGTTCAATGGGTATTCAAGAGAGTACATGATTAAGGCCTTTGAATGTTTGGAATGTGACCAACAAGATATATCTTATGATATATGGGGATCAACGATGGTATTAAATCTCTGAGAGTGGACTGCAGTATTATGGATAAGCCTAAAGATTGGAATGGATTATATTGGACATGAGTTAGTATTGTTTGTTTTTCGATATTATTGATGGGATGTTATAGTTATATAGTTTTAGAAAAAGGAAAACCTGCAGGACTGGTGACAGCCCATCGCGACGGACAAGGCTGTGGGAACCGAACCCACAACCGAAGTGCTACTGGCCTTTATCGCCTACCACTGACCTACAGGAAGTCCCTGTTTAGTAGAAACTAGTTTTATTATATTACACAGTATGATATATGAAGTATAAGTCCATCTTAGGAACCCTATATGATGAATCTCACTATAGATGGACTTATGTATTTTTTGATAACTTTTCTAACCTTTTGTTTGAGAAAGATGGAATGACCCATCATTCTATCACATGATCTGCTAACACATCACGAATGACAAATTCAACTTCATTTCTTTAAGAGATGAAGTGGAAATTGTCCAAAAAACGACAAACGGTGAGACTATACCAAAATTATGAAAGTATTTCTTCTAATTCCAATTTAATCAACTTTAGGGAAATGATCTTGAAAACCAAAAATGTTGTCCTGGTGCTCTTATATCTGATGAATCAGATGATACCTTAGATCATCACAAATTTATGGCTTTGTGATTGCTGGCTTTTCCATAGCCATGTTCTCTACCACTCTCCATCAGAACATGATGGTTAAATTTATCTTCCATATCCATATTTTAACCTATGTGGAAACCCAGTGATTAGTTTATTTGGGTAATCGTTACGTTTCATACTTTTGTTTTTTAAAGATTGGTTTTGGTATTCCTTTTTACGATGTGGGTTTCTATTAAAGAAACTTTCGAATAGTAAACCATTTATAACCCCAACGAATTTTGAGGGAGAAATTCATTTTAAGGGCGGTAGAATGTAACACCCCGAGATTTTATGGAAAATATTCTTTTAATTTCATTAACGTCTTTTGTTGTATTCTACACCAAGATTACCTTGCGTTATACGCAACATCGTATTAGCTTGCAGTATATGCAACACTATTCTTGGATCGTGTTACACACAATTTTGATAATAGTTATTCTACGCAACATTGAGTGTATATATATATATATATATTCAATGTATAAATGAAATATGGTTGGATTCTGTTATACGAAACAACGAAGGATTCTTTCACAACATGCAACCCTGACTTGGCTTACATTACATGGAATCGCGACCTTCCTCGATAGCGTGTGTTGTACGCAATATTGGGTTTTAATAAACAACGATATATTATTATAATATTTTCATGAACTAACCATTATGAATAGTGTTAACTAAATTTTGAATTTTATAACATTATTATTCATCTTACACATTTCTAGAACATGGTATAAGAACAAAATAAATTTTTCGGGTAAAATAAGTATTTTTCAAAAAATGCAGTTTTGCCACCTTTTGATGGCGCACCCACTTTAAATCTATTTTTTGACATGTTTATAAGTTTAATTTGACAAAATAAAATTCTTATTTTGAATCAGGATATAAAAATTTACATTAGATAATGTTTTG
This sequence comes from Viscum album, assembly GCA_963277665.1. Taxonomy (NCBI): domain Eukaryota; kingdom Viridiplantae; phylum Streptophyta; class Magnoliopsida; order Santalales; family Viscaceae; genus Viscum; species Viscum album. The sequence goes on from OY728130.1 coordinate 108,543,383, forward strand.
ATATTTTTCTGATAACTTTAATATTTTAATGAATAGTAAAAACACGCTATATTTTAATTAAAAACAACTTTTTTCATCGTAATATCTTATGTGGTTAAATTATAATATTGAATGGTTTTAATGTATAAATAGAATATATTTTTACCATCTAATATAATGTATGAAATTAGCATTGATTTTACCTTTATTCGTAGGTTAAATCAATTCAATCTTTTGCAATGTTTTAAAGAAAACTCATTTTCTTTCGACAACGGGATTAATTTTAATTTAATTTCTGCAACTTTTGTGTATTGAATTTGGAAAAATGGATTCCATATTTGGAATCAGTGGATCCAAATTATGTTAATAAGCTACTTTTTATTTTTGGGAATTATGAATAGTAACTACGGTAAATTTTATTTACCATAGTTAAAGGTAAATCGGGTAATTAAGGGTAAATAAAATATTTTAAAATTACCCTAACAAATTTCAAAATCCTATTGGATGACTAAAAGTCGACCCATATCTCCTAAGAGTTGGATTAGATTCATTTAATTAAATTTTTTCAATGAAAATAATTTAATTATTATTAAAATCAAAGAATGTGACAACATGTCACTTTCTTAAATCTTATAAGTATAATAATTTTAATCTAGTGATAGACTTCATGAAACTTCAAACATGAATAGTTTCCAGAAATCTAATACAATTATATACATCCTAGTAATTTATTTAGAATTTTTAGGGATTAAATTATTATCATTTATTATGACACAAAGATGACGCAGTAATTGTCTTATTAATGAAATATTGACATAATTGATGTTATAAATGCCCAAATAAATGTAATTTGGGACTTTTTATGACATAAACTAATTTTATAGGTTAATATGACATGTTATTGGTGATTTAATTAACTTGGTTTGAACTTATAATTCTGTTATGATTTTCACAAAAATCAATTACTAAATAGTGTCAAAATTGACATAAAATAGTTTTTAAATCAAATATTATATTATTAATTGTTATTTTATTCCTAAAAATCTAAGTTTCAGCCAAATAACTTATATAAGGTTATATATATTAATAATAAACAACTTGGGGTTAGTTTGTCTTGATATAGTAAGTTTATTAACCTTATAGTATAAGAACACAAGAAGACACGGTAAAAGTAAAATTATTTAACTTAATGTTAAATCTACATGATAAGGTTAAAATAGGAACCTAAACTTGTCTAAATTCTATTGGATGAGATTATTTCGACCCATCCCCACCTTAACCTCGAAATAAATCAATTTGGAGCTATTTAAAACCGAACATGACTTTATAATAAAATAATATTTTTTGTTATTCCAAAGGTGCCCCTCTCCTCCATTATAAAAGGGCACCTCATCCCTCTCTTCCTCACACAAGTTTGAGCCTTCAAGATCGTAAAACACCTGCAAAAGTATCTTCTCCACTTACCTAGAAACATCCTAGAGGTTCTGGTCTTCCTCAAAGACCAATATTAGTGCCCTAAGAGGAGGTCTCAAAGAGGCGCTTCAAAGAAGAGGTAATTTCTGTTACCGATTCTTTCACCTTTATTTCTTCTTCCAATTCTTCTTCTTAGGTTGTTTAATTATGAAGTAATAACATCAGTATCACTCATATACTGATATTTTATTATAAGTATGAAACAATCCTATTTCACCATCTATCCATCCTACAGAAAACGAAATCACTGCGCGTGCGTACGTACGGAATACCGTCTCCACGCCGTGGTGAAATCTATTTTCCACCACCACCTTACTTGGATGGTTATAATGGTGTAAATAATAACTATATATTATTATTTTAAAGTGATATTGATTCTGAAATAGTATACATACACTCCAATACAGTCCCACGATCATGAGAAGGATATCATCGCCCGTGCGTACGTACGGACTACCGTCTCCACGACGCGATGAGATTCATTCTCCACTTTAACCATTCATGAATGATTATAAAGTATATATAATAAGTAATCATGAAATATATGACAAAATAATGATATTGTATTTATGTGTATATATATGTATGTCATCTACTTAATTCCATTCAACTCAATAAGGAAACGAAAACAACGTTCATGCGTATGTACGGCCTACCATCTCCATGAACGGTGTATTTCCTTCCATTTACTGATTTATTATATATATGTATATTCTGAATATATATGTATAAATCATTTTTTATATTCTGGAATTAAGTAATCATGATCTAAGTAATCATATGAATAATTATAAGTCAAAACATGGACGACAAATGAAACAATTTTACCCAAAACGCTCTTTAACATGGAATTTACAAAAGAACGGGTAATATAAAGTCATAAGTGAACCATATATGATATCATAACAATGAATATGATTCTTTAATAAGTCAATGACATTATTTAAATCATTATACAGGAGGTTCATACACTTACGAAGCAAATCGGACCTAAGGTAAGGGAAATATCACAATCTCATTTTTATCTGAGATTGTTTATACTTTAGTATTTACTGGGGTGTATTTTATCATCCACATCCATGTTTCCTCAATATGTAATATTATTTCCATCCACCTACAATTTTTTAAATCCAATTTTACCCTTCGGTGAGTTTTTAGTAAAAGATATGAAAGGAATCTTTTGTCATTTTTCGTACGAGGTACTTTTTGACTTTTCCGACAAAAGTACGAGACAAATGTTTTTTTTAACTTATACGACATGAATGGATTTTAAAAAAATTATTTCCAAGAAGATTCCCTTACAAGTTTTCAAGTTTATTATTAATAAACTTCTTTTAGTTTAAAAGTTTATGACATGTTAAGAAAGGGAAAATGTTTTTAAGGTAGAAAGGATATTTTCCTCAAGAATGGAGTTCAAGTGTTTTATCAAAATTATTTTCCATCTAAGATAATATAGGGTTCTGTTTCTATCCCTATTATTACATTGATTCGATTATATTGTGATGGAATTATTTTTATGAATTCTTTTATCGTATATGAATTGTTTTATGATGTCATGATGTTTAAGATTCCCATTTTTATTACATGGGTTATGCAATGATGTATGGTTTATAATTTTGTGGCACACATAAGAATGGTATCATTATGAGATGGGTGGGACCTATATCTCCCTCCAATTCATTGGGTAAAGATTTTATATCTCATGAGATAGACATGGCTGGAATGGTAGGTTATACCGGTTCAGTGAAACAGGACTGAAACGAGGGTGACTCGGTTCAGAAATGGACTTTGTCCACTAAGATAGTCTTGGCAATGAGTCTTGACTAACAAGAAATGATTCTCTATGATTATGTGTGTATGACACAAAGTTTCATGTTTTAATTTATGATTATTGGGATTTCATTTCACTACTATGATTTATCCCATGTTATGAAATTATGCTCTCTTTTGCAGGTTAAGATTTCCAAAATGTTATGTTCTTATGAATATGATGTGATTGATATTTATTTTGTTTACCCTTACTGAGCATTTGAGCTCACCATTTTATGTTTTATTTTCCCCAGGATATAAAGAAAGGTTTTAGGTAAAAAAAGGGAAGATCTTTATGGGAGATGTTGAAGATCTTTCACCATGATTAGAAGATTATATTCCGAGATTCCAAAGACACTAAACTATTACGATCCTTGTGTGTGTGTTTTTGTTATGTACTAAGTATTCCAAAAAATTAATGTAATGTCCATGTACGTCAAGATTAGGGTCTCTATATGTATAATAGTCTTATGAGTGTTAATAACTCATTATATAACCATATTAATTTTAATAATATCATATATTAACTTCTTATAATATCTTATTACCTACTTTCCAACAATCTTTCATTATTTTCACTATTTCGGGTTTTAATTTCAATGTTTTATCAAGTATATTTTGACTTGTGATATGTTGTTATAATTACATAGATCATGATTTCATCATATTAATAGTGTAAAACATGATATGATTATTATAAATATACCTTATATGTTTATTTATAATAATCCATAATATTTGAATATAAGAAATGAAATGCACTGTTAATGGAGACGGTATGTCGTACAGACGCATAAATACTACTTTCATTTCATTATCATATTAAAAGAATTAAACATAATAGATATATATTTATATAATAATTAAATTATCATATATATGTCAAATATTTTACATAGTTTTAATAAATCTGTCCTTTTTACATTCCACGTATAGTGTGAATGAGTCACGTTATTTTGAGGGGGCTGTTGTCACACTTCCACAAGCTGTGTTATCTTATTTACATAAAATGTTATGTATAAGGGTATGTTTTAAAAAAGAATTAAAAAATAATAAATAAATAATAAACATCACATATAAAACATACAAATATATGTTCCATCAAATTTCCCAACCATTAATGGTGGTAGAGGATAATCGAATAATCATCGTTTCGTGAGGCAGTACATCGTCGTACACACAAACTGCATTTTCATTATCAATTATATAACATGGTGTGTAAGTGTAGGTAAAATACAAATCATAAAAAAACTAATTATATTAACGATACTGGTTCTATTATATATTAATTGAATAAGTATAGTTGATGGAGTGTAGAAAGAAATAAAACAAATGAACTTGAGGAAAGATGTTTCCCTTTCTATGGGCAACTCCGTCTAGTTTGCACAAAGGGATTCCATGGATGGATTAATTACAAAGGGGGATTCTAGAATGATGTGTGGGATTTTTAGGAGCTATTTGGTCAGATATTTTTTGATTGAATGTGTCTTGAGAGTTATGAGGATGTTGGAGGAGAGGTGTCCTGTTTACAGTTGAGGAGTAGTGGTACTCTTGTAAATTTTGGAAAAGGGAATTGAACACACTTCATTAAATTAAACGTGGAACCCATAATGGAATTATTTATGTAAAATATATTATAGGTTCTATATGTTGTCATACAATGTATTTTGGACAAGTTTCGTGGTCATTTGGGCCCTTATGAATAAGGATTTGTCCCATGTTAAACTTAATTTCACCTAAGTTGTTGTAATTAATTTTAATTACATTCCCAAAACATTTTGGTCATAAAGTAATTTGAAATTAATAGAAGTTATAAATTATAGATATTTTATATATCTAAAATATTTTACCAAATTACAATTGTATAAGTTGAAGAAATTAATTTAAATTTTATCCCCTATATGGGATGACAATGTAGGTTTTTTAAGTTAAAATGTCAGAAAGTTTTCTAAGTTTTTATAGCCAATTTCAAAGTGAAATTAATTCTCAGGATCTAAATTAGATTAATAGAAAAATAATTGATATAACGTGACTTTAAAACCAATTAATAAATATAATTATCACTATAAATAAGTTATAAAAAATGTACTTTTGAATTAAAAGTCATTATTTTCCACTATTCATTAAAAAATGAAACATCACCGAAATATACAAACAAATTCACCCTAACCTAATTTTAATGTTTATCCTTAAAATTTGAAGTTTAATTTTACGTATATAATCTATAAAGGTTCCATAAATTTGATTTAAAATAGGTTATCTATTAAAATGATGTAAAAGTGACTTTATTAAAATATTGTATTTTATGTGTAATATTGGGTTTGTTCTTATGATATGATTATAAAATAAATTAAATTAATGAAAAATTATTCATTTTATATATAATATATTAATTAACTATACTGACATGCTAAACGTGTTCGAATTTATTTGACTGTGCAAAACATAATTAATTAGTCTTTTTCTCAAATCGGGTGTTGTGCTTAATGAAAAGATGTCGATAAAAAAATTATTAAAAAAGGAAAATATAGTAATGTATTGTGGTGATACATGAACTCATTTTTCATATACTCTTCTATCCTATTAAAAGTGAAAATATCACTTGTGCATATGTGGGTATTATCACCTCCACAAAGCGATGTGTTTTTCTTCATCATAACCTCACATGTTTGTTTATAATTATGGATATGTTAAAAATATATTATATTCATGATATAATTATGATTATATATAAAACTTTTATTAATTACCGAAACACCATTCCATTTATTTGATAATTATAATGTATCTCATGTGTATGTGTGGATTACAATATCCACCAAGTGACGTGATTTGTTTTTTTACATCCATATTTCATATCTTGTTGTAAAATTGTAATTTGTTGATAATTATGTTATGATTAATATTTTAGAGATTATTTAAAAATGAAACCTTTGAATATACTAAAACCACTATTGTTTCTTTGGGATTATGAACTGAACATCCTCACAGCATCTGACCTAAAGTTAACTAATTTAATAACTATATAAGTCATCAAAGTAAATAAAATTAACTATTTAATAGTAAGGGATAATGCCTAAAAATGTTTTTAAGAAATTATAAACATAATATATTTTTATTATATATTATTTAAAGTATGTACATCATAATTTATACTTGAGGTAAAGTACTTTTCCTTTAAAACATTATTTAAACATTTCTGATGTTTTTATTCTATATTCCCTCTGTATAAATGTTATGTAAAATGTTTTAAGAAAGTGATTAATATAATAAAATTTATTTTCAAATTCATTTTAAACCATGTTTTCCATCCTTTTTTTTAGGTTGATAAAAAAAATCATTTTATCATTTTACAAATGGTTTCTTTTTTTCATTCTTACACAATTGTGAAGAGAAATTTTTCACATATGTGACATGATGTGAATACCCCACTATCATGATTTTTATTCTATATGAGTATTTATATACCTTATTTAATGGTGTTTTAAAATACTATTGTATTTAAAAATTTTCTATGAATTTTAGTTAAAGTAAATTTCAATGAAATTTTTTTATCCTTATTTTTACATTATGTCCAAAAAAATATTCTATAGATTCATCTCCTTTTTCCTTAATGGAAAAGAATTCCCTTTCCATATTAAGTCGGAGGGTTCCATTCCAGCACCTCGATCTCCTCCTCAGGATTTGTATTTTTGATCATTTCCCACCATTTATCAGCTTCACCCTTCATACAATAAGTATCCAGAAGAACATTCTCTTGTACAGATCATTGAAGGATGGATAATATCTTTTCAATGGAGTTGATCCATTGTTTGGCAATTGAGTGATCAGATGACTCATTAAAAGTAGGAGGCCTTTGTCTCATTAAGATCTCTATTTCTACTATTTATTTCTTGGGGGGGGTTGAACGTTCCTCTTGACGCATGTTTATATTAAAACCATGAGTAAACTCAGAGAGTATTGTGACAAAGTTTGTGATTCCAGATCTCATCTGATTGGGCATCTTATTAGAATAGTCGTCACATTGATCCTTGCATTGGTTGTTAGCTTGAGTCCTCCTATTACTAGCCATTAGCTGGAATAAAAGTAAATTTATGGGAGACACATAAAGTGGAATCCAATTACAAAAAGGGATAACTTATAAATTACTCTTATTTCCTCAACTTGTGGATTTATAGGCTTCAATCTATGTTATCCATGATCTACTTCCCAACATATATTCTTAGGGAAATTTTTTATTCCCTAAATAATGGTTCATAAAAATCTTATGAATTTACCAAATCATATCCCTCAGGAGTGTCTTAACCAAGACTTTCGTAAGGCCTATTTTTGTACACAAGTTCCTGTTCGAGTCTAGCTCAAAGAGGTGTTTTCGAGTTTTACCCCAAAATACATTTGTACCAGAGCCGCCTCTACATGTTTGTATCCATAGAGGGATGTATTTTCATGATAAACCACTTACTCAATACTCACCAAAATTTATGGAGGTTTTCATTATACATAGTCTTATCCCTAAGACTTTCACTATGGTTTTTAGTCCTAATCCTGAAAATAACTAAACTTATCCTCTCATACCAACTATAACAACCATACAATATATTACATAAATAAACAAGATTTATTATATAATCATGCACTTAAGACAACTACGAGGATTTATATTTCTATTGAATTTTGAAATTATGACTATTACATAACAACATATAACCTAAAACAAATCAAGTTTATTGAAAACATCTTTTACATGACCACAACTTTCTTTCGTACTTAGCATTGCTTGAGATAACCTAAGGACATGCATAAGAAAAGGGAGATCTATAAATCCCAGTATGGGAGTAGACACATAATAACATAAATAATATAGTACATGTTATGAAATAGGAATATCAATGGAGAACAAGAGAAACATTAACATAAAGGAATAATATAGCATGATTATCACAACATGGAAATGTGGAAACAAAATTTAACATGATATTAGCATGATCCAAGGCTCATTGAATATAGATCATGAGTAAAACCTCATTTAACTTTAATTAGTATGAGTAAACCCTCATTTCACTTGATGTATCATGATACTAATTTTTACCCAATTCATTGGAGTGCTATCAGGTCGCACCCTTTATAAACATTTCATTTCATTCATAAGTATGCTGCGTGGATCATACAACATGGATTCATTAAACGTCAAAATTTATTCCACGATTAAGAGATATGGAATACCTAAATATATGTCCTCAATAAACAAGAACAAGTTCATAAAGTTGAATACCCTTGATAGAGAAATGGGTATGGTATTCACTTACATGATGATTTTGGCCTGGGAAATTTTAGCGTAACTTCAACAGTATGACGACGTCAAATTGAAATAGTAAATTGGGTTGATAAAAGATAAAGGGGTCTCTCATCATTTATAAATGAACTTTAAAGTAATGGGGACTTGTAACATAATATACCATCATGTTTAATTGAATTTAGGTGCATAATATAAAAGAATTTCTTGAATGTAAATGAGAAGAGAGAAATTCTTTACGGAAATTTGGCATGGTAACAGGTGTACATGGATGTAATTAATGAGAGAGAAATATTTCTATCATTGTTTTATGATATGGAGGGGAGTATGAGGGATATTATAAATCATACCTCATCATTTTTAATTTAAAAAAATGGTTTAACAACAAAAATAAATTTGGACAAAAAGAATAAAGGAAGAATCCCTTACTTGGAAGTGTGATCCCAAAGGCTTTGGAGGGGCTTGAGAGAGGATTACTGAGAGATTGGGGTGCCTTGAGGGATTTTAGACTGGCAGGGGCAAGGTAGGGATGTTCTCCAAGGGATTTTAGTGAAGACAAGTGGGAGCATGGGTGGATTTATATAGGAAAGGAGAGGAAATTGTTTATTATTTAGGTTTTGGACACTACACATTAAACTAATCAAAACCTCAAACCAACCAATGGTTTTTTAAAAATGGGAGTTGGAAGAATTATTTTATAAGTCCAATGCCTAAATGTATTTAAATATTAGGCTTGCTTATGTGGAGGTGAATCACACTCTGTTAACATATTTTATATGTCTTGGAGGGTCCACTAAAGCTTTGTAAAATAAGTCAAAAAAACCTAAAATCCCATTATTTTATATTTAAAACATATATTGAATGAAAAACCGATTTATATTATTTTGTTACATCACTATTGGGTCATTATGATGTCATAAAACACATTATATATTTAAATGGTATATAATTTTTACCCAAAAATTCGACTGTCTCAAAAAATTATGAAAAATTAACAATTGGATAATTTTGAAATCCTGATTCCAAAAATAATATTAATTTTATCTAAATATTTTTATAATTAGGTAAATTTTTACTTTTAACATAAAAACCAACATTTATTGTAAATTCATAAGTTTTGAAAAAAAACTGCTTTCAGGCCTTAATAAAATTTACAATAAAATTCATAAAATTATACAATCATTTAAATTTAATAATAAGTAATTTAGTAATAATATTTTATTAAAATATTATTTCATTAAAAATCCATTAATTCATCAAAAAATAAATAATTGAATATGAACTAAAAATTATATTTGTGCTATAAAAACTATTTACAAAGTAACAATAATAAAATGAATGTATATTCTTCAAAAAAATATTGGACAAAATCATAGTGCTAAGGTATTCTTATATAACACCTTATAACACTCGCATATGACATAAGGGTAAGGTGTGAAATGGGGAGAGACTCTCAGGGTGGCTGAGATAACATCGCTCGTGTGGTAATCTATATCAAATTCCACTTCTCCCATAGGTGGTTTCGTTTGAGCTTAATGTGTTAATGCTCGACTTGGGATTGGTCGAGATCAAAGCCAACTGATGCCACCTCCTTTCTAAGCTCAAAAAAATGTGCTTTATTTGGAAAAATTCTACTGGATGATCTCATCACTTCCTTTGTTTGAGTAAGTTGGATTAGTTAAAGCCCTATATTTATACTAATCATTTGATCATTGTTCAATGGATATATTAACAATGGTAATAATTATTAACGGTATTTTAAAATGTGAAAACATAAAACCATTGAATTGAATATGTTTTATATAACCGTCATACATAATAATACATCTAATCATATAAAGATAAATTTTCATTAGTAAATGTTTGGGTCAATACAATCATTCTACCTTAATAAATTTCACCCTCGAAATTTCATTTTCCCACACTAAAACAGATGCGGGTAACTCTGTATCATCACATCCTCTGGTTCCCATGTTGCTTCTTCAAACTTTTGGTTTCTACACAACACATTCATAAGGGGCATTGTCTTATTTCATAGAAATGTTTCTCTAAGATCTAATATCATCAATATCTTATCTTCATAGGAGATGTCATTATCCAATGGTACCACCTCTAGATTGAGTACATGTGATAGGTCAAGTATATACTTCCTCAAGAGTGATACATGGATTACATCATCTACTACAGATTGGTTTGGTGGGAGTACTAGTCAATATGCCACTACTCCAATGAGATCAAGGATCCCCAAATAGACGATGTACCTTTATTAAGCTTTCCCTTCTTACCAAATCTCATAACTCTCTTCCACGGTGATATGTGAAGGAATGTCATATCTTTGACATCAAACTCTAGATCTCAGCAATGATTATCAGTATAGTTCTTTTGTCGACTCTAAAAATTTTTAAATTGCTACTGGATGGCATAAACCTTCTCCTCCATTTATTTTACCATTTCTAGACCTAGGATTTTTCACTCCCCAACTTCATCCCAACATGTCGGTGATCTTTACCTCTTCCCGTAAAGGGCTTTATAAGGATCCATTTGGATTCTTTAGTAGAAATTGTTATTGTAAGAGAACTCAACTAGAATAAGATGTTGATCTCGTTATCCTTTAAAGTTTATTGATAATTCTCTCAAAATTTCCTCAAATGTTTGGATAGTCCAATCAGATTGGCCATCAATTTGAGGATGTAAATCATACTAATGTTAAGCTCAGTATTCAGAACATATTGAAGACTCTTCCAGAACATATAGGAGAATCCTGGATCGTGATGGGATATAATATGTAGTGGTTCTCCATGCAGCCTTACCAATTCTCTGATTTATATCAGTTCATTTTTATCCAATGATAAATCCTCCCGAATTGCAATGAAGTTTGTAGTCATTATATGACAATCCACAACTATAACACCCCAAACATTTTATGGTATGTTGTTCTTAAATACATTCTATTCATTAGATAGCCCATATTGCATGAAGCACTAAGTATTTTTTGAAACAAAACATTATTGTAGAAAGTAATATCCTCTCCATTAAACATAAATTTCCCACTTCTATGTTTTGAATTTCAAAAAAACAATCTTCTTGAGTTGTGACGAGTAAGTCATTTGGAGTCTGATAGAACCAACGTGACTTTTTGATGAATAGTAACATACCCTTATGAATAGTAATAAGAATAGTAGTATGACCATTATAAATAGTAAATAATCATAATATTATATTTTATAAAGGTAATAAGATAATGAAAAGTTAATTAATTTTTCAATGTAATACAAACTAATTATACCTTTAAATTGTTATTTTTCGAATTAACTTTGATTTTATTGAAAAAATAAAATAAAAATACATAGAAAATTATTTTAAAAAAATGGAGTTCATTTTTGAATGATACATGTCAAAAAATGGTTAGGTTGAATTTTTGGGATTTTTCTAAAATACTTGAATTTTTCATGAATAGTAAAAATACAGATTTGAGTTTTCGGTAGTTTAATGACATCATAATGATGTAATTATTAATATAAATGGATGTTAGACTTTTTTATAGTATACTATGACATTAGGTGTCCCAAGTGGATTAAACCACTGGAAAATACCATGGGAAATCCCATGGTTTTGTGAAAACCACTAACGAGGTGTCCCTTTTAATTAATAAAAAACTCTCTCTTAATTACAATAAATACCCACTCACCCCCTTCGTTTTATTTCATTCCAAATTAAATATCCTCAAATATATTTTCATATTACCTCCCTAGGAGTCCTCAAAAGGTTTCCTTAAACCCCCAAGGTCTCATCCTTCCAGATCTAAGAGTTACTCTACAAGGTAAGGGAATCCTTCATTCTCTTCTTTCAGTAGACACTTCTTTTCTGTTTTCTTTATGATTTTCTATTCTCATATGTTGGGTCTTGATTTTGTGTTTTCTTATTAATGTCCTTTTTTATTTCAATATTATTAGATACCCTTTTTCTCTCATCATTTCATTTTATGAAATTTTAAGCGACGTCGTAAGGCTGCTGAATTTTCATAAGGGATCTCTCACCTTTTCTTTTATTTTCAAGTTCATTTCTTTTATTTTTCCCTCCTCACCTCCTCTGTCCAAATGACCACGATAAACTCCAGTATCATCTATATACTAGAATTATATAATGTGTATGGAAGAAATATCATCAATATTCTTACTCCCCCCCTTTTATTTTTATAAACGAAATCAACGTCCATGATGTTCCAATTTATAACCTTTGTGGACGACGGAGTTTCATTCTTCAATTTCTCCTTCATTTATGGTCATGAAACCATTTTAATGGTTGAAATAGATAATAATATATGTATTTTATCTCATTAAAGTTGTCTAATTCTTAGACACTCACATTATAAGATAATAATTCAAAACAAGTTCATTATGAACAAAACGACCAAGTTAATCTGAATATTTATAATAATCTTTTAACTAATGAATCATCATCATGCTATATAACACAAAATCATCATAAGATAATTTATATCTCTTTAATTTCATTAATAAGATATATTAAAAAATCTGGATGTTTAACCACATTTCAAATTAACTTCCATTCATGAAAATAAGTAAACGAATCACGAAAACAAAGGAAGAAAATGCTTCCAAAACTATAAAATGGAACCTCTTAAACCCATTAAAAGGGCCATGAATTAACCTAATAAGGTTATAATAAATAAATTAAAGGTATAGGAGGTTCTTGAATTATGAATTAATTAATCTAAATTTCATTATTCAGGTAATTAAAACAAATGAAGAACACACTCGAGCATAAGGTAAGGGGTTTCTCATCTCACTTTCATTTCTGTGAGATTTTCAATTGTTCACCTCTTATTTCTTGAATTTGGAATATGTGTACTTTTATTTGATATATAATAAGATTATTATCTTTATATTCATGTTATTAAATGGATCATTTGAGTGTTTTTAAGTTCTGTTCATATGATTCAACCGATTACATTGTGGTAAGAGACTTTGTCTCAACTACTATTTTATTGTGACTAACTTTGTGTGGTGCACCTAATAATCCTTATGTGTTGTACCTATAGCCCATTTGATATCACCTTTAATTTGAAATTATATTTATATTAAATATCCATAATCTCAAATCATGGATATGTTTTTTGTCTAATCTGTATTCCATTTTACATACGGTGTTTATTTGGACAGTTATTTTAATTATAGAAATATTGATGAATCAGTATACTCTACTCTATACGGATATTGAAAAGGCATATTGATCTTGTATTGAATAAATGTATACAGAATGATTGGGTCATGAAGTGGTGGGTGGGTCCTGATATATCCCCTTGATGCATCAGTAGGTCTCATGAGACGAATCAGTTTAGCGACAAACCCTTCGAGTTTGTTTCCAAAAATCAGATGGGTTTCTACCCACAGAACTAAACCATTTTTGCAGTATTATGGGTTCATGTTCCAGATACATGAAGTCCAATTAATAATAATTCTCTTTATTCGTTATCAGTTATTACTATCCATGAGGTTTTCACTATAACAAAATCTATGGATGCAGTTTCATTCTCAGATAATTAATTGCATGAGTTTTTCATTTTTTCACCATGCCATTTCGATTATGTCAAATTGTTTACAATTAAGTTATTATTGATTCATGCTTCCGCTCTTTGTAACCCTTACTGAGCATTTTATCTCACCCCTTTTAATTGTTTTCCATCAATAGGTGATGAATAGGTTATCGTTTATTGAGTTCATGTGGTTTCAGTTTTTAATTTTTGGTATGTTTTGTATTTTGTAACCTTTTCCAATGTAATTTGAGTTACATATATGTATATAGTTTAATCAAGACTAATAACCTTATCGTTCCTTCATGATTTTCATTCCTTCTAACCATACCAATATCACAAGTAATACACTAGCTCCAGCCTAGAGGGGTCGGGGTGTTACAGTTGGTATCAGAGGAAGTTCAGTAGAAAACATGGAAACTAGAGTATGAACTTTATAGTGGGGAACAAAGCCCTAAGGTAGTATTTGAGGATAAACATACAAGAACGTCTAGGTATTTTTGTAATGACTAGATTATGTGGACCTTTTAAGTAGTATGCCCCTGTCTGGATATGATCAGGTAAAGGCAGCTCTGGCACAGATGTATCTAGGGGTAAAACCCGAAAACACCAATTTGAGCTAGACTCAAATGGGAACTGGTGCACGACAAAAGGCCTTGCTACACACTGGGTTATGAAACTCCTAGGGGATTTTCTTAGGATAATTTACATTTTATTTACAATACATTATGAAGGAGTTTAATGTAAATTTTTCCTCAGAGAAACCATGTTTATAAGATTAGCTATGCATAGAATTTCAGTCTATGTTGATGGATTTTCTATTTAAGATTCATAAACTAATATAGAAAATCCCATTATTTAGAAATGGCATCTAATGGAATAAGGGGAATCAATAATCTTGGTCAATGTAGGGATCTCCCTACTGAGAAAGATAACACAGCCAATGTTGGAGCAGATCAGATCATAACCATTCTGGGACAACATACTCAGGTTGTAACGAATAACCATTCCACACCTGTGTTGGACTATTTCATGCGGAAGAAGCTCCCGTATTTTATCAGGACTACTAAACCAGTGGTTACTGATAAATACATCAAGTCCCTTGAAAAGATATTTATTCCATTAATATGCAATGAAAATGAAAAGGTATTACTTGAAGTATATTTTCTCAAGGGCGAGGTTGATCAATGGTGGTCCTTGATTCCGAATACCATGGAGGAAGAAAAAATAGAGGATATGGAATGAAGGAATTTTAAGGGAATATTCTTCAAATAATTTTTCCCTCATGACCAACGAACTGAAATGAAGAGGTAATTTCTTATGTTAAAACAAAGGGAAGAAGACAAGTTTGTAGAGTATGAGGCTACTTTCACAGGGCTGGCTAGGTATTCTGTAGATTACGAACGTGACTCAGCAGAAAAGATTGATCATTTATTTGAAGGTCTTAAGCCAAGTCTTCGAAGGACACTGGCTTCTCAAACATTTTCATTATATGATGAAATTTTATCAAGTATCATCAAAACAGAGACGGAATTTTCTAGATCAAATCTTTTCAATGGAAACCAAGATAAGAAAAGGTACTTTGATAACAAAGGAAAATGAGAAGCACCAAAGAAGAGAAAGGGAACAATGTTTTTCCCATTATGTCAGAACTATGGAAATAATCATCTTAGGAAATGCTTGAAAGGAATGAGAGTATGCTATAGCTACAGAGATAAGGGTCATTGATCTGATGAATGCAAGGTGAAGAAAAAATTAAATTATATTCAATGATACAATTTCAGAGATATGGGACACTGTTCAAATGAGTGTCTTAAGCGCCAAGGCAAAATGACTCTGAAAAATCCCAGAGAACAAGGGAGAGCCTATGCGATTACAACCGCAGAGGTTGAAATTCTTAATGATGTGGTGGAAGGTACTTTAATTGTTTCCTCAAACATAGACAACACTTTATTTGATTTTAAATCATCACATTCATTTATATCTTCTTAGTTTTCCAAGAAAATTTTATATGTACAATTTGATTTAATAAAGTGGTTGCCATTAAAAAATCCCAGGGGATGCATAATTGCAACCAAGGCATGTCGAATAGTCCCCCTCCACACACAAAAACGTGATTTAGTTTCTAACCTTATCATTATACCAATGAATGAATTTGATATAATTCTCAGTATGGATTGTCTGTAAAATTATGAGCGGAAAATTTATTGTAAGAATAAAGAAGTTACAATTTTTGAAAATGGTGTACAATCCCTTTTCTTTAGGGTAGAAACATCGCCAACTGATTCGTATCTAAAACCACCCCCGGTAGCTCTACTGAATGCAATACTTGGATAGGATGATAAAATAATATCTATGGGAAAGGAAGGAAATATTCAAATTGAAGATGTGCCCATAGTGCAAGAGTACATTAATGTATTTCCAGAAGATTTACATGGACATCCTCCAGAGCGGGAAGTTGAGTTCTCTATTGATTTAATTCCTATTGAAAGACCTATATCAAAGACTCTATACAAAATGGCCATTGTGTAATTAGTAGAGCTAAGAAAATAACAAGAGTATTTGAGTGAAAAAGGATTTATTTGACCTAGTGTTTCTCTATGGGGAGACCTTGTCCTCTTTGTCAAGAAGAATTATAGATCCATGAGGCATTGCATTGATTATAAGGAAATCAATGCTATTACAATGAAGAATAAGTATCCTTTTACCTGGATTGACGATTTATTTGATCAACTTCATGGATCTCAATAATTTTCAAAGATTGAACTTCAATTCGGATATCATCAACTGTGTGTGAGGAAGGAAGATATTCTGAAGACAGCATTTCGAACCGGGTTTGGGCATTATGATTTTACAGTGATACCTTTTGGACTGAAAAATGCACCATCTGTTTTCATGGATTTAATGAATATAGTTTTCAAGGATTATCTTGATAAATTTTTTATGGTATTCATTGATGATATCCTTGTGTACTCACAAAGTTACGAAGACCATGAGAATCACTTGAAGATTATTTTGCAAACTCTTAGAAGCAATTAATTATATGGTAAGTTTAGAAAGTGAGAATTATGACTTCAATCAGTTTCTTTTCTAGCCCATATTGTCTCTAAGGATGGAATACTAGTTGATCTTGTAAAGACAAAGGTAATTCACGATTGGCCAATGCCAACAAACATAACAGAGGTACGCAGTTTTATTGGCTTAGCAGGTTACTATCGGTGTTTTGATCAAAACTTTTCCTGACTGGATAACTCGCTAACCAAGATCACATGTAGAGGAGTTAAGTTTTTGTGGACAAAACAGACTACATAATGCTTCGAAGAATTGAAAATAATATTGGTCATTTCTTCAATTTTGACTTTTCAATCTAGATGTGATGGATTTGTGATAATCGGTGATGCATCAAAGAATGGTTTGGGTTGCATCCTTATGCAATATGATAAAGTTATTGCTTATGCATTAAGAAAGTTGAAGACCGATGAGAAAAATTATGCAACTTGTGATCTTGAGTTAGCATCCATATTATTTGCTCTGAAAATATGGATACATTTTCTTTATGGAGAAAGATGTGAGGTTTATACAGACCAAAAGAGTTTGAAATACATTTTCACACAAAAAGAACTCAACATGAGGTAAATGAGATGGCTCAAGTTACTCAAAGATTATGATTGTTCAATACACTACCACCCTAGAAAAGCGAATAATGTGGCAGATGCATTAATTAGCATGGATCACGGACTTCTGACTCAAATGAGGATTGTAAGAGATCCTCTATTCATGGATCTACTGAAGATGGATATGGGAATTTTTAATGAAGGGGAAACATCG
The DNA here is from genome assembly GCA_963277665.1 of Viscum album. Lineage (NCBI taxonomy): Eukaryota > Viridiplantae > Streptophyta > Magnoliopsida > Santalales > Viscaceae > Viscum > Viscum album. The sequence continues at coordinate 108,561,319 of OY728130.1, forward strand.
CACCTCTTTCAAATTATTGTTAAAACGTCTTTACTAGAGAAGATAAAAATATCTCAAAATGATGATGAGAATATGCACAATTAAATTAATACTATCAATGATGGGAGACTGGATGACTTCGTGTATGAAGAAGGTGTTATGAAATTTCAGAATAGGTTATGTGTTTTATCAGTACTAGAGCTAAAAAGGAACTAGTAGATGATGATCATAGCTCAAAATTGTCTATACACCTGGGTAGCAACTAGATGTATAGAGATCTAAAGGGATATTTTTGGTGGGATAATATGAAGCGGGAAATTGCTAACTATGTGTCATGGGGTCTAGTTGTTCAACAAGTTAAGGCGGAAAGACAACATTTCAAAGTAGTGATGCAACCTCTACCTATTCCTATGTGGAAGTGGGATAACAATATGATGGATTTTGTCACCAGACTACCGAGGTCCCCTAGAAGCAATGATACTGTAACGCCCCGACCCTAGTTACCCAGAGTCGGTGCATTATTACATTACATTGGCATGATCACAAGAAAGATCAAATCTTGAAAGACCGATTGGTTTAGTAGCCTTGGAAACACTAGATATATTCATAAGTTTTACATTACATCATAAAATGAAAAACTACTACAACAACATAATGTCTCCACAGTCCACACTATTATCCCCTCATAATATCCCTACAGGTCATTCATTACTTACTTCTTCACATCCTAGGAAAAATAAAACATAGAAAAGGGGTGAGCTCAAATGCCCAGTAAGGATAACAATATAGCGGAACATTCAAAAATAAGCATAAACATTTAAGGAAATGAATTACTAAAACAAAAGCCTTTTAAACTTGAACTTCAACATAGTATGGCAAAAGTAAAATGAAATAATTCCATTTACTTGTTCACATGGATATTCTACTAATCTAATAATCACATGCAATATCAATAACCACTTTCATAATGTTTGAATGCATAATGCCAGACTATCATAACCACATAGCCAAGGCCTTGTGCCAAGACTACAAATAAGATTTTTCCAAGGCCTTGTGCCAAGACACTAGTTTGTCTCATGAGACCTACTGATACATCGAGGAGCTATAGCGGGCTCCACCCGTCACATATTAAGTCCAATGCATTCCCATATGAAAAGGTTTAAACATAACATAAACATTCGTATTAAAACTAGCATACGAAATGTCAATAATTTCACCATAAAGTACGAATGGTATAAAAATAGCACATCCACAATCAAACATATCACAAAACATTCAATACAATATAGAAGTTTTGTATCATAATATATCAACTTCAAATAAGCGTAAAATCTATCAAAGGATGTTGACATAGATGAAATCAAAACTCTTTTTAGAGAAATATCTCTTTCTATTTTTGAAATCATTTAAGAGCCATATAAAATAAAACATTTTCTTTGAAAATATTCTTATAAGCTTGTAAGGAAATCTTTGAAGATTTTATAACGGCGGAAAATAACCGCACCCACCGTATAAGTTAAAAAAAACATTCTTACCTTAATTCTGTCGAAAAGGTTAAAAGGACCTTGTTTTGAAAACGACGGAAAGATTCCTCTTATAAAAATTCAAACAAGGGTATAAATGAATTTAACCCATATTCTTGTAAATAATAAATATGTTTTGAAATACATTATTATGAAACATGGATGTGGATGATAAAGAGATCCCAGTAGATTATTACGTATAAACAACCTCGGATAATGAAGAGATTGTGAAATAACCCTTACCTTGTACTTTTCCTTGGTTGGGGTAGGTTAACCTCCTGTATAATGGTGAAATAATTGTTATTAAATTATACAAGAATCATATACATTAATATGATATCATATATGATCTTTTAATATTGATTTGATAATAATATCTTAGTATTATCGTTGTTTCGGGTGTTAACTTACTTGTTTTCTTTTATATGTTTTGTTACGTAAGCCATGTTTGTAATGGATAGGTTGTATATTATTCATATCCAGAATGATATCAAGTCCTTAAACATCATTTTTAAATCATCAAATGATTATTATACTTGAATTGATACGATGGAGAATGATTCTCATCGCGTTCGTGGAGACGGTAGTCCGTACGTACGCACGAGCGACAATATCATTCTTTTGATATTAAAATAATATATAAATGGTTGTTATATCATATATACAGAATCATTAACATGTTATATTTATTATTTACATGATTTCCATATCATTATTATACCCATCAAAATAATAATATATTGAATAACAATTACACCACGATGTGGAGACGGTAAGTTGTACGTACGCACGTATGGTGACATGTTATTCAAAGGGTGTATAGAATACTGAATATGGTTGTACCATATTTATAACAACATCACAGTATATATATGATACTGGAGTTATTATTTTATAATGGTAATAACAAAGGAAGAAGAAGTGGAAGAAGAAAGGAACTTGGAAAAGGGTGGTGAAATCATTACCTCTTCTTCGGGTTCTTCCTTTTGATTTGATCAAAAGGGCTCCTTAGGTTGGCTTTCTGATCAAACTAGGGCCTCTAGGTTGTATTGAGGGAAATTGGGAGAGTATTTGGGCAGAGTTTGGCCGAACCAAAAGGCTTTGAAGGTGTGAAGAAATGAGAAGGAGGAGTACCCTTTTATAAGAGGGGTGAGGGGCACCATTGGAAAAGCTAGAGATATTAGTTTATAATAAATTCATATTAGGTTTAAAATGGCTCCAAAGTTGATTATTCAAAGGTTAAGGTGGGGATGGGTCAAAAACAACTCATCCAATAGAATTTATACAGGTTTGGGGACTTATATTAACCTTATCATTAAGTATTAACTCTAAGTTAATTAGTTTCACTTTTACAATGTCTCTTAGTATTTTTATATAATATGGTTAATAAACTTACTATATACATCTAAGAGACCCCCAAGTGGTCCATTAATGATGAAATTATCCTGTTATAAGTCTCTTGGCCGAACCTTATATTTTTAGGAATTTAATATCAATTAATAATATAATATTTGTTTTAAGAACTCTTTTATGTCAATTTTGATACTATTCAATAGTTGATTTTTGTGAAACTCATAACAGATTGATTACTTCGAAAAAAGTCAATTAAATCAATCCTAATATATCATATTATCCTATAAAATTAGTTTAATTCATTAAAAGATTCATATTATATTTCTTTGGGTATTTATAATATCAATTATTTTAATTTTTCACTATTATAGTAATTAATTCATCATCATTGTGTCAAAAATAAAGTAAATTATTTAATCTATAAAAATTAAAAATAAAATATTATTATGTATGAGATATTTTTATCTTTCTAATGAATATTTATAATCTAAAATCCAACATATATAACCCTATGTAAAAATTGGTTTTCTAAAAGATATATGCTTGTGTCGTTTTTGTATTCATTTTAACTTAATTAAAACAAAGTGTCCCTATCACGTACAAGTGGCACCATGGGGTCCCAAAATCGACCCAAAGATGACTATGGTCGAACATGTATCAACCAATAAGGCTAGGACACGTTTTAGGGTAATTTAGTATTATTATAATATTATTTTTTAACCCTTATTTACCGGATTTACCCTTAACCATGGTAAATAAAATATTTACCGCAGTAATTATTCAAAATGTCTAAAAATAAAAGTTACCTATTTACCCAATTTGAACATCCTGATTCCAAATATTCAATCCATTTTTCTAAATTCAAAACACATAAGTTGCAGAAATTAATTTAAAATTAATTCCCGCTGTCAAAACAAAAAGCGTGTTTTTAAGAGATAATAACTACCAAAATATTGACACTTGTTTATGTTCGGTTTAATTGTAAAATTATGTCCAATGACCAAAATTATATTAAATGGTAAAACAATATTCTAAATATACTTTAAAACCACTCAAATTCATAATTTATCACTATTAATTATTTTGATTAAAAAAGTTGTTTTTAATTAAAATTTAGTAATTTTCACTATTCATCAAAATATGAAAGTTATCCGAAAAGTACCAAAATTTCACCTTAGGCTAAATTCGATATTCCGAATCCAAAAATTAAGTCCATTTTAAAATATAAAATATATATAATTTCAAAAATTAGGTATTACTATTCATAACGGCTAGTTTGATTGGTTATGGTGTGTTAGAACTCGGTGTTGCGTACAACACACGCTATCACATTATTCAATGAGAAGCGTACCATAGAATCTTGGGGTGTTACAGATACAATATGAGTAATTGTTTATTGTATCCCAAAATCAGCACATTTTCTCCCTATAAGAGAGGATTTACCACTTGAGAGCCTAGAAAGACTATATATTAATTAATTTTGTAAGAATTCATGGTGCACCTCTGTCAATTATATCCGATCGAGATCCCCGATTTACATCAAAATTCTGGAAAAGTCTTTAGAAGGATTTGAATACTCATCTTTGTATGAGTACTTCATATCACGCCCAAACTGACAGACAGTCTGAAAGGACTATTCAAACTTTAGAAGACATGATGAGGTCATGATCTCTTGACTTCCAAGGTATATGTGATCAATACCTGCCTCTCTTGGAATTTTATTACAACAATAGTTTCCATTCTAGTACTCAAATGGCTCCATATGATGAATTATATGGAAAGGGATGTCGAACTCCAACTTGTTGGAACGAAGTTGGTGAGATGAAACTTATAGGCCTAGAACTTATTGAAGAGACCATAGTAACGGTGAAGACAATCCAAGACCATATTAAAGCAGCCCAGAGTAGGCAGAAGTGTTTTGCTGACAATCGGAGAAAGGATTTGATATTCCAGGTGGGAGATCATGCCTTTCTGAAAGTATCTCCATGGAAGGGTGTCTTAAGGTTCAGTAAGAAAGGGAAACTGAGCCCCAGGTATATCGGACCATTTGAAGTTCTAGAAAGAATCAGAGTTGTCTCTTACCATTTAGCGATGTCGCCAAATCTCTCCAGATTTCATGATGTGTTCCACATGTCATTGTTAAAGAAATACATACCAGACCCAATGCATGTACTCACATATGATGAAATAGACTAGGAACCTAATTTTTTGTAGTGTGAAAAGCCTATCGGGATTATTGACAAAAGGGAGTAGGTATTGAGAACTCGGACAACTCGTCTAGTAAAGGTTTTTTGAAGAAACCAAAATATGGTGGAAAAAACATGGGAACTAGAGGATTTCGCGAGGAAGAACCACCAACATCTTTTTGATGGGCTTTATACATAAAATTCCGAGGACTAAATTTCTGTAGGAGAGAATAATATAACAACCCAAACATTTTATGGTATGTTTCTCTTAAATACTTTCTATTCATTAGATAGCCTATATTGCATGAAGCACTATGTCTTTTGTGAAAAAAAATATTATAGGATAAAGTTATATGCTATCTATTAAATGTAAATTTTCCACTTCTAGGTTTTGAATTTCAAAAAATAGTCATCTAGAGTTGTGACCAGTAAGTCGTTTGGAGTCTGATAGAACCAAATTGATTTTTTGATGAATAGTAACATATCCTTATGAATAGTAATATGAATAGTAATATGACCCTTAAAAATAGTTAATAATGATAATATTTTATTTTCTTAAGGTAATAAGATAAGGAGAAGTTAATTAATTTTTCAATGTAATACAAAACTAATTATACCTTTAAATTGTTATTTTTCGAATTAACATTGATTTTATTTAAAAATTAAATTAAAAATACATAGAATCATTTTTCCGAAAAAATGGAGTTCATTTTTAAATTATACACATCGAAAATTGTTTAGGGTGAATTTTTGGTATTTTTCTAAAATACATGAATTTTCATGAATATTAAAAATACATATTTGAGTTTACAGAAGTTTAATGACATCATAATGATGTAATTATTAATATAAAGGGATGGTTTACTTGTGTACAATATATTATGATAGGAGGTGTCCCAAGTGACTTACACCATGGGAACATACCATGGGCAAGCCCATGGGTTTGTGAAAACCACTAACAAGGTGTCCCTTTTAATTAATAAAAAACTCTCTCTTAATTATTATAAATACCCACTCACCACCTTCATTTTATTTCATTACAAATGAAATATCCTCTAATATATTGTTGTATTACCTCGCTAGGATTCCTCCCACGGTTTCCTTAATCCCCCAATGTCACATCCTTCAAGATCTAGGAGTTACACTACGAGGTAAGGGAATCTGTCATTCTCTTCTTTTAGTTGACACTTCTTTTATGTTATCTATTTGATTTTATAATCTCATATGGTTGGATTTTATTTTTTTTTCTTCTTATTACTTTCCTTTTTTATTTCAATATGATGAGATATCCTTTTTCTCTCATCATTTAATTTTATGAAATTTTAAGCGGCGTCGTTAGGCTACCGAATTTTCATAAGAGATCGCTCACCTTTTCTTTTATTTTCAAGTTCATCTCTTTTATTTTTATCTCCCCAACTCCTATATTCAAATTAATAATTTAAACTCCAGTATCATCTATATACTCTAATTATATCATGTTATTGGAAGAACTATCATCAATATCCTTACTCCATCCCTTTTATTTTTATAAACAAAATCAACGTCCCTGAGGTTCCAATTTATAACCTTTGTGGATGACGGATTTCATTCTTCACATTCTCCTTCATTTATGGTCATGAAACCATTTTAATGGTTGAACCACATATGAATATATTTATTTCATCTCATTAAAGTTATATAATACATATACACTCATAATATAAAATAATAATACAAAACAAGTTCATTATGAACAAAATGACCAAGTTAATCCGAATATTTGCAATATACATTTAACTCATAAATCATCATCATGGTTTAAAACCAAAATCATTATAACATCATTTATATATCATTAATGTCATTAATAAGATATATTAACAATTATTTATGGTTAACCACACTTCAAATTAACTTCCATTCATTAAAACAGGTAAACGAATCATGAAAACCAAGGAAGAAAATGCTTCCAAAACAATAAAATTGAACCTCTTAAACCCATTAAAAGGGCCATGAATTAACCTAATACGGTTATAATAAATAAATTAAATGTATAGGTGGTTCTTTAATTATTAATTAATGAATCTAAATTTTATTATTCATGTCATTAAAACAAACAAAGAACACACTCGAGCAAAAGGTAATGGGTTTCTCATCTCACATTCATTTTTGTGAGATTTTCAATTTTCACGACTTATTTCTTGCATGTGATATATGTGTACTTCCATTTGATGTATAATAACATGATTCTCTTTATATTAATGTTATTAAATGGATAATTAGAGTCTTATTAAGTTCTGGTCATATTATTTAACCGATTACATTGTGGTAAGAGACTTTGTCTCAACTACTATTTTTTGCGACTAACTTTGTGTGGTGCACCTAATAATCCTTATGTTGTGTACCTAATGCCCATTTGAGATCACTTTTAATTTGAAATTATATTTATATTAAATACTCACTAACTCAAATCATGGATATTTTTTTTGTCTAAACTGTATACCATTTTACATATGGTGTTTATTTTGAAAGTTATTTTAATTATGGAAATATTGATGAATCTGTATACTCTACTCTATATGGATATTGAAAATGAAAATAGTTGTTGTATTGAATAAATGTATAAAGAATTATTTGGACATGCATTGGAGGGTGGGGCCTTCTATATCCCCTTGATGCATTGGTGGGTCTCATGAGACAAATCAGTTTGGCGACAAACACATTGATTTTTTTTTTCAAAAATCAGATGAGTTTCTACCCACAGAACTAAACTGTTTTTACTGTATTATGGTTTCATGTACCAGATACATAACTTCCAATTAATAAGAATTATCTTTATTCATTATCATTTGTTAATATCCATGAGTTTTTCACTATGACAAATTCTATGGATGCAGTTTCATTCTCAATTTATTAATGGCTTGAGTTTTTCATTTATTCACCATGCCATTTTGATTATGTCAAATTGTTTACAATTCAGTTATTATTGATTCATGCTTCTGTTATTTGTAACCCTTACTAAGAATTTTAGCTCACCCCTTTCAATTGTTTTCCATAAATAGGTGATGAATAAGTTATTGTTTATTGAGTTCATGTGGTTTCGGTTTTTAGTTTTTGTTATGTATTGTATTTTGTAACCTTTTCCAATGTAATTTGAGTTACATCTATATATCTAGTATCTTCAAGACTACTAAACTGATTATTCCTTTAGGATTTTCATTCCTTCTGACCATTCCAATATCAAAAGTAATGCACCGGCTCCATCCTAGAGGGGTCGGGGTGTTACAACGAAAACACAGATAACATTTTCCCCTTTGGATGTCATTGGATGTCTGGTGAAAAAATCCATGGTGATGTTCTCCCATTTCCATGATGGTATGGGTAATTTTTTCATCATCCCCTTAGACTTATACCTCTCAACCTTCACTTGATGAAATATGAGGCACTTTACTGTATACCCAGTGATCTCCTTCTTCAATTTATCCTTCCAATAATGCTCTCGGAGATCTCGATACATCATTGTGTTTCTTGGGTGAATAGAGAAATTCAAACTATGTGCATCATCTAAAAGTATTTTCTCTAACTCTGTATTTTATGGAACAAAGAGTCTTGACCCAAATATCACAATTCCTTCTTCATTAACATTGAACACTAATTATTTCCCTTTTCTAATAGTTTTCACTTTCTTTTGAATTCCCACATCATTCTTTTTTTCATCCTTCAACCTTTACCCAAGAAATGGTTGAGAAACCATTTGTGAAAGGATTGATGATGTTACCTTCTTTATGATTCCCATATCCAACTTCATCAAATCTAAGATTACTAGATCCTTTTCAATTCTCATAAATGATAGAATTTCTGGGTCTTTTTTACTTACAGAATTTTAAAAACTTGTTCTCTTTCCTAGGGTGGTAATGGATTGAGTAGTCATAGTTTTTGATCAGCTCGAACAATCTTATTTTCTGCATATTCAAATGTTTCTAAGTGAATATATACATGAGGCTTTTGGGGTACATGTATATTTCACACTTATCCCCAAAGAGGTAATGTCGCAAACATTTTAAAGTGAATATTATTGCAGCCAACTCCATATCATGTGTTAGATATTTTTTCTCATGAACATTAAATTGACTTGATTCATATACAATGACTTTGTCGTTTTGCATCAACACAGAGCCCCAACCCCTTCTTCGAAGCATCACTAAATACGACAAAATTTTCTCCACTTGTGGGTAGTGTGAGCTCAAGAGTAATGATAAGCCTCCTTTTCAACTCCTTGAATCCCTATTTGCATTAGTCACTTGAATAAAAAATTACTCCCTTCTGAGTTATCTTTGTAAGAGGGTTTGAGAATCATGAGAAACTTCTAAAAAATTGGCGATAATATCCAGCTAACCCCAGGAATATACTGATATCCATTATCGATTTTAGCCTCAGTCATCCCTCAATTGTAGCTGTCTTGGAGAGATCTATAGATATCCCTTTTCTTGTGATGATGTGGCTGAAGAATGAGACCACCTCCCACTAGAACTCACGCTTGTTTTACTATTTGATGGAGATTCTCATTTCTCAAGGTCTTTAGTATGGTTCTTAGATTCTTCTTATGATCCTCATTTGTTTGGGAGTATATTATAATATCATCTATAAAGACTACCACAGATTATTTGAGGTATTCTATAAAGACTCTATTCATCATGTCCATGCAGGTTTCTAGAGAATTAGTGAGTTCGAAAGGAATTATGATGAATTCATAGTGACCGTATCTTATATAAAAAGAAGTCTTAGGGATATCCTCATTCTTTACCCTTAAGTGATAATATCCCGGCCACAGATTCACCTTGGAGAAATATTTTACTCCGTGTAGAGGATCGAACAAGTCATCAATTTGTGGAAGAGGGTACTTTTTCATTATCATGATTTTGTTGAGCTCATTGTAATAGATGCAAAGGCGCATTGACTCATCCTTCTTCTTGATGAAGAGGACTAGTGCACCCCATGATGAAGCACTTGGGAGTATAAACCCTTTATCCATATTCTCCTATACTTATTTCTTCACCTCCTCAAGCTCCATAACAGCCATTCTATACAGAGTCTTGGATACTGTCAATGCCCTATGTATAAGATCAATTAATAATTTATCATATCTTTTTGGAGGAAGACTAGGAAATTCCTCAGGAAATACATTAGTGAATTCCCTCAAAATAGGCATGTTTTCAGGGATTATTTCTTCCATAGACTTAATCATCTGAGAAAGATACATGTGTTCTTAGGGCAGTAATATCCACTCTTGAGATGAAAGTGCTAAATAATTTCATCCTCCTCCTTACAATTGTATAGAATCGGAGGGCAATTTTCTATATGGAGAGTGATTTCCCTCTCACGGAAATTTATGTTGGCTCTATTTAGGTAAAGACAATTCATGCCAAAAATTGCATAAAATTACACCTGAGGGAGTATGAAAAGGTTCTTCGGGATGATAAATCCAAAAATTATGATAGGGGAGGAGTTATATTCATGGGATCCACTGATTTTCCCATTTTTCATTCAAACTGACATCCTTACTTCCATGATTTTTAGTGGTGTTGGGGGTGTTTTACTAAACATTTAGGATATAAAAGAATGTGTAAAACTAGAATAAAAAAATAATGTTTTCTATTCTTCAATGATTAACTAGAATACCTCTCACCACTTCTTTTTTGGGGTTCACTTCGGCAGTAGTGATGGAAAACTCTCAGCCTTACTGCCTTAGAGGTTGTTGGTAGCCTCTGAAAACCCATGTCTTAGGGAACTGGTTTGCAAAGTGCCATGGTTCTTTGTAGTTGAAGAAATAAACAATGCGTTTAAGTTCGAATGGAGTGTTCCTCTCCTCTATCATAGTCGTTGGTTTTTATTGTAGGCAGTTAATGATTAGGATCCCTTCTATTACACACCTAAAGTATTTCATCATCCCCTTCAGAAAATTCCCGGGGTGCTTCTTCCCGCACCTTTGGAAAGTAGGATACTGGATCTTCTTAGTACAATTGTATTTATCAATCGGACAACCAGAATTAAATTCTAGCTTACTATTATTATCCCCATGATACCCCTAAGATTCTCTGATCTCCATTTTGAAATTTTGGCACATCGGACAATTTCCTCATAGATCTCAAAGTCATGGATCACTAGGGATTTCCATAGGCTAGTTTTTTTCCCACCAAAGAAGCTGTCAACCTTGCAGTTGGGGATAATGACAAAGGTGGAGGAATGTCATGAAATCCTTGTGATGTTTTCATCGTACTCTTTGTTGTATTCTTAGTCTTTTTTATTGAGGGCAAGGAAGTCCATTTTCATTTTAATTCGGGCAGTGTGACGAAAATGTTTATTTAAAAATATTGTCTAGAAATCCTTCCATTCGGATGCCTATGTCTCCTCCTCATGAATCATATTTTTATCTATGTCCACCATTTACCATATTCACCCTCCAAATGATAAGAATCCATAAAAACATTCACTTTCTTGTAACATTGAAGGATGGATAAAATCATTTCAATGGAGTTGATCCATTTTTCAGCAATTGAGGGATCATATGATCCATTAAAATTAGGAGGCCTTTGTATCATGAAGCTGTCGATTGAGACCTATACTTTATTAAGGGGTTTTACCATTCTACTTGACCCATGTTTCTATTCAAAACTGGAGTTAACTTAGAAAGTATCATGACAAAGTTTTTGATTCCATCTACCATCATATGGGGAATCTCATTAGAACAGTCATCACATTGATCCTTTCATCGATTATTAGCTTGATTCCTCCTATTACAGTCCATTGGATGGAATAAAAGGAAAGTTAGGGGTAACACATAAAAGGGAATCCAATGAAAAAAAGGGATAACTTATAAAAAACTTTTATTTCATTAACTTGTGAATTTATAGACTTCAATCTATGTTATCCATTATCTACTTCCCAACAAATATTATTTGGGGAATTTTTTTAAATCCCGTAATAATGGTTTATACTAAGATTATGAATTTACCTATTAATATCTCCCAGGAAGGTTGTGACTAAGAGTGCAGAAAGGCCCATTGTCATGCACCATTTCACGTTCGATTCTAGCTCAAAGCAGTGTTTTTGGGTTTTACCCCTAGATACATCAATGTCAGAGCTGCCTCTTCCTGCTTGTGTCCAGACAGGGATGTATTTTCTGGATAAAACACTTCCTCAATGCTAACCAAAATTTTGATTTGTTTTTATTATACCCAGTCTTATCCATAAGGCTTTCCCTAGGGTTTTCTAATACTAATCCCAAAAATAACTAAAAATATCCTCTCATGCCAAATATAACAACCCTACTCTTTATTACACATATAGAAGTGATTTATTACATAATCTTGGACATAAAAAACTATGAGGATAGGTAGGTCAAGTTTCTTGTGGAATTATGAACATTACATAACAACTTAGAACATAAAAAACAACAACATTATTGAAAACTTCTTTTACATGACCGCAAAATTCATTTATACTTATCATTGCATGGGATAAACTAAGGACATGAATATGAAAAGGGTTATCTATAAATCCCAGTAAGGGAGTAAATAAGGAATAACATGAAGAATATAGTACAGGTTAAGCAACAGGAATATTAATGGATCACAAGAGAAACTTGAGCACAAAGGCATGATATATCATGATTATCATAATGTGGAAATATGGTAACTAAATTTATCATGATATTAGCATGAGACAAGGATCATTGCATATGGATCAAGTGTAAACCCTTATTTCACTTAAATTATCATGTTTAAACCCTCATTTCACATGATTAATCATGAAACTAGTCTTTACCCAATGCATTAAAATTCTATTAGGGTTCAACCTTTATAAACGTTTCATTTCATACATAAGTGTGCCACATAGATCATACAACATGGATTCATTTAACATCATAATTTATTCAAAGAATATGAAATGTGGAATACATAAATATAAGTCCTCAATAAACAATTACATGTGCATAAAGTTGAATACCCTTGATTGCAAAATGGGTATGGTATTCACTTACAAGATTGTTTTGGCATGGAAAATTTTGGTGTAACTTCGGTAGCGTAACAAAGTCAAATAGAAACCATACAATTGGATAATGAGAGATAAAAGGTTCTCTCATATTTTATACAGGAAATGGATAGTAAAGGGTAATGTAACATAATATCCCAACATGTGTAATGGAATTTAGATACATAATATAATATAAGTTCTTTAATTTAAATGAGAAGAGAAAAATTCCGTACTAGTTTAACAACATAAAGTGGGAAGTATGGGGGATGTGTGAAATCATACCCCAACATTTCTAATTGAAAACTAAAAGGGTGTAACAACATAAATAAATTTGGACAAAAATAATAAAGGAAGAAATCACTTTCATGGAAGTGTGATCCCAAAGAATTGGGAGGGGATTGCGAGAGGCTTACTCAGGTTTTGGGGAACCTTGGGAGGATTTTATATAGATAAGGTAAGGGTAGAGACGTTCTACAAGTGTTTTAGTGAATATAAGTTTAATCTAGGGTGGTTTTATATATGAAAGTAGAGGGAAATATTTATTATTTAGGTTTTAGACACTACACATTATACTAATCAAAACCACAAACCAACCCATGATTTTTTTCCCATGGGTTTTTCCAAAGGGGAGTGGAAAACATTATTTTATAATACCAATGGCCGAAACTATTGAAATATTAGTCTTGCATATGAGGAGGTGAGTCACACTCTCAAGGAAAAAATTTTAAGATGTTAAAATGTTTTAAAAGTCTTGGAGGTTCCACTAAAGTTTTGTAAAATAAATCAAACAAACCTCAAATAACATTATATCAACGGTAACTTATATTTATGCCCAACTTCCCATTTATATCATTTTATTACATCACCATTAGGTCATTGTGATGTAATAAAGAACATAATATATTTAAACTGTATTTAATTTTTACCCAAAAATTCGACTGTCTCAAAAAATTATAAAAAATTTACCATTGGATAATTTCGACATCGTGATTACAAAAAAATTAATTTTATATAAATAATTTTCTAAATATGTAAATTTTTACTTTTAAAATAAAAATCAGAATTTATCGATTATTCATGGGTTTTGACAAAAATGGATTTCAAATCATAATAAAAATTACTATTTTAATAATAAAATTATATGAACATTTATATTTAATAAAAAGTAATTTAGTGATAATATTTTATTATAATATTATTTAATTCAAAAATAAACTAATTCATAAAAATAGATTTCTTAATTGAATATTAACTAAAATACTATTTGTGATTTTAAAACTATTTACAAAGTAACAATAATAAAAATTAATTTATATTATTTACAAAAACAATACACATAATAATATTGCAAGGGTCTCGTTACATCACCCCTTATAACACCCACATATGACCTAAGGGAATGGTGTTCTGTGGTGACAGACTCTTGGGGTGGCTCGGATAACATCACTCGGGTGGTAATCTCAATCAACTTCCACTTCTCCCATAGGTGGTTCCGTTCAAGCATAATGTGTCGAAGCTCAGCTTGGTTTTGGTCAATTTGGAAGCCCAACGATTCCTCCACCTTTACAAGGTCTGGAAAATGGGATTTGTACAGAGCGATTATACCGGATGTGGTCATCACTTCCTTTCTCTAAGTAAATTGGATTTGATAAATCCCTATATTTATACTAATCATCTGATCACTATTCAACGGATATATTGGCATTGGTAATAATTCGTAACAGAAATTTAAAATTCAAAAAAATAAAACAAAATAAGTTCATATGTTTTTTATAACAATATTACAAAATAATACATTTAATCATATCGAGAAAAATTTTCATTAGTAAAAGTTTGGGTCGTTACAGTAACTCAGTTGTGTTTGTCGGTATATGCCACTCTATGACTAACTTTTTCTTTGCATTATTCTATCATTGGAGATATTATGTCCAAAAAAAGAAATAGCATGATTCCAATAATCGCACATACTAAATTTTCCATATAACTCTTCCCATTTCAAAGTCTAGAGAAATATGAAATTGATTCACATAGTCCTCATATCTTTTAGAGTACACCATAATATCAGAAATGAATACCAAAAAAATAATCAAGATATTCCTTGAATAATTTTTTCATTGTGTTCATAAAAATAGAGGGTGAATTAGTCAATCAATATGTAATTAATGTAAACTCAAAATGTTCATTCCATTTTTGAAATGTTTCTTTAGAATGTCTTCCTTCTTCACTGGAAATTGGTCATACCCAAAATGAAGATAAATATTTCAAAAATATTCGGATCCATAAAGTTGATCAAACAAGTCGTCAATTTGAGTTATTGGATAATTTTTTATTGTAACAGCATTGATTTGCATATAAACAATGCACAACCTCAATGAACCATCTTTTTTATTAACAAAGAGGACAGCAGATCATCATGGTGAAACACTTTTGAGAGTGATATCTATTTACCCAAATCCTATAGTTGTTTCATCAACTCCTCTAATTCCAAATTTTCCATTTTATAGGAATTATTTGATATTGTCCTTTCTTCAAGGATTAAATCAATGGAAAATTCAACTTCACTCTTTGGGGGGGACGGGTGTCCATGTAATTGTTTCAGAAATACAATAATGTATTCTTTTATAATAGGTACATAACAAAATTTGGATATTAAAATACTATTCATTTGGTGTTGTTTTCTGTTATTCCCTAAGAATTTCATTTAGTTGAGCTAATGGGGGTGAATCAAGATAAGAATCAGATGAGGAAGCTTATGAATTAAAGATGAGGGATTCTATGACTTCCTCACAAATTATAATTTCCTTCCACATAAAAAAAATAAAATCATCATATTTTGAGATCTAATCTGTATCATGGATTGTATCAAATTTATCCATAGGTATGATTGTAACGTCATTAAATAAATGAAGTTTTATGTGTCATAGTGGGGACTGTCTGGTATATCATTATTGCAATGATACTTCCCATATGAGTTTTGACCAAAACATCTCTTATTAAATCATAAGGGGAATGTCTTATTTTCTTAAAAAACTAGGAAGATGTAATAGAGTGTGGAAATATAGAATAAAATAATTCATTGGTTAAATTTTATGATAGGATGAATGTACCTTACATCATGTCATTGTTTACTTTTACCTCTTCTATTGTGATTTTATCTTCTTGGCCATCTCCCCTCGACCTCTTATTTGGTAGATTCCCCTAATGCTTGGGGAAATCATTTTCATAATATCTCATGTAATTAAAATTATATAACTTGACATCATTTATCATCATCCTCCCCTTCCAATCTTGAGCTTTGTTACCCCTATCTCTATATTTATAACAAAGTCCTCATCCCTTCAGACATTTCCATGGGTGTTTTCACATAGTTTTTAAAATATGGAAATCATTCAAACTTATTCTTCTTTGATGCATTTCATTTTTCATGATTCTTAGATGGCCTCTTATTGTATTGTATTCCTTTGAATATATTGATTCTAGAAAATTACTTTTGAATATTAATGGAACATTAATCAATTTCTTCATATGATGAAAAAATATGATAAAATATTTACTTTAAGATATTTGTCTTAAGACCATCAATTAAGTGGTTGATCATGCACTCTATGTTTCATATGTAATCTATGTCAAACCTATCTAACCTTGTAATGGAATCGTCATAATTTGAATCACATTATTCTTCCTTTTCCTAGAAGATAAGAAACTTTATATTTATCTCAATTTGTTGATCATGAGGGATGTTGTTATTGAATAACGTCTACTTGAATGTTCACCATTACATGCGTTATATTTCTAATTATTTCCTATTATTTTGCATCAAGGACCCCAATTTATTAGCATCACATTGGAGACAATAGAAAAAAAGTGAAACCTTTTCCATTTCAATATATTCTATGGCTATAAATATATTTTCCATATAATTAATACATTGCTTATATATAATTGGATTAGTATTAACAGTAAATGATGGGGGATTCTATTGCATAAAGCGATCCTATATAGGATATTCTATATGTGGTATAGTATTCTTCATTCGACAATGGTTATTTTTCATAATCTGACTCTGTTTCCCTAATATATCCATTATTTTCTCTGTTCTAATAATAGATGTATTGTTTTACTCAATTGGGAAATATCCACATTTTCCATGAGTATTGACAGTATTTTTCCTTCCAAGAACCATTTATAAATAATGGAATATACAGAATTATCTCATAAAATCATAATGCATAATTAAAAATATGGTATAGAACATAACAATACATCATGCATCATGAATCCTAGAATTATAAACATTGGTTTCTTTGGGGACATCTTTATTCTAAATCCATCGTAATGGTTTGTAAAATAAATGTGATTCATCCTAATAGTATCCTCATGAAGTTTCAAACTAGGTTTGTAGTAAGGAACGTTATCATGTACTTGGTTTTGAAGAGTCAGGCCTAGAACACCTTGTGAGAGTTTTTACTCATAGCTAATGTGCGCTATAACCACATCAACTATCTCTATCCAGACATGGATGTATTACTACAAATACCCACATAATATCTACCTTATAAAAATTCTAGGATGTTATTATATTCTTGTCCTCAAAATATCTCTTAGGTTTATGTTCCATAATCTAATTTTTCTAAATCTATTATATATGGTTTATTTTAAACTTCATTTGATACAAACTATAACGCCTCGAACCAAGAATCCAAAGCTGGTGCATTATCTTATAACATTATCTTGATTACAAGGAATCAAATAACAAAGGACTGATCAGTTTATTAGTCTTGTAAATCCATATTACATACATGATACCCATGTACATCTAGAAATATAAAATAAAATCTTTATAAATAATACAATGAAATAAAAATCACCCTTGAAACGCATTCAAAGTATTCCTTCTCATAACACGGGGAAAAGAAACAAAATAAGTATGACCTCTAATGCTCAGTAAGGGTTTGTGAAATGAAAGAAAAATTGAATCAATAAAAATAAATCGACATGGTAAGGTAAATAACTAATAAAATATTCCATTAAAATTACTTGATAATGAAATATCATTATGTAAATATAAGAAACTAAAATAGATTTCATTAAATCAATAAACTAATAATTAAGTGAATCCATTGATATATCGATAAAAAATCTCAGGGATAAAAAATAAATGAGTCTAAATGATGGAAATTACTAATTATAAGATTTCATTTTTAAGGAACATGAAAACCTATACCATAAATACTTTTCACATGATGGTTAAAATTACAAATTGAAACCCATTTAATTTGGTCTACTTATTCGTCTTATTAGAACCTATTGATGTATCGAGGTATTATATAAAGTACGGGTCACACACATCCTTTCTAGACCTAACCATTAAACATATTTAATAAAATGAATAATTAATAAGACTTATCAAATATCCTTATGGAATAAAGAATACAGTTTTACCAATAATTCCCAAGATTATCACATTACAGTCAAAGTCACATCGTATGAAAATGGTATATAATTTAGAAAAAAGTACTATCCATTACACGAGAATATGGATATTTAGAAGAAACATAATGTTCCATAAAAATTATAATAATTAATTCATTATTTCAAGAAAAAGTTAATAATCAAAATAAGGTGAGATTGTAAAGGTTATCCTTCAACACAACATTGAAGAAAATAATATTTAAACATTCCAAAGTGTCCCTTACCACATTGAAACATTTAAATCATAATCCCCATGAAGGAATAAAATTAAATGAATATTTGTAATACCATTTATATAAATTTATTCATGATATATTATAGCAAAATGGATTTTAAATACAACACAAAAAATAATTAAGTGGTGAATAAGACATTAATCTCACTGATGAAAAAGTGAGATTTTAATCCCTTACCATACATTTTGTTTAGTGTAAAAAGGCTTTAAACTGATGTATATTAGTTTTATGATTGTTAATAACTCATTATATAACCATAATAATTTTTATTATATCATATATTAACTTCCTATAATATCTTATAACTTGATTTCTAAAAAGATTTCATTATTTTCACTGTTTCGAATGTGAATTTCCTAGTTTTATCAAGTATGTTTTGACTTGTTATATGTTTTTATTATTAAATAGATTATGATTTCAAAATTTTAATAATTTAAAACATGATCTAATTATCATAAATATACATTATATTTGTATTTATAATAATCCTTAATATCCAAAGATAATAAATGAAATGCATTGTTCATGGAAAAAGTATGTCGTACACATGCATAAACACTACTTTCATTTCATTATCGTAGTAAAATAATGAAAATTAAATGATATATATTTATATTAAAATTAAATTATCATATATATTTCGTATAGTTTGCATATTTTTATTAAAACCATCCTTTATATATTCCATATATAGTGTGAATGAGTCAAATTGTTTTGAGGAGGCAGTTGTCACAGTTCCACAAATTGTGTTATCATATTTAAATAAAATGTATACTATAAGGGTATGTTTTATAAAATAATTAAATAATAAAAAATAATAATAAATATAACTTATAAAATATACAAATGTATTTTTCATCAGAATTCCCAACCATTGATGGTGGTAAAGGAAAATCGAATAATCATCGTTTCGTGGGGCGGTAGATCGTCAAACACACAAACAGTATGTTCATTATCCATTATATGGATGTGTGTGTAAGTGTAGGTAAAAAAATAGATTTAAAACATATAATTATATTAAGGATATTGGTTATGTTTTATAATAATGGAATAAGGATAGATGGTGGAGTGTATAAAGAAATAAAACAAATGAACTTGAGGAAAGATGATTCCCTTTCTATGGGTAACTCCTTCTAGTTTGAACAAAAGGGATTCCATGGAAGGATTAATTACCAAGGGGGTTCTAAAAATAGTTGAGGGATTTATAGAATCTATTTGGGAATATATTTTTCAATCAAAAGTGTCTTGAGAGTAATGAGGAAGTTGGAGGAGAGGTGTCCTTTTTATAGTTAAGGAGGAGTGGCACTCTGGTAAATTTTGGAAAAGGGAATTAAACACAAATTTTCCAATTGAAAGTGGAACCAATAATGGAATAATATATGTAAAATTAAGAATAGGTTATATATATTGTCATACAATGTATTTTTGACAAGTTTCTAGGTCATTTGGGCCCTTATGAATAAGTTTTAGTACCCAGTTAAGCTTAATTTCACCTAAATCGTTTTAATTAATTTTAATTACTTTCCCAAATATTTTTTGTCCAAAACAAATTTTACCTTAATAGAAGTTATTAATTATAGATATTTTTTATATTTAATATATTTGACCAAATTAAAATCATTGTCGTGGATGAAATTAATTTAAATTTAATCCCCTATATGGGATGACAATGTGGGTTTTTAAAGTAAAAACGTTTGAAAGTTTGCTAAGTTTTTATAGCCAATTTCAAAGTGAAATTTTTCCTATGACCTAAATTGTATTAATAGATAAATAATTGATATTATGTGACTTTAAAACAAATTAAAAATATAATTAACACTATTAATAAGTTATTAAAAAAATTTGGATTAAAATTCAGTATTTTCCACTATTCATTAAAAATGAAACTTTACCTAAAAGCACAAAAAATTCACCCTAGCCTACTTTTTATGTTTATCATTAAAATTTCAATTTTATTTTTACATATATAATTTATAAAGGTTCTGTAATTTTGATTTAAAATAGGTTATATATTAAAATGCTGTAAAAGTGCCTTTATAAAAATATAGTATTTTATGTGTAATATTGGGTTTGTTCTTATGATATGATTATAAAATATATTAAATTAATGAAAAATTATAAATTTTATATATAATATATAAATTTACTTTATTAATGCACTAAAATTTTTAGAATGTATTTGAATGTGCCAAATGTGATTAATTAGTCTTTTGTTTAAATCAGGTGTTGTGCTTAATGAAAAGATGTCAATGAAGACAAATTTATTATAAAAGGAAAATATAGTAATGTATTGGGGTGATACATGAACTCAATTTTCATATCCATTTCTATCATATTGGAAGTGAAAATATCACTAGTGCATATGCGAGGATTATCTCTTCCACGAAGCAATGTGTTTTTCTTCATCACAGCCTCACGGGGTTGTTTAAAATTATGGATATGATAAAAATATATTATATTAATGAAATAATTATGATTATATATATAAGTTTTATTAATTACCTACTTACCCTTCCATTCATTTGATAATGATAATGTATCTGATGTGTATCGATGGATTACGACATCCACCAAGTGACATGATTCGTTTTTTTATATCCACATTTCATATCTTGTCATAAAATTGTAATTTATTAATTAAAATGATAATTATGTTATGATTAATATTTTAAATATGATTTAAAAATTAAACCCTTTAACATAGTCAAACCTCTATTGTTGCTTTGGGATTATGAACTAAACATCCTCAAAGCATCTGACCTGAACTTAACTTATTTAATAACTATATAAGTCAACGTAGTAAATAAAATTAACTCTTCAATAATAAGCGAGAACACCTAAAAACGTTTCTTATAAAATTATAAGCTTAACATATGTTTATTATATATTATTTAAAGTATGTACATCATAATTTACACATGAGGTAAAGGATTTTTCCTTCAAAACATTTTTGAAACATTTCTGATCAATATTACCTCTATGTAAATGTTATGTAAAATGTTTTCAGAATGTTATTAATATAATAAAATTTATTTTAAAATTCATTTTAAACCTTGTTTTCCAAACATTTTGTATGTCGATAAAAAAATTATTTTATCATTTTTCAAACAATTTATTTTTTTCATTTTTTTCAAAAGAGTGAAGAGATTTGTTTCACATATGTGACATAATAGGAATAACCCACTATCAGGATTATTATTCAATATGAGTATTTATATACCTTATTTAATGGTGTTTTAAAATAATATCCTATTTACCATTTTCTATTAATTTTAGTTAAATTAAATTTTAATTAAATTTTTTTATCCTTATTTTCACATTATGTCACGAAAATTATTCTACATAGGTCTTAAGTAGATTATTTAATGATATTTTATGATGTAAATGAACTATTATCTGTGGTTTATGTATAGTATGGTCCCCGAAAGTTTTCATGATGATTGTTAAGCCTCATAGAAGTCTCTAATTGTAACACCCCAAGCTTCCGCAGTACGGTTTCCTTTGAATAATGCAATAGCTTGCATTGAACACAACTTCAAGATTCTAACACACCGCGTCCAATCAAAGTAGCCGTTATGAATAGTAATACCCACCTTTTGAAATTATATAAATTTTATCTCTCAAAAATGGACTTTATTTTTGGATTCTGAATTTCAAAATTTTCCTATGGTGAAATTTTGGTACTTTTCGGATAACTTTTATATTTTGATTAATAGTGAAAATTACTAAATTTTAATTAAAAACAAATTTTTTAATCAAGATAATTAATAGTGATAAATTATGAATTTGAGTGGTTTTAAAGTATATTTATAATATATTTTTACAATTTAATACAATTTTTTTCATTGGACATAATTTCACATTTGAACCTGACATAAACAAGTGTCAACCTTTTGAAAGTTATTATCTCTTAAAAAAACGCTTTTTGTTTTAACAACGGGAATTAATTTTAAATTAATTTCTGCCACTTATGTGTTTTGAATTTAGAAAAATGGATTCATTATATCGAATCAAGATTTCCAAATTTTTTAAATAGGTAACTTTAATTTTTAGTGATTTTCAATAATTACTTCGGTAAATATTTTATTTACCATGGTTAAAGGGTAAATCCGGTAAACAAGGGTAAAAAATAATATTATAATAAAAACAAATTACACTAAAACGTGTCCTAACCCTATTGGTTTATACATTTTGGACCATGGGCATCTTTGGGTCGATTTTGAGACCTCATGGATCCACTTGTAAGTGATAATGACACTTTATATTAATTGAGTTAAAGTAAATACAAAAATGACACAAGTATATAGCTTTAAGAAAAACAATTTTTACATAAGGTTATATATGTTATATTTTTGACTATAAATATTCATTAGAAATCTAAAACTATTTCCTACATAATGGTATTTTATTTATAATTTTTAGACATGTAATAATTAAATTTATTTATTACACAATAATGATGCAATATTTTCTTTATTAATGAGTGAATCAAATAATTAGTATTATAAATGTTAAAATAAATATACTTTGAATGTTTTGATGCCATACACAAATTTTATTGGTTAGTATTATATGTTATTATTTCATAAATGAATTTTTTTTGAATTAATAATGTTGTTAAGACTTTAACAAAAATCAATTATTAAATATTGTCAAAATTGACATAAATGCGTTTTTAAAACAAATATTATATTATTAGTTGATATTCTATTCCTAAAAATATAAGGTTCATCCAAAGGACTTATATCATGATAGGTGTATCATTAATGGACCACTTGGGGGGTCACTTGAATGTATAGAGTAAGTTTATTAACTATATAATATAGAAATACAAAGTGACATTGTAAATGTCAAAATAATTAACTAAGAGTTAAAACTAAAAGATAAGGCTAATATAATGACCCAAACCTATCTAAAATCTATGGACTGAAAGGATTTCTACCCGTCCCCACCTTATACTTTCAATAGTCCACTTTGGAGCCATTATATAGGGATGGGCCGAAATTTTTCAAAGCCTTTTGGTTCGGCCAACCCCTGCCCAAATATTCTCTCAACTTCCCTAAATTCAACCTAGAGGCCTTAGTTTGGTCCGAAAGGAAACCTAAGGATCCCTTTTGATCAAATCAAAGGGAAGAACCCAAAGAAGAGGTAATGTTTTCACCACCCTTTTTCAAGTTCCTTCCTTCTTCAACTTCTTCTTTCTTTGTTATTTTCTTTCTAGAATTATAACTTCAGTATATTCTATATACTGTGATGATATTATAAATATGGTACAACCATATTCATTATTCTATCCATCCTTTGAATGACATGTCACAATACGTGTGTACGTACAGCTTACCGTCTCCACGTCATGGTGTAATTGGTATTCAAAAACATTATTATTTGGATGGATATGATAATGATATGTAATTAATGTAAATAATAAATATAACTTGATAATGATTCTGTATATATGATATGCCATCCAATTATATATTATTTTAATATCAAAATAATGATATTGTCGCTCGTGCATACGTATGGACTACCGTCTCCACGAACGTGATGAGATTCATTCCCCATCGTATCCATGCAATTATAATTCTCATTTGATGATTAAAAATAATGTTTAAGGACTTGATATCATTCTGGAAATGAATAAGATACAACCTATCCATAAAAAACACGGCTTATGTAACAAAATATATAAAAGAAAATGAGTGAGTTAACACCCGAAACAATGATAATACTAAGATATTATTAACAAATCAATGTTAAAATATCATATATGATATCATATTAATGTATATGATTATTTTATAATTTAATAACTATTATTCCACCATTATATTGAAGGTTAAGCTACCCTCAACCAAGGAAAAGTACAAGGTAAGGGTTTATTTCACAATCTCTTCATTATCTGAGGTTGTTTACAGGTAATTATCTACTGTTACCTCTTTATCATCAACATCCATGTTTCTTAAAAATTTATTTCAAAACATTCTGACTATTTTATAGAATATGGGTTAAAGTCATTTATACAGTTGTTGACTTTTTATAAGATGTTTATAATGTAATATTTCTGTCTTTTACCAAACAAGGTCCTTTTAACCTTTTCGACAGAATTAAGGTAAGAATGTCTTTTTTTAACTTATACGGCGGGTGTGGCTATTTTATACCGTTATAAACTCGTCGAAGCTTCCCTCACATGATTATAAGAATATTATGAAAGTAAATGTTTTAATTTATAATTATGTGACTTTTTAATGATTTCAAAATGAATATTTTAAAAAAAATTGAAAGGTACTCTTTATCAAGATCATAATTTTAAATGTTTTAAAGATTTGTCTTTCTAAATATTTTTAATTCATGTCCATGTTTTCAAATTTATTTTAAGGATTTATTTATATGGACATGAATGTTTTGAAATTATATTTCCTTCTAAAAGTTTCAAAGTGGTATGGGACAATTTGATTCAAAAATATCTCTTAAATTGCGTCCTTTATAAATGTGTGACTCTTAAATGATTTCAAAATAGAAAGACATATTTCTCTAAAAAGGGTTTTCATTTCATCTATGTCAACATCCTTTGATGTATTTTAAGTTTATTTGAAGTTTATTTATAATGATACAAAAATTCCGTATTATATTGAAGGTTTTGTGATATGTTTGACTGTGGATGTGGTATTTTTATACCATTCATTTTTTTATGGTTAAAGTATTGACATTTCGTATGCTAGTTTTAATACGACTGTTTACGATATGTTTAAACATTTTCATATGAGGAATGTATTGGACTTATTAAGTGACGGTTGGAGCCCTTTATAGATCCTCGATGCATCGGTAGGTCTCATGAGACAACTAGACGTGGAATTGGTCGAGGCCCTCTCCCAATTTGATTTATGGTTTTCGCCGAGGCCTTAATAATTTTTAGACGTCTTGGCCGAGGCCTTGAAAAAATATTTCAGAATGTCTGGCATTATACATTCCCTCATTATGAAAAAAATATTGATGGTTCATGTGGTCATTTGTCTCGTAGAATACCAAAGATTATGTTTTATTATGGAATTATTTACCCAGCTCATATTCCTACCATAAAAGTATTCATGCTTATTATTGGTAAATGTATGTGGTTTCAATTATTCAACATGCTTAATATTTAGGTTATCTTCTGTTGTATTGCTTACCCTTACTGAGAGTTTGAGCTCACTCCTTTCTTATGTTTCATTTTCCCAGGATATGAAGAAGTTATTTATGAGTGAATTGAAAGCATTATTTAGGAGGCTTGGATGTTTCCAATGGAAGAAATTGATGGTGTATTTCATTTTAAGTTGTAAATTTGAACTTATGTATGAATCTTGTTTCCAATAATACAAAACTGATTGGTCTTTCGAGACATTATTTCCTTATTATCATGCCAATGTTATGTAATAATGCACTGAATCGGTGTAACTGGGGTCAGGGCATTACAGTTAGTATCAGAGGAAGTTTAGTACAAACCTTGGAAACTAGATTTAGATAAACTCTGATTAGATCACATATCCCTAAGATAGAATATGAGGATTAGTATAGAAGAACTTCCTAGAATTTTCGTATTGTAGAGTTTTTGTGACTTTTCCGAGCAATACATCCCTATCTGGATACGAGTAGGTAGAGGTGGTTCTGGCACAGATATAACTAGGTGTAAAACCTAAAAACACCACTTTGAGCTAGACTCAAATGGGAGCTGGTGCACAACAACGGGCCTTGCTTCACTCTTGGTTACGACACTCCCAGTGGGTATGCTTAGGATAATTCTCATTTTCTTTACAAACCATTATGAAGGGTTTTTGAGTATATAATTACTCAAAGAAGACATTTTTTATAATTATGGATTATATCCATAAACTTTTTAATTTATGATAAGTGTTTTACAAGTTTTGGATTATGTTTTTATATTCAAAAACTAATCTAGTGTATTCCATTGTTTAAAAATGGTTCCCAGTAGAAGGAATGAGAACTCTATAAATACGCATGATACAAAGAGTAAGAAGGATCATATCATTCATGATCTTAAGACAGAATTTATAAGGGAAATAGTCGCCCCCGTATTATCATCATATGAATAAATTGTATCATGTATTGATAAGATAAGTAAATAATTCTCGGAGTCCTATGGCCTTGAAGGGAAGCCAGAGAAGAAAAGGATGGTAGAGAGAAGGACAGATAAAGGGAAGAAGTTAAAGAAGGATTTTCCCATATGTGATAACTGTGGAATGAATCACCATGGAAAATTCTTGAAGGGAATGGGAGTATATTATAAGTGTAGAGAAAAAGGACACCAAGTACATGACTACAAGGGTAAGATAACGGTTTCAAATGTATAATGCTTCATCTGCAAGGTGTTTGGACACTATACGAACCAATGTCACATTCATCATACTATGTCACAAATGATTCTATTGGATAATAATCTAGTTCTGATACTACCACAGATGAAGAGTAATGACTAGTGTTCTTATGTTGTTATTTTGGAATTATTTCATTGAAGTTTTGTATCAAGGATGTTCTACAAATAAATAAGGATTCTACTGCAGTAGTATTTTATTGAGTATTTGAGATTTTATTTTACTAAGAACATTGACTCTACAACGAGTTAAACTTTTTTGAAATTACATGGTTGGAGGATAGATAAGACTTAATATGGTCCAAATATTGAGGTACTAATTTTGGAATAAGATATGGTTGATTTGGGTAAATTATATTGGATATTCTTGACTTCCTTGAAACTGATTAAAAATTTGTATATTCCATCATTGTTGGAGTTTACAACATTTTTGGATGGATGAAGTATATCCAGTATTCTATAAGGAATAAGGGAGCATGAATTTAATCAATAAGGTTTTATGGTAATTCAGTATGTTTCAGGGTTTTAATAGAAAACATGATCAAGATATTCACGTGTTATTACTGGGTAAAAAGGATCTACATTATGTTCACCTTTCATATAAATTTTTGACTGAGATTTTAAAGATGTGTTTTGGATAAGTATAAAGTTTGTAATGGATTATATTTTACATTGGATACTATTGTTAATGTTATTTTGGGATATTTATAAAAACGACAACACGCAGACCGTGTGACAACTCGTCGCGTCGGACAAAGCTATGGGAATCAAACCCACAAACATATTGAAATTGGGATTTATCACCTTCCACTAGACTAGTGATGTCCCTAGAGTGTATATGTAGTTTTTTTTTAAAAGTTCTGATAGATGAATTATAAATTTATTTTTGGAACCCGATACGGTTAGGATAAATAGAAATTTTTTGAGTTCTATTACCTTTTGGAGTGAAAGATGGGTTTGTGGTAAAATATTATTAAAGAATGAAAGTATACATGATAAGTAAGTATATTTCCTTACATTATTAGTAAATCTCATAAATAAATTCCTCAACTTTATGAAAGGTAACTTAAAACAAAAATGTTGTCGGTTAACTTTTCCTATTGGGGAATCAAATATCGTTTAACCCATCACAAGTTTGTGATTTTCTTGTAGTTAACTTTCTCCTAATCTTGTTTTCTACAACTCTCCATCAGAACGTGATGGTTTGTTTCTCCTCCAGATCCATGTTTTCATATAATTCTATTATGGGCTATCTCGGGTGACCTTTGTACTTTTCTTTCTTTCTTTTAAAGTCATATTTTTATAAACCCTATTTCTGATGTGGGTTTTCCACAAAGGTGTTTTCTATTTTCAACCTTTTATTTCCGAAGAATATTTTCAAATTACGAGGACGCAATTTATTGAAGGAGGGGATAATGTTACACACCAAGCTTCCATGGTACATTTCCCCTTGAATAATGCAATATCTTGCATTGTACGCAACTTCGAGATTCTAACACACCGCGACCAATCAAAGTAGCCGTTATGTATAGTAATACCCACTTTTTGAAATTTTATAAATTATAACTCTCAAAATGGACTTCATTTTTGGATTCATAATATTGAAATTAGCCTAGGTTGAAATTTTGGAACTTTTCGGATAACTTTTATATTTTGATGAATAGTGAAAATTAATAAATTTTAATTAAAAACAACTTTTTTAATAAAAATAATTAATAGTGATAAATTATGAATTTGAGTGGTTTTAAATTATATTTAGAATTTATTTTTACCATTTAATACAATGTTGGTAATTGGACATAATTTTACATTTAAACCGGACATAAACAAGTGTCAATCTTTTGATAGTTATTATCTCTTAAAACACGTTTTTTATTTTAACAATGGGAATTAATTTTAAATTAATTTCTTCCACTTCTTTGTTTGGAAGTTAGAAAAATGGATTCCATATTTAGAATAAGGAGGTCCAAATTGTGTAAATAGGTAACTTTTATTTTTAGACATTTTGAATAATTACTTCGGTAAATATTTTATTTTCCATGGTTAAAGGGTAAATACATTAAATAAGGGTAAAAAAACATATTATAAAAATAATAAATTACACTAAAACGTGTCCTAAACCTATTCGTTGATACAGTTCCGACCATGGTCATATTTGGGTTGATTTTGGGACCCCATGGATCCACTTTTAAGTGATAATGACACATTATATTAATTAAGTTAAAGTAAATACAAAATTGACATAAGCATATATCTTTTAGAAAAAAAATTACATAGGGTTATATATGTTATATTTTCGAATATAAATATTAATTAGAAAGGTAAAAATATTTCCTACATAATGGTATTTTATTTATAATTTTTAGACTTTTAATAATTAAATTTATTTATTACACAATAATGATGCAGTATTTTCCTTATTAATGAAAGAATCAAATAATTAGTATTATAAATGTTAAAATAAATATAATTTTAAGGTTTTGATTCTATACACGAATTTTATTGGTTAATATGATATGTTATGATTTCTTAAATGAATTTTTTTCTAATTAATAAAGTTTTTAAGACTTTAACAAAAATAAATTATTAAATATTGTCAAAATTGACATAAATGAGTTTTTAAAACAAATATTATATTATTAATTGATATTCTATTCCTAAAAATATAAGGATCAGACAAAGGGCTTATATCATGATAGGTGTATCATTAATGGAACACTTTAGGGACTCTTGGATGTATATAGTAAGATTATTAACTATATAATATAAAAATACAAAGTGGCATGGTAAATGTCAAACTAATTAACTAAGAGTTAAAACTAAACGATAAGGTCAATATAATGACCCAAACCTGTCTAAAATATGTTGGTTGAAAATATTTAGACCCATACCCACCATTTACTTTTAATAGTCCACTTTTGAGCAATTATAAACCGAATATGAATTTATTATAAATTAATACTTTATGTTTTTCCTAAAGTGCCCCTCCTCCACCTTATAAAAGGACACCACTTCTAACCAATTCTTTACACCTTCAAGGCCTTTTTTTTCAGAAACCACTGCCCAAATATTCTCTCAAATTACCTAAATTTAACCTAGAGGCCTTATTTTGATCATAAAGACAACCTAAGGAGCCCTTTTCATCAAATCAAAAGGAAGAACACGAAGAAGAGGTAATGTTCTCACCACCATTTTTCAAGTTCCTTTCTTCTTCAACTTATTCTTTCTTTGTTATTTCATTTCTAAAATAATAACTCCAGTATATTCTATATAATGTAATGTTATTATGAATATGGTACAATCATATTCAGTTTTCTATCCATCCTTTGAATGACATGTCTCCATACGTGCGTATGTACGGCTTACTGTCTCCACGTCGTGGTGTAATTGTTATTCAAAAACATTATTATTGGATGGGTATGATAATGATATGTAATTGATGTAAATAATAAATATAACATAATAATGATTCTTTATATATGATATACCATCAAATTATATATTATTTTAATATCAAAATAATGGTATTGTCTCTCGTGCGTACGTACAGACTACCGTCTCCACGAACGTGATGAGATTCATTCCCCATCATATCCATGCAATTATAATTCTAATTTGATGATTAAAAATAATGTTTAAGGACTTGATATCATTCTGTATATGAATAAGATACAACCTATCTATAACAAACACATCTTATGTAACAAAATATATCAAAGAAAACGAGTGAGTTAACACCTGAAACGATGATAATACTAAGATATTATTAACAAATCAATGTTAAAAGATCATATATAATATCATATTAATGTATATTATTCTTTTATAGTTTAATAAAAATTATTTAACCATTATAATTGAGGTTAACCTACCCTCAACTAAGGAAAAGTACAAGGTAAGGGTTTATTTCACAATCTCTTCACTATCTGAGGTTGTTTATATGTAATTATCTTCTGGGACCTCTTTATCATCCACATCCATGTTTCTTAAACATGTATCTCAAAACAGTCTTAATATTTTATAGAATATTGGTTAAAGTCATTTATACCCTTGTTGAATTTTTATAATATGTTTATAAAGGAATCTTTCTGTCGTTTTTCAAACAAATTCCTTTTAACCTTTTCGACAAAATTAAGGTAAGAATGTATTTTTTTAACTTATACGGCAGGTGCGGATATTTTCTACCATTATAAACTCGTCGAAGCTTCCCTTACAAGATTATAATAATATTTTGAAATTAAATGTTTTATTTTATAATTATGTGACTTTTAAATGATTTTAAAATAAATATTTTAAGAATTTGTGAAAGGTACTCTTTATCAAGATCATAATTTTAAATGTTTTAATGATTTATCTTTCTAAATCTTTTTAATTCGTGTACATGTTTTCAAAATTATTTTAAGGATTTCTTTATATAGACATGAATTTCTTGAAATTATATATCTTTCCAAATGTTTCAAAGTGATATGGGACACTTTGATTCAAAAATCTCTCTTAAATTAATTCTTCTATAAATGTGTGACTCTGAAATGATTTAAAAATAGAAATAGATATTTCTCTAAAATGGGTTTTTATTTAATCTATGCCTGTATCCTTTGATGTATTTTAGGTTTATTTGAAGTTGATTTATTATGATACAAAACTTCCATATTGTATTGATGGTTTTTTTGATATGTTTGACTATGGATATACTATTTTTATAACATTCATTGTTTATGGTTAAAGTATTCAAATTTCATATACTAGTTTTAATATGAATGTTTATGATTTGTTTAAACCTTTTCATATGTAGAATGTATTGTACTTAGTAAGTGATGGGTGGAGCCCGCTATATCTCCTCGATGCATCAGTAGGTCTCATGAGACAACTAGACGTGGAATTGGACGAGGCCCTATCCAAATTTGATTTATGGTTTTGGACAAGGCCTTAATAATTTTTAGACGTCTCGGCCGAGGCCTTGAAAAAATATTTCCGAATGTCAGGCATTATACATTCCCTCATTATGAAAATAATATTTATGGTTCATGTAGTCATTCGACTATTAGAATACCAAAGATTATGTTTTATTATGGAATTATTTACTCAACTCATATTCCTTCCATAAAAGTATTCATGTTTATTATTGGTAAAGGCAAGTAGTTTCAATTATTCAACATGAATAATATTTATATTATCTTGTGTTGTATTTCTTACCCTTAAGGAGCGTTTGAGCTCACCCCTTTCTTATGTTTTATTTTCTCAGGATATGAAGAAGTTACTTGCAGGCATTATTTAGGAGGATTGGATGTTTCCAATGTAATAAATTCGTGTGGTATTTCTTTTCAAGTTGTAAATTTGAACTTATGTATGAATCTTGTTTCAAATAATACTAAACTTATTGGTCTTTCCGGACATGATTTCCTTATGATCATGCCAATGTTATATAATAATGCACTGACTCTGTGTAAATGAGGTCGAGATTTACACTAATGCATTGGGTAATGATTTTTTTCTCCAATGATTATATGTTGGAATTAATCATGTATGTCATTCCATTTATAAGAGTTCTTGTAATAGTGATAAGAAGAAGATGTCCCAAGGTACTTACTTGACTATTATGGGCATTAAAATAGTTTTTCAGGGATTTTATATTGATTCTATAAGGAAAGATAATAATATTATGATTAAAGGAATGTTTATTCCCCATTTAAAGTTGAAACGTTTGTTTTCTAGAAAGTGTTTTTATGAGAACCAATTTTTAATAATAAACCCTCACAATAATAAAATTTCATTTCATTTTTATTATGATATGTTTCATAAAAAACTAATCTATGAATCATATTTCATCATTATTAAAATTAATATTTGTTCTGAAAGTTTATTACATAAAATAGATAAATATTTTATGGGATCTCATGATTTACAAAATAGAATAACATCTTTTTTTATTTTTTTATCCTTTAATGATATTTTTAGTCTCATACCAAGATTTAAAATGTATTTAATAGAGACTAATGATTATTATGAACTATATAATGGTCTAAATTACCATTATGGTGATTCTTCATTAATGACCCAAATGTGTTTTGAATTAAATAGAAGATTAAATTTAAGAATACTGTTTTATGGGAAAATGATATTGTGTAGAAGTGTCCATTTTGTATTGTAAGGTTTTTATATGTAATATTTTTTCTAATAATTTAAATATCTAAGTCAATATGATCCTCTAAATTTAATAAAGTGAAAACCTTGTTATGAAACATGTAAGTATGGGTTTTTTATGTTATAGGGCTATTATAGTCACATAGATATGTGGAAAGTAATACATAAAGATATAATGGTTTAAAAAGTACCTAAAAGTGGAGAAAAAAACATAAATATAATGTTGTTTTCTATATTATAGGATATCTTAGATTGGTTATTATATATTTTTATAATTATTTTTAATATAAAATGTATCATAGAAATGAACATCTGTATTTTATCATTCTTCCACAGTGTGTGTATAAATGTATATATTGACATAAATTTCATGAAATTTAGTGATAACTAACCTCTCAAAGTATGGCTTTGATTTACCCCTATTTGATTCTCATCAAGGAGTATTATAGGTTATGATGAAAAATAGATTTTATCCTTTCTATAATTCTTGAATTTAGATATTGAATATGCTCCTAATGTACAAAAATTGTTTTTTGAAACTGGTTGACTAACTAAGTATACAATATTGAGTCCAATACACTGTGTATTTTTTATAATAGGGGTTCATGGATGATATTTTCCCTACTAATTGAGGTTGGTGAGATACTTAGTTGGGGAGTCTTTATATATCTATACCTTCCTTACACAAACCTTGAGGAATTCCTAATCTTGGATTGTTTGGGAATATTTATGATCACTTCATTTTTTTGAGATCAAAGAATATGGGATTGGGCATCTCATATGATGATTATGGCATCAGGGTCCTAGATTAAGATAAACCATGTAGTTTTAAGGAACACATAGATATTACATATGATCTATTTATCTATTAGGATGATGAGAATGTGATGTGATCATTCAAAAATGTGAATGGAATATGATGTGTTCGTTAAATTATATAGAATATAATTGGAGAATCAAAAATGTATTATTTTGAAATATGGGATTGAAATAATATTTCTTCCATGGTCACTTGATATCTTAGAAAAAGGGAACATATGTGATAGTACACTTACAAGGGATGTGACTAATAGACACAGGTATATAGATACATGTGTTTGATAGAGATTAAACTAGATCACTTTATATATTGAGTAACATTTATTATTTAATAAATATTTATCTTTTATTACTTTTATAGACTAAGAGAGTCATTTTATTTTCAATACTATATGGCACATGGGTCAAATTTTGTAATGTAGTAAATGGGGATTTAGTTTCTATTAGATAAGTACGTTAAAATTATTTTAAAGTTAATATTAAATGGAATTGGATTGATAGGCACAATTCATTCCATATGGTGGGATACATATTGAAGATAATGATAGATTTTCAAAAGTGTTTGGGAATATAGTAAAATTAATTTTGGATATTGTTTTACATGTTATTATATAAGATAAAATATATGGTGAAATGACTCGAGGTCTTCTAAGATTTAGTGAAAGTATGATATTGAAGGAAATGAAATATAATAAATACAATTTTGAATGTGAAATTTTTTTGTTTCTATGTAATATTTTATGATAAGAATATTGTAAGTAATGGAATGAGATTCCATAAAAATTCTTGTTTAAATCAAATAATACAATTGGATGAATATCATAAGGCTACTTCCATACAAGTTTTAGAGTCTGAATTTCCATTTATTATGACATCTTTTTTTTGATAGTTGGGGTGCCTAAATGATAAGAGTTATAATTTGTGTGATCATTACCATATATTCTATAACTAAAGGATTCATTTCATGTTATTTAATGAATGTTAGACCACGATTCGTGAAATAGTTTCATGATTTGGGCCACAATAGTTACTCATGTGTTATAATACACGAGTAAAGGCGAGATTACTCAAGTGGCCTCCTTGAGTGATATATATAAGGAGACAATACCCAATTTGATGACTGTGAGTATGTGTATATTTTTATTCTAAAGACACGATCATATCACCCTTTTCATGAATCTATATTTTTTCAAATCATTTACAGGATGACATACTAGCAGGCCATGGTGTAATAAGTGTCCCACATGAAGGTCGATTGGATGAATATTTTGATTGTATCTTAGTGATTCTTATCAAGAAAAGATTATAGAGCAGTAGCTTTCTATCGTGAATGGTACACATCTTCTTCATTTCTTCATTTCAAGTATCAATTGATTAATTTATTTTTTCTTTATGATCATGGTTTGGGTTTCTTAATCCCTTCTACTACCTATAATAAATGGTATTAAACCCCTATGAATCTCAGTAGAAACTGTATCTAGCATACATCTCCAAGAATTGTGATCATAGACTATCTTACTTTGCTAATTTGTTTTAATATAAGATCAGAAAACATACATTGGTCCTTGTAGGGGTGACTAATAATACTTAGTATGGTCATCCCAAGTAGTGATATAACCCCAAGAACATATAGTTCCAATTCGAATCAATAATAAATAACATGAAGACCAACTAACATCAGAAGACATCATCATCAGTAATATATATATTAATGATCGATACATTTCTAACAACACATAACTCACTTAAATAATGTAATAACAATATTTATATATTTTATTCTAATGTATCCACACTTCTATAAGAATAAATGAGGGACTCTACAGAATACTTCATACTAGAGTGTCAATGGGTTCTTAGTGAATGGTATTGTATTCTTCTTATTATAGAGGAAAACATAAATATGAACTTATTCATATATTACCACAATATCATAGACATTGGATCTCATCCCTCTATATGTGGATGGTTGTCGAAAAATTATAATATCATATCCAAAAATGATAATAATTCTCTTGAATCACTTCTTAGTTTTTCACAACCCATGATTCACTCTAGATGTCCTCTTCTGAGATGTTGGAGGAATACACATTTCCACTAATATAGTATTAGATATTCCAAATTGATAAACATATATACTAATAATAGAGATAAAATTGTTTATTTTCTCGATCTCAAACCTAATGATGAGGTATAGGAGTAGCTGCTCGGGGATTCAACATCCTCCTCGATTCTAGTTTCATGGGAGATAAAAAATAGAAACACTCGTGTGAATAACTATATACATAATTCTCATGTATATTTAATATAATCGAACCTGGAACTATAGGTGAATATGAAAGGGTACACTTATAGGTTATCACAAGTCCTAGCCCAAAGTGGAGGGTGGGAATGTTAAGTATCATCATATCAAAATAACTTGAGTTGAAGGGTGTGTGTAAAGTGAATTACAATAGTGATCCATCACCATCAGTATTCCTCAGTTGTTGAAATAAAATAAATACCAAGATGTATGTTTTCAAATAAATCCCTTCACTCAATCAATGAATCTTCTTATCTATTATATAATTCTTTAATCATAACAATCCAAGGAGGTTGTATCATCCACAATGAACTATCAATTATTTAGCTAATTAAAAGTTAATAATAAAAATTGAATAATATTTAAATGTTAGTCCTTTAATTATTCATCTAACAAAATCATAGTTAGTTTGATATAATAGTCTATATTATGAGTTATAGTTGGGTAATAAAAAGTGTTCAAAAACATTATCACTATATTTCGTAACATCTACATAGATTATCTAAATATTTACTAGAAGATCCTATCACTTGTATTTAATGTGGCATATTTTATTATTCCTTTAAATATTTACTTGAATTTCAATCAATCTATTAT
The DNA here is from genome assembly GCA_963277665.1 of Viscum album. Lineage (NCBI taxonomy): Eukaryota > Viridiplantae > Streptophyta > Magnoliopsida > Santalales > Viscaceae > Viscum > Viscum album. Next base: position 108,598,308 of record OY728130.1, read on the forward strand.
ATAATCTAAACTCCATCAAGAAGGTACTTTATTTTTAGTTTTTTTTACTCAATTATTATTTATTTTATTTAATGGATTACAACATTAAAAATATTTATTAGTTTCTAGAATTGATTTACATAGTTCACATTTATTTATGCCAATGAATTACATATATATATAATTTTATTACACTATATTTTATTCATAAACAAACTATTAATTAATACTGTGGTACTTCCTTAAGAATGAATTTTCACTTAATTAGTAAACAAATATAATCTATAAATTATTAATTATTATTTAAAATATTTTTATAATCCTTTAATTGCATATCATTAATAACAAATACAATCTTATTACTCTTAATACAAAATTTACACCATTTATATTTCCACATATCCTTCAACTAAAAAAATATAATCATAATGAATTTTATAAAACTTGATTATATTTTTCATTATTTCACTGGAAGCAGAAAATAATGATTCTAATGATTTAGTTCCCTTAGTTTTAATAATATTTTACTATGCCCTCGTAACATATAAATTATCATCATATGTTAATTTCCATTCATTCTGAAGTAAATAATTCATAATCTATATATCTCCCTCTAACATTGCTTTTTTGGATTATCAACTAAAACTTTTTTGGGAGAAATAATAATCCTGACTCATAAAACAGCTTGACTAGACACAAGATGAAATGAATCTAGAGACACCAGAAATATAAAACTGTAAAGGATATTTTACTATTTTTCTATTTGAAATAATTTTAAAAATAATTTAATATCAATAGAATACTTCATCTACCAAACATCTCTAAAATATGAAAACTAGTTTCTATTACACTTGGGATGTCAAAAGGAGTCCAACAAAAATTTTAATGCATACATTTAGTGTCTCACTCGACTCTACTTGACATGTCTTCCCTCATTCAATCATTGGTGTCATTTAGCACCCCCAGCTAATATAGTTATTGGATTTACTCATCCATACTATGACATCAAATGAGTCTCTTCCCGGTTATCCAATCACTTATCAGATGATCCACTAATCTTGGATTAGTATTATCTTATCCATTCCCCTGAGTAGTTCCATGGTCCTGTGATCTCCAATTTGATTATATTAATTGTATAACCCATAGTATTCCCATATTGTGTCTTAGTGTGGGCCAGAAACATTTGTCCAATTAAAATATTGTACTATCTTGAGAAACCCATGGAATAGTTTACAGTGGTATGACCTAAAAAGGACTTAGAATATATGGATGGTTCCTTTACATTCGACCAAGGATTAGACACCCTTGGTTATTTCTTCATTTCATCACCACACACATACTAAAAACCGCCATCCATGATGATATATAGTTAGAGAAATTGTCTGTTAGCTAAAAAATAGAATATATAAATTCATCTTAGTACAAGGATCATGAATATGATCTCTATTTTACAAAATCAATCTACTTGTTATTATGGATTTAAGAGGGAAGTTAAAATTGACCAAAACAACTCTCTATTTTACTTATATAAAACCATAAATCTAGTCTATGTTATTTCAACTCCATTAAATTCAATTATTCAATATATTTCTATATAAATATGGTTCATACAATGATTTATTTCTATGTATAATTTATCTAAATTTTATAAAAAATAACTAAAATTAGCTATACTATTTATAAAAACACATTCATCATATTTAAAAAAAATAATGGCATTAGATTCATATCAACCAATAAAACACATGTATAAAATTATTCAACCTTGTATATATTTAGTTTTATCATGTTAAATAGATAAATATTGGTTTCTAAAAATTATATCTATGATATATCATAATTCATATATCATGTTTTTTCATTCTTACACCATTAATTCTGTATGAAATAAATAATAACTTATATAAACTATACTTTAAGACCAAAATTTTTGTTCCCTTATAACATGGAGGGAACTTTTTGCATGTTTAACATCTCTATATGATTTTTCTCAATCTATTTACCATATTTTGACTAATTATACTCCATTATATTGTTCTTAATTTATAGATTGACATAGTTCAATTCCCATTAATGATTAAATTTCAAAGGGTATAAAATGATAATAGATTTGAGGGATCACAAATTCTCAAAATTGAAAATCATAATTAATGAACAAAACCATATCCATGTCAGTTTATCAATCTCCCATTACGAATCTCAATATTGTTGTGTCCACCATTCTGAGAGAATTATCCTACCATATTATATATGAAAAAACTATTATGTTAGTATATATATAGGATTTTGGTGAAAAAATTAATATTTAAAACATATTATTTATTCATTAAAAATTATCTCCAGCAACACAAAAATTATAAATGTCCATTGAAAATTATAAAGATATTATCCCAGTGGAAACATGACATTTATAGACTCTTGATAAATTCCATTTTTCATTCAATGGAATTTTTAAATAAAAATAAGTATTTTCTCTTAAAAATTCCTATAAAAATGAACTAAACCATAATAACACCTCATTTATTTTAGATTAGTGTAAATAAATTCAATAAAATAGAAGAATTCGTCAATTCCTAATATAGGAAAAATCAATATGATATTAGAAACCATATTATTATATTCTCCCCACCATTATAAATTTCTCCCTGTCAAAGTAAATAATCCATAGGCATCCAAATAATTATTTCCTTCCTTATAAAAACATCATTTGGGAAAATGGAAATGTTCATATTCTATCTAACCAATAAAACTTAATTCCATTAAAATTAGTATTCACGAATGTACTTTTTAAAATATAATTAAATAAAACAAACAAACATTCATGATATCTATATTCTTTCTTCCAGAGTATCAGTAATTAAAGGTGTGGGACATTCTCAAAATTTTCCCCCATATCGTTCCAAAATTCCTCATTCATCATTATAAAAAGATCATAAATCTACTTACCATTAAAACAAGACTCAATGTTTATGAACACAATTATTTAATCATAGAAAACATCCATTATAATTTATTTAAAAGATAACAACACAAATCCTAATCATCAACACTCAATTAAGTAAAAATTAAAAACTAACATACTATCTCATTAAAATTACAACTCACTAAGATAACGTAATATTTTCACATGAAAATAAGTATTTTCATTTTTTTAAGTAAAAATTGAAATTGAATAAGATCTTGACAACAAGAACATGTTATATTTATTTAATCTTAAGTCATAACTTTAAATTATCACCCTCTTTTAAAACCCCAATAAAAGCTTGAGGAATATAATAAAAATAGGCATTTATTATATTTTCAGTGTAACCAATAAAAAATCATGGTAGGGTTAATGTTAAATTATTACATTTTACTAACATAAAATATAAAAAATAATAAAGAAATTCAATTGTAGATGGTGAGGATTATAAAAATAATCATGGAATGTTACATAAAGTATTTCATTATTATCTCTTTACTCCATGTGAAGGACCACTGATTAGATGGATTATCACTAAATATATATATTTCATCTTTCTATATCTATATAATATCCATTATTCATTACCACACTATAAAAAATAACATCATAAAACCTGTATTTTTCATTTGTAAATTACAACCACCATATGATAATAATTCTATGTAATTAACACACATACATTACAAAGTAGCGACAATTTTCATTAAAAATTCTTTTAACCATCCACCTATTTGGTAGTATGATCACAAAAAAATCTATAAAGTAAATCTAAAGATAAATAATAACCACTTATTTCCCACTATCATCACACTAACAACTAATAATCCATAATCTCGTCACAACATCATCTATCCCAAATCATTGTAAAATTTAATTATCACTTACTTTGGTCTGCTTATATTTTATCAATAATCAAAAAACAATGTTATATTGATCATTAATTTACTTTATATGATACCATCAAAGAGGTATTTCATCTATTTCTTGCCAGTCTTAACCAATTGGTATGATTTTAATTGTTTATCAGGACCCATATCACCACATCTAAAGCAAACAGTGCTATCCAAATATAGATGACCATGATTGGTCTAACCCAAAACCCATAATAACACTTAAAATAATGGAGAGCCATTAATCTTCCCAATGCATTCTCTCTTTATATTCCAATATCAAGAATTAAATGTTAAATGTTATATTACATCACATGTAGACTCTCCATTGTTTAAAAACTAAGAATTAATGCACTACTTAAACATTAAAAAAAATATTTACATTAACAATGAGAAATTAATTCATGATAAAAGAATCTAATTGAATTTACCACATATCATCTAAGAGTAATCATATAATATTCCACTATGTTTTCATTATAGTACTCTTATCTTAAAAAAAGTTATCATTTCTTAATCAACCATAGTTAATACACTAATCAGGTTAAACATAATGATATAAACTCTCGACTTCACAAAAATAGTATATAAAATTTTAAAATATAATTTAAAAATATATTCTAGATTATAATCAATTCATATTATATGAATAAGTGAAATTAAATGTTTATAGATTATTTATACCAATAATTTCATATAAAATAATTTATATAAAACAAAAATACCATTGTTATAGTATTCCAAAATTTTCTAGAATTTTCCACCTTCAGTTATCCTTTACTACATCATCTACTATCTTTGAATCATCTCATCACAAAAATAACTAATGTAAAATGTAAAATATCAATCTTAATAATCACTACCCACTCATTCTATGAAAACATCGTAATATTGATCTCATATCATATGATATGGATATTGATAGGTTTTATATGAGTCTGGTTCACTCAAACAATCCAAAAAACAATGAAAAAAATCATTAAATCACATAAATGCATCATAATTCTACATGATATATGTTACCCTACTTTAAATCCTCAATTAAATTTTTGTGTCCATAGTCATCCATCATAATAAGGAGTTATGATTAGTAATGCATTGGCTTCCAGTAACATTTAAAAACTCAAATATTGTGATTAAATAAAAAAGTTACATATTAATTTTTTAACTATCCCAACCATTTCTTAAATTCTCATAATTATAAACTCCAATCTATTTATTTTATTCCAATAAACCAAATCCTAAAATACCATTAAAACAACTCCCCAAACCTACCTCTAATGTGGTATAGGATAACTACCGTCATGGATATATCTTATCAAATAATAGGTGTGAGTACCATTAAATATAACTTTTCACCCACTATTAGGAAATATAATCGACCATTATATAAGTAACTCACATCTGTATAATATAACAAATGAAGATATAAAAATTCTCTCTGGAAAAATGTAATATAAAAAATAAATTACCATATAAAAATAACAAATCCAAACAGATGAAGGAATACAAATTTATGACGTGAAAGTTGGTTTTGAAAATAAATAACCTTGTTAAAACATCTAACTATAAGATACCATATCTACCATCTATATCATTGTCCTAACTAGGTATTGTACATTGAAAGTGGGAGTAGATCATGGTATGTCCGAAAAAACTAATTCCCCTTCTTGATCATGTTTTTCCATTAAAAAAATTGTCCATATAATTCCTTCCCATAATAATGTATAAACAAAAAAGAAAACAAACATGAGACATAGAAATTTATGTTACTTAAAACTGATAGGTAATGTCTATGGAGAATACAAAGGTAATGTTCCAACGTACTAGAAACCGCTATAGTGTCATGCTCCTCCAGATGATTCTTCTAAAATTTTATATCTATTTATATTCGGTTCAAAAGTATATGAGTGTGTTATGATGTTTTATGTTTCCCTTAGAGGTGAAATCCACTTTTCCAGTTGAAAATTGTTTCATGTAAACAACTTTCACAAATTTGTTTTCTCCACATACATAATTCATGTAATACTGTGCACTTTATACTATTGTTATATGAACAAATTTAACTTCATAAAAGTCTCATTCCTTCCAAAAATCCAATTATTCATGAACTAGAAATTCTACATTGACATATTCCTCTTTTAACATTATATACATTTCAAACTACAGTGCACCACAAAATAATACTCCTTAATGAGCTACAAAGCTTCAAAAACTGCATTATAACGTAAGAATATTCTATGATGATAATCTTTAACATCCTATTACATTTTCAGGTCTCCCTAAACCCATATTTAGATCATTCTTTAGTTGGGTTTTGTTTAGGGGTTCTTTCAGTGAGAATTTAGAAATTTTTTAATGTTATGAGGTTGTTCATGGTTGTCAAACATTTTTTCCAAACCGTGTGCCCTGCTTAAGTAAACCTTGAAAACCGAGGTAGTGAGGTTTCACATGGATGGAACACATTTTGAAAAACTATTCAACCACTTAGTATAAATAATGTACTTGAAAATAAAGGGAACCTAGCTAGGGAACATTGTTTTTCTAAACCATTCAAATCTTCCCAACTAACCATGCATATAATATTTTTATTCCAAAAAGAATTATTTAAAATCCCTGAAAACCTTGTTTATGGTGCCCAACAGACCTCATTCAACCCCTTATGAATTATTCTTCTAAGTTATCTCCCAAGAGATATTTTTTGCCCCTCTACACCCCTACATAAGAGAATTTAATCTATAATAATTGTGTTTGATCCCTTCCAAGATAGTTTCCTCTTCTCTTTCTTTATATCAAACTCTATCTTATTTTACCCCTTGGGTTTTTGAGATCTCTATATTGATTTTTGGATCTAATACATGATTTTTGGATCTTGAATCTAAAAATTTATTATGGGATCTCATTGTTGATTTCCTTCATTGGAGAATCTCATTTAGGGTTTGGTATTTTGAGATAATGTGATCCCAAGGTAGGTGGTTCTATTTTGAATATCCAGTTTGATTAACCTTAAATTTATTTATTTAGTTTAAATTGTTTGATTTAAAACCAATTTCTTGAAATTTATTTTGACCTTTTGATGAAAACCGAATTCCTTTGAATTGGAGGGTTTGGATTGTTTGGCTTGAAATTGGGAAAATCCCCAATTCAATTGAATTTTGGTGTGTTTGTGAAATTGATGGAAACTTGGGGAATTTAAATTCATTACTTCATATTGTGAAGTTGGATGTAAGTTCATCAAATTAAATAAAATAATGTATTTGTGGAGATTAATTTTTTGGATTTTTTCAGATTGGTTTTTTTGGAAAAATGGATTAAAATGGGTTTTATAGAAACCATTGTGTATTATCCTGGAAAAATGCATGTTTTTGTTATAAACACATGTGTTGGTTTTAAAATAAAAATTGGTACATTTAAAATGTAGAATGGTATGAATTTAATTTTTGTGTAAAATAAAATATACATCATTGATTTTTACTAGAGCACATGCAAATCTAGGTAGTTAGTGAGTTATTTTGATAACACTCTTTTATTATACAATGTTACTAAAAAATAATTATAGCACTTAAGAAATCTAAAAAGATAGTGATAAAGTCATATTTACCAGTTTCAAAGGGATAGGTGTAGGCACATATTGTTGTGTCACTTTGAATGTGATGGATTCCCATGCCCTATGGTTATCTTACCTTTTGGCATATAACCATATGGATCACTTGTTTGTATATACAATATATGTCATTGTTTGTTGTAATTTTTTTTGCATGCCTTATAATTTATATAATTTTTTATATGAAAAAAATTATTTAATCCATTGTTTAAAAATTTTCCATCAACAGAAGAAGTAATATATTTTTTAAAGTCTTCCATATTTTCAAATTAAAAGAATAATTTGTTTAAATATGATTATGAAATTCCAAAAATTTTTATTTAAAATAAAATTCATTATTTGTTTAATTACATTTTAAATATTATTATAGAATCCTTGGTGATGCCATATTGGGTAATTATCTCACACCCTACCTCATCCTTCAGGTGTTATTAGATTATCTTTTTCTAGGTTCAAGTAAGTATAGGGTTCCACATATAGGTGGTAGTAGTTTATAGTCCCTATACATGGTGAGTAGAATCCATTGGGACTTGGCCAGTTATCTTGTTTTTAGGTTTTTTTGTTGTACTTTGGGTTGTTTATACCTATTTGACATCTGATACACTTATCCTTGTGGAGTTTTTCTTTTAGGCAAACTGATATTTTTATCATTCTACTACAATTTTATGGAAACTTTGTTCCAACTTTAATTTTTTATGATTCAAGGTTCTAGTATCCAACCCATGGGGACATGTAACACCCTTTGGAATATGTCCATGGTGGATCAGTTATTAGGACATTAGGTTAATTGAGATGGTTCCTGAGAAAGTTGTATCAGAGCTCCTGGTTGAGCTTTTTGTCTTGATTTCAGAATGCTGTTGTGAATATTTTCAAGAAAAAAAAGGAATATTTTAATGAGTTTCTCGCTATATATCACCAATTTTAACCTTAATTAAGTAGGGGTGGTTTCATAAAGACACATTAATATTAGTTTTAGTAATCTCCATGCTTTCTATTGGGACAAGATGAAGTCCAAATATTGTTGTTTATCTATTGGGGATAATTTCCATTGTTGCTCGGTTTGGGTATTTTTATGATGTCTTCAATGTTTTCTACTAATGATGTGCATAATAATTACTCTAAGAAGATGTTTGAATCGAATACAAGAAGAATATGCTGATGAACCTCTACGAGAAAATCCTATCATGGAGCAGAGTCTGGTTTGGGTGCTTGTGCGTACTACCCACGATCTAGTATAGGCACAACTACTAGTTCCCATTAATGATGCAGATGTGTAACCTCATAGGGATGTTCACTTTATTTGTTCCCAATATTTCCTTCACCAAAACCAATAACCATTACAAGGCTCAAATGATCCTCAAGAGGCTGAGGAATGGCTGAGTAGGATTGAACGTTTTTATGGGTTTGTAGATATGACCAATGAAATTATGGTGAACTGTGTAACCTTCTTTTTACTAGTACTAATAAGTAGATGGTGGGACACAATGGTGACAACTAAGAAAATGAAGGATTAGAGTGTAAAGACTTCAATATTATATTCACTGACCGGTTCTACACAGAGTCGATGGTGTTGGCCTAGAATATGAAGTTCTTGAAATTCAAGTAGGATCATAGCACCATGACAAAATATTATAATCACTTTGTTAATATTATTCAGTTTTCACCTAAGATGGTATCAAATGATAATATGAAGACTCGATGGTCTGAGTTGGTAATAAGATTCTATATCCATTCTCAGGACTTCTTTCTAAAGATTCATTCTTATGTCGATGTGCCAGATAGAGCTTTGATGGTCGAAATGGACTTGGCTGGAAAGTCAGGGTTGATTGGAGTTTCTTTTTCTTATAGTGGAAGTGTGAATTCATATAAGTGTATGATGGAGAATAAATATTCTCATGGAATTTCTCAACTTTATGTCCATTCTAGACCACATTAATTTCCTAGAAGTGGACATTTAATTTGTTACTAGTGTGGAAAGTTATGGAATTCATAGAGGGTTCTCACAGATTAACCCATTGTATGTGGATCCTATAGATTCTCATGACACTTATAGATATACCCTCATGTCTTTTATTGTCCCCATAGTAGAATGGGATCTTATGATCCTATTAAAACTATGGTTCAATCACTTTCTTTATGAGAAAATGGGTTGAAGCCATAGGCATCCGGAATAAAGATTCTTCACATAGTGGAAGAGTCTCTAGAGGAAGAAAATATGAGTCCAAATATTGTGAGAGGTGCCATTACAAGAGATTCATCATTAGTGAATACACTATTTAATAATGTCACATCACAATCATTTATTTCAATATATATTGTTAATATACTAAATCTTTATACAGTGCTTTTGTATTATGTGATGGATATTATTACACCCATTGGTAAAGAGAGAGAGAGATGGGTCTCCATATTCCTTCTTGTATATTCTCTTTATCATATTTTTAACTTCCTTTGGAGTTTTTAATTCTCAACATGAAACCTCTTGAAATCAGATTCTGGATGGATTTCCTCATTGTCGTTAATTCTCAGATTGTTTTTTATCTATGAAGGTTCTCCTTTACCACACCTAGTGGGTGTTCTTTATCTTTCAAGGAAAATAATCCTCGTTTTCAAGTATAGAAGGACGTTTTAATCCATATTTATGGAAAGTGATATATTTTTTTTCTTTTGATCTATAGTAATAATATTTTACTGGTGATCAACCTATAGTTTTTATTGAGTTTCTTGAGGTTTTTTTAATGACTTTTCTAGTTTTCCACTGGTAAAGGAGGTAGAGTTTTCTATCAATTTAGTGACTGATACTTATCCAGTATCTATTCCTTCTTACCACATGGAACCATTTAAAATGTAATAGTTGAATTCTCAGTGATATGGTCATCTAGAAAAATTCTTTATGGGCCTGAGTGTTTCACCTTGGGTTGTGCCAGTCCTCTTTTCTAATAAATATAATGTTTCACTATACCTTTATGTTGATTATTAAAAGCCCAATTGAGTTACGGTAATGAAAAAATATTTATTCCCATGGACTGATGATATTTTTTTCAATTGAAAGGGGAAAATTGGTTCCCCAATATTTATCTTTGATCTGGTTACCATCAGTTGAGGATAAAATAATATGAAATTAAGAAAACATCTTGTTTGAGTAGGTAAGGCCATTATGAGTACCTTTTTATGCCATTTTGTTTAACCAGTGATCCTTCAGTATTTATGAATTTAATGAACATGGTTTTCAATGAGTATCTTGATACCTTTATGGGGGTATTTTTGGATGACATCCTTTGTTACTCTATGTACTAGGAGGATCATGTGTGTCATTTGAGAGAAGTTCTGAAATTGTTGAAGAAACATTGACTTTATTCCAAGATTTTGAAATATGATTTCTAGATTTGGGATGTAAATTTATGGGGAAATGTGGTGTTGGACCATGGTATATTATTTGATACTGAGAAGGCTAAGGATATTATGAAATGGTAACAACCATGAAATGTTTTTGAGATTCAGAGATTTTTTGGATTATCTGGGTATTATCGCTAATTCGTTAAAGACTTCTCAAAGTTGAATTCTCTAATTACTGATCTAACTTATAAGGGAGTAATGTTTTCTTGGGGGATGAAATTTCAGAGTTATTTTTTATGATAAAATGTATTTTTACTACTCCACTTGTGATAACTCTTCCAGAGTTCACAAAGGGCTATATTCTCTTCTGTGATGCATTAAGTTTAGTATTGTATTGCATTCTTATTTAAGGTGATCATTTCATTGATTATAAGTCTTTTCATCCTAGTTCACACTAGAATAATTATCCAACCCATGACCTTGAACTTTTATTTATGATTCACACACTTAAGAGTCGGCAGAATTGACTTTTTCGTATAATTTTTTACCTAGTTTTCAAACCAAAAGAGCTTGAGATATATCTTCTCTCAAATAGATTTGAATCTCCGCAAGAGGAATTGGGTGGAATAACTGTATTTTTTTTTACATCACCTATAACATATACAAATAGAATTTCATTGCAGATGAATTAAGGAGGAAACTTACGACTCATACATTGAAACAATCATTGTAGTAGTGGAAATTAATGTCTCTTTTTGCACAGTTTCATATCCTACTATAGGAGTCAGGGGTCAAGTTTTCCTTGGATAGTGTTCAGTTAACATCTTCTCTTATCAAGATGATTAATCAGAAAAAATATATTGATGATGAGTTCCATGAATTATTGACTCTATATATGGTGGGGGTACCGTACCTAGTTGTTCATTCTCTACTGAGGGAAATCTACACTATCATAATCACTTTGTTGTTCCATTAGTAGCAAGGAAAGCTGTGATGATGGGATTTTCATAGTTCCCAGTGGGAAGCGTACCCCAGAACCAAGAATATGTTCTATAACCTATGGTAGCAGTTCACGTGTCCTGGTATGAGATAGGGCATTGCTAAGTTTTTATCTCATTGTTATACATGTTAAAAAGTCAAGACTGAGTACTAGAAGCCTTCGAGTTTTCTTCAACCACTTATATTCTAGAAATAGAAGTGGGATGAAATATATTTGGACTTTATGGTTGAGTTTCCACATAGCCAAATAAAGAAAAATATAATATGGGTTTTTTTTACAGGCTAAACAATACAGACCACTGTATACCCAATCTTGAATACACTGAAGTTGAGAAGTTGGGATATCTTTATGTGAAAGAGATTTTTCATTTTGATGTAGTTATATCTGTTATTATTTTTTATATAGATCCTCATTTCACTTATCACTTTTGTAGATTCCTTTAGGAGACACTGGGATCTCAGGTCTGTTTGAGTATGGAATACCATATGAAGTCTTTTGGCCAGATATAAAGAGATATACAAATTCTATTGAGGTTCTCTGATTTTGTTTTTGTGACTTTGGTGGGTATTATGATGGCCATCTAGGGATGGTTGAGTTTTCTTATAATAATTATTACTAGACCATTATAAGATTTGATCCTTCAAAGGCCTTGTATGGCTAGAAATATAGATTTACATTGTGTTGGTTGGAGATTGGTGAGAGTACCTTGGTTGGACCCAGAATGGTTCAAGAGACAACAACAGTGATTCAGTTGATTCATTTGAGAGTGTTGATGGCACCAAAATAGTATAAATAATATGATGGTGGTCATCATAGACCATTTAAATTATTATTTGGTGACTAGTTGTTCTTGAAAGTTTCACATTGTTTGGTCATTGACGAATTCAGTGGCAAGGGAAGCTTGCTCCACATTTCATGGGACCTTTTGATGTTGTTGCACAAGTGGGAAAAGTTGGTATCTTTTTATCACTTCCACCATAGCTAGAGTTGATGCATAATTCATTCCTTGTATATCATATATGAAAGTATCTATATGATCCATCTCATGTTCTGTGATGGAGTGATATTAAGGTTGGACCTTATTTATCTATGACCAAACGTCTCATCACGATTATTGATTCTAAAACAAAGGTACTTTTTCTAAGGAAAATACAATTGCTTTGACTTCTATAGAGGCATAATTCTAATAATCATGAAACATTGTAGAGGGGGGCACTAATGATAGATAGGAGTGTCATCTTCTTTTTTTCATGGTATCTTCTGATTAGGATTTTTGGGGATATAATGCTTCTATAGTGGGGAGGTTGTAAGAACATGTTACTATTTTTCAACATTACTAAACCCCCCTTTTTTCATTTTTTGGTTTCTTTTAATTTAAGGGTTCTTTAGGTGAAAAATTGGAAATTTTTCATGTGTTGAGGAATTACACAGTTCGCGCACAGTATGCCCAATCTGTGCACCCTGTTAGAGAAAACAGTGAAAACTGAGTCATTGACGTTTTTCATGGTTGGTGCATGGTTTAACCAAACCAGCGACAAATCAGTAAAAACATGAACATATAAAAAGGGGTTCATGGATAGGTAACGTGGTTTGTCTAAACCAGGATTATCTTACCATCATACTATGCATGTGGAATTTCTAATCTGAAAATTATCTTTCAAAATTCATGAAACCATTATTTAAGGTTCTTGAAAGACCTTCATTCACTCTTCTATGAATTTTTCTTCTAGGAAATCTACCAATAGGAGTTTTAGGCCCATCAACACCTTTACATAATTGAATTGAAGATGGTTTAACTATGTTCTCTCCCTTCCCGGTTAGTGTTCACTTATTGTTCCCTATCTCCTGATCTCTTATATTTTCTCCATAAGGATTTGTAGATCAAAAATTTGATTGAAGGATCAAATCCCTGTATTTGGATCTTGAATATAGGAATTAAATCATGGATCCCATTATCGATTTCCTTCATTGGAGAATCCCATTTAAGGTTTGTTGTTTTGAGTTCCCATGATCCCATGGTAGGTAGTTCCATTTTGATTGGCCAATTTGATTAACCATAAATTACTAGATTTAATTTCAATTATTTCATTTAAATCTAATTTCTTAAAACCTATTTAAAATATTTTTATTGAAAATCCAATTCCTTTGAATTGGAAGTTTTTGATTGTTTGGATTTATAGTGGGAAAACCCCCAAATTCCAATGAATTGGGTTGTTCTTGTGAAATTGATGGAAACTTGTGAAATTTATATTTTTGTATTAAAATTGTGAAATTTGATGGGTATTATTCAAATTAAATTATGTAATTTAACTGTGGATATTGATTTGATGGAATTTTTTGCATATTGGTTTTTTGGAAAATGGCTTAAAAAGGGTTTTGGGAGAAATAATTGGGTTGTATATTGGAAAAATGGATGTTTTGATTCAAAACCCATATTAAGATTTTTAAATAGAAATTATAATATTTGAGATGGAAAATGTCATGAACTCCTTTTTTTGTAAAAATAATCTCTCATCATTGATTTATACAAGAGAACATACAAGCCTATGTAGTTAGTGAGTTACTGATATAGCACTCTATAATTATAAAATGTTACTAAAATATAATTGAATCATATCTCATCCATAAAGGGATGGTGATGAAGTCCTTTTGACCAATTCCAAAGGGACATGTATATACACATATTTCTATGTCACTTTGAGTGTGAGGGATTCGTATATCCTGGAACTATCATACCATTTGGCATATGAACATGTGGATCACTGTTTTTTTTTGAAATATATAACACTGGTTATTGTAAACTATTTGACATGCCTTATGATTTATATAAACTATATTAGATATAAAAATTTACATAATACATTTTTTTGAAATGTTAAATCAAATGAAAAGTAAAAAATTATGTTTAAATTGTTCAATTATTTGAAATTTCGATCTAGATTTGTTTAAATAAGATTTTGAAATTCCAAAAGAGTTTATCTAAAATTGAAATATTTAATTGGTTAACTAAATGTGTAATCTTTTTATGGAATCCTTGGTGAAACCCTAGTAGTCTATTTTATCACACACTACCTCTTACTTTAGGTTTTTGTAGATTATCTTCTTCCAGGATTGTGAAAGCGTAAGGCAACACATGGAGGTTGTATTAGGTGTTAATCCTTATACATGGTGATTTGAGTCTATTGGGGATTGTGAGGTTATCCCAATTCCTATTTTTTATGGTTGTGCATTAGTTTGTTTATACATGTTTTACTTCTAGTACACTTCTCCCTAAGGATTTTTTCTTGTATTCATACTGAGTTTTTATCTTTATACCATAAAGTTTGTGGAAAATGAATTCCCACTTTCATTTTATATGATGCCAGGTGATAGTCACCGACACATGGAGATCAGGAATTCCCTCCTAGAAATGTTAGGGATGACTAATTTATCTAGTTACGAGGGTACTAAGGCCAGATCATGAGTTGGGTTCCTTATATAGGAAAAGAAAAAATAATAATTTTACTCACACAATTACTATTAATCCCATAATAAAATAATTTATTGTGAATTTTACATACTAAATGGTTCATATAATGCACATATCCTTCATAGTTAGCTAAAAATTGCTATATTTCCTGGAAAATGAATTTCCATGAATATTGGTTTGAAAACACTATCTATCAACCGAAAAATGATCATCTATCATGAACTCCCCTCTTTTTTGTATACCCTTTATATATCCATGATTCCTTAAATGATTTTTTATGTGTATTTTTGTAATTTCTATATAGTTTTCATGGCATAACTCTTACATGAACTCCTTTTCTTTGTTAAATTCACTCTCCCATTAACATCATTGGTAATAATTGTGTACTTACTATATGATTTGTGAATAATAATAAACCTACTTCATGACTCAACATAAATTCTTTGAGAAAATATATGAATTTCCAAATTTCAATCATTTTGAACTACTAAAACTACTTTTTATCTTCCTCCTAGATTTCACACACAAAAATTTACCAGACACTACGAAATTGTGTTACCTTCCAAACTCTTGCATTGGGAAAAACCTACTAGAACATTTTCAACAAAAACAACAACCCAGAACATCTAAACAAAATCAAAATTATTTTTTCCCAATAATATACTGAATTTGGATTCTTTGGAATGCTTCAAAACTGCATAAAAAATCTTTTCAAAAACACACACACACCTTTTTATCAACCTTCATTCACGCTCTAAAACTCTAGATGAAGATAAATGATTTCATAAAAATGTAATCTATTCCAAAATTATAAATTTGAGTTATGAGAAATAATATTGACATGAATATTTCATCAACGAACCAATTTTTCCTTTATACCACTTGTTTGATCTTTATCAACACCAATTTTTCTTTTAAGATGATAACAATTATTCTTAGAGATCAATACTAATTGTTTCAAATTATTCTACAGAGAGTGAATCTCTTAAGAATACCACTTCTTGAAACATATATAATAAAAAATCATAATGAACCCATATTCGTCCTTTAATTATATCTAGAAAATGAGAGATCTTCTACAACATCATAAAATAAAAAGCAACCACTGTTTCCCCCCCTGATTCATCATGGAATAAATCTCCCATTGAAACCAAATTTTCCTCATTTATCCGAAAGATATATCACCCATTTTTAGTGAACCCAAATTTTAATCCTTTGTTTTCTGGAATATGGAAAAGAACCTAGATCAATATGTATAGAAATTAAAAAGATACCAAGGGGATAGTAGGTCTGAACTCTATATTATTCATGTGTGGTTAATTGATTATCCTCCAAGATCCAGTATATTTATTTCCCAATATTCCTTGAATAAAGCCTGTATAAAAATTCTTGTAACTTGAAAATAAATAGAAACATACTCTAATCACACAAACTAATGTTATAATATCTACTTAATAAAGTGAAATTTTACATCAATGTTATTCATTCCTGAATGAAAAATGACATATTTATTAGATTTATTGTAATTTCATTATCATAATTGATTTTTATATAATAATTTACATCAAATATCATTTAATTGAGATTTAATTTCTCTCTAATTAGATGCATGATATATTGAATGGAAATAATATATTCATATTTTTTATGCTTAATTAAATAAAATCATGCTTCTTTCTCATCCAAGAAATACACAATCTCGATTACCATGGTCTTGGTGTCTCCATCGATCAATACAGTTACTTCTTCATCAAAAAATAATTTTTCTCATATTAATGTATAATAAAACCATCCAACTATTTTATGTACACATCCTCTTCTAGAACTCCATTAAAAATGGTCAACTTGATATCCATCGAGAACACGCTGAATCTCTTTTTCACTATTATGGCTAATAATAATTTTATTTTATTAATCCATTGCATGGGTGAATATTTCTCATCAAAATCTATCCCCTTTATTTATTATTACCCCTTGGACACTAGTGCTTATTTATTTTGAATCACCATTCCATCTTTATTTATATTTTTATTGAAGACCCATTTTTCCCGATGTCATTATTGTATGTTGGTCTGAAAAAAAATTATCATTTAATATTCTTTTGGTTTTGTTCATGATCATAATTCATTTCAAGAACCTAATTCTCATATTTTATGGATTCATCAATGAATTGTTTCAGTACTTATGATAGAAAATATTTTTAATTTAGAGACATTATTATCCTAAACTACAATAGAATAATTTCATCACTAATGATATTATTCCTATCAATTTAATATTGGATATCTAGTTTTCATATATGTAGTCATATAACTTCATCGTTACCATCATTAGTATCCTCCCATGAATCAACCAAATCCACTTATTCTCCCCCTGAACTTTTTGGATCTGCGTAGTAATCCTCTTAAAATTTCTCATATATTTTCTAATTATTCTACTCAATATCGACCACATTAACATTATTTCTCAAAACAATATTTCCTAGAAAGATATTTAAGAATTTATACGCTAATATTTTTCCTATGTAACCATAAAATATCCCCTTTTCCCCATGAGATTCAAAAACTTTTGTTTCTCATAAGTTTGAATAAATCACATGCTTATTAAAATTTTAATGTACATCAATGTATGTTTCATTAAATATCATAGCTCCTATAGAGTATTTTATTCTACCAAACACAAAAACAATCTATAAAAAAGTTTGATTAATGTCAAGATATTTTCCATTAAAAAATAATCTAATGGGAATTTTTCAATGAGCATCATATGTCCATAATGTTAATAACATATATTCTTCTATGAAACACACTATTCAACCGATTATTACTCACTACTAAAACTAGATTCCTTATCTGTTGCTTTTTAAGATATTCCCCAACACGTTTTTTGGTAATCATCATTCCATTATGGAATCGTAATTTCATAATTTTATATTAATTCATATTTTCATATCACATCTGATATTTTTTAATGTAACTGAACACATCCAAATTTTGAGTGATTCCTTCACATGAGATCCTACTAAAATAATTAATAAAATCTATATAGCATCTATTACCATCCATATCTATTAGTGGTATATGTCTAAAAATATATATATACACTAATTAAAGTAATATTATTGGATATTTTATTTAGATTCAAACATATTTATAGTAAACATCCCATTTTTGAGAAGTATAACCCATGTTTGTATGATCACAAGATAGTTTATGAAGATATCGATCTCTATCACTTTTTATTAGATATTCTAATGATGGAAACACTAAATTGGAATTCCATTTTTACCACAACCAATTTTATTATTCCTTGGATAGAAAATATATATATTCTTCTCTAATAAAATATATTAAGTTCCCTTCATTTTATTCACATTTATTAAAACTACACCATTCTCTCACATAATGATATACTTATTTTTGAAAAATATTATTTTATATACTGATTCAAATAGTTGACTGAACTGAGAAGTTGTAGCTGATGACTTCAATAACAAAGACATCCACACATCTCATATCTATTCCACAAATATTTAATTGTCTATATCATATAATACTTTGGCCTCTATCATTCCCAAACATGATGAAACCTTCCTTGTTTTACTTAAGTCGTGTGATGAGACTAAAATTTCCAATCATGTTATAATCACACCCACTATCAATGATTCATACTCCATCATGATCTGATGCTTTAGGAAAATATCAATAACCATAGAATTTTCAACTCTTCTACTTGATCAATTTTTCTGGGGTAACACTAGGAGTTGATAGACATTATTTATCCCCTTTAGAGTACGATGACCCAAATTCATCTTGAAAATCCTTAATTAAATTTTTTATTTTCAACCCACTAAACGATTAATTGACCTCTTAATACACCAAAATTAGGTAATAAATGATACATACCTCTATATTATTGATAAAAAATATCTAGAAATATTTCTAAATCCTCTACCCAAGAATCAAATCCCATCAAAAGAATTCCTGGATTATGAAACTCACCTTGACTAGCTCTATTTCTCTTGCCTTCCTTGATATCTATTGGATATGGAACATACATTTTGGGAATTTCTCATCATTACTCAATTATATCACCAAATATGATGTACACTCCTGTGTTTCATTCCTGTAGAACTGGTTGTCTAATGTGTTATATGATATTCTGATTTGGATTCATACCTAAATCATCATTTATCTTTTGAGTCATTGTTTATGGTCTTACATCAACCATAATTTCATTATATTTATGATCAATAAAATTATAGGTATTGTCATTAATATTTGAAATTTTCCTAAATTGAGAGTTTTTTTCATATTTTTTTGGACCTTTGTGCTCCACTTTCAGTTGTCCTTTTCCAATGTGATCTATTTTCCCAATGTCATAATGGGAGTCAAAAGTTTCTCCTGGTCTTATCCTTTTCCATAGGTAGATAACTTCAGCCACTAGATATTAGATATGTTTAAACAAATGTTTCATTACCATATTAAAACTATAAATAATCTTGGTATATTCTTCAACATTTATCTTGTACAAAAAAAACTTTCTCTAGGTTTCTAGAATTTCAGATTTGAGATTTTTAATTTTCTTCACATATATCATACTTTACTTATTCATATTGTTGCAAATAAATTTTTTTATGATGATCCAATATGTTTTTTCATAATTTTATCTCTTCATAAATATATGTCTTTATTAACTTCATCTTATTCAAATAATAGATGAAACCTTCCTTCAACATCACATTAATCATTATCCATCTCATCCCGTGTCTGGGAACTTCCCAAAATTGTAATCACATCATTTTATATATGATATTCATAGTCATACATTTATCCATTATCACAATCTCAAAAAGTCATTTTATTATAGAACAATGTAATTCTTATTGAAGAAGATTCATTTCATTTTGGTCATTCCCTTCACATTGTAAAATGGAATATTCAAGGGAAATTCATCATCCTCGCTATCTTTTTAAAATTTCTTATGAATATTTCCTTCATTTTTCACAACTATTATACATAGAAATTATGAATGTGGAAGTATCCTTTAAAAAAATTATTTTCCATTTGCCTATTTGTGGAAGAGAATGAAATATAATTGTCCAAATATTCTTCATCCTCCTAACCACCCACCATAGTGAGTTTTTTCATGCCCTTGAATGCCACTACTTTCGATTTCTCCTTTTCCATTTCCTAATTATCATCATTTCTCCAGTTTTATGTGATACGAGTGTTTTTTAAATTATAAAATGTTAGCACTTTTAAGTATTTATCCTAAAGTAAATATAATTTTGGATTAAACTGGGGTTGAAATATTCTCCGGATAAACTTAACGATCATCATATCATCAATGATTCTCTAAGACCTCTCATGTTATCCACATTCACATTCAATAAATCTTGGAATTCATTAATGGATTCATTTCCATCCATTATAAAGTTATCATAATTAATCTATATAACTAAAAAAAAGATTCTCAGTCTTTTGAATAGGATTTTTAGTTATTCATTGGATTTTACCACATGATGTGTGAGGATTTAAATGATGTCATCTTCTTAAAGAATTTTTTAGATACCCTAAAGAGTTAATAGCTATGGAATAGACATCTAGTTCTATTTGGTAAGCATTTGATAAATATTTATTGTCTATATTGACTGAGATATTATGTATAAAAACTATATAAACATCCAATCTTAAATATTATATGTAATAATATATTTTATTTTTATATATTTAGAAATTATTTACCACAAAGTTAATAATCCATTTTGTGATTGATTTCTTCCATATATTCAACTAGGAGAGATTCACTCACTTTATCCACTATATTTGATACAAATTATTGGATCCACTAGGTCAATATACATGTGGGTGAGTCAAGGCATGTTAAATAAAAATAATTACCCCTCTTCATATTGTTTCTTCATTAAATAAACACTATTCATTCTTCTTGATGAAGCAATGTATAAATAATAATGAAAACATTTGTGAGACACCTAAAATTTACATGGTTCACACTAACCATTTTTGTCTAAGGAGTATACAAGGCAATGTGTTGATGTATAACAAACCATTATAATATAATATTGTTATAATTTCTGAACTGGACTAACTTCCCCTAGTTTATAAACATTAAAAATTTGAATACTCATTTCACTATTTACTGAAGTGAATGCACTAATCTTATATAAAATCATTCTATTATTCTCAATTATTTAAGAATTGGTTCACATTTATAGGGGTGTGTTATGAAGATGTTTTGTTAGCTGAGAGGTGAAATTCACTATAGGTCATAGTAATTTATTCATGAAAACTCCATTAATGAACTATATTTCTAAAATTTATACTTTATAATTGGAATAATGTACACAAAATACTATTTATTCAAACAACATCACCTTTAAAAAAAACATACCCTGTAAAATTGTCATTTATTTTTGAACTAAAAATGCATCATAGATGGATCCCTCTTTGAATTACCTATCCTTTTTGATCTATAGTGGACCACAAACTAACCCTCCTTCATGAGCTATAGTACCTAACAAACAACTTTCTAACATCCCAGACTTCTATGATGACAATATTCTGATCAGGGGTCATCATAATTGAAAAGAAAACCAAATTTATTTCTAATAATATAATTACTATTAATCTATTCATTAACTAATTCACTGTGAATTACCTCCTATACATGGTTTAGATATTGTAAATATCCTTTATAGTGAGCCTGAAATCTCCATATTTCATATAAAAAATAACCTTTATATTCAACCAGAAAACACCACTTATGTACTAAAAAAATGAGCCTCCTTCATAAACATCCCTCTGTGTTTTTCATACTCAATATGTTGTCGGGATGCTTATGATATTTTTTTTATAAAGATTAATGTAATTAATATGCGGTTTTTAAGGCCCACATATTACATAAAGTCGTGCCTTTTTCAAATTTACTCGACCATGATATTCTATCATGGTCATTATGTACTTTTTACATGATTTTTGAATGAATTAAAACCTCCTTCGTGGCTCCACATACACTTTATATAGTGATCTATACATAAATTTATAACTTCATGAACTTAAAGAAAATTTGATCTTACTCCTAAAATTTAAACCCAAACATTTAGAAAAAAATAAGAAATTTTGTTACCTTCCAAACTCCTTCTTTGTGTACACACCTATATGAATTCTATAAACCAGTTTTTTAGAAAACACAATAACCCAAAAAAATCTAAATAACATCAAGAGTTATTTTTTCACAACACATATCCAACCTCTGAGATCATCCGCCATTCACATGTGGATGGTAGTATTAAAATTGAAATAAAAAATTTATATATTAAAATAATTGTCTCACATTCCTTTATAGATTTTTGTATTCATTAATTCACCTAAGAGAAACTATCATTATATTTTGGTGGAATATGCATCTCCATGGATCTCATACTCTGATATTGGATGAATTTACATCTTCACCTATCTCCTACAAGATATGTAACTAAATATATGATCTTCCTCAACCAAAATTCTATGGGTGAGAAATAGTTTTCACTTGGTGCATCATCATCCACTTATAAACCATAGTTACGGGAGAGAAAGTGTTTAAATACTCAGGAAAATAATCATTTATCTTAGTATCATATATATTTAATAGCACATAACCAGAAACTATGGGTTTATAGAAATATATACAAATATAGGTTGTAACCAGTAAATATCCAATCCAATGGGTTGGAATGGTAAATGTCATAATCTCACACATAACCAAGTTATAGAGTAAGTTTAAAGTAAGGAATAAAGTTATTGATCATCATTATTATTCCCTAATAAATGATATATAGAAAACCCCAAGATGATAAGCATAAAAAATAGTTACTTTAGTTAATAAATAATTCCATTAATTTTAACAAAAGTTAGTGGTTATACAATTGAGTAGGATCTCTCTTATGAAGGACCACCATTGGAGATATTGGATCATAGAGAAAAATCAACATGATAAAATATCACTCAGTTGGTCAATATTCGATGGAGAAATCATAAGTTCGAGGAATAAATATGTGAACTTGAATATATAATAATGAAAAAATACCACCAAAAATTTTCATCTAAGTAATTCATTTTATGTTGTGAATTGTTTATGGGCGAAGGGGGGATATAAAACCATATATATTTTAGTGTAAATTATCATTTATACTTTTTATATGTTGGATAGACTATCTTATACCAAAAAATTGAACTAAAATGAATAATACTTATTCATTTTAGATAGAATATTATAGTATATTAATATATGACTAATTGTTTCATAATTAGGAAATTAAAAAAATAAAAAAACCACATGGATATAAAAATACTACAAAATTGAATAATAAATTTCCATGATCACTGGTAAATATTATTTCTCTGATTATAATTGTAAAAATAATATAAAAAAATTAAAAATATGATAAAAATATCATTAAATGAAATGAATCAATATGATGAATGATTTTATAAAGGAATATAAGGAAATTTAAATGAATTAAAATTAAAATGTGTATGTTATACATTAAGTCTAAATATATGGACAATGTGCATATATGGTCATTGGGTATATACATTTATTTTATATAACAATGATTAATAAGATATATAATATTAATAATGGGAAAAATTACTATATAATTAGAATAATAAAGAAATGTTACTTTAGAAAAATATTCATTGATATGGTGGGTATAAATAAAAATAACCACCTTATAAATTTATATGTAATTAGTTATGTTATGGAATAATTTAGTAGAAATATTCCATATGATTATAATTTTTCCATGTATAGGAGTTAGGTATCCTCACTAGGGTTTTCCATTTACCATGTATAATTTTTTATTGTAAGTATAGATTAATAAAAATATTGTATAATCTATGTTCAAGCTCATGGAAATCACTATGAGATCCATGCTAGTTGAATCATTTCCTGCAACTACCTTTATAGCTTACCTTTCACTTAGAGATTATGTGATGTTCTTGAGAATTTTTAAGTAGAAGTTATAATTATATCAACATGAAATTATTACTGTATTAAAATTTGATTTAAATTAATTAATATTTGTTATCAATATTATTTGTTTCTATACTTTTCATATTACTAATAAAATTGTTACACTAAAATAATTATAAAATATATTTAAAAAATTTAATGATTTATTTTAATAAAATGGATTAATAATATTATAACATTTTTTAGTGGTTAATTAATAAAATTTAAAGAAATAAAAATAAAATCATTCAATATTAAAATAAGATATTTTTAAAATATTATTATTCTAGTGTCATGTACTATTATCTTCAAAAATTAAAATGAATACTATTAAATATTATTTAAAAAAATTAATAATTATATATAAAAATCATAATTAACATACATCTAATGATTATTACTTGATAATAAATTAATAATTATCTATATACCATTTTAAAAGATATTTTCAAACCAATTTTTATGCAATATATATTTCATTTAAATTTACTTTTATCAATTTTATAAATTTTATTTAATAAAATTGTTTTTATATTATGAATCATAATGTGTAAATCATGAAATAGGTATATGTTATATTTTTTTAAAAAATAAATATAATGGTAAATAATAAGACAAGGTAAAATAGGGTAAAATGGGGTAAACATACAATAAAAAAATTTGAATAGTTAAATTTATTTTTAATTATTAGATAGAATCTTTATTATACATGAGATTTAATCATACTATTTCACCAGAAATTAACATTCTAAACTCACCTAGCTCTGATGTGTTTATGTGTTTTCCCTTCACAAATCATTTGTTTTTAAAGAAATTCCTCTCGTTATACCTAAAAAATATATCACCTTCATGCACTCCAATACACACCTATCCATTATTTTTATATCCAATACCTACCCGAATTATATCCATAACAAGACTCTCCCACTTTTTGAAGCCTTTGGTCTCAATAAGGTTACATAAATCCTTCATTTCAATAGAGGCCTTTATAGAGAGATTTCATCAATAAATCTGATTATTATCTTTTTATTTAATCATTATATTTATATTATTCATTATCCAATATTATAATATTATATTACACTTAAACTACTTGTAATTTTAATCATTATTCATATGTAAAAGTAATACTATAATGAGATAATAATATATTCTTACTAATTCATTCATTATAAGATGTTCTTGTTTTTGAATTTAGTGCCCTAGAATCTACTACTTTACACTTTAGATTGAATTTATATTCATATAGTTTAATATTTATAATTACCATGTTACATATTGATTATTCTACTGTATAAAATTAATGTGATAACATTCAATAATATCTATATAATCGAAAAGGTCGTGGTTGTCCCCTCTGTGAAAAGAACCTGGTAATTCCATGATAATATTATCAAACATTATTCCATAGAAATAAAACATTCTATGATGGGATAAATAGTATGTTGGTCACCAAGTGTGAGTACTAATAATTATATGAGAGTTCATCTTATGAAGTTCTCACTTTATATTCTCCATGTTATGAGATTTTGATAATAAACCTGAGTGTAAGAAATCCAAATGTTTATTTGTCATTGGATATTCTTATCAGCGAGCTTGTGTAATGATCCGTAGGATTTAAGATTATTATTAATACATAGAATCACCTACACACTTCAATATTTTATTTTAAACCATAAAAACATATGATCTAAATGAAATTTGTATATCGGGTGTGTCATGAGTGATATGTTATTAATTAATAAGTTAAGGGATGATTTCTCCATTCCATATTTATAAACGTTCATCTCTCAACCCTTTTTTTAAATAAACCACTGCATTAAATTCTATGGTCATGGTATAAAGGTGGTTTTATCTTAGATAGTCAAAGAAAGATGTATCAAGTATATTGCTTAATTACACAGGTGTTCAACCTGCTTGATGAGATAATTTGACAAAGGTATTATATTTCATAGTAAGCATTCAAATGTGGTTGTTTTTATTTATTCTTATCATCTTCCTCTATAGGTTTCTTAACTCAGTTCTAGACACTAATATTGGACTTTATCCAATACCATTTAATGCCACAGAGGAAGAGTCTTAAAGGGCCACCACAGTGTTTTCTTTGATCTTAGTAAAATATTTTATTTAATAGTTGGAATATATATAACTCTCCAAACCACGAACTAATATTTATCCAGGATTTATTGAATGATTATAACTATTAAATTAGTATTTATTCTCAGGGTTACAGTTTAATTACATAGATATATAACATTATTTATCTGTCAATATTTTTAAGGTAATAATAATTTTCTATTTAGTAGTAAATAACTAATTTAATACATGAATATAAAAATATATATTTTATTCACAAGATTCTGAATATAATATTTATTTACTTATTGAATGTATTACATTTATCTCTTTTTATTCAAAAGGAAATAAATAATCATCAATTAATAATGAATTTATTTAATTTGGAGACAATTAAAATAAATATTTTATACCATTGAAGGTCAATATAATATTTATTTATGATATTTATTTTTTAATTTAATAGATGCCAAATAGGATTACCATGCACATTTTTTGTTCTGGAGAATTATTTTTTACCAAACTATAAATAAGATTTATCATTTTTTGGGTTAGCATACACCGTAAAATAAAATTATATTCATGCTTTTTTACATGGAGTGCAGTTATTTTTTTATCATATTATTAAGGTGATTTTATAGTTAATTTACATGAAACCCTAAAATTGGGTCTATAAATAGACAATTAGGAGAATTGTGATTGGTTTTTCATTATGTACAACATTATCCTTCCTAGAGAATTCACTCCCAACAAGAACATATCTAAGGTTTTCTCACACGCATGAGAGATTATCTCTTCCTCCTTTTCCAATTAAGCAAGCATGATCAAGGGATATTATTTCAATCCCAAATAAACAAGTTATGATCAAGTGAGTGATTTTAGATAAATGGATCCACTATGCTAGAACCTGATGTACCATCAATGACATTCTAAGATCAAAGGATCACATGTGGATCATCACAATAGGGTCTCTACATTGGGTTATCGTGCGCAAATCATTATTTTCTTTTTTTTTAAATACGGTTTTTGTGTTTCTGGTACCCGAACAATAGTAACACCGCCATCATCACACAACATTTTGAAAATTCAAAATTCAAACCACCACCATCATCACCTCGAGCCACGAGTCTGCACTGCCTCGAGCTGTGTGCCTACACTGGTTTTGATACGTTCAGAAAAATCTGGATCACCGGCGAGCTTCACTGGCGTCCGTCGACACCGCGATGCCATCGTCTCCGGAATCTCCACTGCTACACCACCAGCGGAATCACAGCTGGAAAAAAACGTTCATCATCGGCAAGAGACCCTCCGGAGTCGCTGAAACAAATTCACATACAAATCCAAAACATCACCCGCCCCACGTTCAACGAATCGCCGAAAAGCCATCATGCTCCGAGCCACGAACCACCATAACGCCTACACTGCGAAGAATCAAACCACATCCTGCCACGAAGCGAACAGGTTAATCCACATCAACCAGAACAGCGGTGAGCTTCACCGTCGCCCGTCGTCACCTTCACCGTCAACGATCCAGATCCAAAACCGCCGACGTCAAACAACAAAACAATAGACCGATTCAATAAACTTTCTTCAAATCAAAAAACTAACACTACAGCAAAACCCCAGCGCAAAAGCATAAAAAAACAGTAAAACTGAAGAACACGACCCAAAAAAACCTAAAAGAACCCAGCTCAAAGCCAGATCCAGATCCCCTCGCCACCATCCCGAACGCCCGCAGGGGCCACGCTCAACCATCCATTGCACGTATTCGAGGACGCAGCAGCTCCCTCAACCCGCGGAAACTAGGACTCGGTCTCTGGACAACTGCGCTGCCGTGGAGCCCTATCCAGAGCATGAAGGCCGGCAAAAACGAACGCAACGCTGAAAAACCGAACCAAGAAAGCTTCCATCACAAACGCTGGACAAAGAGATGAAGAACAGAGCCTGACCGGGGCGAGATAGGGTGGCGGTGACGGGAGAGAAAAGCCAGCACTGTGACGCCCCTTACGGGCTCATCCGTTTCCAGTTAAGCTACATTGGGTTATCATCAACCCAATTAAAATAAAACGAAATTAACTTTAAACAATAAACACATATAATGAAAGAAATCAGGATCGAGCTATTTCTACACGCTTTTAAATTAATAATAAATTAACACGAAAAAATATCTTTTTATTGGTTTTGGAAATCATTTGACAATGTTATTTTGAAAATTTTGATTTTCCATTGTGTTTATCATCTTATACATTAAGAATGATCTATTGAATCTAAAAACCCCAATTTGGAAAAAGGTATATTAAAATATTCCACTATTTCTAGACATATTAAGTAGTACCATAGTGTGTGATGTTCAATTTATAATTATTTATAGACTTTTGATCCTTTATATATTTAAAATTTAAAAATTATTTCATGAAATTTATTATTTTAATATGATTTTTAAGATATATTTTTCTTCTCCTCATTTATAAATGATATAACTTATATGTATTAATAATATATGAAATACATATGTATAAATATCTTAAGTAAGAACATGGTTTGAATGGTTACATGATATTTAATTTTCCAACATGTCACGTAACCCCACATGACATAGTGTTAATGTGGTCAATAGATGTGAAGTAATTAATTAAATGAAATTTGGTATAACAAATTTACAAACAATGTATTGAATACTCACATAGTGTCATTCATTTATATGTAGTGTAATAATTTAGGATTCTGCATAATTTATTAACATATGGTGTAATTAATTTATATGTTGTGTAATTAATTCACATGTTTCATAATTAATTCATAGGAAGTGTTATTAATTCATATATGTTGTCATTAATGAACATGTGTTCTGATTAATACGCACATGTTTTAATTAATTTAAATTAATTGTAATCAATTTACATGCCACTTGATTTTTTTCACATATAGTTTAATTAAATCCAATAAAAATACACACTAAGCTAGGTTCTACACTATAAAAATTAATTTATGTGAAAGAAACTAAAACATAGTTTATAACTCCTCAAACCCAATAATTTTGTGTTTTGTGTCTCATTTATTGACTCATACACACCATATTATAGTATTTGTATTCTATTTAATAATCAATTAATTTTCATGTAAAATGAAGAATTAAAAATCATGTATGGTTGTTTCAAACTATATTCTCCACCTGTATTATATCTGTACATGCAGTATAATTTTAATTTGTCTCATATATAATTTATTGAAAGCACACACGATGAAATAACTCACATTTCATGTACGTGATATTTCATATACATGATATTTCATGTGAGTGCACTGTATTCAAAAAGGACCATATTGAGTAGTTTATACAGGTATACTCCATGTTTCCTAATAGTATAAGTTGTGTACTTAATAAAGTTTGAAAAAAAATTAATTTAATTAAAATATAATTGAAAGGTAATATGTATGATAGATTTTATAAATATTAAGTTAGAATGAGTTAATTTATTAATAAGATAATAAATTGAATTAATTCACATACATTTTATCATAATGATAGAAAAAATTGAAATTTATGGTAAAAATTAATTTAAATATGTATTAATTACACTATTGGAAGACTATTACCAATCAGTATATGTGTTTTTTTTCTATTAATTTAATTATTTTATGGGTTTCTTCAATTATTTTATTAAATTAAAGTAATTTTATGTAAGTAATACTCCCTCTTTATTATGTATAAGACTATGTGTCAACAGTTTCTTTTATGTAAAACCCCATTTTGGTTCCCTTCATCTATGAGTAATGTATGATCATTATATGGGTATATCTCTAAGGCACATGGAGTTTGTTTGAGATATATTCCAGGAGAAACCAACCCAATGATATACACAAGATATAGGTGGAATGATGTAAATTCGAGCCTAGATCTATTCAAGGAGTTTTTTCCCTTGGTTCAATGGTTTTTTTACTCAATAAAAATACATTAGATAAGGTTAATGATCATTCCCTGAATTATTTATTTTATTTTCATTTAATGCATGATTTATTTTATAGATTCATGACTATTATCACATAATAGATGGATTAATATGAAAATATTGAATAAAAAAAGATTTTTCAAAATTATGTTATCAAGAACATGGGGAATCACTAAAGTGAAACACACTTAACATTAACTGTACATGTAAATGGATAAAATAATAAAATTTTATCACAATAATCAAAATACATAAAGTTAATATTAAGTCATTATCAATCGATCATTTGAATTAATATTGACCCTAAGTTGAAGTGTTTGTTTGGGATTTATCAGGGGAACGTCTATTTATCAAAAAGTATTAAATGATATATTGTGTTAAATTAACAAAATTTTATTTGCTTTAATTTCCTTATTCTATCCAATACAAATTTAGAGGAAATTATTTAGTAAATCTATGTCGGGATTTTTAGATTGAGGATTCCACTCATCAGATCATGGTGATGCCTGTTTGACGTAGCTAAGACCACATACCTAAATAATTTATTTTAATTTCCATGGACTCCATCTAGATTATAAAAATGGGAATATGGATTTATTACACTAGTATTTCCATAGGAGGGGACATTTTTATTTCAATGGTGATGTTTATTTAGACATGCTAAAAAGTGGGGGATTTAATAAAAATAATACCATTATTTCAACACATTTATTTTTTTATAATTTAAAGTAATAATCATCTCTTTAAATTATTACAGAAAATGGAAATAAAACTATGGATAACACTATGATCATTCCTTTACATAGGGCATGTCCTTGTAGGAATAAATTTTCCAAATTGGTATACATGTTTTACAATAATTTATTATCGAGGATTTTTTCTAATGTTTCAGAATTATCTAAAGATGATCGTCTTCCCACGAAGTGGAGTGAAAAATTATGCATGAAGAAGATATATGGAGTTTTATTCCACCGTGATACATTGTCTTATAAACCTTTATAATAAAAAAAGATAAGATTAAAGATCAATGATATTCTACCTATATTATTTTAGTGTAAAATAGAATGAAGTTGTTTATATTTTAATGATGTATTCATATTTTGAGGTATATTTTTTAAGGTTAAGATTTAATCTGGATAATTTATTATCCTTGAATCTCATGTAATCATACTTATTTCAATGTTTACCCGTATTCATCCAAGTCTAAGAAAACATTACGGAGAAACTAATCATAAATACTTTTTTTCTATACTTCACCAAGAAAATAATTTTTATTGGAAACATGTCTCCTCTCCCCTTATAGTAAAAATAATAAAATATATGGTTTAAAATACCATAGATTTTTAGATATAATAGTTTCCCTATAATGTATTTCAAACAAAAAAATGATTCATAGAGAGTAAAATAAAGAAGATTATATTTACCTCTCATGTGGAATGAAATAGTTTTTGGAATAATTACATCAAATTAATGTATACTAAGTTATAAATACCAAGAAAATTAATCAATGAATATAATATTCCCATCATAATTATTAGTTATTGAGTAAAATTTGTCTATACATCTATTCTAATTCAAGAATTATGAAAGTTATAAAATATTATAAGATATTGGGTGAATTATCATTGAAGGTGAGGATAGGTGATTCTTATACGAGTAGTGAAAATTCATAACATTAAAATTAACAAAAAGTATTGGTTAAATATTCTAATGAGTGTTACGAAAAACTTTATCTCAATGTCCAAATAGACAAAACAAGACATTATTTCAGATTTGGAATAAACATTATTAGAGGACTTCATAATAAACTAATTTTTTAGTAACTATTGAATCACAAATATCTATTCCAATTAATGATAAATATAAAATATAATACTCTTACTCAATTTTATAAAAAAAATTATTTATCAAATAAAACTAAAATTAGTTGACTTATTTTTACCTTGAAAACTGTTTTACTCTCTCTTGAGCTAAGATACTAGGTATACTTGAAAACTGCATATTATATTTTATATAAATAAACCTCTAAAAAGAATGGTATGGAATAAATATTTTAGACTTAGTATAATAAGCTCACATGAACTCTTCTAAAGCTAGAGTAATATTTATATAATTCAAGACATTCCATTAAAATTGTTAGAAATTCTTACAAAATTACATGAGTGCACTTGGAAAAGATAAAGAACCCTTTGAGTTGGAACATAGTAGAAAAAATTGTTAAAGTAATAATTGATCATACATACAGAGAAAAGGTATTCAAAAATTCGTATTTCCTTATTTACATCAATATATTTATGTTATTAAAAATAAGATCAATGATGAGTCTTATATGATATGAAAATATCCAGTAATTTCTTCTAAAACATGTTTATAAAATAACACTACAATAACTAAACAGTTTAAAACTATATTGACTAATGGATATCATATGAGTTGATATATGATATGAATATATTAGGAAAAATCCACAAGTGTTTTTTGAAATCAATTTTTAAAAATATGGCTTTAGCGACAAATAAACATGAAACACTTGGTGTGTCACATTTGATAATACTACTTCCACTAAAGATATTAACTTTATGTAAAGACTAGCTATGCTTTTATAATAGAACCCTATCTCTTATATTATATTGGGATCAATATTAACTTTTATTTGTTAAGGATCTGGATGTACTTGAGTTGGAAGAATAATTTTGGACATTACTAAGATCATTAGGATGAGTAGTTCTAAAGACACAAATTGCCTAGGATGTCATAACAAAATATATGGTTTATGTTCACTATGGTGGTTGATATATATATATATATATAATTATTTCATAATAAATATTTCTATAAAGTAGTAGCTAATTACTAATAGAAAAATATGATACCATGTTGAAATTCTAACATTAGTTTTTTCCAAACAGACGTCACATTAGACCTGGATATAATTTTAGTATCGTTTTCTTTCAAACTAATGTTAAATTTAATCCATATTTACCTTTGAGGTTGGTTTTTAATAAAAATCGATGCAAAATGATTTTTTCATAAATACTTAATTTTAATTTTTTAAAATACCCAATTTCAATTTTTTGAAAATGACACCTTTTTATATAAAAACCGAAATTTAATGTTTATTGTTTTTAAAATTATAATATTGATTTTTTAAAAAAATCAATGTTAGTGTTTATAAAAAACAATGTGGATGGTTGTTAAAAAAATTAACATCAATTTGAAAAAAAAACTCACATCAAAATACTTTTTAAAATAAATACACATATGGGTTTCCCCTCATTCATTCATGTTTACATTTCCTATGGCCTTAATACTGGTGGTCCTCGATGGTTGAACCCACATCATATCCCTCAATTGTCATCATTTAATTTATTTTTTCATCATTTTTGTAATTTTTGTCCTCCATTGCATCCTCCCAACTCTTTATTAGGTTCATTTAGACCAACAATCTTCATTCTATAAAACCCTAATATTTTTGGCATGTGACTCTTGACCTTGCATCATTGTTTCTAATATGATGTGTGTCAATCTCCATTTTGGATCTCTTTTTAATATATTTTCAATCTGAATATCTATATATAGTATGTTGAATATTTATGTTTTATATTTATATTATTTATTTCTTATTTTTTAGTTTTAAATTATGTTAATTTTTTTTTATATAAATCTCTGTTAAATATAAATTACAGTTTTTATAATTTTATTTAATGTGTAAGTATCTTTGTGATTATAAATTATATGTTATTATGGTATAATTCATTTATAATTGTAATTTTTATATTTATAATTATTTATATTCATGAATTTTTTTTAAATTTTTTTTAATTAACCATATTGATAATTATATGGTGAATGATTGATGCCTAAATATTGAG
Source organism: Viscum album (assembly GCA_963277665.1). Classification (NCBI taxonomy): domain Eukaryota; kingdom Viridiplantae; phylum Streptophyta; class Magnoliopsida; order Santalales; family Viscaceae; genus Viscum; species Viscum album. The sequence continues at coordinate 108,632,467 of OY728130.1, forward strand.
TTGAATGCTTTCTTTTTATAGAATCTGCAATGTAATACATCATTTTAAATACACTTTTATATATATATATATATTTATTTTTATTTGACATATTAAATTAAAATTAATTTTTTCAATAAATAGAAAAAATTAAATATATTTTTTTTATTTAATAAGATTAATAATCAAATTAAATTAAATAATATTATACACACACGCATATATTCTGAATGAATAAATTAAAATAAATATTATTGAATCATTTCATTAATTAAGAAAAAATATGAAAAAATTAGTTAAATAATATATACATTCTATATATTAAATTTAATTTCCCCTTTTTTCGACATATCACATTATGGGTATTGTATGTAATCGTCTTATGTTGTTGAATCAAATATGTGTGATTTATTTTTTTAATATTGTATTGATCAATTTAATTTATTTTTCTAAATGATATTTTTAGATCATTTTTTATGATTTTTTGTTTTTATCATATAGTTATCAATAAATGCTTAATTAATTGTTTTCATTGAATTTTTTTATATTTTAAATTTATTTACATATATATATTTTAATGTTTGAAGGTTTTAATATATTCTTCTTTTATATATTGACATTAGGAAATTAATGGATCATAATTGGAGAAATTTATGAAGAAACCCTGAAGAATGTGAAAAAGGAGTTGACTATTTCATATGATTTAATTAAAAAAATCTCAAAACAACAATATGAATTTTTCTCAATACATGATGTGTGTGAGTTTGAGAAAGTTGAATTCTATATAAATCAAATTTCATTTGATTTACTATGATTTTAACCATAGTTAGGCACATTGGATCTAGAATGGTGAAATAAAATAGCATTCAACATCTAATGTTAATGAAAATATTCAGTATGAGATGGATTATCTTATTAAATAATTGACTAGTGATGTAGGCATTGAAATACTCAAAAACTACCATCACTCATCAATTTTATGGAGATTTTGATATACAATTTTTCTTAGGTTTTAGTAAATTTATTATGTTATGAAGATTTTTGAGAATAGTTGACATGAAAATAAGAAATTGGTGGAGTGATAAAATATTCTCTGAATATCTTGAAATTTTAAAAGAGCTGCTTCTAAAAGGAAATGGGCTTCAAGATTCTAATTATAACATAAGTAAAATATTATCTCCAATGGTATTTTGGAATAAAAATAAACATATTTTCCCCAATAATTGTTTGTTGTATAGGAATGGATATGAATCTTTATCAAAATGTCCTAAATGTTGGACATCATGATAAAAGATAGAGGTAAAAATAAACTATAGTTTATTCTTGGGTATTGGCACCAAACCTCCTACTAAATAAATTTGGTATCTTTCAATAATTCCCTATTTAAATCTTATATTTCAAAATTAAATTGTTAAAAGCGGTTAAGATGAAATATTGATGAGTACATATCTAATGGAAACTTAAGTCACCTTGTAGATTCACCATAGTGGAATATATTTGATAAAAAATCTATTAATTTTTTAAGTGAAGTTAGATATATCCAAATGAGAATGTGCATAGATTTAATGAATCCTTATCAGAGCCTCAATGACCAAAATATATCATGGCCTATATTTTTTTGATGTTTATAACGTGTCCCCATAGATATATATGAAGAAACAATATATTAGGATGGGATGATTATTTGTTAACCCAACAAGTTAGGACAAACTATTGATGTATATCTTTCATTATTGATTGATTATTTGAAATTTATATGGTAGAGTGGTGAAAAAATGTTTGATACATCCATGAATGAATAATTTTTCTATCTTCTATGATAATGTTAACTATAAATGAATTTCTTACATATGGAATATTTTCTGGATTGAGTATTATGAGATATAAAGCTTGTCAAATTTTCAAAGAACATACTTAATTTCATTAATTTCATAGTGAAATATTGATAGTATATATGGGCCATCAAAACAATTTCCTAGTGGATCATCCATAACACATATTGAAAATTACATTTAATAGTTCATAAGAATATAATATCTCCCACAACCTTTTTCATGTGAATAATGTTACAACTAGGTGAAACATATTTATTTCACATTTGGAAGGACATGATATTTTGTTCCCCAAAAATATATATAGATAAGGTATTTTATATTATTTAGGATACCTATCTAAATATATTTAGGGATAAAACATAACATTGATATTATTCATGATGAGAAAAATATTTGTGAAATTTTTATTAGAAATTTTTTGGTCATGAATCGAAATAAAAAATAAGGATTAAATTCACTATTGGACTTAATATCCATTGAATTAAGTTTAGATTTAGTTCCCACTATGAATATAAATAGAACATATTTTCCCCTCGCTTGTAACACATTAAGTATGAGTGAGAAGATGAATTTTTTCAATGTAAGCATTCCATTAAAGTACCCAATGGATATTCAGAAAATGTAACAACTTTGGATTCATTGAAAAATTTTAATTTAATAGGTATGAAATCTCGTGAATATTACATATTTATGTATAAATGATAATAGACACATTGCTTGTTTTATAGTCGATAGCTATGCGAAAGACTATCTTCAGGTTATGTTATATTTTCAAATCTATTTCTATAAAATTGTTTGATGAAATTTTTTTAGATTTTTCAAAGAATAAAGCTTTATTCATTCTATTTCAAAAATAAATGTATTTCCCATGCACATTTTTTGAAATAATGGTTCATCTGGTGATTCGTTGGTGTGAGATGTAAAAATAGTTGGGTCTATTTATTTACATTTGATCTGTCCTTTTGAAAGATATATGAATATTTTAAAGGAATATGTTAAAAATAATCATTATAAAGAGGCCTATATTATTCAAAAATATATATATGTTGAGTTAATTGAGTTCAAAAGTGATTATTTGTATGTAGTGGAGTACATTAGTCTCCTTATATCTAGAAATTTAATAACTGATAGTAAATGTAGATGGATTCACTGATTAAAATTAATGTTAATTCCATGTGATGATGATATGAATGTACATTTATATACTATGGACAACACAGATGAGGTTGAACCATATATATGATCACATATTGTGGGATCAATGGTATGATATCATAAAAAATGAAAAGTGGTTATCAATTGAGAATAAAAATGTCATTTATTTTATGATTTAAATAGAGATCCAACAAAGATTTATCGGCATCAAAAACATTGAAATGTTTGGTTGTGGAACTATATCTTAATGTCATCACATGTTTTGGATTTGATATTAATAGTTACACATTTTACAAAAAACATCAGGATAATAATTATATTGTTCAAAATAGTGTGGAAATGGTCATCGCTGAAGCACTATATTTTTTTATTACATAAAAGAAAAAAATCTTTATCAATGAGAGTTTTTAGTTTTTGTGGATATATTAGAAATTTATTATACTAAAAATTTAGTAATAATGTTTAAGTGTAACTAGGTTGATAGTAATAATGGTGTGAAACATGATGAATACGGATTCACACCCATTGATTTGAAAAGATTTAGTTTTAAATAGGAACCATTTATCATGGGGAGACATGTAATGTAAATAATTTATGTTACTATCTTATCTAATGATCAATGGACTTTCATTTTTCAAGAGAAAATAATTCATTCAGGTGATGAGGATGATTATGATATTATGGATTTATATGAGGTTTATTCTTCTATTATATGATTTTTTATGATGAAAATGACTATAGTGTAGACATATTCTATGTTTTACAAGATGATCATGTTGATACGATATGGGAAAACAATAAGATAATCTCTTAATTATTTTGGTAAATATTTTTATTATATATTTTTATGAAATTTACTAATATAAAAAATCTATTTTTATATGTTTATATATACATACTATTGATATGATTTTTATGTTAAATTTTATATTCAACATTTTCAATTAAAACGTTTTTGATATAAATCCCCAATATAAATCATAAAGTTTTGGTTAAATTTACCCAAATAAAAACACTTTATTTTAACTGTAATATTTGAATTTATCAATTTTGATCATTTATTTCATTTTCGAATTAGTTATTATATTTATTAGTTTATTTAACATAAATTTTGGTTAAGAATCATTATGACATTATTTTTATTGAATCTCACAAATGTTTGACGCTATTTTTTTACTTACATATTTTTTATTCATTGTTATGAGATATTAAATTTTATTATAATAACCATGTATATAGAATTTAATTACATTCATTTATTTAAATTATAGACTCCTAGGTATAGGAATATTTACTAATTCATGTTTAATTTTTTATAATTTCTTAAATATTCAATAATTATAATTTTTAATGAAAGTAAATTTTTAATTAGTAAAAAATTATAAATAGGACTATTGTAGAGCCTCATATGGTGGAGTCTTCTTCTTCTTATCAAGAGAACACCATTCTTATAGTTGGTTGATGTGGGATTACAAATTTATCGAACCATTCAATGTTTATTGTATATTATTTTAGGTTAAAATTATATAAAGATACCCAAGGGGGTGAATTGTGTCATTTCAATAATCTTCATAAACATTGGAGTTTAACTCACTTTGTGATTTTTGGAGAAATGAAATGTTCTCTTTTGTTAGAAATATGATTAGTGGATAAATATTAATGATGAAAAAATTAATTCTTATAGTGTTTCAGGGAACAAAGATCCCCTTGTCCACTCCACAAACGTTCTCTTTGTGAGCATAGTGTTTTTCACTAGAAATGTCATCATATCAGAAGACATTAAAATCCATAACTAAGTATAAGAAGTTGACACCTTCGCAAAAATAATAAATAGATCCTCCTAGTTATTTTATAGGGAACTGTTTATCCACATCTTAGTTTAAGAAGAAGAAAATTAATCCATAACTGATTTCGACCAGTTGAAACTCTAATAAATCAATAGAATTTGATTTTTGATGGTTTGGGTTGAACTTCATACTTTTAGTAGCAACTAATACCATCAATGTGAAATTCCATCAATATAGAATAACAATGAAGAGATCATGGATGTAAATTATCATTAATATGAATAGAATCAAATAAATAGTTGTAGTTCCACCGGTATGAGGTTGAAATGTAGAATATCAAATTAGCCACTTTTGAAAAGTATAGAGTCATTCGATATTTGCAGCAGTTTTATAGATAATAGATTCAAATAAAAATTATTTTCATATCACATGTATCATGTGAATCGCATATATTGATATCGAAAATATTCTAATCTTATATAATGATTTATTTTTATTAAAAAGATCAAAAAATCACCTGATAAACCACTAATATTCAAATTTCAAATCATTCAAGAAATTTGTAACTTCCCATAGAAATAAAAATGATTTATTCTGTTGAATATGGATCATTTAATTGATAAAAATGGTCCATCTAATTGTTCATAAATTAGATTTTTATTTCTCCTTATTTCCATCAATACCATTGCATAAATCTTATATAAAATCAAAGATTTAAAAACCTATTTCTGAATAGTTAAACATAGGGTTCCTCTATCATATGAAAAAATAAAAAATCCAGAGTTGATCATAAAATAAGGGTTGATGTACCATACAGTTTCTTCCTCAAACCTAGGGTTCTTTACGTATGTAGGGTTTCATAACTATACGTTCCCTTCTAAAAAATTTAAGGTCCCATCCAAACATTGTGTTGATGAACTGTTATTTTGGTCAATATAGGGTATAAGATTCATACAAACTATTATGAACATAGTGTCCATTCGTTATGATAATCTTACCATCATAAAGTATGATCATTATTTCCAAAAAAACTAAAATGCATTCTGAATGCTCTGAAGAATATTTCTCCTTGATTAATAACTTGAATATATTTATCAAATAAATATTGAATAGAATTTTAATATATTCATATTTTCATAAGGTAACATAATTAATAAAATAAACAAGGGTTTTATTGGGAATCAAAATCAACAACATATATAGAGTATTAGTGATACAATACATTCCCAACAATCTTCCCATTTTTTATTATCAACAACGACGTAATTTAATTTAACAATAAAATAAGATTTGTAAACACTATAGAAATAATATGTTTTTAAAAAATATATGTCATTTTTAAAATCAATTTTTCTTAGTAGTATTTCAGTTTCATGGTATTATTTCGAGAAAATAAAAATAGATATAATCAAAAATTTAAAATTTTTTGTTTACCCAATTTTCCCCCTTTTTTGATATAAAAAATAAATTATAAGAAAATATATTTAAACACCATAAATTTAGCACATAACGATAAGGGAATGACACATTATCTTCTATATAAAAATAATCATGTTTTCTAATAGTGCAGATGAAAAAAATTATAAACCATAAAAATTATACAAAGAATATAAATAATTAGTAGAATTTTATTTATAAGAGTTTATAAAAACATGAGTAGTTGAGGAAAAATGAAGTTTAAACTATAGGGCTAGTACAAAATGAAGAGTTGTTTTATTCATGAGAGGTTTTTGGTTCTCTAAAATCTTGAGAAGCCTAAAACACTTATTTTAACTCTGTTATCAGACCTTGTAACCTTTCAGTATGATTTTCATCCAGAAACCATAACAAAATTCTGGAATCTAGTCCCACTTTCAAACATTCAATGAAATCGAATTTTAAAAATCAATGCATATTTCCCTATTTCTATAGAAACTAATTAATATTATCAGTAAACTATTTGACAACTAGATAGATTCCAGGTTCACATGATTATAACTTCTTGATAAGATATTTTTTATTGTCGAAATGCAAATTCAGAGGTGAACTAATAAACTGAAGAGACTGAAGTCTATCATTCATATTTACTATCATTGAAGTTATTCATGAAATATTCTGATCAGGTCTCATGGTGTTGGTGGTGTAGAAATGGATGCTCTGGACTGCTTGAAAATCCCCATTATCGATTAAAACTAGCATCTCGAATATCATTTTTAGTCTAAAAATATGGTTTTAAAAATAGCTTCAGATTTTAGTTTCCAAACTGATCCAACATATCTCTCTTCAAAGAATAAAAATCCATTTTTTAAACAAAATTTTCTTTTAATTCTTGAAGGTGATTCTGAACAGACTCTAATTACAATCTTGGAATAGAGGAGTTTCTAAAATCATCAAAATACTTTCTTCAATATTCTAGTTCTTATTGAAAACTAGATTTCCCCTCATGTACCATTTTAAAATTTATTTCAATATTTTTTATCTTATTCGATAAAGAATCAAATAATCCTTCATCTAGGTTTCTAGATAGAGGAACTTCTTTTATAGAAACTAAATACTAAACTGATGTATTTTCACAAGAAAAAAATACACCATTGAGGAATCTTATCCTTTCTTCAAATATAAGAGATAATCATTCCATGGATTGATAAAAGTATATACATCCTAATGATCAATAATTTCAGTTGTTTCAGTTACCGATTTCTCAATTTTATCTCCTCCTTGAGTTTTTTCTATTTGAGGATCTGATTAACAGGAAACTTGTTATTGTTGACCATTACTTTTATTCTCGTGTTCCCCATAATGATCTATTTCTCTCAAATTCACTTATAGAGTCTTATCACCATGACTATTTTTTCTACCTCTAGATCCACATACAAAGGTTCTTCTCAGATTCTTGGCCTTTTAGAATCTTCCTCATGTGCTCCGTATTATGAGGCTTCCTCATCCTAATTTTTGGATTCATAATAGAGTTTTATTTTAGTATGTTGACTAAAGTCTTCAATATAAGATTCTAAAACATCATTATTTCGTAAAATTATTGATTATAAAAATTTGAAATGTCTTTTATCCCCCTAAGAAATTGGACTTGATTTATTTTTATCAGTTTCAATCACTAGAAACATTTGACCTTTTATTATACTCCAAAAAAAATAATTTTCTTAGAGTACCACCATTCAGAACATTTTTTAGATAACATCTATCTTGGGAATAAATATATTGAATCATATTCCTCTTATATATAATAACAGAAATAATTCAACCATAGGGATAGAAAGACATTATGGACTCTGAATAGAAGCAGTGATTCATATATCTCAGCATATATCTAGAAATGTTCAATTTTATATCACTAATAAATAGAAACATGATATATATTTTTGGGTATAAATTATTTCTTAACTCAGTGGTCAATGGAATGATAGTTTTCTCAATAAACATCTCCATCACTTTCTGATCAAACTTAATAGTTTTTAAAAAAAATTCCAAATATTGGTCGAACCAAAAATAAAATACATGATATCTTCATATTTGTCATCATGATTTCCAAATGATCAAATAGAAAAATTGAATTCTCGTTCTGGAGTGAATTTTAAAATATCAGCAATTTCTATGGAGGAGATTGAAAACTCGTTATCATCTAATCATGAAGTTATTTTATATTATGTTTCACCGAAACTAAACTGAACATTTCTATAAAACTGATTTAGTCCTATTTCATAATGAATTTTTTTATTTTCTTCATTAAACAAAAATTCAAAACATTGAAATGTAAGATATTTATTGAGAAAATTGTTCATTTGATACAACCATTTTGAATCATTAACCTTAAATTGATGAATTATCCTGAAAGGGACACCCTGACGCTTAAGATCACTTGGTTAATCTTCATCTATTCACTTTGTCTTCATCATTTCTGAAAATATAAAGGTTGAAGGTTTTAGGATTCTAGGATTTGGAAGATATATGAGGGATATGGTAGTCAAAATGTTTTAAAATTTAATGGTAATGAATAATGAATAATTTTTCTAACAGTTTGATGTCATGATATTGATTCACATGTCGATTACATAGAGTAATCATTAAAGTTTTTGTTTCTGAAAATATGTGATTTAAAATGAAAATTGAAATAAATAAATTTTGTTTAAATCGATAATAAATTAAAGAATAAAATAAATGAAAATTATTAAATGAGAAATAAATAAAATAAATAATTAAGAATTTATGTAAAATTTATTATCCCCAGATTCCTCTTAATAAATGAAAAACTCATAGTGGGTTGTTATTTAGTAAAAATATTAGCTAATTCATATTCTATTTTTAAAATTTTGATGATATATCATGTTTAAGAACATTATTTTATAGAAAATGATTCCTTGTATCAATATTATTATTCATATAGTGACTTATAGGATTTTTTGAAATACTAATAACACTAGTATTATCACATAAAATAGGTATATTATTAAAATTTAGTCCAAAATCCAATAAACTGTGTTTCATCAACAACACTTGTGTATAGTAACTACCAGTATATGTATATTTTCAACTGTTGATAGGGAAACATAAATTTTTTTCTTACTTGACAATTATACTAATAATTTTTCCAAATTTAGCATCTGAATATGACGTTAAATTAAAATCAAATTATTTTTGGGAAAAGTATAGATTGTAAAATATTTCCTTTTAAATATATATAAATACTTTATATAGATTTAAGATGATATTATTTTTTATTTTATTGAAATATAGTAAATAAACATATAGAAATTCATTATTTCTAGACTACTCCCAGTAAGATATAATAAACTTCCAACAATACCTCTATATAACATCTTTTCACCTGGTTTTCCAACTTCATCCAAATCTAGTTTTACATTTGTATACCATATATTTCTATTGTTTTCACTATTTTCTAGTCTAAACTTATTTAAAAAATTAATAATATATTTACTTTTATTTAAAACATTTTCATAATATTTTTTATAAATATGAAATCCAAAAAATAAATACATATCTCCCATCATACTCATTTAAAATTATTTTTTCAAAATATTAGAAAAATAATTGAAAATATTTTTATTTCTTGAATAAAAAATAACATTATTAACATAAATTTTTATTGATAAAATATGGGACAAAATGTTTTATTAAAATAATTAGGATCTACTAGTCCCATATAAAATCCATTTTTTCATAAAAAGAACTTAATAATTCATAACAAGCACTAGGTGGATGTTTTATGGACATAAAATTATTTGGTATGTTTAAAAACAATATTTGGTTTATGTGTGTTTTTAAAACCTATTACTTGTTCAACATAAACTTCATATATTAAATATCCATTTAAAAATAAATATTTAACATTCATCTAATATAACTTAAAATTCATATGAGATTCATAAAATAAAAGGATTCTAGTGGATTCTAATCTAGCTATAGGTACAAAGGTTTCATCATAATCTATTCCTTCTCCTTGACTATATCCTTTTTCTACTGATATAGCTTGGTTTTTTGATAGGATCCCTTTTTCATCATGTTTATTTTCAAAGATCTATTTAGTTCCTATAATTGGATAATTTGATGGCCAGTAAAATAATTTCCAAACTTAATTTATTATGAATTGGTTTAGTTCTTCTTACATGGATAACAACTAACTCTCATCTTCTAAAGATTCTTTAATATACTTAGGTTCTAATTGAGATAGAAAGGTATAAAAGTCATCTAGGTTTCAAACATTTATTATAGTTTTAATTTTTGTGCCTAGGTCTCCTATAACTATTTCTAAAGGATGGTCCTTTAATATTATGTACTATATAGTTAAGAAACATTTAGGTTTTTTAGTTTCATTATCTTTTAGACTGGACTATATTTCATTTATATGATTTTCAAAATCTAATTTTACAGTTTCAAGTCTCATGTTCTGTAAAGAGTAAAAATTATCATCTATTTGATCTTTCTATTTAATAAAATGGTCAGTTTCATGAAACTTCACATGAAATAATTATTCAATTATTCTGCACAATTTATTTAACACTCTATAGGCTTTTGAAGAAGAAAAATATCCTATAAATATTACTTCATTAGAAAATATTTAAACATGTGTTTTTTAGAGTATGGAAGTTGGAAGAATTTTCACTCATGTTTCTCAAGCATCTACTATCCAAATACTATATATAATTTTTTTATTATGGTCTTTATAATATGAAAACATTTAAAAACATGTTTTTTGGTACCCATATTTTCTTAGGCCCAGCTATGTCAGTGAGAAATGATATGGGAATCCAAATCTACCTTATTTTTTCATAATTTATATTACCTTCTTTATCCATGTTTTTAGAAATAAAATCCCTATTAATACCACTTATTTGAGGATTTATTAAAGAATATTTTTTAGTTTAATAACCTTTTATTCCATAGTAATAGTAGGGAAAAAAATTTTAATTGGGCATAAAATAATTTTTGTATCATTCAAATTTTTCACCCATACTTCATATTCCAAAGTTCTCTCTTTTAATAATATTATTTCAAAGAATCTCATTCCGAGCATTTTCTTATTTTTTTAAATGCTATTAGTAATTTTACAAGATTCTAATTTATCCTTTAATCTTGTGTCATTTTTTCATGATCAATGTAGTTTGATGTATATGAATTAAATTTTTTCAATCAATTATCAATTTATTTTTAGTATTATGTCCCCTTCCCCTAAAATATCATTGTGAATATTTTTTAATTATTTATGATTATGTAAGACTAATATTTATCTTCTAGAATTGAATATTAATTAACCGAATTATTATTTGAGAATCTATTAGTGTCATAGGTAAAAGAGTAATAGGTTGGTACTGAATCTTCTTACTTACACAAAAGCCCATATTTTCTTTTGTAGATCTTTTTCTGATTAAGATTTTGAAGAGCTATTGGAGTCCTCAGATACAATCTACATAGATTTCATGTCTCTTTTTCCTTTATTCCCATATTGATCTTTGGTATGATAGTTCCTTTCAATCATTATTATTTCATCTTTTAATTGGGTGAAATCAGTTCCGATGTGATGCATCATTTTTCTTTCAGAAAATATTACTTCTCTTAGTTCCTTTTCATCCTTCTTAAAGGATTTTATGGATCCTCTTTTCTTCTTTTTGTATTTTATCAAATTTTTGGCTAGATGATCCAGTTCCATTTTAGAGTCTAAGTAATCTTCATTTTTTACATCTTGTTTTAATTTTCTTTCATTCTTTTCAGATAACACATTAAAAGTATTGTTTTACCTTTTTACTATATTTTGATATTCAACTTCATATTTTATTTCTACTTTATATATCATAAATGTTGTGATTAGTTCATTTATTGTCAATTTATTGAAACGTGGTGATTTTTGAATAGTTACTAATATGAAATTCAATTTTTTGGGTGGTACTCTCAGTAATTTTGGCGTTTTATTTGATTGTGAATATGGATCTCCAAATTAAGTAATATTGTTAATAATTTCTATCAACCATCCATTAATTTTTTGTAATACTTTCACTATAAAAAATTATAATGGTGTCAGAAACTTGTTTTTAGTAGCGTATATCATTTTTCAAATGTTATCTATTCATTTATATATGATAAACATTGTCTGTCACATTTCATAGGAAGTAGAAAATTTTGATACTCGATTGAATTCATCAGGTCCATATCCACAAATTATAGAATTCATTTCTTTTGAGTTGATATCATATTCATCTTCTGTTGTGGCATCCTAGGTTTTTAGTTTCTTTAGAATCACATAAGGATTGATGACATTAGAAAAACATTGAATCCAAGATTCATCAGATAGATCATCATTCATAATTCCCAGCATCCATAGTTGTCACCATCAAAATATGGATCTCAAATCATAGACATACCTTCTTTTTATTAGACATTAACATCCGATTTGTATAGAACTTATTCTTTTGAGATTTTAAGAGATTTATCTTGTTTATCCAAAAGACCACCTCTAATATTAGTTGTTCAGCTGGAATAATAAAAATATAAACAAGAGGGGGTGGATTGTTTCTTTTTTATAGTCTTCACAGATTCTAGAATTTAATTCACATTGCAATTTAAACAGATATGTAGTGTTCTCTTTTTTAGGAAATGTGAGTAGTGGATAAATAGTAAAGATGAACATAGAAATTTTTATAGTGGTTTGTGGAACAAAGATACCCTAGTCTACTCCACCAACACTCTCTCTATGGCCTTGGTGATTTTTACTATAAAGGTCATATTATTACAATACCATTAAATCAAAAATTGAGTATAGGAAGTTGACACCTTTACAGCAAGGCTAAAAAGATCCTTCTGGTTCTTTTATAGGGAACTGAGTATCCACAGCATAGTTCCAGAGGATAACACTTAATCCACAACTTAGTGTGAGTAGTTTAAACTCAAATAAATCAAAAGAGTTTGATTTTTTACTATTCAGGTTGAACTTCATATTTTTAGAAGAAACAGAAAAAATATAGATATTCTTCTTCGAAGATATACAGACATTAAAATAGATTTTATCTAAAGAGATCCTGGTTGAAAATGATCATTAATATAAATAGTAATAAATAAACAGTAGCAGCTCCAATGGTATGAGGTAGAAATATAGAACATCAATATAATCTCTTTTAAAAACAACTAATTCATTTGATCTTTGTAGTAGTTTTGTAGGGAAGAGATTCAGAATAAATGTAATTTTATTTCACACGTATCATATGAATCATATATATTGATAATGAAATTATTCTGATCATATATAATGATTTATTTTGGTTTATAAGATCCAATAAAATCACCTTATAAACCGCTGATATTCAAATTTAAAATCAATCTGGAGAGTCAAAACCTCTCAATAAAATATGAATGATTTATTCCATTGAATACGGTTCTTTGAATAGACAAAATTGAGACATTGAATTGGTTGTAAATTATCTTTCAGTTGATCTTTATTCCAATGTAGGGTTGTGTAACCATACTCTCCCTTCTTATAAATGTAAGGTTACATCCAAATGTAGGGCTGATAAACCGTGCATTCTATCAAAATAGGTTATATGATCCATTCACACTATTATGAATGTAGGATTCATTCCTTAATATATGATTACCAATTTAGTGTTTGAATGGTGTTTCTAGAAAACTATAACATGCATTATGAATGCTTTGATGAATATTAATCTTAGATTAATAACCTGAATATATTTCTATAATAAATATTTCCAATAATATTGATATACTAAAATAAACTTAAATTTATATCATTCCAATAAAAATTGGGGTATTTTGGAGCCTCAAAATCAATAATATTTATAGAGTATTATTTATACAATGAATTCTTAACAGAGTAGAGGATACATAATTATTTTTCTGAAAATAATAACTTGACATGAATAAATGTAATACGATTAGGATTCATATAACACTGTAGAACCATTTCTAGACTAACATTTTATATCCAAATTGGAATTCCAACTACTATACTTTGAAATAGAAACTGTGGGATCCCGTAATGATAAAATATCTCAAGTGATTTATTTTTTTCACGTTCTTTGAGTATTATATATTTTACATGACTAATATTTAATGTATTCAATTATAGATGACATTTGACATTCATGAAATGAAAGAAAATATTAAAATGGGTCCATATTTAGTGGATGTTCTATGGAGATATATTAAAACATAATTAACAAAAAATTATGTTTTTGGTAAGTTAAACAATGAAAACCCACACCTCAAGTATGGGTTTTTAAATGAATAGAACTTGATAAACTTTAACACAAACCAATAAATTGAAGCATTTAAATTGTGATAATTGTTAAATATTGTCAAATTTATTCTATACTACATTATTATTTATTTGTTTATTTTTATGTAATAGGCATTTAAGGGATATCACTATGATATCTAGTTGTAAAATGAATACCCTAATAATTTATCACATGGAGTTTATCATTAACTAGAGGATAAAATGATTACAAAAATTTTTTTTTGCATTAAGATATAAATATAATAGTGGATGAGAAGAGGTCCATTTCAATACACCATCTCTCCTTCACTCACTAAGAAAAAGAGAAATGAGAAATAATTAAAATAAGGAATGTTTCTTATATATCAATCTAAATAAGTATCCAGAAGAATTCTTAGAAATTAATTTTAAATTTTCTTGATTTTTTATTTTTTTAAAATTAATATCACTAATATAGCATTTCAATGTATCATTTCAAAATGACCTTTATGAGAAATATATGTATGTGAATTTGATCCCTGAGTGTAGAATGGGAATTCTAGCTACTACTTAAGGAAATACAAAACACCCTCATTTTGTAACATTATATGGGGTGGGTGTTAGTATTATGAATGTTTTTGGTAATCAAATAAATAAATAAAGTGATAGAGAAATAGATTCCTTAAAGTCTGATGTGGAAAACCTAAAATAGTCTATGGTTGATCAAATTAAATAAGGTTTTAAGGCTAGGCTTGATAAAATGATGTGACATTCACAGCCTCCATGGCCTAACTAGTCAGAATCTTCACATCATCATTCGAACCTAACCTTATACTATGATTTTTATGTTGTATATCCCCATAAAAAATTGTAGCATAAAAAGTAATACATTATTTGGGGGATTCTGAATACCGCCTTTATAAGTAGTTGGTTCAGATAAGAGTAATGATACATGATATTATTGATCCAAATAATCTAGTTTCATTTATTATAGAGAAAATTTATTGAGTTGCTGATTTTGTGGTCATTTTTTACTATAGTCGGACAGTATTCTTCACCACCTGCCATATTATGAATTCATTTTTTCAAAAAAAAATATTTTATTTAAAATTACATACAATTTATTCTTATGTTGAAATTATATAGGATTATTTAAAAACAAAATAGTTTTTAAAAATAAATAACAGGTTTAGGAACCAATGACTATGGATACTTCTATGTTTTCTTATTGGATAAAATGAATATTCTAGATTTCTTATTTCATGGATAATTTTAATGGATTTTCTATGAAATATAATATATGTGGAAGAAATTAAATATTGATAATATTTAAAAGAGATCTCATGGATCATGTTATTTTAATGATTTCACCTACTAGTGTTATAGTTGTTTTCAATGTAAGTAAATTTCTATTTTGGTTTTTGTTTCTTAAGTTAAATATTACTTGAATTGACTTAATTTAATAAATATTTAACTAGGTATCTACACAAAAAAATCATTCAAAATATGAGAACATTCATTTAGATTTTAATAGATCTAGAATATATTTCAATGGTTGTTAAATATCTAGATGATCGTGATAGAGTTATATATATAACAGATATATTATAAGATATGGATATAGGGTGATGGTATTTTCCATTCCATGATGGTTAAAGACAATAAGTTAATGTTGAACTAATATTTGTTATAATTTCATTAATTTTTGAACATTTTTATTGTAGTGGTCATTGGATGTTCGACATAATCTTCCCACATGAGTGCACATTATATTAGTATTTCTTATTTTTAGGTGGATTTTGTAATCCATTTCGGAAATTATAAATAATTAATGTTTTTTATTAGTTATTAAATCTAAATTATTCTTTTTATAAATGTTTCCTAAATTGATATATTAAAATATAGATTAATGGAATAGTTTAACAATAATCACTAAGCATACTACAAGGTGTTTTTGATTACACATGGTTGTTGGTTAAATTAGAATTTATATTTCTCAAAAAAACATATAGCTACAAATTAATAGCATAGTTGTAATGAAGTGCCATACCCAAAGGGAAAACTGGTATGAAATAAACCTAGTAGTAATAACCTTTTGTATTATTCATCATGATTCCTATTTGGTTTTTTTTACTAAGAACTATGTATATTTGGTTTTAATTTAAGAAAGTGATGAGGAATAAGGTTAAATTATAGGGTTTAGGAAAAATATAATATAACATAAAACTTGGGATATACATATATATTAGGCTATGAAGTAGTGAAAAGGACACCAATTGGTTTTGTTCCAACAAATTGGATTTACCTAAGCTACAACTATTCTTTGTTCCAGAGATAGTCAATAACCTTGGTGTATTAAGTTTATATTCATGGTAGAAACTATGAAAATGTGGTGCTTTGAGATTTCTCCACTCCAAATAGGGCATGTCCATTTAATTAGATATCTTATGTTAATGGATATTAATAACATTTGGAATAAAAAAATTAACATAATTACCATCCAGAGGGTTACCATGTTTCAAAATATAAATTCATTACGTTTATATATAACCTTACGATTGACCCCTAAACCTAACGAAATTTGATTCACATGATGACATTAAGTGAAAGAATAAAAATATAAATAATTCTTCACATAATAATTATATGATTCAAAATAACAAAATCCAAAATTTACACAATTTATAATCAGTCAAAAACTTACTAGATTTCATGAACACAAAAATAAAGAACAGTCATTGATGTTGAAAGACAATCGGTGTTGGAAATAAATATTGGAATAAAAAAATGTAATTAATGAGACCCAGAATGGAATTTGGTAACAATGGACTGATAAAATAGTAATATGAAAGAAAAATAAATATTTTTAGAGGAAATCATAAAATAAATAGAGAATAAAAGATAAAATTTACAGTGGTGTCCAAAAAAAACTCCATCTGAGGATATCTACATATATATATATATATACTAGAAAATTAAATGTCTTTAAAATGGTTCATTTCATTTATATGATATAAGTGGATTCCACATTGAGACATTAATGATGTGTAATTGATTCTCATATCATGTACTCTAGATCTGCAAAGACCTCAGAATATCTTTGATCTTTTGGAATTCACAGCTTGTATCTCTAGTGGGATTTAGGTTTTGAAATTTTGATCTCGTGAATGAGGTTCATTTAGTGTTTCTTAATCATTTTCAGACTTCAAATATTTCACTATTTCACTTAAATTACATGTTTTAGGTCATATAAATTGGATTCATGGGATAAAATTCGACTCATGGGTGGTATTATCGAGGAATACACATCTTCTAATTTAGATTCATGATGTGTAATGTTTAATTTCATGAGTTTATATCATCTTCTCATCTATGTATTGAGTTCCTATTCCTTGAAAAAAACAACCAATACCCATTGTATTGTCAAATACATCATGGATAAACAATTAATAAAGGTATCCAAAATATGTATATGAATTTGGCATATCAAATCCCTTACACATGAAAAATTTCTGATCCTAAAGAAAAAAACACCTCAATGTGGATTCCAAATGGAACAATTGTTAAACATAAAAACATGCATTACAACTAGGATAATAAATCCAAGTGTTTTTAGAAAAATAAAGTACTCAAGAATCAATCATGTAGAGATAATTCTTTATGCCTTATATTTATGTTCTTTTTTCATATTCTTTCTTCCTTTAATTTATACTTCTCAACTATTACTCAAAATCTAAAATAATTTTTCTATTAACCTCATTAAAACTTTTATATTATCACACAAGGTATAATTAATATGGAGTTATGCTCATACCTATAATTTATATTCCTAACCATATGATTTCATTGTTTTTAACATCACCACTCTATAAATACAGTTGGAAATGTTTTCATGAGGGTATTAGAAATAAGGATCAAATGAATCTGATGTTGGGGGTATGTAGCCAGATTGTGAGAATCAAGACTAAAATGTATTTTAATCTCTTTATCATAATGAATGATAATCATGAACAATTAAATTAATTACCTCCTCCGAGAAAAAATATCCCTATTTTCCAAACAACTCAAAGAGGGTCCATGAATATCTCAAGAAATAAAAAAAATAATGTTCCTTATTCCTTTATCAATTTCACTTTATTTTTTTTAAATAATGCTCAAGAAAGATATCACATCCACTAACTTATCGCATGTGTTCTTTTATATGAAAAAACAGTCTCAAAATAGTGATATTGCACTCTCTTAATAAAAAATACATTTTTAAATAATATGGTCTGTGTAAAAAATATGGAAGGTAATCAGGGACAATGAAATATAAATCTGGTGAAAATGAAACCATACATATCCACATTACCAACATTCCATGTATGGGAGTGATGAAAAATCCCCTACACTTTTTCAATTGAAAATCATGAAATTACACCAGGAGTAGGGTATGAAGGGATAAAAAACATATAATGGTTCTATCCAAAAAAAATTATTTTTCACTATTGATGGATAAATAAGGATTAATGTAAAGGTGGGATTTTGGATAACTAGATTAATAAATATTACTTCAAACATTTTAATAGTATAAATTTTCCATCAATGAATTGATAAGATATCTATAAAAGTTATGATAGGTTTACATGACCCAAGTACCTCTAAATAAATATTCTTATAAAAGAATATATAAATATAGGTCTAGAATCATCTGATTAATGTGAATATAAAATAACTATAAATCACGCATGGCATAGTATCACGAAATAATTCAATAAAAAGAAATTGAAATAAAATAAAATTATAATTTAAGTAATCAACTCAGAAATATTTCTTTAAACATGTATAAAAATGGATTTAAAAAATATCAAACCATAATTTTTCTTTTATTTAAATGGGTGAAATGATAATTCATGTTAAATTATTATCTCAATGAAAAATGTCTCATATTCTAATAAAAACTAGTAGAAATACAAGTGGTTAGGAAAAAATCTCAAAAATGACTCTCCCACACACAAAAAGAAATAGTGTCCCCACTTTTTTGGAAAGAGTTGTGGGAGAAATATTAATAGAATCATAGACATATTTCAAATGGAAATTTTTAATTTTAAATAGATAATTGAGATAGGAAAATTATACTACCTAGACAAATTATTAGAAACAAAATACCTTCACTGAATAAACCATTAGTATAAAAGGAGGTAATCAATTTGTAAACAAAAAAATGGGTCAGTGGACACGGTCAATAGTAAGAGAAAGCAGATTAAAAAATTCAAGAATCAACTACAATGTTGTTTTGGATAACAAAAGAATAGAAAATGAAGAGGAAAGAAAAAACAATGGTTCTAAAGAAACTAAATAAAAACATAGAAAACAAATAATGGGTTTCCTTCCATGAAGCACTAAAAATGAAATCATCATCCATACTGATGGAAAAAAGATCATTCATTGTCTTCCATTAGATCATATTTGTTTTACCTTCTTTTGGAACTATTGGTAGTGACATCTACATCATGGGGGGGGGAGGTTGGTGTGTTTAACCACCTCAGGAATTGGTTGACCAAAATTATTATGTAGATGATACAAATTATGTACAAGTCATGGATGGGGATACTATATAACACTGATTTATATCTCATCAATATATTGTTTTATGTTATACAGATTCAGATATATATCATGTGATATTTCAGATTGTGGTATACTAGTCTTGTCAATAAACATGGATGATACATCAGATCTAGACATGTCCATATAAATGTAGAAGTAAAAATGAGTGAAATAAATCAAGTAGTGTAGTAAAAACTAGGTCTCATTCATACATATAAAAAATAAAAAATCATAGAATATTGAATACAAACAAAATGTAAATATATACACCCAAAAATTGTGTGCAACAGGGGAGGGGTATATGTAAAAGACTAAATACTTGTAGGAAATATCACCTCTATCCTCATTAGATCCCCCCCCCCCCCGAAAAGTGGGTGATTGAAGCTATAACTCCCTATCTATGTCAGTTAAGGAAGCTAGGGTTGGCTTAACAACCACTGTAGAAGGTTTTGTGTGGATGGTAGTGGGCTGTGTTGGGATGGCTGGTGGTGATTTTTTTTATCCGTATATGGGCCAAACGTCTGGAAGCTAAATTAATCATAGGGACTTTAGATGAAGATGGGAGGAAGGTTCTCTTACCCCTTTGGTCCTACTATGAAATATACTCTTGTTTTAGAGCATGGTCTACGAGTTATGGATTTCGGCTAACCTTAGTGGTATTTGAGGTCATTGTGAAGGTAGTATAAGGATCTATAGTTGGTGGTGCGTGGGAAGATGTAGGGGCTAGTGGTGGCGGTGTAAGGGTCAGTCGCTTGGGTGGTAGAGGATGGTAGCCCTATGTTGTGTGTTTTAGGATCTTTGTGTGGGCCATGATGGAAGGGTGTATCAATTAGGGTCATAAAATGAAGGTATAGGATAACCGAGGGGGATGGAAAATTAAATGGTGAGGGAGGACAAGAAACTCTCGGGAGAGGGTTCTTGCAGAAGAGGGTAGGATGGGACTCAAGTGGTCTTCCATGAACCTAGGGTTCATGGATTTTAAATCCCCATGAAGATTTCATGGTGTGTATTTAATACAGAACATGTAATTCATGGTTTTTTATCTGGAATTTCAACATCACATCATGTATTTTTTTTATAGAAAGTGAATTTCAATTTTTTAAATTTAAAAACCTCTAAAAGAATACTCTAGAAAAAATTTTATTCTATTATACACAATATAACAATTTTATCCTATCCTGTTTAGCCTCATATTTATAACATTTTCTCTTTTCAATATCTTAACACACTTCTATTCATATGAATTTTAAAATAAGGACACACCCCTAAAGGGATGGTTGTTGATAACAAAAGTATAAATAGTGAGACAACATTTATCATTAGAGGTGTAGTTTAGATCCCATAATTGTGATAATTTTGTTCATTTTCATTAGTATGTAGTGTATTTCTTCCATCCTTACTGGATATATAATAATCTTTCTTAGTAATAATAAATATGTCTTGACAATCCAATGACTCACCGGTTTTCCTAGCGGTTATTAAAATGTTCAAGAAAACATGTTCTTCTCCAACTAAGAATATCATCGTTCTTTGGTTTACATCAAAAAACACATTCATATTTATGATAAATTGTATCCCTATAAGTATGGTTACATATCCTTCTTCTTCTAAATCTAGGATAAGTAAATTAGTGGGAAATATAAATTTACAAAAAATTATTAATACATCCTTTAGAAGTTTTCAGGGGTACTTTATTGAGCAGATATCCAATTGAAGTGACACTCTTGTTGATTTAAATTCAGCAATACCAAATTTCTAGAAGACAATAGTTGGAATTAAATTTATACTTGTTCTAATATGACATAGGTATTTTCCAAAATTGCATCTTGTCACATCCCGGTACCGGAAGCCACCCAGAGGCGCCCCGTACTCGGTTGGTCACATGGCCTCAAGCGCATTTCCCCAAATGTCAGTGGCTGCCGACTAGCAGCGAGGGCCTTGGGTGTGATAGTGGGAAAACTATGCCCTCATTTTCAGAGTACACATAGGAAAATAATAACGTACAATAGCGGAAGTAGTAAATAACCAATCAATAATAAACAACAGAAGACTGAATCGACAAACTGGAGTTCATATGTATGTATAAAATGATGGAAGATACATATCTAGGAAAACAGCCAAAAAATTCACCATGCTGGAAAACACCACAGTACCAAAACAAGTACAAAAGAAAAGGAAAATAGCTCCTCAGCATCACAAGCCAAAGCATGGTCCCTTGCTCTCCTGATCCAAGCAATCAAGTACCAGAAGTCGAAGGGTGCTTTCCCTTGTCAATACCTGCAACAACATAGTCTGTTTAAGCCCAAAATCCTAACCCAAATAGGGTGTGAGACTAAATCCCAATAGGCATTCACCTGAAGATCTATGCCTAATAGTCAGTGAGTATATGGAATGTAAAAGTACAGTAAGAATTAAACAACAACAGCAAAGAAGCAGGCAGCAAATAGGATGATACACAATAGCAATCAACCCACAAACAACAGTAGCAGTGAAGCAAAATAGCTAACACAAATAGGAAACCCTTGGGAAAGTACCCGAAGCCATCCCCTCTGGTCCTAACCAAGAAGTACCACAACACTCTAGGCAGCGCACTCAGCCTAACCCCTCTGTCTTGGTCATACGAATTTATAAGACTCTCTGTGGAAGCTCACTCTGTCAATTCCCCTTATAGTCAAGGGTAGTCAGGGACTCTCTGAGGAAGATCACGTTGTTTAACCCTCTTAGCCCAAAGGTCTAGAGACTCTCTGAGGAAGCTATCTTGGTCAATTCCTCCTATAGCCTCAGGTGTACCATAGACTCTCTGAGGAAGCTCACTCGGTCAATTCCTCCTCCAGCCTGGGAAGGTTCTTAAAGAGAAATCAAACAAGGTAATACTCTCTGAGGAAGCTCACTTGGTCCACCCTCCTGTAGTATATAATATCTGAAGGCACTCTGGGAAGCTCGCTCGATCTATCTCTTGTGGACTATAATGTCTAATACTCACTGAGGAAGCTCACTCGGTCTACCCTCCTATAGTCTATAATGTCAAAGACTCTCTGGGAAGCTCACTCGGTCTATCCCTTATAGTCTATAGCACCAGGTTCTTACAGCCCCATGCCAGTTAGTGCATGATATTGCTATAAGGCCAAGGTACAACTATAGAGCTACTTGGATAACCAAAATACACCTATATAGATACTTGGATAACATTCCACAGGAAAACAAGCATGTTATGGATTTCACTCCATCCTATAGTCACAAGGCATAGAAAATGGTGTAACAGCCAAAGGAAAAACGAAACCCAAAGGTCGTAAACAGAACAAATCATGGAAAAAACATCCAAGCACAACAAAATATCCCCTAACATGATTAATTTGCCTCTACACAGGCATACAAGCAAGGTAGGAAAATAACAAGGTTAAAAAGGTAAACACGTAATACCCCTTTCATGGGTATTGGTGGAATTTTCACATAAAACTCAAAGACTTTGAACGGTAAGGAATACACTACCTACCTAGATCCTAGGAGATCGATATACTTTAACCACGATGACTGATTCTCCCTTGAACAACGTAGATCTGAGAAAACTTCCAAAATGATCAAACCACGATTACATGAGAAAGAGGAAGAATCAAGGAATGAAACTCAATAAGAAATAAGAACTCACAGTTGTGGTTCCAAAACAATCTAAGGTGGTCAAATTGGCCAACAGATGGAGAGTTGGGAATCCAGAGAAGTTTCGTAGTCGTACAATGTCTCTCGATCGAACCAGACCTAGAAGAAGACGTTTATGGAGATCAGACGTGACCCCGTTCCGTTTAATGAAAAAAAGAAATTACATGGTGTGTACTTTAAGAGTATACGGCATGTACTAGGTTTTTATGTACTCTGCTTAAATCGGCCTCCACACCACCCCTACACACTGTGTGTTTGGGGCGGACACGGCCAGCACATGGCTTCGAGCGGGAAAAGATTACACGGTGTGTACTCAGAAAGTACATGGCGTGTACTTCATAAATTTCCAGAAACTCCATTTTTCTCAAAAACACCAGAAAAAGGAAGGCATACCTGAAAAAAAATATCTTGGTTCTTACAAACATCCCCCCTTAAAGAAATTCTCCCCCGAATTTCACTAGCGAGGTGTAGAAGAAGAAACCATGAAAAGCTCTAGCCACTGTGATCGTACATCAGCCTCCCTCTCCCAGGTCTCGTCCTGTACTCGCCCATACTACCACAGCACCCAAACTAAAGGAACTGACCGCCCATGGAGAAAATTTGTACTGCGATCGACATTCCAGATCAGATGCTCCTCAAACGATGCATCCTCTTCGATCTCAACCTCCTCGGGTTGAAAGACATGAGACGGGTCTGAGAAGTATCATTGGAGCTGAGAGACGTGGAAGATGTCGTTCATGGCCCGGTACCGTTGAGGTAACTGCAACCGATAGTCAACCGGCCCAACTCTCTCCAAAACCTCAAACGGCCCGACATACTGCGGTGAAAGTTTTCCCTGACTTCAAATCCTCTTGTGTCCCAACCTTGGTGCGACATGCAGGAAAACCTGATCTCCGACCTCGAACTCTAGACGTCACCTCCGCTGATCAGTATAATACTTTTGTCGAGACTGTGTTCTAACCATCCTTTTTCGAATCAACTCTATCTACTCTGAGGTCTCCTGAACAAGATGAGGTCCCAACATAGCTGCCTCTCCTACCTCCTGCCAGCATAAGGTTGATCAGCATGGCCTACCGTACAAAGCCTCATAAGGCGCCATCTAAATGGTCACCTAAAACCTGTTGTTGTAGGCGAACTCCATATAAGGAATATACATCTCCCAAGAACCGCCGAAGTCTATAATGCATGATCGGAGCATATCCTCAAGCACCTGGATCATGCACTTGGACTGGCCATCGGTCTGGAGATGGTATATTGTACTCAAAAGTACCTATATACCCAATGCCTTTTGAAGTCCCTTCTAGAACCAAGAAGTAAAGCGTGCATCCCTTTCTGAAACAATGGAGTGTGGAATTCCATGTAGACGTACAATCTCTCGGATGTACAACCATCCTAGATCATCAACACCGAACGTCTCCTTGATCGGAAAGAAGTGAGCAACCTTCTTAAGCCTATCGAAAACAACCCAAACAACATCGTTCCCCCGAGGCGACCTCGGCAACGCGGTCACGAATTCCATCGTGACATCGTTCCACTTCCACTCGGGAATGGGTAACTCCTGTAAAATCCCTGTTGGTTTCTGATGCTCTGCTTTCACCTCCTGACAAGTAGAACATCTCAATACAAAACCAGCAACAACTTTCTTCATACCTGGACACTAGTACTGGCGTCGTAGATCATGATACATCTTGGTGAAGCCAGTATGAACTTCCCAAACTAAGGAATGAAAATCCCACATCAGATCCTCGCGTATGTCTGTTGGCACCCATACGCATCCCTGGAAATACAAGATCTCATCATCACCCATTATCCATCCAGGAAGAGGGTCCCCTCCTTACACACTCTCCCGTAGGACTAAGGCCTCTGAATTTGATAGCTGCCTCATTTGTACCTGATCAACAAGTGTACAGGTAACAGCTACAGAAGATAGGACATTCTATCCCTGCTTGTTGTGAACTTCCAAGTGTATCTCAGAGATCAGAGCCATAAGCTGCCACTCACTGTTGGCCTCCTGAACTGCCTGAATCTGAGTTCTTCTACTCAACACATATGCCACTACATTTCCCTTTCCCAGCGTATAGGCGAGCTCCAAGTCAAAGGACTGAAGATACTCGAACCACCTACGTTGTCTCAGATTCAGATCACGCTGAGTGAAGATATACTTGACACTCTTGTGGTCGGTGAAAACCAAAAACTTCTCTCCCAGAAGGTAATGTCTCCAACAGCGTAAGCCATGAACAACAGATACCAACTCCAGATCGTGCGTAGGGTAATTCGTCTCGTGTGGCCCCAACTGCCGAGACCCATATTCAACGACTTCATCTCCCTGCATAATCACATCTCCTGGCCCGATACCTGAAGCATCACAGTAAACAGTGTAGCCCTTTCCCGGCTCTAGAAAGACTAGTATTGTTGCTGACATCAACCTCCCCTTTAGCTTCGGAAAGGCTAACTCACAAGAATCTGACTATAAAAACGTCGCCCCTTTCTTAGTTAGACCTTTCAATGGTGCTGCTAGGCACAAGAAGTCCTGAATGATGCGTCTGTAGTATACCTCCAGCCCTAGGAAACTCTGTACCTCAAAGACGTTCTTCGGCTTCTCCTAGGAGACTACAACTCTCACTTTCTCTAGGTCCACAGATACTCCCTCCTCTGAGATGACGTGACCCAAGAAGTGGATCTGATCATTCCAAAAGTGGAACTTTGAGAGTTTAGCATACAGTTGATGCTCTCTTAGTGTACTCAGAACGATATCAAGATGTGTTTCATGGTCGTTTCGAGTGTGAGAGTACACCAAGATATCATCCATGAAGACCATGAAGAAGGAGTCAAAGTACGGATGGAACACTCGGTTCATCAGTTCCATGAAAATTTCAGGTGCGTTCGTGAGACCGAATGGCATGATTGTATACTCGTATAGACCATACCTGATCTTGAAGGCTGTAAGAGGTATATCTGATGGTCTAGTGTGCAACTGAGGATAACCATACCTCAAATCAATATTCGGGAACACCCGGGCATCTCAAATCTTATCAAAGAGTTCATCTATCCTTGGCAAGGGATATCAGTTCTTGGATGTCAACTGGTTCAGCTTTCGATAATCCACATAAAGTCGAAGGGTACCGTCTGCCTTCTTTTCAAATAGGACAGGCGAACCACAAGGAGAAGTACTGGGTTAGATGAAACCCTTTGCCTGCAACTCCTCCAGCTGCTTCTTGATCTCCTGCAACTCAGGTGTATCCATCCAATAAGAAGGAAAGGAAACCGGTGCCGCTCCTGTCATGACCTCAATCGGGAAGTCTACCTCATGATCTGGAGGCAAACCTAAAAAGTCCTCTGGAAAGACATCCTTGAAACGATCCACCACTATGGGAAAGTCTAACTGTGAAGTCCCCTCGTCATCCAGATAAAGACTGGCAATCTGGGCTGTAACTTCCCCTAGCCCATGATGCTCTGGTCCAGCTCTACCCACCTGGACATCCCACTCGCCTCTATGAAGGAAAGATCTTCCCTCTGGTAATACAAAACTCACCCTACAGCGATAGCGATCGATGACTTCCTGGAAGGGAACCAACCATTTCATACCGAGAATGACGTAATATCCCGTCATCTCTACGACATATAGATCCCATAAGAAATGACACCTCGCAACTTCAATAGGGAACTCTCTGAACTGACGTACGCTAGATGTCTTTCTTCCCAACAGCGTGTCAAGACTCAACGAATCAGTAGACGAAAAGATACAAATCCCAAGGCTCCCCATGACCACAACATAGATAAAGCTATGGGAAGAACCAGTATCTAAAAGGGATGAAGATATAACTGAGGCTACTAAGGTCGTACCTCGAACTGTAGAAGGGTCGGGATCCTTC
The DNA here is from genome assembly GCA_963277665.1 of Viscum album. Lineage (NCBI taxonomy): Eukaryota > Viridiplantae > Streptophyta > Magnoliopsida > Santalales > Viscaceae > Viscum > Viscum album. Next base: position 108,660,053 of record OY728130.1, read on the forward strand.
TCCTGATAGGCCTCCTCCACGGAAAAAGACTGGCCTGCACCGCGACCCTGTGCCCCTGGCTGACTACTCTGAGCTGATCCACTCTACTATCGCTGATGACCTGGTGACTGACCACCATGGCCGCGACCTCCACCTTGGCCCGAATGGCTAGAAGAACTCCAGTTCCCAGACTGGTGGGAAACTGGCGAACCATCTCTAGAACACGGGGTCATAGAGGAACCCCTACCACCAGCTGAATGTGATAAGATCTGAAAAAAACGCTGAAGATGGCCCATCTTACTGGAAGATCGGCACTCCATCATATCTCTCTGGCACTGAGGCCTAGTATTCCCAATCCTACCGCACTAGTAGCATACAACCTGGCTGCTAGAAGACGCATCCTGCGAACCCCAATCTCCTCGAGAAGACTCTCTAAGACGCTTCCTATTGTCTGTAGGAGGAACACCAGCTCTGGATGTCGAACCTCCCTCGCCCACTGCTCTAAAATCCCTCAGATTTCACTCATTAATCATCACCTAGTTTACGATTGAAGATATAGAAGTCAACTAGAAGATATTCACCTAGGAGCGGATCTCCTACCTGAGACCATCCTCAAACTTCCTAGCAAGTAACAACTCATCACCTGCTGGGATCGGTGTGAAATGCTATAGCTCAGTAAAACAGGACAAGTACTCCATGACAGAAAGAGTACCCTACTGCAGACTCATAAAATCCCAGTCTTGATCGGCCCTCAGGATCTCCGGATAGAATTAGTCATAGAAGGTGTGTCGAAACTCGTCCCATGACATACCCTGCTGGCACCCTGATTGTGAGATCACCTCCTACCACCTCTTGGCGGTGTCCCAGAACATATAGGGGGCCAGGTTTACCCTATTCTCTGGGGGTATCTCCAGATGCTCGAAGATAGTTAGGGTGGCCTCGAACCATGACTCTGCAGCCTGGGGTCCTCCATCCCCTGTGAAAGTATGAGGATGCTGTTACTGGAAAACCCGCGTCAACTCAGCCATCGATGGGGAAGGAGGCGGCACCCCCTGAAAAGTCTGCATCATCCTCAGGAATCCCTCCTTGAACTGCTCATCAGTGCCTACGATGGGTATAACTACTGGTGCAAAGGCTGTCACAGCAGGAGGATCAACATGAGGATCAAGTGGAGGTCCTTGATCGGCCATATCTGGTGTCTGATCGCTGTCCAGAAACTAACGTACGACCAGAGGACGTCTCGGAGGCATAGATTTGAAAGATCAAAAGTACACCTTAGATCAGGATTAAAAAAGACTAAAAACACAGAGTACAAAACGGGAACAGGGGTAAGAACATCAAGTTTTACAAAACATGAATACACGGCGTGTATTAAAACTACACAGCGTTTCCGTTAAAACCATTAACATGGGCGTGTACTCCCGCCACTACTGGTTGTGTAAGACCCCAAACTACAGGGTGCATTGTCCCCACACACGTCGTGTACCTGAACTCTAAACCCATGCCCGAGTCTCCTTACACGGCTAATCCACATGGTCCAAACTAACCCCAGACTACACAGCATGTTCCCTAGGGACACAGCATGTACTATATAAGGTCTCGGTGGCCTGTGTTCTTAGTTACATGGCCGTCTACACGGATTCCCTTACACGGCGTGTTCCGAACAAACACGGCATGTATAGGAGAAGATAACACTGACCCGTGTTGTTCATGACACAGCCGAGTACCTGGGACAAAACTACATGGCGTGTTCTACTCAAGCCTCTCTGACCCGTGTTTTTAGTGACATGGTCGGGTACACGGCTCTAAACTACACGGCGTGCACCTACCGTACACGGAGGGTTCCTGAATTTATTTTCACAACACCCTGTTTCTGCTCACATGGTCAGTGACACGGCCTAAAAACTACACGGCGTGTATCCAGAAAGTACACGTCGTGTATTCTGGGTTTTTCTAGACAATATCTTGGAAACTGCACAGAATCCCATAAAAAACAGAAAACAAAGCAAAGAGGTGCCAAATTTCGACCCACGAGGGCCCATACTCGCCAGGAATCAAACCTTGGCATCCCTAAAGTCATATACAAGGGATAATAGGTCAATGGTCTACCAATTTCTAATTCAAGAGGGCCCATAACACCTCAAGAACCAAAATTTGGCGTTCATTTAAGCAAGGCACAATACAAACAATCCTTTAACATAACAGCAGGGATTCTAACAAGCATCTATCACAATAGAATGCATAATCTACACCAAGTTTATCACAACAACATGCAATCACTAATTCACCCTAGATGTCATGGAAATAATGCATTGAATGTGATTTCTACAAGTGCCTATATGATGCATGAGACGGCATACCCTCGTCTCATCGAGTTGCGACAGAAATAGAACCGCAATAGCCAAACAATAATAACAACACAAGTCATGTGAATCACTCTAGGTGAAATCATATCAACCGTAAAATCTCAAAACCATAAAATTGCAGTAACAAGGTACTATGGATTTTCCTTGTAAACGGGTTAGCTACTCCCGAGCATAGCTTAACACCAAGTATTGAATCCTTCCTATCCCTGGAAAAAGGATCCAAATAGTAAATTGAGAGAAAAGAGCTCCTCTTATACCACTTTGTAATGTCCCGGTTCCAGAAGCCACCTAAAGGCGCCCCGTACCAGGTTGGTCACATAGCCTCAAGCGTATTTCCCCAAAATCTAGAGGCTACCGACTAGCAACAAGGGCCTTGGGTGTGATATTGGGGAAACTATGCCTTCATTGGCAGAGTACACAGCAGAAAATATTAATGTGCAATAGCGGAAATGGTAAATTACCAATCAATAATAAACCGGGGAAGACTGAATCGACAAACTGGAGCACAAATGTATGTATAAAATGATGCAAGATACATATCTTGGAAAATAGCCAAACAAGTCACCATGTTGGAAAACACCACAGTACCAAAACAAGTACAAAAGTAAAGGAAAATAGCTCCTTCGCATCACAATCCAATGCTTGGTCCCTTTTTCTCCTTCTCCAAGCAATCAAGTACTAGAAGTCTAAGGGTGCTTGCCCTTGTCGATACCTATAACAATATAGTCTGTTGGGGCCCATAAGCATGACCCAAAAATGGTGTGAGACTAAATCCCAGTAGGAATTCACCCGAAGATTTGTGCATAATAGTCAGTGATTATATGGTAGGTAAAAGTATAGTAAGCAGTAAACAACAATTGTAAAGCAGGAGGCAGTAAACAGGATGATACACAACAGCAATCATCCCACAAACAATAGGAGCAGTGAAGCAAAACAGCTAACACAAACAAGAAACCCTCTGGGAAGTACCTGCATCCATCCCCTCTGGTCCTAACCAAAAAGTATCACAACCCTCTGGGTAGTGCACTCAGCCTAACCCCTCTGTCTTGGTCATAAAAATTTATAAGACTCTCTAGGGAATCTCACTCGGTAAATTCCCCTTATATTCTAGTGTAGTCAAGGACTCTCTGAGGAAGATCATGCGGTCTAACCCTCTTATCCCAATGGTCTAGAGACTCTCTGAGGAAGCTATCTCGATCAATTCCTCCTATAGCCTCAGGTGTACCACAGACTCTCTAAGGAAGCTCACTCGGTCAATTCCTCCTCTAGCCTGGGATGGTTCTTAAAGAGAAATCAAACAAGGTAACACTCTCTGAGGAAGCTCACTCGGTCTACCCTACTGTAGTCTATAATATCTGAAGGCACTCTGGGAAGCTCACTTGGTCTGTCCCCTGTGGCCTATAATGTCTAAGACTCACTGAGGAAGCTCACTCGGTCTACCCTCCTGTAGTCTATAATGTCAAAGACTCTCTGGGAAGCTCACTCGGTCTATCCCTTATAGTCTATAGCACCAGGTTCTCAAAGCCCCGTGCCAGTCAGTGCATGATAATGCTATAAGGACAAAGTACACCTATAGAGCTACTTTTCTAACCAAAGTACACCTATAGAGATACATGGATAACATTCCACAGGACAACAAGCATGTTATGGATTTCACTACATCCAATAGTCACAAGTCATGGAAAAAGGTGTAACAGCAAAAGGAAAACGAAACCCAAAGGTCATAAACAGAAAAAATCATGGGAAAAACATCCAAGCACAACAAAAAATTCCCTAACATGATTAATTTACCTCTACACCAGCATACAAGCAAGGAAAGAAAACAACAAGCGTAAAAAGGTAAACACGCAATATCCCGTTCAAGGGTATTGGTGGAATTTTCACATAAAACTCAAAGAATTTGAATGGTAAGGCACAAACCACCTACCTAGATCCTAGGAGATTGATATACCTGAACCCTGATGTCTGATTCTCCCTTGAAAGTCATAGATCTGAGAAAACGTCTAAAACGCTCATACCACGATAACTTGAGAAAGAGGAAGAATAAATGAATGAAACTCAAGAAGTAAGAATAACTCACTGTTGCAGTTCCAATGCAATCTATAGTGATCGAATCGGCCAACAGATGGAGGATCGGGAATATGGATAAGTTTTGCGGTCGTACGGAGTCTCTCAGTTGAACCAGACCTAGAAGAAGACATTTATGGCGATCAGACGCAACCCCGGTCCATTTAATGAAAAAAATACAATGCGTGTAATTTTAGAGAACACAGCGTGTACTAGGTTTTTCCGTACACCGATTAATTCGACATCCACATCACCCCTACACACTGTTTGTGTGGCCCAAACACAGCTAGCACACGTCTTTGAGTGGGAAAAGAGTACACGACGTGTACTCAGAAAGTACACGGCATGTAGTTTAAAATTTTCCAGAAACTCCATTTTTCTCAAAAACTCCATAAAAAGGAATGCATGCCTAAAAATGCAGATTCGGGTTCTTACACATCTCCCCATAGCTCATCGCATAGAGAAACTTCTAGTGTCTCGAATTTTCGGTGGAAGATTATGCTGAATTGCTATAGAAAATTCTTTATTTAAGGATATTACTACTACAACTTTAATTTCTATTTTAATATAAAGAAAATATTTTAAAAATATTGAATAAAAAGGAATTTTATAAATGAATTACATAAATATAAAGTTGATGTGAAATTTCTTGAACATATCTATAATTATTTAATATTTTCCTTATTTTTTTCCTTATTTCATCATATCTGGAAAGGGGATACGTGGTTTGTAGGGTGGTAGGGCCACATAGATATCTTATTCATCATAATTGTCTTGAAAAGGATCTTTTAATATTGGTTTTACTTATAGTTTTTTATCCTGACCATATTTATCTTTTCTATCATCATCATCCTTGCTGATGAGGGTATAATGTTTTTCATGTTCTTTTAAATGATTTTCCTCACATATGAATTCTTGAAAAAAAACAAGAATTTTTCCACTTCTACAAACCATAACTTTTTCCTCCACTCTCATATGTGTTTGAGTATTATTGAGAATCATACACAATAATTGATCTGAATTTTTTTTGGAAATTTACTCAACTTGATGCTCAATGTCTCATAAAGAAGCCTTTTGTTTTTCATTTTAGTTGGGTGGGTATTTGGATTCAAATATAAGTTTTTCAAAAATACTGTGAGAAGGTTCTCAGGATTTTATTATCAATGTGGGGATTGTTGTTCCTAATATAGAGAAGTATGATGATAATGTTGTTGTTTCTGAGTGGGTGGAAACTAATGATGAATAGGGGATATATTTTTTCTGAAATTATTGCTACAATAGAAGAGGGGGATTCATTGGTGGGTACCCAGGTGGTCCCTGATTCGATAGTGGTTTTTGAAAACTCCTTGTTGATAGTAACCTTGATTTGGTTATTACGACTATCGATCTAGTCTCTTATGATAGTATTATTTCACGCATTATTTATGTTGTAGAAAATATTGATTTTGTTAATTGTAATTGAAGTAATTAAAATCCTATATTTGAGGATCCTTTATTATTTCCCTTTAATTATTATATGGGTTTATGCCTCCATACATTTCACAATCTTGGACTCCATTATAGGGGAAGGAGGTGGGGGTGTTGGAGAAGGTAGCTGAAAAGATTCATGTTTTTTCTTGAGGGATTCCACATGTGATGAAAGGTGGTTTTTATCATCCACCTGGTGAATTCCTCAACAAGGTGGTCCTCAATAACTCTACCAAAAAATGTTATTGTGGGAGACCTCATCTAGATGTTCTCTATCAACTTCTGGTTTTTCAAGCTTGAGTCTTCCATCAGTAGTGGCATCCACTACAGTGCGAGTAACAAGTTAGAGTCATTGATAAAACATTTTAAATTATAGCCACACAAAAATTCCCTTATTTAGGAACATGCTACTCAGTTCCTTGAAGTTATTTAAGGCTTCCCAAACTAATTCACCATCCATCTAGGTTATATTATGGATGTTATTTCCAGGCTTCTGAGTTCATATGGGTGGGAATTATTGGTCTTGGAATTTCTTTTCAAGGTCATCCCAAGTCATGATATACCCGAGAGATTGGATTTTATGCCAATAATTTCCTCTATCATGCAAGTAAAAGGGGAATACATGATGTCTAATGGTTATGGAATTTACAACATAATTATTAAAGGAGTAATCGTATTCTGAGTAATTAGAAATGTGCTCATGTGGATATATTCTTAAAATTCCACTAAATTTCCCCATTTTTAGATCATGTGAATGATTATAGGTTTTATTTGAAAATAATATTTTTAAATAAAAGGTTGCACAATGTTTCACACAAAACCACTGATGGATGGCATGATATAATCCATGATGGTTCATTCTTGTAGCACTTGTAGATCTCCTTGATGTTCAAGTAGTTCATACAAATGGTATTGGTGGTGTGGTGGAGCAAGGTTATTTTTTTTATACCATGATTAATAATCAAAATGAAAATTGGTATATTTCGATCTTATGATCGAAAAAAGTTGTTCTTAAGTGTTATGTCTATTTGAATGATTCAAAGTTCCTTGATGCATGAACTAGGCCAAAGTAGAGAGAGGATTCATGTTCTAGTCCATGGGAAAATATTTGTAAAAAGAAATGTGTAAAAGAGGAAGGGGTGAGTGAGTTAATACCAGTATTGAACCAAATGTCCCTAGGCCTAACCACAACAATACCTGATAACATCAAAAAAAAAATTGATCACCCTATATGGTATCGTTTATTACACAATGGCATTAACCATATTATAATTTATATTTCCCAAACTACACTTAGCAAAAAAGAAATACCATAGTAGTAGTGTGGAGTCCAACCCACAGTGAAGGCTGGTATAAAGGAAACCTAGTGGTAGTAACCATGTGGTAGGAGTCCTCATGGTCTATATTTGGCATGAAGTTTCTAAGAAATACATATATTGGGTTTCAATTGAGAAAATATATAAGTTATAAGGTTTAATTTTACAGTTTAGACAAAAGATAAACCTAAATATAGCTTAGGATAGAACTATATATTATACTACAAATTGGTGCAATGGTTAAAAATTGGATTTATTCCAAAAAAATTGATCAACATAAGCTTCAACTATTCTTTGGTCCATAAATATTTAACAACCTAGGTGCAGAATGCTTGGCTTCAACACAAAAATTATCACATGCTGTTTTTCCGGGCTTTCTCAACACCAACCTGGTCAGGGTTTTGTACAATAATGGAATTAACAATTATTTTTAACCTAATTAATATTCATATAGTTTCCATGTTTCAATCTATAAATATATTATTTCTAGAAATAACTTTACTTTTAACCCCTAACCCTGTGCAAGTTTTCCACACCTAAAAATATTGAATGAAAGAATATAAATATATATAATTCATGACATGAAAATTATATAATTTATAATAACTCAGTCCATTTTTACAAAAATTTAAAATCAATCAAAAACATGTATTGAATGAACATGTAAAGAACCTACAATCATTGAAATTCAACGGTAGTCAATATTGGAAAAAATGATGGAATAGAAAAAAATGAATGTGTCTTAGATTAGAAATAGGTATCAATAGAATGATAAAATTGGAAAAGGATAGAAAATAACAATGTTTAGAGGAAAACGGAAATGAAATGAAGAAAAAAGGAGAAAATTGTTGTCGGTATCCAGTAATTATTCCATCAAAGGGTATCTGCATTTATATAGAATTGAATGTTACACGATGTGTAGATGGTTCACGTCATGTATGTTCTGTAAGTATATTCCACATCGATACCTTAATGACGTGTAATTGATTTACTTTTCTTGTAATTCAAATCCATAATGACATACAAATATACTAGATCTCATGGATTCCGTATATTGTATCTTCATTGGGATTTTGGTCTTGAACTCTCTACGTTGTGTATTATTTTCACATCATGTATCTTCATTGGGTTTAGGCTTTGAATCTTTCATTATGTTTAAATGGGTTTCATATCATGTAAATGCAATTCTTGAAATTCCCATTTACATGATGGTGGAATTATCAAGGAATACACACAATGTACATGAGAATAGATCTAACATACAACACCTAAAATTAAATACATGAAAGTAAGGGTAAATAAATTATATATTATACTATATTTTCTTCACATTTATATAAATATATGTGCGTTTGTGTGTGTTTTAATTTTTAAGATAATGTTTCATTACCCCCATGTCATCATCAAAAATAAAATGTGGAATATTATTATTATATATTAATATTCATGTTTGAGATTATCACAACTAAGAGGATGGATGGATTTAATATGGTTAGTTATATTAATTATTTTAGGTATTATATCAAAGTATTAATGTTTTTTAATATTATAACATTCATTATTCTCATAGATTTTCAATGATATTGTGTTGTATAAGGACGAAGACAATGACCACGTTTGAATCTTGTTTGAAAACTATTTTTTGGTATATATAATTTTTTGATTGAGTATCACTAATGTATCATTTAATTAAACTATTAAAAATGAGTATTTAGACAATTATTTTTAGGTTTATGTGGGTTTTTTCTGTTTTTTGTACTGGGAAAACAATTTAAATCTTTTTGGCATGTGTATTTCATCAATTTTTTTAATTTGAACTTTCCATGTCAGTTTGTTTATAAACTGATTTGAAATATGAATGATAATGGAATCCAACTTCATTTTTACCAAAAACTAGTATCAAAGTCATCATTACATGGTTTTTTAAGTTAAACCCAAAGTGGAAACTTATATAATTTCATTAGGATTTTTCTACATTAGTTATATCAAAAAACAGACGTTGGAAGTTTATTTTTGTTGATTTCAAAGTCGGTAAAACTAAAAACCTGGATTGGAAAGACATTTTCCAAATGGTTTTTTAAATGATTTTGAAATATCCATAAAATTCAATTTTTTTGGTGTTTCAACATTGGTTTTCAAAAAAAATGTCAAAACTATTATTTCTAATGTCACCTACATCAAAATTGATTAAAACCTAATGTTATTAATTTTTAAAACCAATGTCAAAATATTATTTTATACTATTGAATGTAAACATGATAAAATTTAAAATTAGGTTTGAATTCAAGTAATGTATTCCATGTATCTAGATCTTGGGAATCCATATTTTTAATGGTCTTACGTCTTGATACTGCTAGTGAGTGTTCAAGAGAAACTGTTCATGGATGAAACAAGATGGTACCTTTTGGGACCAACGCCGCATTTATTGTCAATAATTTCTTAATAACTATTTCCTGAGTTTAATATGATGTGGTGTTTCATATATAACTGTTATTAATTCATAGAATGACATTGTAGGTCATGCTTAATCAATTCTCCTCATCAATTTTGACTACTGATTGAACTAGTGTTTAATCCCAAAAACACTTAAAAATGAATTTGATGAAGTCAACATTTTTTTAAAAAATTAAGAATGAAGTGAAGGACATGAAAATATTTATTTTCTTAAATAAATGATAAGGAAATGTAAAAATATATTTATATGTTTTTCATAATCAAATTATGAAGAGATATTGAGAATATGGTTTGGTGTTATATGATATGTTGGCTAACACTTTTTATGGACCATTACAAAATTTTTAGAAACATACCTACCTAGGTAAAGGGATCCACAACAACTTTTTAGGTGGGAAGATCAAAATCCAACCATCCATGGTAGTAGAGGGGTGAATCGTATCACCCACATGGAGTCATATGGGTGTTCTTCTGTATGAGAAGATAAAAGTGTAGATGTGCCAATGAATTGAGGAGTCATTTCCAGCACACAAGTAGGCATGGTACCTTGATGTGATGAGTTAGTAGTGTTACAAGTGTTGAACCACACTATCTGCTCATGTGGCTAGAGGCATGGAAAAACTTGTTAAGAACCGCTCAACTGAAGATATTTTCAACGTGGTATGTGGGACAAGTGATACATTGTTCTCCTATAAAAAATGTACATAATTTTCATTTTCCATATGATCCAGCCACTTTTATCTTTATTATCATTACAAATGATTATCTTTTACCTTTTAATGATTGAGGGATGTTCACTGTGTGTTCATTCCACCAATTGAGAGCCACAATGATTATGTTGATCCATGATCTTTGAACCAATATTCTTCAATTATCATTAAAATATATATTCCATGTTTTAATGATGTATATGATTATCATATACACAGTAAGTTTATTATAGAATTTCATAAACTTGATTGTACGTGTTTTTCCAAGAAGATTTACTATTTCGTAGAATAAGGTGATCTCCAATAATAAAATCTTGATAAATTCATTGGTATGAGAAAAAATATTCATGTAGTATCAAATGCATGAATATATTGGGAATGGAAAAATAAACAAAGTGCATCCTCCATTCATGAACGTGTTTTTTTTAATATCCTAATATTTTTAGATTTTTATTTTGAGTGATTAATCTTTGTGAGAAGGCATTAGTATTCAAAATGAATATTTTTTGTTAATATTTGGAAACACTATAGCCTTGACATTTCACCATTATGTATTATTAATTAATATAGTCAAGGGTTTCTAGAATCTATGGGACTTTGGAATAGTATATCCTATTACATTGTGGAAGAATTAAAATTGATATAAGAAACATTAGTGAGCTAATTCATGGTACTTGAGATTGAACTGCAATCATTATGTTGAGTTTTTTTGTTCTAGAAAATGGGAGGGTGTTTCACTGTGGAATAATAACTATTTCACAAGGGTTAATGGGTTGCATCGTGTAATATATTACTACACTATACTCTCCATTAAAAATAGTGATCTATATATAATAAATAATAACAACTAAAGTAATTCTAGGTATTAAAGAATGTGAAAACGAATACCCAAAAACCAATGGGTATTTACATTCAAATGATGGAGAATAAATTTTTTATTCATAAAATGTTTAATGTGTTATCCATAAAACATTTAATTTATAAAATAAATGAGGTATTATCACATTACTAAAAACTTTTTTAGAAATTGTTTATACAGTGGATGGATATTTGAAATATAATAATTGCAAGATCATTTTGAGAACCCGATACACCATTGTATCGAAGGGAACATTCCATTATTTAGAACAATTTTGTTGATGTTCTAAAAGATGTATATGAGAAAATAAAAATTGAAAAAATTAAAGGGGGAGATTTAGACACCATCCTATAGTGGATCACTAATAAAAAGTAGGATATTATGATTTTGGGGTTTAACTAGTTGTTGAAGAGGCTCAATGGGCATATAAGACGATTTAGTGGTATAACCAACCAAGGAAAAAGAGTTGGAGGGTTAGCAGTATAATCATGATCAATATAAGGAATACCACTAGTGTGTATAATAATTTTCTTCATAAACCTCTATAATAAATAAAAGGATTATAGTGTAGAATCTCGGTCAGGGGTTTAACCATCATGGAAAGAAAAAACCTTTTCTACCAAACCATGTAAATACTATTTGATTCTCTCTCTATTGTTACTACTTCTTGGGAGGTGAGATTAACATGTATCTTAGAGTGGATAGAGAACATTAACATGGTTATTATATTGAATTTTCATGAAAAAGAATTCATAAAATGACTTTACCACTAATTCACCCCCAAACCCTCTATGTGTCACCTTATCTAGCCTACGAATCTATAAGTTGTATTAAGGCAGGTTCCCTCCAAATATCAAAGAGAGACTTTATGAATTTTAAATTTCAGGAAAATAGTGACAAAAATCATATATATAGAAAATTAAATATACTCATGATGATACTAATTTAAAGAATTCTGTAAAGAGTCAAAATAATAGAAAAATAGTTCAAGAAAGGAAGCAAATGAAGAAAAGTTTAATAAAGGTAGAGACACAAATAACATAAGGCAATCAATGTTGTATATTATAAAATAATTCTTTTGATAGTGATTCAAATTGAAACACCCCAAGATTTCATAGTACGTTATTTTTTCAAAGTAATTCAACAACTTGCACTAAACGCAACACCGAGTTCTAGCGCACCATTACTTACCAAACAAGCCGTTCAAAAGCGGTTATGAAGAGTATTAACTGAATTTTGAACATTATATAATCCTTATAATTTTATAATCCATATTATGAGTTTCTTAGACATAATGTAAGAACATACACATTTTTTTAGATAAAAGAAGTATTTTTCAAAAAATGCAATTTTACCGCCTTTTAATGGCGAAGCATTTTTAAATCCAATATTTGAACTTTTTATATATTCAATTTGACAAAATAAACTTATTATTTAGAATCAGGACATAAGAATTTAGTTTTAATAAATTTTTGGTGTTTTTCTGATAACTTTCATATTTGGGTGAATAGTGAAAAATACTATATTTTAACTAAAAACAACTTTTTTAATCAAAATAATTTATATTGATAAATTATAAATTTTAATGCTATGGAATTATAAATAGATTATATTTTTACCATTTAATCAAATGATGGTCATTTTAAATAATTTCACTTTGAAATTGACATAAACAAGTGTCAAACTTTTGATAGTTATTAAAATTACGCCTTTTGGTTTTAATAGCGGGAATTAAATTTAAATTAATAAACACAACTTATATGTTTTTAATTTCATAAAATAGAGTTCATTTTTTGATTCGGAATATCTAAATTATCTTAGGGTGAAATTTTGGTACTTTTCGGATTACTTTTATATTTTGATGAATAGTGAAAATTACTAAATTTTAATTAAAAACAACTTTTTCCATCAAAATAATTAATAGTGATAAATTATGAATTTGAGTGTTTTTAATGTATATTTGTAATATAGTTTTACCATTTAATATAATTTTGGTCATTGGACATAATTTCACACTTAAACCGGACAAAAACAACTATCAATCTTTTAATAGTTATTACCTCTTAAAAACGCGCTTTTTTACAACAGTAATTAATTTTAAATTAATTTATTCCAATTATATGTTTTGAATTTAGAAGTATGGATTCCATATTTGGAATCAGGAGGTCCAAATTGTGTAAATAGGTAACTTTTATTTTTAGACATTTTGAATAATTACTTTGGTAAATATTTTATTTACCATGGTTAAAGGGTAAATCTGGTAAATAAGGGTAAAAAATAATATTATAATAATATTAATTTACCCTAAAACGTGTCCTAACCCTATTGGTTGATACATGTCTGACCATGGGCATCTTTGGGTTGATTTTGGGACCCCATGGAGCCACATGTAAGTGATAGGGACACTTTATATTAATTAAGTTAAAGTAAATACAAAAATGACATAAGCATATATCATTTAGTAAAACAATGTTTACATGGGGTTATATATGTTATATTTTCGACTATAAATATTAATTAGAGAGATAAAATTATTTCCTACATAATGGTATTTTATTTATAATTTTTATACATTTAATAAGTAAATTTATTTATGACACAATAATGATGCAGTATTTTCTTTATTAATGAAAGAATCAAATAATTAGTATTATAAATGTTAAAATAAATATAATTTGAAAGTTTTGATGACATAAACGAATTTTATTTTTTAATATTACATGTTATGATTTCTTAAATGAAATTTTTTTTGAATTAAAAAAGTTTTTAAGACTTTAACAAAAATCAATTATTGAATAGTGTCAAAATTCACATAAATGAGTTTTTAAAATAAGTATTATATTATTAATTAATATTCAATTCCTAAAAATATAATTTTTGGCCAAGAGACTTATATCACGATATTTGTGTCATTAATGAACAACCTGGGGGTCTCTTAGATGTATATGGTATGTTTATTAACTAATATAATATAAAAATAAAAAGTGACATGGTAAATGTCAATCTAATTAACTAAGAGTTAAAACTAAAAGATAAGGTTAATATAATGACCCAAACCTGTCTAAGATCTATTGGTTGATAGGATTTAGATCCATCCGCACATTATACTTTGAATAATTCAATTTGGAGCCATTAGAAACCTAATATGAATTTATTATAAATTAATTCTTTAAGTTTTCCTAAAGAGCACATCCTCCCCCTTATAAAAGGACACCACTTATAACCAATTCTCTACACCTTAAAAGCCTTTTGGTTCGCCCAAACCCTACCCAAATATTCTCTAAACATCCATAAACTCAACCTAGAGGCCTTAGTTTTATCATAAAACCAATTTAAGGATCCCTTTTGATCAATTCAAAAGGAAGAGCCTGAAGAAGAGGTAATGTTTTCACCACCCTCTTTCAAGTTCCTTTTTTCTTCGACTTCTTCTTTCTTTGATATTTCCATTATAAAATAATAACTCCATTATCTTCTATATAATTTTGTGTTATTATAAATATGGTAAAACCATATTCATCATTATATCCATCCTTTGAATGACATGTCACCATACGTGCATATGTACGGCCTACCGTCTCCACGTCGTGGTGTAATTATTATTCAATAAATTATTATTTGGATGGGTATAATAATTATTTTATATTCATTTAAATAATAAATATAACATGATAATTATTCTGTATATATGATATAACATCCAATTATATATTATTTTAATATCAAAATAGTGATATTGTTCCTCGTGCGTACGTACGGACTACCATCTCCACGAACGCAATGTCGCTCTGTCAACGTCGGAGAAGAACCATCGTCTTTGGTGAGTTCCCCACGCCGGTGTCTCCTCCCCTGACTAGGATGAAGAATAGGATTGGAGAAATGTGGAAAGTTCTTCGCTGATTTGTTCTTCGTTGAAGGTGGGTTTTCTTCCCGAAGAAGAAAATTGTTCTTCGTTGAGGAGAGTAATACTTTTCTCCCTTTCTTAAGAGCTCTCTCCCAACTCCACTTATCACAAAAAATGCCCCCAAAAATAAAATAGTAGACTAATTCTATTATTTTATTAACACATGCAATTCAAAATTCAAACCACTTAATTAATTAATTAATAGGTTTAAATAACTAACAAAATGTGTTTTCAATCAATAAAGATAGGGAGAGGAGGGGAAGAGGTCTTTTAATTAAGGGGTTGTCATGAATTAAACACAGGAGTTTAAAATGGAATTAGAAATGAGTTGTGTAAAATGAATGGTTGGGGCTTGTGTGGGCCCCACCTTTCAATTATCCACACATGGGAAGTTGGGTGGGTTTGGGCCCCATCAATAACTTCCCATGGGAGAAATTAACTTCCATAGATATAAATAAAATTGTTCTAACAATTTTATTTAACTTCTTAATTAAACCCCAATTTTAACTTTCAACCCACATAAAACTAAACTGCGGTAAAGGTCCCCTTAATCAAAAACTGGCATTGCAAGTTCATCGGTGCCCTCAGATTTCAATTTCGAGCACTGCTTCAAAAGATATAAAAACATTCTCATTCGTTCACTGAACGTACATGAGCTAAACTTCCGAAAATTATTCCAGGCACACCGGGCCTCGGAATCAGGTTCCGTCAGAAACTGCGTACTCATAAAATTCCAAAGAATTTAAGGAAAAATATTTCCTTGAAATTTTGGGGTATTTACTTACCCCCACCTCAGGGCTTTACATCCCTATAAAGCTACAACATAGACAAGGGGAACAAATGAGGGTACTGAGCATGCATTTGAGCCTCCGCTCCCATGTGCCCTCCTAGAGGTTCCCGTGATTCCAATTAATGTGCACCAGAGGAATCGAACATCCACGTAGGACCTGCTCCTATCTATCCTCGATCTCCACTGGGTCCTCCGTGAATTTCACCCCTTCATCGATGTCTAGCTTCCCGTGATCGATGATGTGGGTCGGGTCGTGCACATATCTCTTCAGCTGAGATACGTGGAAGACATCACGCACCCGGTGCAACTGAGGTGGAAGGGCCAGGCAGTAAGCCACCTCGCCTACTCTGATAAGGACTTGGAATGGTCCAATGAAGCGCGGAGATAACTTGTCGCCATGGCCAAATCTCCATAATCCACGTTGAGGTGAGACCCATATGAAAATGTGGTCTCCGTCCTCGAACTCCAGTGGTCTCCGTCTCCTACCAGCATAGGACTTCTGTCTGCTCTGTGCAGTCCTCATCCGCTCCTGGACGATCTGAACCTTCTCTGTCATAGCCTGGACAATCTCTGGTCTTACAAGTGCTGACTCCCCTGGGTCAGTCCAGCAGAGAGGTGATCTGCATGGTCGGTCGTACAGTGCCACGTAAGGTTTCATCCTGATGGTGGAGTGGTGGTTTTTGTTGTACGCAAACTCCACCAAGGGTAGGTGATCCTCCCAGCTGCGACCAAAGTCAAGCACACATGAACGGAGCATGTCCTAGAGAGTCTGAATGGTCCTCTCCATCTGGCCATCCGTCTGAGGATGAAAGGCGGTGCTTAGGTGTAGCTGCATCCCAAATGCTTCATAAAACCCCTTCCAAAGATGGGAATTAAATCGAGCATCTCGATCGGAGATGATAGATGATGGAACACCATGAAGTCGTACGATCTCCTTAATATAGAGGCATCACAATCTCTCTACTGAGACCTGCTCTCTGATCGGTAGGAAGTGGGCCGACATGGTTAGTTGGTCGACGATCACCCAGATAGAGTCGTGTCCCCTAGATGTATGTGGAAGCCTCGTCATGAAATCCATGGATATCCCATCCCACTTCCACTCTGGAACCTCTAAGGGTTGTACCAAGATTGATGGTACCTGGTGCTCCGCCTTCACTTGCTGGAAAGTGAGGCATCGTGAAACGAACTCTGCTATAGCCTTTTTCATACCCTTCCACTAGTGATGTCATCTGAGGTCCTGGTACATCTTTGCCACTCCTGGATGTACTGATAGAGTGGAAGTGTGAAACTCCCTCTGCAATTCCTCCTGCAGTGCAACTGGTACTATGGTACATCCCCTGAAGAGGATGGCGTGCTCTCCTCCTTCAGAAAATACATCAGGCGCCTGCCCTGTGGAAATCTGAGCACATTGCGTCTCACATTCAATGTCCCCACTCTATGCCTCTCGGACCCTATAAAGTAGTGGAGGAGTGACTATGAGAGACTATATAAAGGTTTCCCCATCTCTATCCATGAAGGATATCTAAAACAGAGCTAGCTGCTCCATCGCCACCCCAAGCAGCAGTATGCCTAATCTCCTGTTGATAGTATCATCTACTACGTTCCCCTTCCCAGGAGTATAGACTATCTCAAAGTCATAGTCCTGGAGGAACTCGATCCATCGTCATTGTCTCAAGTTCAGGTCCTTCTATGAGGAAATTTACCTGAGACTCTGGTGGTCAGAGTAGACTATAAAGCACTCGCCCGTCAGATAGTGCCGCCACATCTTCAGGGCGAAGACCACTGCTGCTAAATCTAGGTCATTAGTAGCGTAGTTCTTCTCATGATTCCTCAACTGTCGTGAACCAAAGGTGATCACTGCCCGCTCCAACATCAGGACACACCCAATTCCTATCCCTGATACGTCGCAGTAAACCACGTACCCAATGCCCTCATCCGGTAGTCTCAAGATGGGCACACTGGTCAATCTCTGTCTCAGCTCCCGAAAGCTCTGATGGCATCTATCTAACCACACGAAGGGTCTCCCCTTCTTCCTCAACGCTGAAAGCGGTGCAGTAACTCTAGAGAAGTTTGGCAAAAATATCTGATAGTACCCAGCTAGACCTAGGAAACTTCACACCTCCATCACGCTCATGGGTGGCTCCCAAGAAAGTACCACCTCGATCGTCACTGGGTCCACTACAAACCCAGCCTCCGAAATGACATGTACCAAGAAATGAACCTCTAGAATCCAGAACTGGAACTTCGATTTCTTACCATAAAGCTGGTTCTCTCGGAGTGTATCTAGTACAACCCGCAAATAGTAGGTGTGCTCCTCCTCAGTAGTCAAGTAAATCAGTATTACATTGATGAAGACTACGACAAAAAGATCGAGTTAAGCCTGAAATATCATGTTCATGAGACTCATGAACAATGCTGGAGCGTTGTTTATGCCAAAGGGCATAACCAAGAATTCGTAGTGACCATAACGACACCTGAAGGTCGTCTTCTGCACATCCTAATCTCGAACTCTGAGTTGGTGATAGCCTAACCTGAGGTCTATCTTTGAGAACCATCATGCTCCCTTGAGCTAATCAAAGAGGTTATCAATCCTTGGGAGTGAGTACTTGTTCTTTACGGTCACCTAATTTAGGTGACGGTAGTTGGCACATAGTTGTAAGCTCTCATCCGCCTTCTTGGAGAATAAAATCAGATCATCCCAAGGTGAAACACTGGGTCGAATGAATCCCTTTCTCTGTAAGTCCTCCAGCTGTACTCGTATCTCACGATGCTCGGCAGGATCCATCCGATATGTTGGAGTAGATATCGGTTTTGTCTCAGGATACAGGTCTGTGTAGAAGTCTACCTCTATACGAGGAGGTAGTCCTTGAACATCGTCAGGAAAAACATCTGCATACCGATCCACCACAATAGGAAAACTCGGACTCCGCACATCAACTGCTCCAAGGATGAGACTAGCAAACTGATGTGTGATCGGCTGCCCTCTCCTCTATGTAAGTCCATCATGCGCTACAAAGGCTCCCTTCTCGCCGGTGAAGGTGAACCTGATACCATCTGTGCAGACACACCACACTTTGCGCCTAATACAGTCGATCTGGGCATGGACTGTAGGTAACCAGTCCATACCTAGGATGATGTCATAAGGCCTCGACGCCACTACAAGAAGATCCCAGCCGAAGCTCTCACCTCCTAGAGTAAGCTCACACTGCCGGCACCAGTGCGTAATCGTCGAGTCTTCTCCTGTAGGAGTCTCTAGTCGTAAGGATTGAGCTAACAGCTCTGTCGCAATCTCTGAGCTCCGAACAGTGGTAGCAACAATAAAATAATGACTCGCTCCTCTGTCTATAATAACGGCAGCAAGAGTGGAGTAGACAAAGATAGTACCCAGAATCATCTCAGGTGCGTCGTGGTCATAGGCCTCAACTGCCTAGAGCTGAGTCTGCCCCTATCTGCCAGCTCCCTGTGGTCGGGGTGGTCCTCCGAGTGGTGGTGGTAGTTATAACGACCCATACAATACATACATTGTTAATACTTCAAAATTGAAGTACCCTTATTACAACATATAACAAAACCATGGAAGGACCGTATAGGTATAGTGTCTTTAGAAACTAGGAAACATAAACAACTGGTTCATAAAGCATCTACATTGTCTCCCATTTATTTCATCATATCTAGAGTCCCTTTTGGCATATCCTACTTAATAACCTTCTTCCTGACCTGGGGAAAGAAAACATACAAAAGGGTGAGCTCAAATTCTCAGTAATGGTATACAAAAGAAATATCAATCACATCATATTCAGAAGAACATAACATTTTGGAAATCTTAACCTCCAAAAGAGATCATAATTTCATAACATGGGATAAATCATAGTAGTGAAATGTAATCCCAATAATCATAACTTAAAACATGAAACATTGTTTCATACACATAATCACAGATAATCATTTCTTAGTAGTCAAGACTCATAGCCAAGACTATCTTAGTGGACAAAGTCAATTTCTGAACCGAGTTCACTCCTCTTTTCAGTCCTGTTTCACTGAACCGGTTTAACCTTCCATTTCATCCATGTCTATCTCATGAGATATAAATCTTTACCCAATGCATTGGAGGGAGATATAGGTCTCACCCATCTCATGATGATACCATTCTTATGTGTGACACAAAATCATAAACCATACATCATAGCATAACCCATATAATAAAAATGGGATTCTTAAACATCATGACATCATAAAACAATTCATATAAGATAAATTAATTCATAAAAATAATTCCATCACAATATAATCAAATCAATTTAATAATAGGGATAGAAACATAACCCTTTATTATCTTAGATGGAAAATAATTTTGATAAAACACTTGAACTCCATTCTTGAGGAAAATATCCTTTCTACTTCAAAAACACTTTTCCATTCTTAACATGTCAAACAATTCTAAACTAAATTAAATTGATTAAAAATAAACTTGAAAACTTGTAAAGGAAGATTATTGGAAATAATTTTTTAAAAATCCATTCATGCCGTATAAGTTAAAAAATAATTTTTCTCATACTTTTGTCGGAAAAGTCAAAAAGTACTTTGTACGAAAAATGACAAAAGATTCCTTTCATATCCTTTACTAAAAACTCACCGAAGGGTAAAATTGGATTTAAACAATTGTAGGTGGATGGAAACAACATTACATATTGAGGGAACATGGGTGTGGATGATAAAATACACCCCAGTAAATACCAAAGTATAAACAATCTCGGATAAAAAAAAGAATGTGATATTTTCCCTTACCTTAGGTCTGATTTTCTTCGTAAGTGTTCGAACCTCCTGTATAATTATTTAAATAATGTTATTTAATTATTCCAGAATCATACGTATTTTTATGAAATCATATATGGTCATATTCTTAGCTTCTTATTAGTAATATTTCATTACTACTTGTTATTCGGGTGTTTATTACTTTTTGTTCTTATGCGTGTTTTGTCGAATAAATTCTTATTATTCTTTTTAGGTTATAGATACCTCATTTCAAGAATGGTATTAGTGTAATATATATCATATTAATTCATTCAATTTATTTATATAATTATTATGCAATGAAGATCATGTATAACGAGTCGCATCACATCGTGGAGACGGTATTCCGTACGTACGCACGAGCGATGATATCGTTCCCATGGTTGTGGAATTGTATTAGAGTGTATGAATACTATTTCAGAATCAATATCACTTTACAATAATCATATATAGTGATTATTTACACCATTATACTCATCCATGTAAGGTGGTGGTGGAAAAGAGATTACACCACGGCGTGGAGACGGTATTCCTTACGTACGCACGCGTGGTGATTTCATTTTCTATAGGATGGATAGATGGTGAAATAGGGTTGTTTCATACTTATAATAACATATAAGTATATGAGTGATACTGATGTTATTACTTCATAATGAAACAACTAAATAAGAATAAGTGGAATAAGAAATAAAGTTGAAATAATCGGTAACGGACATTACCTCTTCTTTGAAGCGCCTCTTTGAGACCTCCTTTTAGGGCACTAAAATAAGTCTTTGAAGAAGACCAGGACCTCTAGGATGTTTCTAGGGAAGTGGAGAAGAGAATTTGGTAGGGGTTGGCTGAGATTGAAAGCTCAAAGTGGTGTGAGGAAGAGAGGGAGGAGGTGCCCTTTTATAAGGAAGGAGAGGGGCACCTTTAGAAAAACTAAAAATATTATTTTATTATAAAGTCATATTCGGTTTTTAATAGCTCCAAATTGATTTATTTTTAAGCTAAGGTGGGGATGGTTCGAAAGCCTCTCATCCAATAGAATTTAGAAAAGTTTAGGGTTCTATTTTAACCTTATCATTTAGATTTAACTTTAATTTAAATAATTTAACTTTTACCGCGTCTTCTTGTTTTATTACACTATAAGGTTACTAAAATTACTATAACAAGCCAAACGAACCCCAAGTAGTTTATTATTAATATATATATAACATTATCTGTTTCATTTGGCTGAACCTTAGATTTTTAGGAATAAAATAACAATTAATAATATAATATTGTTTTTAAAAACAATTTTATGTCAATTTTGACACTATTTGGTAATTGATTTTTGTGAAATTCATAAAAGAATGATTAATTCTAACAAGGTTAATTAAATCAATAATAACATGTCATATGAAAATATAAAATTATTTTAATTCATAAAAAGTCTCACATTACATTTATTTGGGTATTTATAACATCAATTATGTTAATATTTCATTAATAAGATAATTACTGCATCATCATTGTGTCATAAATAAATTAAATTATTTAATGTATAAAAATTATAAATAAAATACCATTATGTAGGAAAGATTTTTATCTTTCTAATTAATATTTATAGTAGAATTTATCTTATGTATAACCCTATATGAAAAATGATTTAGTTATTAAACTTTGATTTTAACTATTTTAACCCTTTTTAAATAAATTAATAATAAATGTCCTAATCTACTCTATGTGGGCCTAAATGGTCATATGTTATTAATAAGGTTGTTTTTGGTCGAATTACACTTATCCAATAGAATTAGGACATGTGTTAAGGTAATAATAATATCATTTTTACTCTTAATTGCCCTATTTACTTTTAACCGTGGTAAAAAAAAGTAAAAAGTTACTATTCACCAAAAATTATTTTCATCTCATTAAACCAAATTTTAGTCCTTGATATTAACCGTGTCTCTCGGATTTTAGAAAGTCCGCTCAAAGAAGCGGTAAAATTATGTTTTATAAAAAATCATTTTTTTAACTACCACTTAGTGGTTTCACTATTCATCAAAAAATGAAAGTTTCCATAAAAATACCAAAAATTAGGCCGAAGCTATATTTGATATTATGAATTCAAAAATGATATCTATTTTACCAAATTCAAAACACATCAGGTGAATTAATTAATTTAAAAAATTAATTCTCGTCGTCAAAACAAATAGCGTGTTTTTAAGAGATAATAACAATCAAAAGATTGACACTTGTTTATGTTTGGTTTAAATGTGAAATTACATCCAATGGCCAACATTGTATTAAATGGTAAAAATATATTATAAATATACTCTAAAACCACTCAAATTAATAATTTATCACTATTAATTATTTCGATTAAAAAAGTTGTTTTTAATTAAAATTTAGTAATTTTCACTATTCATCATAATATGAAAGTTATCCGAAAAGTACCAAAATTTCACCCTAAGCTAATTTTGATATTCCGAATCCAAAAATGAAGTCCATTTTGAAAGATAAAATTTATAAAATTTCAAAAACAGGTTATTACTATTCATAACGGCTAGTTTTAATAATATTTTTATAGCATATCGTTGTTTAGTGAAACTCGGTATTGCGTACGACGCAAGCTATCGAGGAAGGTCGTGATTGCGTGTAAAGCAAGCCAAGATAGTGTTGTGTGTAGTGAAATATTGTTTTGATGATTTATATAACATAAAAACAAAATATTTCTCATAAAAGTCTCGGGTGTTACATTCTACCCCCCTTAAAATGAATTTCGCCCTCGAAATTCGTCACTTTTTAACAAACAGATGAGGATACCTCTCCCTCATCATATCCTCAAGCTCCCATGTAGATTCTTTTAATTGGTGGTTCCTCCATAAAAATTTCACCAAGCGAGTGGTCTTGTTTCGTAGTACTTTTTCGCTACGATCCAGAATCTCTATCTGCTGTTCTTCATAAGAAATATCTTGCTCCAGTGGTACAACATCTGAGCTGAGTACATGTGATGGATCAGGTATGTACTTCCTCAGGAGAGATACATGGAACACATCGTGAACTTGGGAGAGATTCGGTGGAAGCGCCAATCGGTAAGCTACCTTCCCAACACGATCCAGAATTTCAAAAGAACCGATATATCTAGGGCTCAACTTTCCCTACTTTCCAAATCTTATTACTCTCTTCCAAGGAGATATTCGTAAGAACACTTTATCACCTACTTCAAACTCTAGGTCTTTTCATCGGTTGTCGGCATAACTTTTTTGTCGACTTTGAGCTGCTCTAATGTGTTGTTGACTATATCTAACCTTTTCTGCCATCTCATCAACAAGATCAGGTCCTAATAGCTTTCTTTCCCCAACATCATCCCGGTAAGTTGGAGTCCTGAATTTCTTTCCATAGAGATCTTCATAAGGAGCCATCTAAATACTGGAGTTAAAGCTATTATTATAAGAAAATTCCATCAAAGGTAGTGTTGATCCCAACCACCTTTGAAATACATAGAGCAAGATCCCAATATATCTTCTAGATTTTGAATTGTTCTCTCAGACTAACCATCTGTCTGAGGATGATAAGCAGTGCTGAAACTCAACTCTCTATCTAGAGTATACTGAAGACTTCGCCAGATCTTTGAGGTAAATCTCAGATCCCGATCAGATATAATAGAAAGTGGTACTTCATGCATTCTTACCACTTCCTTCACATATATCCTGGCATCCTGATCCATAGAGAAATCCTCTCTAATATCAATGAAGTGTTAAGACATTGTAAGATGACTAACTATGACCCAGATAGCATTATTGCCTTTGGATGTTTTAGGAAGTCCGGTGACAAAGTCCATAGTGATGTTTTCCCATTTTTATTCGGTTATGGGTAATGGTTGTAACATCCCCTTAGACTTCTATCTCTCAGCTTTAACTTGCTGACAAACCAAGCATCAAGAGACATATTCAGCAACATATCTTTTCATGCCATCCCACCAGAAGTACTCTTTCAGGTCCCTATACATCTTTTTGCTTCCAGGATGAATAGAGAATGAAGAACTGTGAGCCTCATCCATCAGCTCCTTCTTTAATTCTGGGATGGGAGGTACCCAAACTCGATTCCTGAACTTTATTATCCCATCACAATCAAGATTGAATTGAGGAACATTTCTCACCTTCTTTTGTAACTCTACATCTTCTTTCTGTGCCTCTTAAATCTTCACATGTATAGATGGTTGAACATTCAATTGAGAAAGATACGATTTTTCCCCTTCCGTTATAATTCCAAGATCCATCCTTTGTAAATCCATAAATATTGGATCGTTTGTCATCCTCATCATGGATAATATAGCATGGTCTTGTCGACTTAATGCATCTGCCACCTTGTTTGCTTTCCCAGGGTGGTAATGAATTGAGCAGTCGTAATTCTTAATCAGCTCCAACCATCTTCTTTGGCGCATATTCAGCTCCTTTTGTGTGAAAATATAATTTAAACTTTTATGATCAGTATAAATATCACACTTTTTTCTATAAAGATAATGCCTCCAAATATTTAATGCAAAGATTACCGCAGTTAACTCCAAATCATGAGTTCGGACACTTACGAAGCAAATCGGACCTAAGGTAAGGGAAAATATCACAATCTCATTTTTATCCATGATTTTTTATACTTTGGTATTTACTGGGGTGTATTTTATCATCCACATCCATGTTCCCTCAATATGTAATGTTTTTTTCATCCACTAACAATTCTTTAAATCCAATTTTACCCTTCGGTGTGTTTTTAGTAAAGGATATTAAAGGAATCTTTTTTCATTTTTCGTACGAAGTACTTTTGGGATTTTCCGACAAAAGTACGAGAAGAATGTTTTTTTAACTAATACGGCATGAATGGATTTTTAAAACATTATTTACAAGAAGATTCCTTTACAAGTTTTCAAGTTTATTTTTAATCAACTTCTTTTAGTTTAAAATTGTATGACATGTTAAGAAAGGAAAATGTTGTGATATTGTTAAGTTCTTGATAAACAATGCAGAGTCTCATTGATACATCTTTCTTCTTAACAAACAGAATAGGTACTCCCCAAGGTGACGCACTAGGTCATATGAATCCTTTATCAAGATTCTCTTGGAGTTGCTTCTTTAATTCCTGCAACTCAATTGGGGTCATTCTATAAGGTGTCTTTGAAATAGGCAAAGCACCCGGTACGAGTTCTATTGAAAACATAACTTTACGATTTGGTGGAAGACCTAGCAATTCCTCTGGAAAGACATCATCAAACTCCCATAAAATGGAAATATTATTAATCATGAGTTTCTCACCAACCATTTGAGATAAATAACCCTTATTTAGTGGAATCAAGACCCATAAGATGGAAGAAATTTCCACTGGAAGGTTATGTTCATCCTTGCATCGATAGACGATCATAGATTAATCTGGAATATGAAATGTGACTTCCCTTCTTTGGAAATTAATATGAGCTCCATATAGAGAAAGCCAATTTGTGCCAAGAATCACATCAAATTCCACTATAGGAAGGATCACAAGATTTTTAGGAAGCACTTTCCCACAAACTTCAATCTGAGAAGAATTATAAACTTTTGATGCGACTGTTGTGCCATTAGGGGTTGTCACAGCGAACTCAACATCTAATTGTTGAGGTAATATGGCGATACTGTTAGAAAATTCTTCAGAAATAAAAGATTGGGTGGATCCAGAATCAAATAAAACATTTTCTACTTTAGATTGGATGGTAAGTGTACCTTTTATGACATCATTATCGTACTCCACATCGCTGATAGAAATTGCATGTGACTTTCCTTTGTCTTTAGCCTTAAGAGTTTGTTGACGTTGACCATCATCATCAACCCTTGTATTTGGGCATTAATTGGCATAATGCCCCATCTCCTTGCACTTGAAACATTGAAGTGTAGTAGGTTCATTCTGTGTATCCCTTCCTTTGTTTGCATCATTAGACATCTTCTTCCCGTCATTGCGGCATTCAAATGCCCGATGACCTTCCTTTCCACATTTGAATCAATTACATGTCCCTTTAATAAAACTCCCTCCATGTTTCTTTCCAAACTTTGAGCATAAGGGAAAGATCATCTTCTTTTCAGTGTGATCTTTAGATTTTACTTTGAATTCCATTTTCCTCTTCTTATCAAACCCATATGACTGATGGGTTACTCCAATATCCATCTCAACTTTTAGAGCACATCGAACGATTTCCGCGTAGCTATTGAAGTCCCTTACGGATAAGGCCCTTCGAAGACTTGGTTTTAAGCCACTAAAGAATCGATCGATCTTACTCTCAGGTTGGATAATAATACCAGAAGTGTACCTTGAAAGTCTTGTAAAATTTGCTTCGTAGGTACCAATAGATTCATCATCCTTTTTCTTTAGTTCAAGAAACTCCTTCTCCATATTTGTTTGGAGAATACGAGGGAATTACTTATTGAAAAATAAGTTCTTGAACTCGTCCCATTCCATGGACTCAATTTCATCCCTTTGCCTTGTATTCTTAATAAGATTCCACCATTGATCAGCATCACCTTCCAAACGATAAACTACTAAGATGACTTTATCATGTTCAGAACATTGAAGAATTGAAAATATCTTTTCAGTGGTACTGATCCATTTTTCAGCCACTAATGGATCAGAAGACCCGCTTAATGAAGGTGGATGCTGACTCATGAAGGATTCAACAGATTGTTGCTCCTTCCTTTGATCGTTTCGAAGTTCTGCATGATTCATAGCATGAGAAAGTTTTGTGAGCATGGCTATAAGATTTTTCATTCCATCTCCCATAACGTTTAGTTGCTTAGGGGGAAAATCATTTCATTTCCCGTCGCATTCCGCATTAACACGGTTCCTTCGGGTTCCATCCATTGATTAAAACCAAGAATAATAGTGTGAGCAACACTAATTATAATAGGAAAACCACATAATCAAGAATAAAATTTCACACTTAAGGTCTTATCCTAGGTTATTCATGGCCATTTCTAAAACACTAATATTGTGTTCTATGCTTAGACTTATCCTTAGGGTTCTTAATAAGGCTTTTACATCCTAGTTTCCAAAGGTTGACTATACCTTTCCTCTGATACCAATTATAACGACCCATATAATACAAACATTGTTAATACTTCAAAATTGAAGTACACTTATTACAACATATAACAAAACCATGGAAGGACCGTATAGGTATAGTGTCCTTAGAAACTGGGAAACATAAACAACTGGTTCATAAATCATCTACATTGTCTCCCATTTATTTCATCATATCTAGAGTCCCTTTTGAATATCCTACTTAATAACCTTCTTCCTGACCTGGGGAAAGAAAACATACAAAAGGGTGAGCTCAAATTCTCAGTAAGGGTATACAAAATAAATATCAATCACATCATATTCATAAGAACATAACATTTTGGAAATCTTAACCTGCAAAAGAGATCATAATTTCATAACATGGGATAAATCATAATAGTGAAATGTAATCCCAATAATCATAACATAAAACATGAAACTTTGTTGCATACACATAATCACAAAGAATCATTTCTTAGTAGTCAAGACTCATAGCCAAGACTATCTTAGCAGACAAATTCTATTTCTGAACTGAGTTCACTCCTCGTTTCAGTCCTCTTTCACTGAACCGGTTTAACCTTCCATTTCATCCATTTCTATCTCATGAGATATAAATTTTTACCCAATGCATTGGAGGGAGATATAGGTCCCACCCATTTCAAAATGATACCATTCTTATGTGTGCCACAAAATCATAAACCATACATCATATCATAACCCATGTAATAAAAATGGGATTCTTAAACATCGTGACATCATATAAAAATTCATATAAGATAAAGGAATTCATAAAAATAATTCCATCACAACATAATCAAATTAATTTAATAATATGGATAGAAACATAACCCTTTATTATCTTAGATGGAAAATAATTTTGATAAAACACTTGAACTCTATTCTTAAGGAAAATATCCTTTCTACTTCAAAAACACTTTTCCTTTCTTAACATGCCAAACAATTCTAAACTAAAATAAGTTGATTAAAAATTAACTTTAAAACTTGTAAAGGAAGCTTCTTGGAAATAATTTTTTAAAAATCCATTCATGCCGTATAAGTTAAAAAAACATTATTCTCATACTTTTGTCGGAAAAGTCAAAAAGTACTTTGTACGAAAAACCACAAAAGATTTCGTTCATATCCTTTACTAAAAACTCACCGAAGGGTAAAATTGGATTTAAACAATTGTAGGTGGTTGGAAACAACATTACATATTGAGAGAACATGGATGTGGATGATAAAATACACCCCAGTAAATACCATAGTATAAACAATCTCAGATAAAAATGAGATTGTGATATTTTCCCTTACCTTACGTCTGATTTGCTTCGTAAGTATCCGAACCTCCTGTATAATGATTTAAATAATGTTATTGACTTATTCCAAAATCATACTTATTTTTATTATATCATATATAGTCATATTCTTAGCTTCTTATTAGTAATATTTCATCACTACTTGTTATTCCGGTGTTTATTACTTTTTGTTCTTATGCATGTTTTGTCGAATAAATTCTTATTCTTTTTTTAGGCTATAGATACCTCATTTCCAGAATGGTATTAGTGTAATATATATCATATTCATTCATTCAATTCATTTATATAATTATTATGCAATGAAGATCATGTATAACGAGTCACATCACATCGTGGAGACGGTATTCCGTACGTACGCACGAGCGATGATATCGTTCCCATGATTGTGGAATTGTATTGGAGTGTATGTGTACTATTTCAGAATCAATATCACTTTAAAATAATCATATATAGTTATTATTTACACCATTATACCCATCCAAGTAAGGTGGTGGTGGAAAATAGATTACACCACGGCGTGGAGACGGTATTTCGTACGTACGCATGCGGGGTGATTTCATTTTCTGTAGGATGGATAGATGGTGAAATAGGGTTGTTTCATACTTATAATAACATATCCATATATTAGTGATACTGATGTTATTACTTTATAATGAAACAACTAAATAAGAAGAAGTGGAAGAAGAAATAAAGTTGAAAGAATCGGTAACGGACATTACCTCTTCTTTGAAGCGCCTCTTTGAGACCTCCTCTTAGGGCAGTAAAATTGGTCTTTGAAGACGACCGGGACCTCTATAATGTTTCTAGGGAATTTGAGAAGAGAATTTGGTAGGGTTTGGCCGAGATTGAAGGCTCAAAGTGGTGTGAGGAAGAGAGGGAGGAGGTGCCCTTTTATAAGGGAGGAGAGGGGCACCTTTGGAAAACCTAAACATATTATTTTATTATAAAGTCATATTCAGTTTTTAATAGCTCCAAATTGATTTATTTCGAAGATAAGGTGGAGATGGGTCGAAACACTCTCATCCAATATAATTTAGACATGTTTAGGGTTCTATTTTAACCTTATCATTTAGATTTAACTTTAAGTTAAATAATTTAACTTTTACTGTGTCTTCTTGTTTTCTTACACTATAAGGTTACTAAACTTACTATAACAAGTCAAACGAACCCCAAGTTGTTTATTATTAATATATATATACGTATCTTAGTCATTTGGCAGAACCTTAGATTTTTAAGAATAAAATAACAATTAATAATATAATATTTGTTTTAAAAACAATTTTATGTCAATTTTGACACTATTTGGTAATTGATTTTTGTGAAACTCATAACAGAAAGATTAATTCTAAAAAGGTTAATTAAATCAATAATAACATTTCCTATTAACATAAAAAATTATTTTAATTCATAAAAAGTCTCAAATTACGTTTCTTTGGGTATTTATAACATCAATTATGTTAATATTTCATTAATAATATAATTACTGTATCATCATTGTGCCATAAATAACTTAACTTATTTAATGTCTAAAAATTATAAATAAAATACCATTATGTAGGAAATCCTTTTATCTTTCTAATGAATATTTATAGTCGAATTTATCTTATGTATGACCCTATATTAAAAATAATTTAGTTATTAAACATTGATTTTAACTATTTTAACCCCTCTTTAAATAAATTAATAATAAATGTCCTAATCTAATCCATGTGGGCCTAAATGGTCATATTTTATTCCGAAGGTTGTTTTTGGTCGAATTACACTAATCCAATAGAATTAGGACATGTTTTAAGGTAATAATAATATCATTTTTACCCTTAATTACCCTATTTACTTTTAACCGTGGTAAAAAAAAGTAAAAAGATACTATTCACCAAAAATTATTTTCATCGCATTGAACCACATTTTAGTCCTTGATATTAACCGTGTCTCTTGGATTTTCGAAATTCCACTCACAGAAGCGGTAAAATTAAGTTTTATGAAAAATTCAGTTTTTTAACTACCACTTAGTGGTTTCACTATTCATCAAAAAATGAATGTTTCCAGAAAAATACCAAAAATTAGGCCTAAGCTATATTGAATATTATGAATTCAAAAATGATGTCTATTTTACCAAATTCAAAACACATCAGTTATATTAATTAATTTAAAAAATTAATTCTCGTCGTCAAAACAAATAGGGTGTTTTTAAGAGATAATAATTATCAAAAGATTGACACTTGTTTATGTTTGGTTTAAATGTGAAATTACATCCAATGAAAAACATTGTATTGAATGGTGAAAATATATTCTAAATGTACTTTAAAACCACTCAAATTAATAAA
Organism: Viscum album; assembly: GCA_963277665.1. NCBI lineage: Eukaryota > Viridiplantae > Streptophyta > Magnoliopsida > Santalales > Viscaceae > Viscum > Viscum album. The sequence goes on from OY728130.1 coordinate 108,691,434, forward strand.
TTATCACTATTAAATATTTCAATTAAAAAATTTGTTTTTAATTAAAATTTATTAATTTTCACTATTCATCAGAATATGAAATTTATCCGAAAAGTACCAAAATTTCACCCTAATATAATTTCGATATTCCAAATCCAAAAATGAAGTCCATTTTGAAAGATAAAATTTATAAAATTTCAAAAAGTGGTTATTACTATTCATAACGGCTAGTTTTAATAATATTTTAATAGCATATCGTTGTTTAGTGAAACTCGGTATTGCGTACGACGCAAGCTATCGAGGAAGGTCGCGATTGCGTGTAAAGCAATCCAAGCTAGTTTTGTGTGTAGTGAAAGATTCCTTTGATGATTTATATAACATAAAAACAAAATATTTCCCATAAAAGTCTCAGTTGTTACAGTGGTAGAGCCTCGAAGCGTCGTCCACTACCCGCTGCTCGTCCAGCTCCTCTTCCTCGTCCCCCTACTCCCTGCAAACCGCCATGGTCGAACCTCTGCCTCTACCTAGGGGTCCATCTACTATCTATTGCTTGTCTGCATGGCGGGTATGGCAGTCACGATCCATGTGGCCCTGCCCGCCGCATTCATAGCACTGCTTGCCCCTCGTATGGTTGGCTCTACTTCGTGTGCCCCGCACATCCAAACAAGTATCCTGAGGTCTCTCACCAGATGGCCTGGTCTGGTTGGACCTCTGTGACATCTGTCTACTACCGGCTGTAGAAGACTCCACTACGTGTCACCCTGCCATGGGTCTCGCTGCTGGTGTCGGCTCAGCAAGAAAGCTCTCCACAAGAAGGGCTCGCTCCAGCACTCCTGCCTGCATCGGACTGCTGAGGGAGATCATCAAAGCCCTGATCTCATGCCTCAGTCCCTGCTCAAAGGTTCAGGCCCAGAAGAATGGGCCTCGTACCATGTATGTGGAGTAGCGTGAGAGGTCGGTAAATCTCGCTGATTACTGGGCTACTGTCATACTACCCTGCCGCAAATGTAGTAACTCATGGATGCGCACCGCACAGAGGGTGGCTGGAACAAACTCTGAGCAGAAGAGACTCTCGAAGTCTGTCCAAAGTTGAGATGCCTCATCGTGCACCAAGAGCATCAAGCTCTACCATATACCTATTGTTGCGTGCCGGAGACTGGCTGCAAGGATCCCCATAAGGTCGGTTGCTGTCCCTACCAATATGAAGACTCTGACGATAGCCTCCAGCCAATCCTTGGCTGCCTGAGGGTTCGTCTCTCCGTGGAACCTGGGAAGCCTCTATCGTTGAAACTCGTGCATTGCACTCAGGCGGCGTGCACTCTCTGCAGCTGGGGCTGGTAGTATCGGTGGCTCATCGGGTAGTGGTACCGCTGCTGCCTCCACTGGGATGGGGCCCTGCACAGAGGCCTCGTCGCTCAGTGGGCTTCCATTTCACACGTAACTATGAGCCCTAGAAGGATGCCTTCGTGGGGCCATCCTGAAACGAAACAGGTGCACCATGGTCAAACAATATACCTAGTGATTTGACACAAAGTAATCACAAAAGAAAACTTTTGAAACACACATGAAATCAATGTTTTCGTGCACTGAGTCGGAAATTAGAAGTCAGGGTCCTGGTGTATGGATACGTCGGTCGCCGCACCAACACTGGACTCCCTGGACTTAAAACCACACTCAATAATCTTAACACTATTGCTTCACAGAGAAGAAATTATGAGAGTCCTGAGTTCTGTGGTAGAACCGACTCCTCTGATACTAATTTTTCATGACCCATCCTTGGGGCCCGTGCAGTGACTACCCCAATCCCACCTTCCATAGGCCAGGGGCTGGTGACTAGCACTAAAGGCGTAAATCCTAGAAAAAGGGAATGCATTGCCTTTATAAAAGTAAACAAACATAACAGAGAACGTAAGTAAAGTAAACACTAAGTAAAACATAGTACAAAAGTAAGTGCTGAAAAGTAAATGGTCCAGTATACAAACTCAACTGATTGTACAGTACAGCTGAAAAGAAATTACAACAACAGTAAAGTAAAGCGGCAACCACTGAGTCGTCCTTCGGATATCCCTCCGGAAGGGTGGGTACAGATGATCTCCTCATCTCCTCAGGTCCGGCCGTCTGCCCTATGTACGTCCAGCCAAGTAGTCCACCTTCGAGTACCGTCCAGCTCTAAAAACCTCTACCCCTATCAATGTTGTCCGTCGTCTGCATCCAAAACACAGTAGTGCAGGCGTAGCCCATGCAGGGGTGAGTATACAATACTCAGTAGGGACCCCGAGACTCTCGAAGGTCTCCCAGAATCCACAAAGGATAAACCAGAAAGGAAAGATACAATCATGAAGTATCAACCGACCCTACTTAGGTATATGTTCATACATATACCTAAGTCATCAATTCTAGTTCAGCTCCAACTCTTGAGCCCAAGCACAACCCAGTCCACACAGGAAATAAGTAAATCACACCTTAGGTAATTATTGCAAGTCATGACTCATCTCACACAGGTATACTACTCACGAAGAAGGGTGGAGATGATTATATGTAGCCTCTGAATCATCTCCTCTGTCAAACCCATGTAGGATCCTAGTACAGAAGTCGTCCCAGCCAAACCCACGAAGGATCCAAGTACAGTAACCATCGATGCCGAACCCACATAGGATCCAAGTACAGTCATCATCGTTGTGGAACCCATGGAGGATCCAAGTACAGTCATCCTCGCTGCCGAACCCACAGAGGATCCAAGAACAGTCGTCATAGTCGTCGAACCCACAGAGGATCCCAGCACGGTAGTCGTCGCAGTCGCAGCCAGCTCTAGGGTTCCCGCACATAGCGTGCTCGATTCCGGGAGGGTCCGCTCCTCGAGTAAAGGGGTCAATACATCAATTGTCCCAAAGTACAGAGTTTATGTATCCCAAAGTTCTGTCTTGTCAAAAGTAACTCAACGCGACAGACGGCTCGTCAATCGGATGCCTGGTCTGAGAGATATTGGATTTTTCGTTCCAGGGGCTCGGTTAGAAATATGCTCGTTTCTAACCCAGCCATAATCCAAGGTCATCCAAAACTCACTTATAGTATCTCAAAAGGACCGCCTTGTCGAAAGGTTCCTAGGTCCGCCGACAGCGCATCGTTCGGACGTGCGGTCTTCAAGATATTTCACTTTAAAGTGAAAACAGGCCCGACCTGTTAACCCCAGTGGGCTGGTGGGTCAGGTCAACCTGGTCTTGGCGGGTCTGACCCAGCTGGTGTCGGACCGACATGGTGAAAGATGCCGTCCAGCCCGAAGGGCGCAGCCTGGCCTGCTGGGGCGCGGCCCGGCCCAGCGTGACCCCGCTGGCTCAGCCAGCTGGCCGAGCGGCTCGGCCCGAAGGCCGACCGGTCCGGGGGGGCGTGACCCCCCGGCTGCCCGAACCAGTGGTTCCAAGCAGCACTACCCTCCCTAACTGGCCATCTTGGTGCAAGAGGCCCGCACGGGCGGGCCGCGGTTCATCCGGTGCGGAGCCCTCCTGGCGTCGCGGCTTTCCTCCACCCTTACGGCCGATGGTCTGGCCGGTTCTTCTGCCAAATCGTCCCGCAAAGCGGGTCGTGGTTCCTTCCGCACAGCCGGCGCAATGGTGGCAACATCCTCCACTGTAGCCTGACCTGGTCATGGCTCCGTGTCCTCGGCACGGCGCGACGGCACCGTGCTTCCTCCGCCGCGGCCTGCTTGGCTGTGGCTTTTCTTTGCGTGTGCGACGGCGGCCCTTGCGCCGCCGCCCTCTTCCACGTTCCGTCTCAGGTTGCCGATTCCAAAAATAATCAAGATTCAGCAGAGGGTCGTCGGGACGTGTTCGTTCGGCCCACGCCCTTCGCGTTAGGCGATAACAATAGGCTGGTCCAAACAATGATAAACAATGACGAACGAGGCACAATTTTAATCCATTATAATTGAGCATAATATCCCTACCTCGAATATGGTTTTTTCGTCGTAGATGTGGAATGAAATGTCGCTCCGTCAATGTCGAAGAAGAACCATCGTCGTTGGTGAGTTCCCCGCATCGGTGTCTCCTCCCCTGACATGGAGGAAGAAGAGGATTGGAGAAATGTGGAGCATTCTTTGCCAAGTCGTTCTTCATTGAAGGTGTGTGTTCTTCATCGAAGAAGAAAATTGTTCTTCGTTGAGGAGGGGAATACTTTTCTCCCTTTCTCAAGAGCACTCTCCCAACTCCCCTTAACACAACAAATGCCCCCAAAAATAAAATAATAGACTAATTCTATTATTTTATTAACACATGCAATTCAAAATTCAAACCACTAAATTAATTAATTAAGAGGTTGAATTCATTAACTAAATGTGTTGGCAATCAATAAAGAGAGGGGGAGGAGGTGAATACATCTCTTAATTAAGGGGGTTGTCATGAATTAAACATGGGAGTTTAAAATGGAGTTAGAAATGAGTTATAGAAGATGAAAGGTTGGGGCTCGTGTGGGCCCCACCTTTCAATTATCCACACATGGGAAGTTGGGTGGGTGTGGGCCCCACCAATAACTTCCCATGGGAGAAATTAACTTCCATAGATATAAATAAAATTGTTCTAACAATTTTATTTAACTTATTAATTAAACCCCAATTTTAACTTTCAACCTGCATAAAACGCAACTGCGGTAAAGGTACCCTTAAGCAAAAACTGGCATTGCGAATTCATCGGTGCCCTTGGATTTCAATTCCGTGCACCGCTTCAAAAGATAGAAAAACCCATTCGTTTGTTCACTGAACGTACCCGAGCTAAACTTCAGAAAATTATTCCGGGAACACCGGGCCACAAAATCAGGTGCCGTCAGAAACTGCATACTCATAAAATTCCAAAGAATTTAAGAAATGTTCTTATTTGAAATTTCCGGTTCTTTAAAATAGTAATGCAATCCATGGTTCTACTCTATTCCTTTATAATTACATAAAAATATACAGAATACAAATATGAACTCCCCGTCGAAATCTTGAGACAGAATATTTCAAAGAAGACTACTACGACAACAATGTCAATCAGGTTATCTTATTTCTGTTTTACAGTCTTGATATAGTTCCATTATTTATTAATCAGAGGCTTATATATTTAGTGTAATTTTAATTATACAGGTATAAATCTCTTGAAAACAATTATTCAACTGAAGCTGTTACACCAACAGGAAGAAATCAAACAAGAACACGTATGTATTTTTCATCTCTACCCAATAATGTTAAGTTAAATTTAAAAAGTCCATTACTTTTTCTTTGGTTACCATATTGCAAACTGAAATGTCATAACTCTGTAATATATTAGCTTCCTTCCGGACAATGTTTATTTTTACTTTACTAACACTTTTACGATAATAATAACTATTGGAAAATATTGTACAGGTGAACTGGTCACACCATCAAATTGTATAGAATGACGTTGATGCATTCAGTTATCACCTATATCCACTAATGGTTAGTTCCATTTACAGTCTCAAATTTAATTACTTTTATTTCATACTACAAAATAGATAACCATGTCTTGCTATAATTTCTTATCTCCCTGTTTCATAGTCCCTCAACACTTTTCAAATTTGTCAACAATATATGTTGGATCAAACAAGGGAAGACAATAGACGAATACCATTATACGACACAGTCTTTCTTTCTGTGAGAATGTTGTCATTGATCTCTTTTTACCTATATGGTTTATATATTTCACTTCTATTTGAAAACTACCTATTCCATTATTATTTTTACAAGGTATTAATAAAATTGATTGTACATTTACTGAGTTAGTTGTTACCTCCTCATCACAGTAGGCAAAAATAGTCCAACACAAAATTTCTTCTCTATCAGTGCAATATAGATTCTTAGGAATGTCAATACTATAGTCAATAGTTCTCCTTATAATATTATTGGAAACTGTAATCCTTTTTTATCCAAGGTATGTTATACATTACAGTAATGATATCAGGTTTCTCTTCTATATATCCATTTATATATACACAATTTATAATATTTAAAAACATTGATAACTATGATGTTATTATAATGAGGGAGTAATAAGCATGTAGGTTCTACCCAACTGCCCGAGGAACAACATTCAATGAATCATACCTTGATGGATACTACTCCTAGAAGAAACTTGGATATAGATCCTGCATCCAACTTCAGAGGTATTTCAACATGGACATTATATTTTCAACATTGAACTATTTTACTATTTATTTTTGTATTACAAAGAAATACATCTATAAAACAAAACATGAAGTTGAATGCTGCAGATAAGTCACTATAACTTGAATCAGCTGAACATACATGTTATTTGTATTTACTAAACTACTATATTAATACATTTACTATGCATAAAATTTTTTGAGACCACTATTTCTTTCCCAAATAACATCAAATATATTCATCCTTTGTTTCCTCAGCAAATTCAAATTTTGGAGACCCTTCTAACATTTTTCAGTACTACAGTTCAACATATATTATTCGCTAAATTCATTTCAATTATTTTTTGCATACAAATATAGATTACCATTTTATGTACTAATCATTAAGTGTTCCCACTATATAAATCTGGCTTATCATTTTTTCTTCAAATGGTTAGCTATAAAATTTTCGTTTCACGGAATTATTTATTTTTTCTTTTTATAGTAGAGGAATATGATTATTTATCCTAAATTCATTTCTATATTTGTTTCTTCATTCACTTCCTAACATTTCATAAAGGAGAACATTATTTTCATTCTATGATCTCAATAAGTGAAACTACTTCTATTTGGGTTCAGGTATGAACAAGAAGATATCAATCAACATTTTAATTATAATTTTCTTTTTTTTAATTTATTTGTGTAAATTTATTTGTTATAGTTTAAAATCATTATTCATTTTTTAGATTGAATATTTTTCAAATATATATTTCTATGCCAACGCTTTCTGAAAAAATCAGGGTTCACTTATCATTTGAATTACATTATATATACTAATTTATGTATTTTGGTAATTTTATATTTATATATTTTGAATATTATTTTTTCAAATATTTTTTAATAGATTTATTGTACAGGATCATATACAAGGTTCAACATTTTAATGACTTTCTTAGATTAGTACATCTCCTACATATTATACTTTATCGGTTCAATTACATTGACCTCCAGTTTCAAATAAACGTTAAATGTTTTAGTTAATACTATGATATTTTTCAATATCCAATTTCATTTTTTTTCCTACAGTTTTATTTAGTATTCGATTTCATGTTTCCTTTTTAGGAGGCAAAATTCATACATCATAAAATGCTCATAACCTTTTTTTCATATAGTATTCATTAGTATCAAATAGTAGTATACTGAAACTATTATCCTTTTATACTCTATAATATATTATATATATTCTTCTGATGAAATTATATTTTTATTATATTGTGGTATGTTGTTACATGTGTATACAATGAAATTTATTTTATAATTCAGTTTTGACCTGATGAGTTTTGTTTCTCATTCTCAATTATCTATAGGCTTATAGTTTGGATTGAAATTCTTCTCAAGTTTATATCCATATAGATTTTAACAAACATTTTATATATAGTATCTAGTAATTAATCCTTCACTAATGTGTTTATAGATTACATGATCTCCTCTAATGAAATAGTGTTTGATTCAACAATCAAGAGGTCGAGAATGCCACTAATTATCTGTGGGAGGTGATTGAGATGATGGAGTCTTTTGAGATGATGTTGAAGGATGCCATGAGAGAAATGGATGATCATTAACTCCTACAGATACAAAACACAAGGCCACACTAGTGGGTGAAAGCAATGAGATTAGAGTTCGAGGCATACAAGGTGAAGTACATATCGTAGTAGATGGATGCATGAATTGCCATAGTTTGTGGTTGGATAGAATCCAGCAAGGCAGAAAAAGTTGGTTTAGTTTAAGGGTAAAAAAGAGGATACGTAAAAAATTGTAAAATATCATCCTGTTGTAATTTTATATCCTGAGGGTGATTCACTTGGCCAACAAACCATAATTGATCTCCATATTGAATCATATTTCAATTAAATACAACTTCATTTGAAATATTTTGGAGGATGGGATACTAGAGAAACTAAAATTGAAAGGAAATAATATTCTGGTAGTTAATATATATGTTAGAGAACATGAAATAATGATGTCTTATTAATATTTATTTGGGATTGGATAACAAAGAAGTTATAGGTTATCAGATTCCTCAAAAAAGGGAATGAAGTCAAGTTATTTCAATGACACCTTCTAATTTACCCGACCTTCATTTCAATAGTTTTATGAACATGAAACATAAAAATATTATACATTGTATAAGTTCAGATACATGAATTACTTTTTAGAGCATGTATAAAATACATCACTATTTGTAAACCAGCCACCCATTTTCTTTGGTTTTAGCATAGTAACTTTATTTATATGACACAAGTTGATTGTTGTGAAGGATCTATAAATTACTACTGCCATTTTATATAAGTTTTTTATTAAATCCTTCATGTGAAATATGTTGCAACAAAAACACTTTCAGACTAATTCTTTCATCTCAGATACAATGACCGCCCTAACAGGAAGCATCATCGAGCATTGTGATCCATGACGCTACTACACCACTAATTGTATTTTTTGGGGTTTCCATGAAACTTCAGTGGAAACCAATAGAGTATCGGTCTATAATCCTTTAGGTTGAGATCAATCCATTGCATGCACGGTGCTCTGATGGTCAAGGTGATGCCATACCCTTCAACTCTTTTTATTTCAACCTCACCTAGATTTTTTATCCAGCACTTTTATTTCCTTATTTTCTCTTACATGACATTCCTTCAAACATTAAATATTATAATGATCATAATTTGAATTATCCATATGAATCATATTTTGTTTTATGTAATTGATTTCTCCATCATGAATGTCAAATATAAATTTCTATTCCATATTAATTCAAGTAAATATTTACTACAATGTTTTATGATTTCTAAATAATTTCCCTAACTTATATTCCATTATTATGTTCCAATAAATTATTTTTTAAATATATTCAATATTAATACAATTATTAAGTTCAAAAACTGGTGTTTTTCTATTGAAAATAAGAATTGTTTTATAGCGCCATGCGAATGCATGGGCAGAGTACTAGTTTTAATACAAAACTTAATTTTCATCTAATTTATTTATGTATTTATATTGTAATTTTAATTGGTTTTAAAGTGTAATTGGATTTATTTTTTTATCATTTATTAAACTTTTGTTCATTGGAAATAATTTCACTTTTAAATTGTACATAAACACATATCAATCTTTGGATAGTTTTTACTTCTTAAAAAACCGCTTTTTGGTTTTGACAATAGGAATTAATTTTAAATTAATTTCTAAAAATTATGTGTTTTGAATTGTAATAAATGGATTCCATATTTTTAATAATTAGTTCCAAATTATTTAAATAAGTACCATTTATTTTTTTACATTATGAATAGTAACTTTAGTACTTATTTTTATTTACCATGGTTAAAGGATAAATCAGGTAAATTAGGGAAAAAATAATATTATAATAATATAAAACAACCCTAAAACATTTTCTAATCCTACAGGATGAGCTATTTTCTACCATGGGAATCATTGGGTCGATTTTTGGACCCCATGAAGCCACTTGGTTGTGATAATGACATGTTATAAGAATTAATTTAAAGTAAAGAGAAATATAACATAAACATGTATCATTTAATAAAACAATTTTAATATAGGATTATATAACTGATATCTTTGACTATAAATATTCATTAGAAATAAAAAAATATTTCCTATATCATCTTATTTTATTTATATTTTTTATACATTAAATAAATAAATTTAATTATGACACAATGATGATGTATTGATTTCTTCATTGATATTTTTTCAAATAAATGATATTATAAATATTAAAATAAATATTATTTGACATAATTTATATCATACAAGAATTTCATGGATGACTTTGACATGTTAATTTTTATTAAATTTGTTTTTAAGGAATTAGGTGTTATGAATTTGCAAAAAAAGTAATGAATAAATAGTGACCAAAATTGACAAAATTCTTAACATAAAATATAAAATAGTTTTTTAAAAGATATTAAATTAATAAATATATAGTATTTGTCCAAATGGTAATATTAGTCCATATATGTCCTGAATGGATTTTTCTGGGACTTTTTACATGATATGGTAATTACATTAACCCCAAATGTGTAAATAACATGATATCACTATAAGATTAAAAAGGGTAGAATAAGGGTCAAACCAAAAGGATAAGGATAAAAAAATATTCATGACTTGTCTAAAAAATATTTTATGGTGGGTATTCGAACCCAAATCATCTTATATTTGAATTAAATAATTTTTGGACCATTTTTAATTGAAATTGAGTTTATAATAAATTAATATTTCAAGACATTCTTAAAGTGCCCTTAATCTCTTCTATAAAAGGGTATGTATTCTTCACTTTATTTCAAACTTCAAAATCCTTTTAGTTCATAAAATATATATATATAATACTCTTTATAGATTCCATACTTTCCTCCTAGAATCCTTACCTTGGGCAGAAGGCAATTCAAGAAATCTTTTTGGCTCAAATCAAAAGAAGTTACCCGATTTTGAGGTAACATCTTCTCTCAAATTCATTTCCTTTATTTTCCTCCCCCACTACTTGTCCTCTATTTATTATTTGATTACATAAAAAACAATTATCCTCAATATAATAATCTATTTTATTATAATTATTCAAACTAAACTTACACACACCTTTATCAAATGGATATGAACATATTGTTTATGTGTACAGCAAACTACTGCCTCACGAAATGATGATTGCTCAATTTTCTCCATCCACCTATCATGGTGGAAATTATGATGGAACTATAATGATAAATTATAAATATTATATTTATATTTTCCCTACACTTCTGTGATATTTATTTAAAACATTCTCTATACCTTCCATAATGTTTAAATCTGATAATTTCATTTGAGGTAGAGTGGACTATCGCCCCCTCAAAGTGATATGACTCGGTCATGCCATACATGGAATATATAAAGGATGGAGTTAATGAACTTATTTAACATATATAACAAATATATTATACTGGAATTATAACATACCTATGTATAATTTAGTTTTCATTCCATTAATATGACAAAGAAATGAAAGTAGTGTTCATGCGTACGTACAGCCTACCATCACCATGAACGATGCATTTCATTTATTATCTACAAATTTAATGGAATATTATAAATACATATATACTGGATATATATGATATCTAAATCAAAAATATCATTTTGGAGATGATGTAATTTTAACTACGTGGATAATTTACATCAAAACAAGTTCATTTTTGAATCAAGTACCGAATATCGGCAAAACATTTTATATGAATTCAATTAATTTAATAATTTCTATAAAATGGTAATAAGGGATATAAAGATAATAATAAAAATTAAAAAGGTTCTAAAGAAATTATAAATTAACCTAATTTTTTTATTCAAGAAATTAAGTAATGAATAGGACTAGTCGGATTCAAGGTATGGGAATTTCTAAAGTCAATTTCCACTCATTGGGTTTTATGCATACTTTGTTGATTATATTATGCCAAGATTATTCGTGGAATAACTGTTTATTTATTAATTCTGTAATTTCTACTTCCCTTTGTGTGGATATAATTTTTATATACATAATCACCCCATTAGAAAATTCTTACATCGTTTATACGAACTTTCTATGGGAACTTCTGAACCCAATTTCCATTCTTTAGGTTGATATTATACTTCATGAATCTGTCAAGCTATGATTATGTGAGACATGAATTTTTATATCTCATCTTGTATTTATACTTTCCTTATGGGGATTTATAGTGAATACACATAATTGATCTATTTTATTGAAAAAATGATCTTTGTAAGGTAAATCTTAACCCAATCTCCATTAATTGAGTTAAATGTCCATGTCATTGCTTTTGTTTTTCAAATAATATGTGTGAATGTACTCTGATTCTTTTACACTGAATACCCACTTATATTGGGTATATTTTTATTTTTCACATATAATTATTTCATTGATTTATCCTTAATCTAATTATCTTATCATCGTAATATATTTCATCCAAATTTACATTCCATTGAGACTTATCTGTTGATATGAACCAATTCACTTTTATATATTGTATATACTACCCTTTTACATATTATATCATGGATCTCTTTATTCTCATGATATTATAAGTTTTTTTAATGTTGTTCATTAATTATTTATATTCAAGTATTTTCTCAAGTGGTAAGATACTCTTTAAATATAACATTTTTCAAAATGTTTTAAAGATTTATTCTTATAAATCATTCTCATTTATTTCAATGTTTTAAAAATGGTTTTAAGGATTTATTTATATGGGGATATATGTTTTAAATTTCCAATTCTTGAATTTCTTTTAAAATTTTCAAAGTGGTATGGGATACTTTTATTAAAAAATCTATTTATTCAATGTTTTAAATGGATTTGGAAATGGATTGAATATTCCAATATCTTGAATTTATTTCTTATTATTGATGAGTGAAATGTTGATAATTTCAATCTTTTATGTGTTATGACTATGTAATGGAACATGGAAATTTGATGTGTGGTTATGTGATAAGGCAAATACAAGTGGTTCTGTGATAATCTTAGGATAGGTGAGCCCATGATATCTCTACAATGCATTGGGTAACTTGAAGGAGGTAAACAATAAAGTTTCTCCTAATAGATTTATGGAATATACTATGATGGGTATTCCAAACTTAACTATAAAGGTTAATCTGTATGTAGTTGTGAAAGCTACAATGTAAATATGATATGGATTTCACAAGTTACCTTTTTGTATTATTATTTCTATGATGTTTTGTAGGAATATTATGATTACACGATGTAAGTAGTATTATTTTGTGATATTTTTTTATGGGTTTTAAATATTCATTGACTAATGGTTTTATTCCTTATTTTATATTCATTGATAATATTTTTTATGCTAAAATGATGTTTTGAAATGTTTTTCACAGGACTTAAAGAAGAATACAGTCAATAATGGGATCAACAGACAGTTATGATGTTAAAACATGAAATGATACCATGTTTCTTTTTAAATAGTTTTTGTTTTATGAAAAAAAATTGATAGTTAGTTTAACTATCTACTTGTAATATTTAAGTTGTTATGTATGAGTTATGGCCTAATTTTCTAAAACTCTAAACTTGAAAAGATCATCAATTTTAATTATTAACATATCTCAATATTATATAATGTTTAAGGATGGGGATGAATAGTTTTAAAAAATGAAAACAAGCCTACTCAAAACCAAGAAAACAAATTAGGATTATTTTTATACTTTATAAAAATGATAAATAATTCATTGTTGGTGTATATGAATCATCCTCACCTCAATATAATACATGATGTTCCTAGTATGACTTAATGTGTTCATTATCAGTTTAATATCGATAGTTTATTTCAAAAAATGTCACACATAGAAAATAGATCAAATGCTCTCAAGTTTTCTTGATAATTTAGGAAATTTATTTTTAACTCATTTTTGATGTGTAGGAATTGGCCTCACATCAAACCGATACAATATGTGATCATTATGTTTCAAATTACGTGTTTCTAGTTTAAAAATACATTTTAGTAAAAAAGACATGTAATGTAATCAAAACCTAGTAAAAGAATTAATATTTTTTATATATTATGAAAATGATCCATTATCTATTTGGGACATGTATGAATTATCTGTACCTCAATACGAAGAACTGTGAGACTGATATGACTATAAGTGAGTCTTTTTATTTAAAATTGACATCATGTTTTGTAAAAAGGACAACTAGCCTACACAAAACTTAGAAAAAGCATTCAGATAGTTTTGATACAATAGTAAAATCATCCATAATTAACTTTTTTATGTGTAGGAATAAACCTCACCTTAATTATATACATGATGTGTCTAGTATGAATCGATGTGTCCATTATTAGTTTAAAATTAACATTTTAGTTCAAATAGTGTCACTCGCTAAAAATTGAGAAAATGTGATCTGATTTTATTTATAATTTAAAAAAATGACTCAAAAGTCATTTTTGATGTATAGGAATTGGTATCATGTAAAAATGATACATGATGTGACTGGAATGAGTTGAAGTGCTAGTTTCTAGTCTAAAATGGAATTTTAGTAAAAAAGAAAATCCATGTACTCAAAACTAAGAAAACACATTCATAATTTCTTGATACTTTAGGAAATTGATCCATAACTCATTTGAGATAGCTAAGAATTACCCTAACCTCAATTTGATTCATGGTGTGATTTGTATGACTCCAAGTTAACCTTTTCAATATATAAGTGTCATTTTTGTTTAAAACACGCATTACATAACCAAAACTGAGCAAACAAGCCTAGATTGGTTTTCATCATTCTATCTAATATTACTTAATTAATTTCCTTATCATTTTTATCTTATACTTATCTAGTTATGTTTTACAGAGATATTTCTCGAAGATGAATAAGAAATGGTGTGATTTGTAACAATCAATTACAGTACAATCTATTACACAAAGTTCGTTGTATGACTCAAATATTAGTTTAAAATTAACACTTTTTGTTAATTTACTTCTTTAAATTATTACTAACATAATAATTATTTTCTTATACAAGTTTGTTTTTCTCGAGTAGGGGTTACGATCAAAAGAAAAAGGAATACTTCTATTTTTGAATTTATGTAATAATTTTTACTTATGTAATTTTTTAAACCAATGTTTAAAATTTCTATAATATAGTGTTTTTTATTATATTTGTTTTTTAAATTTTCTTTAACTTAAATGAAGTATTAATACTTTATTTTTTTTGTTATATTTTAGTGGTTTTGGTTTTGTGGTGTGCTATTACAACACACTACACTGGTGATGTAGTGTGATTTTAAAAGTGTGGATAAAATGGTCTTTTATTAGTGATTTTTTAGCACTGATAAAAGACCATATCTTTTAATATCTCTCTAGTAGTTAGTGCTAATAAAGGACATTTTAGCACTGTTAAAAGCCCATTTTTTAGTATCGCCTACCCTTTTCGTGAAGCACTTCTAGCTCCTCTATGGTCACCTTGCACAAATCACCTCCTGCTCTCAAAACCTTAACCTATATGAGACACCTTCCATGAACTATTTCAAGTCACTAATAGAATGGATTGAATTCATTTGGATCCCTCTTCCTTGGGGGACCAAATAGAAAACTCCCTTAAAGTCTCCGTACTCGGATGACCATGGAGAGAGACACACCAGTGTGTCTCCCATTCAGTTATGAATTCCATCGGTCATAGGTGTCCCCCACTTGTCCTACCTTATGGGTACGGTCCTCGTTGTGCATGTAGTTATGAATACTATCGATCACAAGGACCCCGACCTTGGGGTAGTGTTAGGGATCTCTCGATATCGAATTCTAGGGTTAGGACCATTTCCTTCCCTAATCATCTAGAAGACTAGGGACCTCCTATTTTAGGTGGTGAGGGAGATGATCACTCTTTATTTTCAATTTGAGGGTTAATGTTGTATCATCCTCTCTTTTCTAAAACCAAGCGGAGGGAATCCCTCTAGGAGTAAGCCCCCAACCTTTTCTTGTGGGTTGTATCCAGATGGGTAGTCTGATTTGACTATATTTGATATTAAACAGGAGGATACGGTCACATCAAGTCCCTTTATTCTTTTCACATTGCCCCATCCTCTTCCACCAATGGAAGAAGGATCATGATGTCTATCGAATATTCTTATTTCTCTTGTTTCTCACATATGAACAAGACTCACCTCGGATTAGAGGCTAGCTAAAATCTCAACATCTAAATGGTTAGATGAATGTTTATGTAGAGAATCTTTTTTCGGATCTTTATCTCATATTCCTTTAGAGTTCCTCCATAAGTGTGGGTCCTCAAATCCAAGTATCCAATATATAGGTAATTATATTTGGTATAATCCCCAACTCAATCATCTTAATGGGCCACATTCACTATGGGAAAAATTAAATCCTTATAAATGGTGTAAGCCCTAAATTAATACCTTAATTCTCTCAAAGGGCCGCATTCCACTATAAGAAAAACATTTAGTGGGTCTCCATAGGTTGGGTCCTCACATCCAAACTATGTGGGCTTTGATTCCCATCTAAATGGGATATGTAGTAATCCTCCTTGAGGTCCTCAGCCAATATCACAAATCAACCATAATTATATCTAGCACTCATTCCCAGTAGGTTCATGTCAACCCTGGGAGTCCACATCCATTTCATGTTCCTTGGGCTACTTCAACATAAGTCTCACATCAAACATTCACTTGGAACCTTTCACCAAGACATCCTTATTGAACAACATTAAACTATACAAATTGGTCCTCATCAAATGACCTTAAAAGGTATGATGTGTCTCATTAAGTGTCATTGAACTATGTGGGTTCTGATTCCTTTAATGAGGATATGTAGGAAACCGATCTTATAGGCCCAATCCCTACCTCGAAACAACCTCCATCTCCTTGGATGGTGATAAACACTGATCTTCCCACCCAACACATGTCTTAAAATCATTATCATAACAAAAAAGGAAAAATAATATATAATATGTATGTAGTAGGTTACTTTTAATGGAGAACCTTAGACACATACATATGTCTCCATTGATGAAGAATCCTAGATACATACATATGATTATAAAGATAATATATACTAATAATTAGTTTTTATTTTAAGGGTGACCCATGTCATACTTGGTAATTAAAGAAGGATTTGAAAATATATCATAAATATAAAAGAGATCACCATGGTAAGAAATACTTCCCCCCAAAATGGTATGATGATTCTGACCTCCCATTCACTCGACCATTGTGAGTTCTTAAGTATCATTGGCCAAGTTTCCCAATGGGCACCTTCCTTTGGAAAGTAGGTCCATGAGTTATCATGGATATGAGATATATTGGGTGTTTCTAGTTCGACAAAAAACCCCATTAGAAACAACCTAGAAAAGACATGGGTATATGTTTCTGAACTGAATAATGTCCTACCAACACCACAAAATTCCATTCCATCCCCACTTGGTATTCAGGAATGAAACAAGAATCAAGTTCCATCAAGAAAGATAAAGACTTTTCTAATACTTATATCTTCAAGGGAAATAAAGATAAGAAAAGGTAGGCTGAGAACTAAGAAAACAAAATAAATGTGTCAAAGATTAATAAAGGTATAATGGGTTTCCAAAATGTGATTATTGTCGAAATAAACATTTAATTACTTTGTTAATGGTAATAAGAACTTGTTTCAAGTATGAAGAAAGCGTTTATAAGATTCTTGACTGTAAGAAAATGAAAGAAACAACTACTTTCCAATGATTCAATTATAAATATATGGGGAATTATTCAAACCAATTTCTCAATAATATAGGGAACCTCCCATAGAGGAGGCCAAGGGGAGAAGGAAAAGATTATGTGATTACTACAACTGAGTTTAAATTTCAAAAATATGTAGTGGTAAGTAATTTGGTCTTAACCAAACATTTAGTTCTTGATTTATTTAAATTTGGATATTCATGATCTTAAATATATTCCATTTTTTCCAATAAAATTATATATTTTCCTATCACATTTATGTGGTAGTTATCTATCAAGAATTATAGTGGAAATCTTAATACAATAATGATATGTGAGTCTATTACCATTATGATACATATACATACCCTATTTGAAAAAATGATTGTTATTTTTATGGTTGAACTTGATAGAATTATTTATATGGATTGGATTTTAAATTTTATTGAAACAAATTTATTTCCAAAAGAAATAGATTAATATTCACTATGGATATGTGAAATCATTATTCTTCATAAGGGAGACTACATAATCTGAATCATGTTTCCACTTACCACCAATAGTTCTCCTTAATGAAATTATTAAAGTATAAGAGATGAAGAAATTTATTAATGGGAAATATATTCTTAAATTGGGGTATACCTATTATTCTAGAATACATTGATTTGTTTCCTGAAGAACTACCATGACATTCACAAGATATTGAAGTTAAATGTTTTATAAATCTAATCCCTGAAGAAAAACTTATATCTAGACTCTCTATTGAATAGAAAAGGTTGAATTTTTATAACTAAAGAAACAAAAGTAATATTTCTATGATAGTGTATTTATACAAACTACTATTTCACCATGGGGATCCCCTATTCTTTTTGTTAAGAATAAAGATGAGTCTACAATGCAGTTCATAAATTATAGAGAAATAAATTTCATTACTATAAAGAGAAAGAATCATCTACACCACATTGATGACTTTTTTGGTCAACTATAAGGTTATTAATATTTTTCAAGGATTGATCTATTTTCTAGGTATAATCAACTATTATTAAAGAATGAAGATATTCTAAATATATCATTTTGAATTAGGTATGGACATTATGAATTTATAGTAATACCCTTTGGATTAACTAATTCATCATTTGTTTTCATGGATATGATGAATATAGTATTTAAGTATTATCTTAATATTTTCATTATGGTATTTGTTAACTATATATTTATATACTATAAAATATATGATGATAATAAGATTCATTTTCAAATCCTTCTTAATACTCTTAAAGAAAATGATTTATATGGAAATTTTAGAAAATGTGAATTATGGTTTCTGGAAGTTTCATTTCTCGTCCATAATATCCCTAAGGACGAAATATCAATTGATCCTTCAAAGAAAAAGTTAGTGATGTAATGACCAATGACAAAAAATATAACAATGGTGCATAGTTTCCTTGGATTAACATGTTACTATTGAAAATTGTTTCAGAAAAATCTCAATTTGCTAACCCATTAACCAAGTTGACACATAAAAGGGTCATGTTCATATGGTCATAAAAATGAAAAGAATTTTTTAAAGAGTTAAATAGGATATTGGTTGATGCACTAATATTGAATTTACCATTAGTGTGGGATGTATTATTAATATATATTGATGCATAAAATAAGGGAATTGGATTTGTTCTTATATTGAATAATAGATTTGTTCCCTATACATCAAGGTACTTAAATATCATTGAATAGAATTATTCAACCCATGTTCTTGAGTCAGCATCCATAATCGTTTCGTGGAATATATAAGTGAATTACATTTTTAGTGAAAATATGAAATATATATATAGATAAAAAAACATCCAAATACATCTTCTCACATAAATAGATTAACATGAGGTATAGGAAATGGCTATAACTACTCAAGTATTATTATTTCTAAATACACTACCATAATGATAAGGAAAATAAATTGATTGGTGTGTTGAGTAGGAAATATCATAGGATTTTGACTAAAATGAGTTTTGAAATAATTATATATTAAATTATTTAGTAATATTATATATTGGAATCATTAATAAAGGGGAATTATGACATAGAATTCATATTATTTCCAAACCATTAGTATTGGAGAAGAAAATAATCATAGCTTGATGATAAAATTTTTCAAAAGAAACATGAATCTATAAATGAAGGGAACTTGGTAGAGTTTAACTATGAAGATTTTATATTGAAATTTAGAAACATGTTATCCATTACATCCATTAATAAGGTAAAAATAGAATAACTACATAAAGATAAAATCCTAGATTTATCTATACACCCTGGTAGCATCAAAATGTTTTAGGATTTGAAGGAAAATTTCTAGTGGGATAATATGAAATGGTAAATTATAGATAAAGTATCGAGATAATTTGTATCTCAATAGGTAAAGGTTTATAGACAACATTATAAAGGATACATGTAACCTATACCTATTCTAGTGTATCAATTGGATGATATTAGTGTGTAATTTATCACTAGATTACCAAAGACTCTGAGAAATAATGATTCCATATATGTTATTATTGATCACCTTACCAAGTTTGCACATTTCCTTATTATAAGAGAATATCTTCCACTTGTTATCCTCTTGAGACTCTATATTAATGATTTTGATAGACTTCATGGTGCACCTATTTAAAATATATTTCATCGTGACCCTTGGATTACATTGAAATTATGTATAAGTATTCAAAAGGCTCTTGACACCGAGCTACATTTGAGCACTTTTTATCATCCTATAAAAAATGGATAGTCTGGAAAGACTATTCTTACATTATAAGAAATATTTAGGTCAAAATCACTTGACTTTCAAGTTATGTGTGATCTTTATTTAAATTTTCTATAATTTTTTTATAACAATACCTTCCATTCGAGAATTCAAATGGAAATTTATGAAGAAATGTATGTATAACAACCCAAACTTATATCAATGGAATTTTCCTTCTTATAATTATTACATAAATTATAAACCACATAATATCACTTTGATAACTCAATAAAAACTTTATAAATGAATAATTAATGAAATAAAAAAAATCCATAAGTTAAGGAACCTATACCGATGAAATAGTAACTTGACCTTTGAAATAGTAATGTAGCCCTTATGAATAGTAATCTGGAAAATTGAATGTTAACCTCACCAATAAAAGTATAAATAAATTTTTTGAATCTTATAAGTGAAAATATTATATAATTATGTCATATTATAAGTAAATAAATATTTTAAAAAATATTACTTAAGTGTTAGTATTTTTTCTAAGTAATAAATATTTAATTACAATTTTCTGATTAATTTAATAATCTAAAAGAAAATTTATTTTCATAAAATGTATTCATAAATTAATATTTTTCTGTCTTATTATTATAATATAATTTTATGACACCTTAGTTAATTTTTTAAAGTTTTATAAAATCAGTTATAATTTTAAAATTTGTATTTTTTGAGTAAACGATGATTTTAAAGAAAAATTAAATCTATCATATTTATAAAATTATTTTCATAAAATGGATTTCATTTTGGAATACTACTTGTTGAAAAATATTTATGGTGAATTTTGGATATTCTTCTAAAATACGTGAATTTTTTTATGAATAGTAAACTATAGTAATTTACAGTATTTATACATAATAAGTTAAATACACTATTTCTTGAATCATCACTAATGTAAGCACAATATACTAAATCAAAATATAATTATTTTAATTTAAGTTTTGATAATTCTAAAAATATTAATAATCTTGATCCAAAATATTAAACTAATATATAAAATAATGAGAAAACACCCCTCTCATCCACTGTAAATACCACCCCTCGCCACCTCTTCTCTTCAAAAATACTAGCTTTCATACTTATAAAAATTATTCCCAATAGTATTCCCAATCCTCTAACCCACTTCCATGATCTCTTGGTCTCATCAAACGACCAAAACCTTTTCCCTAAGGAGGTTCTCCAGGAGGGGAAAATCAAGACGTAAATTCCTTTTTCCATTTCTTTTATTTTCTTTTCAAGTTATTTTCTTTTCTTATTATTTCCTCACCTCCCCTCATCCAAATTGCATTATAACTCCAATACCTTACATATCCTACAATTTTATTATTCTAAGTTAATAATCCATCATTAAACCCCCTTCTCCTCAACCTTTTATTCCAGAAATGAAAACATCATTTGTGAAGTGTTAATTTATCACCTTCAAGGGCAAATAATTTTCATTTTCCATTAACAACTTTAAGGATATTCATAAAACATTATGGTTAAAAAAATTATAATACATTTATTAAATATTATTTAATGTTCTTGAAACATTATATACACATGATGTTAATAAATAAAATAGAACTAGTTTGTGATGCTTGAAATACCGTGAAAATAATCTAAATGATTATTACTAAAGTTTTATCCAACGATTCTTACTCAACACAAATTACCTAATAAATTACATGAAAATTTAATATTATTTATGTTCATTAATAACATAAAACTTCAATTCTGGATAACCATTCCCTTTTTAAATGAACTTCCATACTCATATACAAGTAAACCAATCATGAAAACCAAGGAAATGAATGCTCTTGATTGATAAAAGTTATCTTATAACTCATTAAAAAAGATCATAAATGAACTTAATAACATTATAATAAATCAAAAACATGAATAATAGGTAATTTAATTATAAATTAATTAATATAATTTGATTATTTATGACATTAAGTACAAGTGAAAAATCATTTTCGACATATGGAATGGGATTCTATCTGAACCTCCATTTTTCCTTTGGGTTATGCTTTATATCTCTTTACCCCAATGTAATTATTATTTTATTTTATTTAATTATTATAATTTATGTTTATATGTTCCAAATTCATGAATCCATATTATATCATTCTTCTTTAATGGGGAAATACAGGTTGTAAAAAAGTTCACATCTCAATTCTTCTCAATAAACAAGCCCGGTTCAAGGGAACTTCTTGATTTCTTACCCATTTTAAAGTTCACTATGTGATCTGTTTTGATCCACCATTATTTTTGTAAAATCACAAATTTTATCATGAAAATATATCTTGGTTCATTAATGGTTTTATTAAAACAAATATTTCTTTTATGCTTTAACTTCACCTTAATATGTTTCCTTAAACTGCACAAAGCTTTTTCATTTATAAAGTTTCTTAAACACTCATTTTACATGTTTCCACTTTAATTTGACATCACTTATCACGTTCCATTCCAATTTTCCCTTAGTAGTTATCATTTTTTTAATCTATTATTTCATGTAAACATTTATGATATTCTTATGTGTTATACCTTGGGACATGATTATGATAACCACTTCCTTCCATAGGTAACCCTTATATTTATTATTCATGTGGCACACATATTCATGAACATGTTATATTGGGTACTCCCAGATAATGCTTCAATGAATTGGGTAATATTTAGTCTCATGGGACATCATGTTGGTATATGGAGTGAACCTAATTCTTTTATGGGACATTTTCCAGATTGTGATATTGTCTTGGTAATTATACTTGACTCACATTTATGTCATGTTTTATGTAGTTTCCACATTAATTTGATTTTATGATTATATTTTTTCCAGTTATTCATGTTATTATTCCTTATATTTATTCATGTTCCATGAATTTTATTTCATCATGTTATGCCTTGTAACTCATGTTCAATGTTTTATTCCTATGCTTACTCCCTTACTAGGATTTTTATCACATCTTTTTGTTTACGTATTCCCAAGGTTGTCCTATGTAGATGTAAGGGATAAAATTAAGTTATTATCTCTTATAAAGATTATACAAAAGATGATTTATTTTGGTTTCATGATGTTTAATTATGTACCCTATCTTTCAAATACACTAGACTTTACATTACTTAACATGTAATTTGATCGTTAATTTTTCATAAAATCATGTAATGATATGTTTATAAAGATATGGTCGCTATATTATGAGGAATTATTTAATACAAACACTATTTGGGATAGAGTTTTTGAAATGAATCTACTAGTTCTAGAACTTGTTGAAGAGGCATTGGTGAAATTAATAACTATTCAGAGTCATATCAGTAACACAAATTGGGAAAAAGTGTTATATGGATAAAGAAAATAAGGATTTAGAATTTAAAGTGGGGGATAATGTTTTATTGAATTCATATTCATGGAATAATGTTTTAAGGTTACTAAATTAAGGGAAACTAAATCCTAGATACATCGTCCATTTTGAAATTATATAGAGAATTACATTTATGGCTTAGTATTTTGTAGTACTACCTAGCCTCTCTTAAGTTCATGATGTGTTTCATATATATTTATTTATAAATTACATTATATACCCAATGCATGTTTTCATATTTGATGAAATATAATTATAACTTAATTTATCTTACAATGAAAATCCTATCACGATTATTGACACTGTAGATCAACTATTGCAGAATCGGATGACTCGATTGGTGAAGGTACTTTGGATAAATCATAAAATTGAGGAGAAAATATGGGAAACTAGAGAATTTATATTGAATAATTACCCAATAAATTCAATGAGGTGACATTTTTTAAATTTTTTGGATGAAATGTTTTAGTGGGAATAACGTAACGCCCAATAAACAATTATAGTAAGTTATTCTATCTAAATAAACAATAAAATACTACACATAGATTTATTAAAGAATGTGACTAAAAACTAAATTATAAAATTTTATAAGTTTAATTTAAAGAAAATAGTTTCGTTTTTTAATTAATCATGTCGAAATTATCTTATGATGAATTTTTTATATTTTTCAAAAATAGTTGATTTGTGTGTGAAGATTAAAAAATAATAATTTTTCAAAAGTGTCACAGTTATTATATTATAATAACATAATAATAATGTGAATTTTTATGAAAATATTTTCCTATAAAAAATATATATTAGAATTAATATAATTCATATAAAAATATAATTTTTAACTTATTAATATATGTTTAACATTTTTAAAAATCTATGTAATACTTTTTTTTGAATAAAAATTGTTTTTAGTTCATTTATTTTAATAAAGTATTTACAATTTTACTTCATGTTTTGGTTTGGTTTTAAATAAAAATAATTATAATTTTATTTAACTTAATATAATTAATTTTATTAGAATCAAAATTATACTCTATTTTGTAGAAAATTTATTTTTATGATTGAAGAAATCATTTTTCTAAAAATGGTTTCGATCGCATTTTGGGAACTTATATTAAATGTCATTTTGTCCAATTTAAGAATTTCAATCATTAAAATGGATTACATATTTTCAATAATGATAAATAATATTATTTGATAAGTTCAACTTAATATTTTTCATTATGAATAGTAACATTGGTAAAAAAAATAGTTACCACGGTAAGAGTTAAATTAGGTTAAAAGGGTTTAAACTAATATGATAAGGGTTAAAATTACATAAGAATATATAAATATGATTTTATGGTCATATTTATACTCTATATCATCTAACTTTTAAATATGTTTCATTTTAGATCCATTTTTCTTGAGTAAGATATTAGAATATTTAAAATCTTTTAAAAAATTCCCAGTATGACTTCCCCCTCAATTATAAAAGGAAAAACATTATCCTCTATTATCCACACATAAATAGCCTATTATCTCAAAAAAATACCTTCTCAAATAATTTCCTAACATCAATTTTCAGGTCTTATAGGACTTTTTTTGTCATGGTACCATCCTAAGGAGGATTTAGGTATAAACCTATGTGAGTTTTCTGAGGAAAATGTAAAACACTTAATTGAGTATTTTAATTTTATTTATTCTTATCCCATAATCAATTATATTCTAACAATTATGATATAACAAAATTAATAACTAACATATACTTATATTTTATTATTTCAATATCACAACCTTTATTCATCTCTTTCTCTATCAATTGGGAAAGGAAATCATCACTCGTGCATATGTGAGAACTACCACCTCGCGAATCGATGTATTTTTTCACCAACACCATTCATTAATGGATATTATGATGAATATAATTATTATATATGATATTTATGACATAATTATGATTTTATAAATATAATATATTCTTTATCTTCTTAAACTTTTACCCGTTAAAAATGATAAAGTTACTCGTGTTTTCAGGTGGACTACCACCTCCACAAAGTGATGTGATTAATTTTTCTAATATGAATTTCAAGAATGATTAAAAATATTTACATAATGAATATATATTATATTTAAATCATGATAAAATTATTGAGATAATTTAACCTTGATCAGGATTCATGGACCTAAACTACTGAACCAAAACATACATGAAATATAAAATAATTAACACTTAGAAATAATGATTTTAATAAATAATTATTAATATATATGTGTTGAAATGTTATAATTGGATCAAATATTACATTATAATTATCTATATTGTTATGTTATATTATTATAATAAATTTAAATATACTATACATACGGTTAATATCACTTACAAGGAAATTCAAATTTGAGGTAAGGGATTTTTATTACAATTTCATTTTATTTCAGAATTGCTTATATTCAGATTTAATTTTATAAACATATATGATATTAATATATTAAACCAAATATATATTATTATAATTTTTGGGGTTTAAATATTTATTTCTTATTTTTTCTCTTTTTGGATCAAGAATCCACAATTATGTTGCATATAGATACTATCTATTAAAATTTTTGTTTTGATGTTTTCCTTCCAACTATTTTTATTCCATGTCCATATATTCTTTAAATTTTTTCAAGAATATTTTTACTATTATCCAAATATTTATTAAATTCATTTTCACCCATGTTTGAATTTCTATAAAAATGATTAAAAGGAATATTCCTACCATTTTCTAAATGATACACTTTTTACCAAATGTCAAAATATAATCTTTGTTCTAACATTAACCACATGCAGGAATTTTCCTACATTCAAGAATAATCTTTCATTTAAAGATTATTTTAAAAAATATCATTATTATTTTAAAAGAATTTTTATCCTTAATATTTTAGAAATTTTTAGACTTTGAATAATTTATTTAAAAATTTAAAATGTATTTACACAAAGAAATGTTCCAATGATATTACAAAGGAATTTTCATCTATAACAACATCCATTGATGTTATTAAAGATATGATATAATGATAGAGACATTATTATTTATATCTATGGTTTATGAATACGATTATGAAATGTTATTTTTCTATATTCTTGATTCAATATGGATATTATTTTATTTATTAGGTATTTTGAGAATGAATTGTATTGGTCATTAGAAATGTGAGGAAGGGATAAGACGTGAAACTGATAGGTGGGTCATGGTTATTAATAATTGAATAGTTGTTGTGATAGGACCTCGATGAATTGATATATATCAATGAAAAAACAATAGGAATTTTATATTTTATGGGTATTTTATTTAAACCTTCCTATTTATTAAGAATGATTTCTTGTTTGAGAGGCATTGATGATAATAATATTGATATCTTGGTTGAGAGTCCTTGATCATGAATGTTCATAATTATATATATCCTTTATTAAGAATTTATTTTCCGCTATCCATGTGGTTTTTATTTTGATACTAGCCATCGATATTCATTGAAATTATGTTGATTATTGAATTTTATGTGTTTTGCTTATCAACTCTTCCATATTGATCATGCCTTATTTACACATGATAGATGTCATTATATATAACCCTTACTGAGAATTTATGCTCACCCATAATTTTTTATCCTTTCCCTATGGTATGAATAATGATATTATGAATGATTTCAAGGATTAAATAATGTTTATTATGAATTTTTTTATATTTAAAATGTAATATAGGAATTATGTAAGTATCTAGTTCTCCATTATTACTAAATCGATCGATCCTTCATGGAGATATAACTTGTATTTTTTTCCAATTTAATAAGGTAAAAATTGGCTATAGGTTTCTAAACATGGGGTGTTTCAGTTGGTATTAGATAAATTTTAATAGGAACCTTGGGAACTATATAATAAATGAAAAAATCCAACATGATAATTATGATAATCCCTTTGAGTATTATTATGAAAAAATTAAGTTTGTTTCATTTCTTAGATATAGAATATTGTGGAAGGAAGGGAATAAACACTCATAGTAAATGTAAGTATTTCCCTATTATATAATTCAATACAGCTTGAATTGGAATTAAGAAAATCATGGCCATATTAGGGTAGCTAACTAAGGTTATGATGAATAAACTTTCACATATATAGAAACTTATTATTCCATAGTGTGATTCACCTATTACGGATCACTCCATACAATAGATGACTCCATCATTTAACGGAAAAACTGACCCATTTGTAGTTAAATGTGGATTAAGTCCCTAGAAATGATATTATTGGCTTTTGGAAGTAATGAAAGAAAAAAAGTTTTTATGGAAGTTTATTTTTTGAAGGGATATATTTATTCATTATAATAATTGAAATAGAACACTAAATAAGTTTATTAAATACAAATTATGGAATATAGAAATTTTAATGTGATTATATTTGAGAAAAATGTTCCTTGAGAATAGTGAGCTAAACTGGTGAGGATTCTTTTCACTTTAAAACAAGAGGATGATTAAAGTGATAGAGAGTATAAGGATAACATTACAAGTTTATCCATGAATACTATAGTCTATATATATATAATACAGAATGAAATATTTACTATTTAATTAATGGGATTAATCTGTGTCTCCAAAGGGAACTAATTTCAAAAAAATAATCATATGATGATAGAGTATCAACTATCATCTAGGAAGAGAAAGACTTTTATGGGTATTATATCATTAAGATAAATCATTAAAATAATAATAAATCTGATAACTAAGAAAAAATAATTGTGGTATACAATAATAAAGGGGGATGGGGTTCCCAATATGTGATAACTATGGAAAGAAACACTCAGATACATGATTAATGGGAACATGGGTTTTTTTAAAATACATAGAAAGGGGTCATAAGGATAATGAATAAAAATAAAAGAATAAAACCACTATTATCCAGTTATTAAACTATAAATATATAGTTAATTATTCAAACTAATGTCCCAAGTGTGAAGGGAACATCCCACGAGAGAGTCTAAGGGGAAAAGGCCAAGGTTATGAGATTACTAAAACTGAGTTTGATGTTCCCAAAGATACGAGAGATGGTAATTTGATCATCACCTAGGATTTTTATAATTCTTTATTTGATTCTAGTTCTTACCACTATTTTATATATTCAATGTTTTCTGAGAAAATTAGATTTTTTTTCTAGCACCTTAATAATGGAGTTGTGAATCAAGACTCCTAGTGAAGATATTATTTCAACAAGGATATTTCAAACCATTAAAATTATGACACATAAACATATCCAATTTGAAAATTTATTATTATTCCTTTGGCTTAATTTTATATAATCTTTAGTATGTATTGGCTTTCAAATTATTGTGAAAATGTTTAATTCCAAGATAAATAGATTATGATTTGTGATGGAGATATTGAATCCCTTATCTTTATAGGGGAGATGACATTATCTGAATCATATATGGTTCTATATATAATAGCTTTCCTTAATGAAATTATTTTATAAAAAGAGCTAATGAAACCTATGGATGGGAAAGGTACCCGTATAATAGATGATATACCTATTCTGTTGGGATATATTAATGTGTTTCGTAAATAACTACCATGACTTCCTCCTAAGAATGAAGTTGAGTTCTTTTTTAATCTCATCCCCAACGAAAATCCTATATATAAGAATCCCTACATGATATCCATAGGGAAATTAATGAAACTAGTGAGAAAAAATATTTCATTTTAATGATAAGCGATATATATTCCCTATTGTTTCAACATGGGAGTTCATGTTCTTTTTTGTTAAGAAGAAAAAAATTTCTATGAAGTAATGCATGAATTTTAGGGAAATCAAGGACATTTTTATAAAGAAAAAGTATCCTCTACCCCACATTGATGACTTGTATGATCAAATAAAAGGAGATAAATATTTTTCAATGTTTTAAATTTTATTTTTATATCATCAACTATTAGTAAAAAAGGAAGATATTCAAAAGATAACATTTTCAATGAGGTATGTACATTATTAATTTACAATAATGGTTATTTTATTAGATAATAAACACTATGATTTTATGGATATGATGAATAGAGTATTTAATTATTATCTCAATAATTTTATTATGGTATTTATTAATGATATATTGATATTCTATAAAATCTATGATAAAAAATGATTCACTTGTGAATCATTTTTCAGACCCTTAGAGAAAATAATTTACATGAAAAATTTATCAAATATGATTTCATACATTATTAAGTTTCTTTTCTTAGTCATATTTTCTTTAGAGATGGAATATTAGTTGATCATTCAAAGATAAAGGCATTAAAATAATGTCTTATTCCAGTAAATACAAATGTGGTACGTAGTTTCCATGGAAGATTTGTTCAAAATTTTGCTTGATTAGCTAAATCATTGATAATATTGACATGTAAAGTGGTTAAGTTCATATGTTCTTAATAATTTAAAGAAATATTTGAACACATAATGATTGGATTGTTCAATTCATAAATATTGACTTTGCTATCCGGAAGGAATAGCTTTTTATATATAATGATGCATCAAAAAGGGACTTGGATGTTTCCTTATTTTCAATCATAGACCGGTTTCCTATGTATCAACGAAGTTAAAGATACGTTAATAGAATTATAAAAATCATGATCTTCATTTGGTATCCATAATATTTTCATTAAACATATGGAGGCATTTATATTATAGTTAAAAAATTAAAATATATAAAAATCACAGAAGTTTTAAAGACATCCTAATATATATATATATATGAACATGAGGTAATGTCGATGGATACAACTACTCAAGTATTATTTTTTCACAATATACTATCACATTGGGAAGGAAAATAAGGTTTCTGATGCATTGAGTAGGAAATATCATGGGATTTTGAAAAAAATGATTATTGAAAAAGATCTTATATTCATGGATTTATTACTATTAGTTATGGGAATCATTATGAAATTAGAAACATCACTTATATTATAAATAACTTCCAAATAATCCCTATTGAATAAAATATAAGTTCATGACTTGATGAAAATAATTATCAAAATAAAAGAAAATCCAAGAGTAATGGGAATTTGGTATAATTCAAGTGTGATGATGGTATATTAAAATTTGAAAAAAGGATATGTGTTTTATCTATGTCTGGGATAAAAATAATAATTACTAAATGAATCTCATAAATCAAATTTAATTACACACCCTAGTATCACTAAAATGTGTCAAGATTTAAAAGGAATATTATTTTAGGATAATATGAAACGGTAAATTTCAGATTATGTATCAACATGATTTTTTTCAATAGGTAAAGGTTGAGAGACAACATCTTAATGGATTTATACAACATATACCTATTATTTCGTTGAAATTTAATGATATTATTATGTAATTTTACATTATATTACCAAAGACTCTGAGAAATATTGATTTTATATGGTTTATTATTAATTTTCTTACCAATTCAACACATTTCCTCACTATAATGGGAGATCGTCCACTTGAGAGCCTCACGGATCTCTATATTAATAAAAATATTACACTTAATAATGCACCTTCTTAAATTGTATTTGACCACGAACCCCCATTTTACATCAAAATTCCTAAAAGTTCATCATAAGGATCTCTAAAATAAGCTACATTTGAGCCTTTCTTATCATCCTCAGATAGATATATATTATGAAAGAACTATTCATACATTAGAAGGCATGTTAATGTCATGGTTACTAGACTTTCAATGTATGTGGGATCAATATTTACCTTTTGTGGAATTTTCATACAATAATATATTCCATTCAAGTTTTAAAATATATATTATGAATAATTGTGTGATAAAAGTTGTCGTACACCAACTTTTTAGGATAAATATGGTGGAAAGAAGCTTTTAGGCTCATAATGTGTTGAGGAGATGATGGTGAAAGTATGAACGATTCAGAGTCATATAAAAGAACCTAAAATTCGGAAGTGATATGAAAATAACATCAAGAATGATTAATAATTTCAAGTGAGAGATTATGTTTTCTTGAAGGTGTCTCTATTGAAGGGTCTTATAAGGTTTAAAAATAATAGGAAACTAAGTTTCAAGTATAAAGGCACTTTTGAAATTTTGGAAAGAATTAGGATTTTGTCTTACCATTTGGAAATGAAAAATATCCACTCTAAAGTTCTTGATGTTTTCTATATCTATTTACAGAGGAAGTACATGCCAAATCCAATTCATGCTCTCGCCTATGAGGAAATTTAATTGGAACAAGATTTATATTACTATGAAGATCTGGTCAAGATTCTGTATAATAGAAAATTTGTGTTATGGAATCGGATGAATTGATTGGTGAGGGTGATTTAGAGAAATAACAAAATAGAGGAGGAAACATGGGAACCTGGAGATGTTATATGAATAACTACATGCATTTTTCAAGATTTTGTATTCTATAAATTTAAAGGATGATATTTTTTGAATGAAAGAAAAATGAAACACCGGAGATTCAATTATACAAAGTAATATTTTCTTTCTAAAGAAGTAATAACATGATTCACATAGCATTAATTTGAATGTGACTAAAACCTAAATTTTCAAATTTTATAAATTAAATTTGAATAAATTAATTACATTTTTTAATTCATCATGTCAAAATTCTCATAGGATTAATTTTTGATATCTTTCAGAAATAGTTGATTTTTAGGTGTATAGTGAAAATATTCATTTTATAAAACATTCACTTTTATGAAATTATAAATATATAAAAATAAAATAAAATTTTATTAAATCTTTTTTATATAAATAATATATATTTAATAGTTAATATAATTTATATAAAAATATAATTTTTAACTTAGAAATATATGCTTAACATTTTGGGAATCGTGGTAATGTTTTTGTTCAAATAAAAATTAGTTTTAGTTGTTTTTTTAGAATCAAGTATTTAAATGGTTAATTTATATTTTAGTAAGGTATTAAAAGAAAATTATTATAATTTTATTTAATATAATCCAATTAACTCTATTGTAATTCACATTATGCATTATTTTTTCTGTAAAATCATTTTTATGCATAAAATAAATATTTTTCAGAAAATAGTTTTCATTGTGATTTATGAACTTATATTAAAATTAATTTATAACAATTATAATTGTTCAATCATATAAATTTGAATCCATATTTGCAATTAGAATACTTAGTTTTATGTAATAAGTTTAAATTATTATTTGGTCATTATGAATAGTAACTTTTGTAAAAAAACTCATTTTCCACAATAAGAGTTAAAATGTGTGAAAAGGGTTATAATGTCCTAAAAACATTTATAAATAATATTTTATGGTAATATTTAAACACCATATCATCTCATATTTTAATATAAGTCATTTGTTACCCATGTTTCTTGATTAATACAAAAATATATTTTAAACCATTGAAATATTCTATGTGTGTCCTCTCCCTCACTTATAAAAGGACACTACCTCTCCTCTATTATCCACACTTAAAGAGCCTCTTATATTATCAAATACCATTGGTAATCCTTTCCTAACATCCCTCCCCATATCTTAGATTTATTTCTTGGATCATAATATCATCCTAATAATACTTTAGGTATAACCCTAAGAATGTTTTTCAAAGAAGTTTTATAGCACTTAACCAAGTATTTTCATTTTAGTCCTTCTTATACCTCTTTAAATTATATGATAAAAATGATGATATAATAACATAGTTATATCCCATATAATTATATTTTATTATTTATATTTTTAAACCTTCATTCATAACTTTATATATAAAATTGGAAACAATAGCTTCGTTCATGTGGACATTCAAACAACCACCTCGCCAAAAATGTATTTCATTTTTCATCACAACCATTAAAGAATGACTATTATGAAAGATATAATATTGGAATATTATATTTATGAAATAATTATGATTATTTACATTTAATATATCATTTTATTCTTTACTCTTCCACCTATTAAAAAATGAGAAAGTCGCTCATGTGTATGTGTCAACTATCACCTCCACGAAGCGATGTGAATAACTTTTCATGTTGTAATTTAAAGAATAATTTTAAATATGTATATAATTAATATATATTATATTTATATAATTATTAATATTATATAGATTATTTATCCATGATCAGGATACAAGGATCAAAATTAATGAACCAAAACTTACTTGTAAAATTAAACAATTAATACTTGGAAATAAAGATTTTAATAAGGAATTATTAATAAAATGGTGTTTAAATATTATAAGTGGACCATATATGGAATTATAAGTATTTATATGGTTCTTTAATATAATTATAATAAATTAAAATTTCTTATAAATGACTTTACAATCACTTATAGAGAAATTTAAACTTGAGGTAAGGGATTTTTGTTACAATCCCATTTTATTTAATGATTTTTTGTGTTCAAGTATCCATTGTTAAAATTATATAATACTAATCTCTTAATCCCCATATATTTTCGTCTCCTCTATTTATAATGTTATTTTCATGTTTTTCTTCCATTTCTTCTTTTTTAAAATCAATA
Source organism: Viscum album (assembly GCA_963277665.1). Taxonomy (NCBI): domain Eukaryota; kingdom Viridiplantae; phylum Streptophyta; class Magnoliopsida; order Santalales; family Viscaceae; genus Viscum; species Viscum album. Next base: position 108,725,433 of record OY728130.1, read on the forward strand.
ATAAATAATTAAGATAGATGTAAGAGACATTCTTTTTAAAATCCTCCAGAATGTTTTCTTCCATGTCAATATTTTCATTAAAAAAATTTCTAATTTTTTTTAATATTATAAAAAGATTAATTAAGTTTTTTTACCCATATTGTACTTTATATAAATTTTTTTAAAAGAATTTTATTTTCATTTACTGAATGATGTACTTTTTTACTAAAGGTTTTAACATAATTTTGTTTTAATGTACACTGTATGAATGAATTTTCTTGACATCATGACTAATATTTTATTTTTTGATTACTTTAAAATTTTTCACATTTATTTTCACAGAAATATTTATCCCAAATAATCTATAAATTTTATATTATAAATAATTTATTTCAAAATGGAAGGGTTAGCTTCCTCAAGAAATGTTCTAATGAAATTTTAATGGTATTTGTATCTATGAAAAAACCCATTGATGTTATTAGGGATATGATACAATGGTACCATATTTATTCTCTCTATAGATATTCTATGATTATGATGATTAAGTGTTGATTTTATACATTATTGATTCTATATGAATAATTATTTATTTATAAGTAATTTTGATAATTAATTGTTTTGATAATTTGGAATATGAGGAATGAATAAGACATAAAAGTGACGGGTTGATCCTAGTTATAGATATCCCCTTGATACATCAATAGGTATAATGAGAAAAAAATATTATGTGTTCCATATTATATGGGTAATTTTTTTTACACATGACCATTTATTAAGAATGTTTTCTTAGTTGATAGGCTTTGACGGAAATATTCATGATATCTTAGTTGAGAATCCTTGGTCATGAATGTCCATAATTATGAATTTTAGTTGTTAATTATTTTGTTTCCATTATCCATGTGATTTATATATTGATATTATCCATTAATTTTCACTGAAATCATGTTATTGATTGAATGAATTGTGTTTTGATTATCCAATTTTTCAAATTAATTATGCAATATTTACTCATGATAAGCATCCAATATATATAACTATTACTGAGCATCTAATCTCACCCTTTATTTGTTTTCATTTCACTAATATATAAGGAAAATTTTTATAAATTATATTAAGTATGAAAGAATATCTTTAATCCTATTTTTATATTTTCAATGTAATATGGGATTGATATATGTATATTGTTTTATAAGACTATTAAATTGATCGATCGTGTGAGGGGAGATCCCTTTTTTATAGAAATATCATAAATTAAACATTGTATCTAGGTTTTTGAAGTTATGGTGTATAAATACCCTTACAAAACACTAGATCTAGAGACTTCATACTTAGTGCATCACCTAAAATGTTCACTTTTTCAAGGGTTTATGTTATCTCATGGTTAAAGTATCGTAGATTCTCAACCCACCTTCTCTATAGAAGGTTTATGTCATATTGGGAAACGATATATCATAAGATCTTATTTTAAATGTGCACTATAAACTGCTCACCCCAATAGTGGGGATCCCAAAATATCAACATGTACACCACCACTTCCAAATCTAGATCATACATCATGCAGTTTTGCATATATGGTGTTGGAAGAAAATAAAATTGTGTTTACTCACTTTTCCATTAAAGTTGTGATAAGAACCTTATCTAGTTGAAATAATCCAATGTCACAGAAAATATATAAAAATTATTAAAAAAATATGAAAATGGGATCTCCATGTATTTATTTACACATTGAGTGATGAAGATCTTTCAAAAACATTTCCCAACTGGAGGCATGGTGGTGAGAACCTGCTATCAAGAATGTTCCAAGGAATCCATAAAATTATTTGGATTAATTTTTAAGGTATTTTGGAAAATATATTTGGGTGGAAAAATTTAAGATATAGTCATACCCTTTGAATAGGGGTAAATAGTTCTATTATCTTTGATTTTAGTTCTAATAGAGCCAAAATGGGAAGTCGTCTTTATATTTATAGTCGTTTTATGTGTGTATTTTTATAAAGAAGGTTTTCCAAATTTGGATTAGATTCCTCTCAAAATAAAACCATGAATGAACCTTTCCAAAACTCCATGTGTGCCCTATTTATTACCAATATTTATTCCATGTCAATGATTGTTTTCATTCCCCATCGATTCCATGAACATCCCTATTGATGTTGCACGTGCACCCTTCCAATGTCACATGTGTGCCCTACCTGTGTCGTGTGTCTTCCCTACCAATACTACATGTTTCCGTACAAATACTATGCATTTATAGAGTCTAACTTGGGTTCCTAAAGAATTTTAAAATAGTTACCACATGAGTATGAGCACTTAGAACACTATTTCAAATAAAATAAACAGCCAAATTCTCATTTTCACAACCAAGATCCATAAAAGCGCACATATATTTATTATACAATACCAATATTTTAAAAAATATCCATCAAGAGAATTTAAAATAAAAAAACATGTAAAATTAATGAAAACTACTTCACTAAACCTTCTTCATATGATGAATAAAAATATCTTTTTTTAGAGGATCTCTAATCTAGAAGGGAAATATAAGTTGTTTCATAGGATCATTCCATTTATAGATACTCCTTGCCATAAAAGTCTCACTAGTTAATCTCATTCTCTTAGGATCCCAACATTTGAAGTCATTCTCAGGACTCATGTTCTACTAGGGAACCTTATTCACTAGAGATCCTTCCCTTTTGATCCATGCTTGGCCTTTAATGGCTTACTAGGTTTCCCCACTCTACCCAGTCACCTACTAGGTTGAATTACCTCAATTTTTCCCTTATGGACTTTTTAACCCCTGTGGAACCATTTCACCAAGGGTTTTGGTACAATATAATGGTTTCTCCTAACCCTAATGTATTACCCTAGGCTTAACCATATCCTATGTCACCTATATGGGATAATCCTTTCAATTTCACCCCAGTGTCTTATCTAATCCTGATGTAATAATTTCACCCATTTTATTACCACAAGTGTGGGGTTTCACCCAACCCTTATACATTGGCAAAACCTTCACCTAAGTTGTTAGGAATTCCTCATCCTGGACTACATAATAAGCATAATCCACACACCTTCATTGATTTTATCTAATAAATTTAGATCTATTGGGATTTAAAATAATGTAAGACCAAATACATTCTATAGAACCCCTATTAAGGTAAAAAAAGAAAAGGATAATTTATATATAATTCTCAATACAATCCATTTCAAAGAACCTACACCTAGTATTCTACTCTTCAAAACATCAAACTACTTTTAATAAGTCCTAGTTTTATAAACATAAACTATATAACATCATAATTCATGGATGTATGTATTTAAAACACACTACTATGGTCCATGTCACATAACCATAAAAGGTATGAGTTACCTTTTTATATAGTACCAGAATTATGGGATTTAATTCCCTTAGTAGGGATACATAGAAATAACCTATCATGGGACCAAACCCTCTATCACAACACCTTCTTCCCCATATATGGTTATAAATTACAGAGTTCCTTTTGTATAGATTTAAACTATAGAGTAATCAAATATTTGTATTAAATAAGTTAAAAAATAATTACTTTGTATAATTTCATTTTAAATTCATCAATTCCAATAAATCACATTCAATAAAGATTAATCAGTATTATTACTCAGAAGGATTTCAACATCGTGTATTAAATGCATAATAGAGTCTCATACTAGAAAATAATCTCATCTATAGGATGATTCAACCTTTCATCCCCTTAATTCTGACACATTTCACCCAAACCAAATAATCATGAAAATAAGAAATCATTATAAATATATTTCCTATCATATTGAACCATCTCCCTTGTTATAAAATAAAATAGGATCACATTAACGGGATTTTGTCTTATATATGAATCCATTCACCTCAATATCATCTAGATAAACCTTTTTCTCTTTCAAATCAACATGAGTCATCTAATATGGATGAATTGATATGGACACCATACCTAGAGTCATCTAAACCATAAACTTATCCACTATCTTAGGTTTAAATAGTAAGAAATAATTATGAAAAATGTATCAAATCTAGTCAACCATGAGAGGAAAGATAGGTTTTCACGTCTCCTCATCTCCCAAAATAATGCTATAAAACTTGTCTAAAATCATACCCAACTACTAATGGTTTCGAATAGCCAATCAATTAATACCACTGTCCAATATAGGTATACAAATCATCCCCAATGGAGATGAAATATACCAATCACTAGGAAGTTGAAGTGTGATTGATAATGAGTCATCTAGTTTATATAAAGAATTACATCAGAAATATTAATCTCTAATATAAATAAATCCCATAGGATCTTATAACCACTGATGATGATGGTGTACACTAGACATCTTGAACACCCTAATATCACACAATAAAGGGTGTATTAATACACATCTCTCTATAGAGGTACTCCTCTTCCAACCCCAAAACCACCATCTCTATAAGAATATATAAATCAATTTGACTCCTTTATATCAAATATAATAGATTTAAGGGTGTATTCCATTAAAACTATACCTCAAACAGTTTATGGCCCCTCACTCTAATCAATTAGATTCTACTCAATAGTTGAAAGTTGACCTGAGTCCCCACCCTGGTCTCCCATCGCTTGAATCTTGTAAAGAGTATCTCCATGATGGAGATTTAAATCCTACCTCTAGGAACCACATACTCTCCTATATCTATAATTAAAAATGAAATCCCAATTATTAGATTTTTATACTACCCCCAGGCCTACCATAGAACCATGAGTTTACCCAGAACCAAATCTCTGACTATCCATGGAATAATACCCTAAAAACTCTATATATACACTATCCAAAAAAGAATAATGACACTCTTTTAGTATCCTAACAAAATTAGTTCAAATATGGTATGGATTCGTGAAATGATAGCAATTTCCATAATCCCACACTCTTAGAGGAAGAGACAAACCCATGACCTAACAAACCTACCTTTCACATCCCTAGTGAGACACGGTGTTCCTCCATATCCTAAAATCTGATAACCCAATTCGATTCCTAGTATAAGAAGTAAATTTTCTATGTGATCTACCCCCAATCAGATTACTCTAAAAAATAAGTGACTGGTTCACAACTTCAAAAAATGTTTTCAGGTGACAGATGTCCACTTACGATGAAATAGATTGTTTTAGGCCATCCTAAAAATTCATAACCTATGTAGTCTCATCAATTCCTATCATGGATTAGAATTACAAAAAAAATAGAGAAACGGACATCATAACTAGTCACTGAAATTTCCCCTTGAATAATATGCATGAACTATCTATCCATATCCTCTCTTAGAGTCTTGAGAATGAATTGTTTGAAGAAAAAAGTCCAAACTCCTTCCAAGACTGCCCCACATGTTGGTCTACCAAAACTAATGCTCTCCACAAACGTTTCACTATTCCATTAGGTATGTAGGTAGAATTCTTCACCCTCCACTCTAGGGGTGTCTTGATCTAACCAAATATATTTTTCACAAAAAATATATTATAATTAAGAGCCTATGGTCCAGCATCACTCATGATGAGGGGTGGATGATATAACTAAAACACCCTAGTTAAGTATTATATAGATGTCCTAAATCTTGGAACTCCATGTCCCATAGAATCTAAGATCAAAATAATTATCACCCAAATCTAATGATCAATGGGTGGTATTGTAACAAAAGGTGTCTTTAATTCCATTTCAGGGAGGTATGCTCGTCCCTTCCCACTAGGTTCTTAGTAGGAGTCCATCGATGTATCATATCAATGAAATTACAAATATATGTCTTGAGAACATATCTATTATAGTTCTTGATATAATAATTTTTGGTAAATAATGTAACGCCCCGACCCCAATTACCCAAAGTCGGTGCATTATTTTAATACATTGGCATGATTACAAGGAATCAAGTCCCGACGGACCGATCAATTTAGCAGTCTTGGAAAAATAGATTGCATACATGAATGTTACATTTTCACTTTATGACGTACAAAACAACATAAATAATCTTTATGAACTCCATTATTCCCTTGGCTTAACCCTACATATCAATCACATTACACTTCTTGGAATCCTGGGAAAAATAAAACATTGAAAGGGGTGAGCTCAAATGCTCAGTAAGGGTAAGCAATAGAGCGGTAACTTTCATAAATAAGAAAAAACATTTAGGGCAATGTATAAAACTAAAACAAAAGCCTTTTAAAATTTAACTTCAGCATAATATGGAAAAAATAAAATGAAATAATTCCATTTACTTATTCACATGGATATTCTACTAATCGAATAATCACATGCAATATTACTAACCACTTTCATAATGATGGAATGCATGATGCCGAACTTTAATTTTTGTGTCGAGGCCTCGTGCCAAGACCTAAGGGATAACTGTAACCGGGACCCAACCTGGAGAGCCTCTGTAATCGGACTCCATCCCGGAGTGCCTCTAATAACTGGACACCAACCCGGAGTGCCTCTAATAACCGGACACCAACCCGGAGTGCCTCTAATAACTGGACACCAACCCGGAGTGCCTCTAATAACTGGACCCCAACCCGGAGTGCCTCTAATAACCGGATAGCAACTCGGAGTGCCTCTAATAACCGGACACCAACCCGGAGTGCCTCTAATAACCGGACACCAACCCGGAGTGCCTCTAATAACCGGACACCAACCCGGAACATACTAGTCCAACACATTCATCTTAAGAAGAGGATGAAATATAACATAAACATTCGTATTAAAACTAACATACAAAATGTCAAAACATTAATCGTAAACCATTAATGTCATAAAAATAACTCATCCATAGTCAAAAATATTACAAAAGCTTAAATACAATATGGATGATTTGTATCATAATAAATCAACTTGAAACATGTTTAAAATTTATCAAAGGATGTTGACATAGATGAAATCAATACTATTTGAGAGAAATATCTATTTTTTAAATCATTTAAAAGTCGCATAATTATAGAGAAAACCTTTATTTTGAAAATATCTTTATAAGATTGTGAAGGAAGCTTCAAAGGTGTAATAATGGTGGAGAATAACCACACCCGCCGTATAAGTTAAAAAAACCTTATTACCATAATTTTGATAAAAGGTTAAAAAGGACCTTGTTTGGAAAATGACGGAAAGATTCCATTATAAACCACTTATAAAAGTCAACAAGGGTATAAATGACTTTAAACCATATTCTAGTAAATAGTAAAAATGTTTTGAAATAAATTTTTAAGAAACATGGATGATGATGATAAGGAAATCCCAGTAGATTATTACGTATAAACAACCTCAGATAATGAAGAGATTGCGAAATAAACCCTTACCAATTTGGTAACTTATGAAACATACAACCCATGAAAGAGGTATCATACAATGAATATGTAAATACACATAAATTAAATTGTATTACACAATGAATATCATGATGGGCAGTACATACACCACACAAAAGGTAATGGTGGCAATATGGCATGAATCTCACGGGAATAAGGTGTGAGATGAAAACCCCTTACCTTGCTCTTTCCTTTAGTCGAGGGTATGTTTAACCTCCTGTAAGAAGATCGTAGTATGTTATTAAATTATACCAGAACCATATTAATATTTATGATATCATACATGATTCATTTATGACTTTATATTACCCATTTAATAATAATTTCCATGTTAAGTTATCATTTCGGGTAATAATCACTTTCTTTATCGTACGTGTTTTAACTTGGCACTCTTGGTTGTATCACTTAGATCATGATTTAAATACTTCCATAATATAAAACATGATAAATATATCATATATATTTAGAATATAAATAGTAATAATAGACATATATATGAAATGGAAAACACCGTTTATGGAGACGGTAGTCCGTACGTACGCAAAAACGCTGTTTCTGTTTTCATATAGTATTGAACGGAAGTAAGTGAATAAGATATATGTAAGTACATAAATCCTTATATATATATATATATATATATATATCTAGTAGAATTATTATGTCATATATTAAATACTTATTAGTAATAAATATTTTTATAATCATCGATGAATGGTGAACTTGGAAATGAATCTCATCGCGTTATGGAGACGGTAATCCGTACGTACGCACGAGCGAAAATATCATTCTTTTGATATTAAAATAATATATAATTGGATGGTATATCATATATAAAGAATCATTATCATGTTATATTTATTATTTACATGATTTACACATCATTATTATACCCAGCAGAATAATAATTTATTGAATAACAATTACACCATGATGGGGACACGGTAAGCCGTACGTATGCATGTATGGTGACATGTTATTAAAAGGATGGATAGAATACTGAATATGGTTGTACCATTTTTATAATAACATAACAGTATATATATGATAATAGAGTTATTATTTTATAATGGTAATAACAAAGGAAGAAGAAGTGGAAGAAGAAAGGAACTTGGAAAAGTGTGGTGAAATCATTACCTCTTGTTCGGGTGCTTCCTTTTGATTTGAACAAAAGGGATCTTTAGGTTGGATTTCTGATCAAACTAAGACCTCTAGGTTGTAGTGAGGGAAGTTTATATAGTATTTGGACAGATTTTGTCCGAACCAAAAGGCTTTGAAGGTGTGAAGTAATGAGAATGGGGAGTGCCCTTTTATAAGAGGGGTGAGGGGCACCTTTGGAAAAGCTAGAAATATTAATTTATAATAAATTCATATTCTATTTCTAATGGATCAAAAGTTTATTATTTAAATTTTAAGGTGGTTATGGGTCAAAAACCATTCAACCAATAGAATTTAGACAGGTTTGGGTTACTATATTAACCGTATCTTTAAGTATTAACTCTAAGTTAATTAGTTTCACTTTTACAATGTCTCTTTGTATTTTTATATTATATGGTTAATAAACATAGTATATACATATAAGAGACCCTCAAGTGGTCCATTAATGATACGCCTATCATGATATAAGTCTCTTGGCCGAACCTTAGATTTTCAGGAATTTAATATCAATTAATAATATAATATTTTTTTAAAAACTCTTTTATGTCAATTTTGACACTATTCAATAATTGATTTTTTTGAAACTCATAACAGAATGATTACTTCTAAAAAAGTCAATTAAATCAATAATAATATGTCATATTAATCTAGAAAATTCTTGTAATTCAATAAAAGTCTCAAATTATATTTATTTGGGTATTTATAATATCAATTATTTTAAATTTTCACTATAATGGTAATTACTCCATCATCATTGTGTCATAAATAAGTTAATTTATGTAATCTATAAAAATTATAAATAAAATATAATTATGTATGAAATCGTTTTAGATTTCTAATTAATATTTATAGTCGAAAATACAACATATATAACCCTATGTAAAAATTGTTTTTCTAAAAGATATATGCTTGTGTTGTTTTTGTATTCATTTTAACTTAATTAAAATAAAGTGCCCCTTTCACCTACAAGTGGCTCCATGGAGTCCCAAAATTGACCCAAAGATGCCTATGGTCGAAAATGTATCAACCAATAAGGCTAGGACACATTTTAGGGTAATTTATTATTATTATAATTTTATTGTTTAACCCTTATTTACCGGATTTACCCTTAACCATGGTAAATAAAATATTTACCACAGTAATTATTCAAAATGTCTAAAAATAAAAGTTACCTATTTACACAATCTGAACATCCTGATTCCAAATATGGAATCCATTTTTCCAAATTCAAAACACATAAGTGACAGAAATTAATTTAAAATTAATTCCCATTGTTAAAACAAAAAGCGTGTTTTTAAGAGATAATAACTATCAAAAGATTGACACTTGTTTATGTCCGGTTTAATTGTAAAATTATGTACAATTACCAAAATTATATTAAATGGTAAAAATATATTCTAAATATACTTTAAAACCACTCAAATTCATAATTTATCAATATAAATTATTTCGATTAAAAAAGTTGTTTTTAATTAAAGTTCAGTAATTTTCACTATTCATCAAAATATAAGTGTTATCCGAAAAGTTCCAAAATTTTACCCTAGGATAAATTCGATATTCCGAATCCAAAAATGAAGTCCATTTTAAAATATAAAATATATATAATTTCAAAAATTATGTATTACTATTCATAACGGCTAGTTTGATTGGTTGTGGTGTGTGTTAGAACTCGAAGTTGCGTACAACACACGCTACTGTATTATTCAAAAAGAAGCGTATCGTGGAAGCTCGGGGTGTTACATTATCCCCTACTTAATCAAATTGCGTCCTCGCAATTTGATATTGTTCTTTGAAAATAAAGGTTGAAAATAGAAAATATCTTTTTGGAAAAAAACCCACATCGGAAATTTGGTTACTAAAATTTAGTCTTAATATGAGGAAAAGAGAAATGAAAGGGCCACCACCAAATTATGATCTCAATTAGGAGAACATTGGTGGAAATTAGAGACATATAATTGGAGGGAAAACGTAAATATTTATATGTAGTGATTGAGGTCATCAATCACAAACAAGTTTAAAATCGAGGTCCTTAAATTCATCAATCTATGATGATTTAAAATACCATCGGTTCAACAAAACATAAGGTATTAGGATAACACATTTTTGACGTTTCAAAATATCTTAGTTGAAATCCCACATCGAAAAATGTATTAATGAGGCCTCTATTTAAAATAAAGAGTGTAAAGTATGAAGATTACTGAAAATAACACATACTAGGGTTCCATGTAGGGAAATATGGATATGGAAGAGAAATCTAACCGTCAATTATCTGATGGAGAGTGGTAGAGAACATGGCTATGAAAAGGCCAACAATATCAAAGCCATAAATTAGTGATGATCTATGGTACCATCTAGGACAACATTTTTGTTCTAAGTTCCTTTTCTTAATGTTGAGGAATTTATTTATGATATTGGCTAAGATCATAAAGAGATATACTTACTTTATAATTAGAGTTTTATCCATTAATAAATTTCTACCAAAATCTCATCTTTCACCCCAAAACATAATACAACTCAAAAATACTCTATTTATCCTAATCGTATAGGGTTCCAAATATAATGAATTTATATTTCACATATCAGACCCTTTATGTAAAGAAACTACATTATACCATCCAGGAACATCATGTAGCATAATGGTAGGTGATAAATCCCAATTTCACTATGGTTGTGGATTCGATTCCCATAGCTTTGTCTAACACGACGGGTCTTCACACGGTCTGCGTGTTTGCCTTTTATAAAAATCCAAAAAACTAACCTCTCAAACTTAATCCATTCCAACCATTAGACTTATCCAAAATAATATTATCCAAACTCACAGTCCAAAATTTACAAGGAAGTTAAACATAATGAGGATACTTTTTTCTAGGTAGTAACATGTGAACGCCTTCCTCATATATTCTTTTAAAACGCCGCAACATCCTGAATTACCAAAATCAACCATCTCTTATTCCAAAATCACTACCTCAATATTAGGACCATATTAAGGTTTATCTTTCCTTTAACCATGTAATTTCCAAAAAAAATTAACTCATTGTGGAGTCACTTTTCTTAGTACCATAAAATCTCAAATCTTTAATTAAATAGTATTGTAGTACAATCCTTATTTATTTCCAGAATATCATTGATACAACACTTAAATGAAATAATTCTAAAATGACAACATAAGAACACTAGTCATTCCTCTTCATCTGTGGTAGTATCATAACTTGATTATTATCCAATAGCATCATTTGTGGCATAGTATGATGACTGGGACATAGGTTCGTGTAGTGTCCAAACTCCTTGCAAATGAAGCATTGTAAATTTGAAACCATTTTCATACCCTTGTAGTCACGTACTTTGTGCCCTTTTCCTCCAAACTTATAACAAACTCCTATTCCTTTCAGGCAAGTTCTAGGGTGTTTTTTCCCACAGTTATCACATATGGGAAAATTCTTCTTTTCCCTATTCCCTTTACCCATATTTCTCTCTTCCATCCTTTTCTTCTATTGCTTCACTTCAAAGACATAGGACTCCGAGAATTCTTTACTCATCTTATCAACACATGATACTATTTCATCATATGATGATAATACGTGGGAAACTATTTCCCTTCTAAATTCTATCATAGGACTATGAAAGATATGATCCTTCTTACTCTTTGGATCATACGTATTACGAGAGTTCACATTCCTTCTACTGGGTGTCATTTCTATACAATATCATAAACTAGTTCAGTTTATGAATTGCAATGAATAATTACCAAACTTGTAAAATACCTAACACAAATTGAACAGTTTATAGATATAATCCATAATCATAAATTTTTTTCTTTGAGTAAGTATATACTCATAATCCCTTAATAATGGTTTGTAATGAAAATGAAAATTATCCTAATCATATCCCCCGGGAGTGTCGTAACCAAGAGTGCAGCAAGGCCCATTGTCGTGCACCAGTTCCCGTTCGAGTCTAGCTCAAAGCGGTGTTTTTGGGTTTTACCCCTAGGTGCATCTGTGCCAGTGCCGCCTCTACCTGCTCGTATCTAGACAGGGATGTATTGCTCGGAAAACTCACAAAATCTCTACAATACCAAAATTCTAGGAAGTTCTCTTATACTAATCCTCAATGTTCATCTTAGGTCTATGTGCTCTAATCAGAGTTTATCTAAATCTAGTTTCCAAGGTTATTTCTAAACTTCCTATGATACCAACTGTAACGCCCCGACCCCAGTTACCCAAAGTCGGTGCATTATTTTAATACATTGGCATGATTACAAGGAATCAAGTCCCGAAGGACCGATCAGTTTAGCAGTCTTGGAAAAATAGATTGCATACATGAATGTTACATTTTCACTTTATGATGTAAAAAACAACATAAATAATCTTTATGAACGCCATTATTCCCTTGGCTTAACCCTGCATATCAATCACATTAAACTTCTTGGAATCCTGGGAAAAATAAACCCTAGAAAGGGGTGAGCTCAAATGCTCAGTAAGGGTAAGCAATAGAGCGGTAACTTTCATAAATAAGAAAAAACATTTAGGGCAATGTATAAAACTAAAACAAAAGCCTTATAAAATTGAACTTCAGCATAATATGGCATAAATAAAATGAAATAATTCCATTTACTTATTCACATGGATATTCTACTAATCGAATAATCACATGCAATATTACTAACTACTTTCATAATGATGGAATGCATGATGCCAAACTTTAATTTTTGTGTCGAGGCCTCGTGCCAATACCTAAGGGATAACTGTAACCGGAACCCAACCCGGAGAGCCTCTGTAACCGGACTCCATCCCGGAGTGCCTCTAATAACTGGACACCAACTCGGAGTGCCTCTAATAACCGGACACCAACTCGGAGTGCCTCTAATAACCGGACACCAACCCGGAGTGCCTCTAATAACCGGACACCAACCCGGAGTGCCTCTAATAACCGGACACCAACCCGGAGTGCCTCTAATAACCAGACACCAACCCAGAGTGCCTCTAATAACCGGACACCAACCCAGAACATACTACTCCAACACATTCATCTTAAGAAGAGGATGAAATATAACATAAACATTCGTATTAAAACTAACATACAAAATGTAAAAACATTAATCCTAAACCATTAATGGCATAAAAATAACTCATCCATAGTCAAAAATATCACAAAAGCTTAAATACAATATGGATGATTTGTATCATGATAAATCAACTTGAAACAAGTTTAAAGTTTATCAAAGGATGTTGACATAGATTAAATCAATACTATTTGAGAGAAATATCTCTTTTTTTAAATCATTTAAAAGTCGCATAATTATAGAGAAAACCTTAATTTTGAAAATATCTTTATAAGCTTGTGAAGGAATATTCAAAGGTGTAATAACGGCAGAGAATAACCGCACCCGCAGTATAAGTTAAAAAAACATTATTACCATAATTTTGTCAAAAAGGTTAAAAAGGACCTTGTTTGGAAAACGATGGAAAGATTCCTTTATAAACCCCTTATAAAAGTCAAAAAGGGTATAAATGACTTTAAACCATATTCTAGTAAATAGTAAAAATGTTTTGAAATAAATTTTTAAGAAACATGGATGTTGATGATAAGGAAATCTCAGTAGATTATTACGTATAGACAACCTCAGATAATGAAGAGATTGCGAAATAAACCCTTACCAATTTGGTAACTTATGAAACATACAACCCATGAAAGAGGTATCATACAATGAATCTGTAAATACACATAAATTAAATTGTATTACACAAAGAATATAATTATGGGCAGTACATACACCACACAAAAGGTAATGGTGGCAATATGGCTTGAATCTCGCGGGAATAAGGAGTGAGATGAAAACCCCTTACCTTGCTCTTTCCTTTAGTAGAGGGTATGTTTAACCTACTGTACGAAGATCGTAGTATGTTATTAAATTATAACAGAACCATATTAATATTTATGATATCATACATGATTCATTTATGACTTTATATTACCCATTTAATAATAATTTCCATGTTAAGTTATCATTTCGGGTAATAATCACTTTCTTTATCGTACGTGTTTTAACTTGTCACTCTTGGTTGTATCACTTAGATAATGATTTAAATACTTACATAATATAAAAAATGATAAATATATCATATATATTTAGAATATAAATATGTATAATAGAAATATATATGAAATGGAAAACACCGTTTATGGAGATGGTAGTCCGTACGTACACATAAACGCTGTTTCTGTTTTCATATAGTATTGAACGGAAGTAAGTGAATAAGATATATGTAAGTACATAAATCCTTATATATATATATCTATAGTAGAATTATTATTTCATATATTACATACTTATTAGTAATATATATTTTTATAATCATCGATGAATGGTGAACTTGGAAATGAATCTCATCGCTTCGTGGAGACGGTAATCCGTACGTACGCACGAGAAAAAATATCATTCTTTTGATGTTAAAATAATATATAATTGGATGGTATTTCATATATAAAGAATCATTATCATGTTATATTTATTATTTACATGATTTACACATCATTATTATACCCATCCAAATAATAATTTATTGAATAACAATTACACCACGACGTGGAGACGGTAAGTCGTACGTACGCACGTATAGTGACATGTTATTCAAAAGATGGATAGAATACTTAATATGGTTGTACCATATTTATAATAACATAACAGTATATATATGATACTGGAGTTATTATTTTAGAATGGTAATAACAAAGGAAGAAGAAGTGGAAGAAGAAAGGAACTTGGAAAAGTGCGGTGAAATCATTACCTCTTCTTCGGATTCTTCCTTTTGATTTGATCAAAAGGGATCCTTAGGTTGGTTTTCTGATCAAACTAATACATCTCAGTTGTAGTGAGGGAATTTGAGAGAGTATTTGGGTAGAGTTTGGCCAAAAAAAAGGCTTTGAAGGTGTGAAGTAATGAGAATGGGGAGTGCCCTTTTATAAGAGGGGTGAGGGGCACCTTTGGAAAAGCTAGAAATATTAATTTATAATAAATTCATATTCTATTTCTAATGGATCCAAAGTTGATTATTTAAATTTTAAGGTGGGTATCGGTCAAAAACCATTCATCCAATAGAATTTAGACAGGTTTGGGTTACAATATTAACCTTATCTTTAAGTATTAACTCTAAGTTAATTAGTTTCACTTTTACAATGTCTCTTTGTATTTTTATATTATATGGTTAATAAACATACTATATACATCCAAGCGACCCCCAAGTGGTCCATTAATGATACTCCTATCATGATATAAGTCTCTTGGCCGAACCATAGATTTTTAGGAATTTAATATCAATTAATAATATAATATTTGTTTTAAAAACTCTTTTATGTCAATTTTGACACTATTCAATAATTGTTTTTTTTTTGAAACTCATAACAGAATGATTACTTCTAAAAAAGTCAATTAAATCAATCCTAATATGTCATATTAATCTAGAAAATTTGTGTAATTCAATAAAAGTCTCAAATTATATTTATTTGGGTATTTATAATATCAATTATTTTAAATTTTCACTATTATGGTAATTACTCCATCATCATTGTGTCATAAATAAGTTAATTTATGTAACATATAAAAATTATAAATAAAATATAATTATGTATGAAATCGGTTTATCTTTCTAATGAATATTTATAGTTTAAAATCCAACATATATAACCCTATGTAAAAATTGTCTTTCTAAAAGATATATGCTTGTGTCATTTTTGTATTCATTTTAACTTAATTAAAATAAAGTGCCCCTTTCACCTACAAGTGGCTCCATGGGGTCCCAAAATCTACCCAAAGATGCATATGGTCGAACATGTATCAACCAATAAGGCTAGGACACATTTTAGGGTAATTTAGTATTATTATAATATTATTTTGTAACCCTTATTTACCGGATTTACCCTTAACCATGGTAAATAAAATATTTACCACAGTAATTATTCGAAATGTCTAAAAATAGAATTTACCTATTTACACAATCTGAAAATCCTGATTCCAAATATGGAATCCATTTTTCCAAATTCAAAACATAGAAGTGACAGAAATTAATTTAAAATTAATTCCCATTGTTAAAACAAAAAACGTGTTTTTAAGAGATAATAACTATCAAAAGATTGACACTTGTTTATGTCTGGTTTAATTGTAAAATTATGTACAATGACCAAAATTATATTAAATGGTAATAATATATTCTAAATATACTTTAAAACCACTCAAATTCATAATTTATCAATATAAATTATTTCGATTAAAAAAGTTGTTTTTAATTAAAATTCAATAATTTTCACTATTCGTGAAAATATAAGTGTTATCCGAAAAGTTCCAAAATTTCACCCTAGGATAAATTCGATATTCAGAATCAAAAAATGAAGTCCATTTTGAAATATAAAGTCTATATAATCTCAAAAAGTAGGTATTACTATTCATAACGGCTAGTTTGATTGGTTGTGGTGTGTGTTAGAACTCGAAGTTGCGTACAACACACGCTACTGTATTATTCAAAGAGAAGTGTGCCGTGGAATCTAGGGGTGTTACAAATAATAATAAGAAATATGCTCTTCTATTCTATCCACATACATCCTATGATAAAAGGGTTTTATATATTCTATCTCAAGAGTATCCCCACCTACCTAATCTTTGTCTGGTATAAATACACATAAGATCAACCTATCCAATCATCACATGTCAAAAAAAGAATCAGTAATTTTGGTTTTTTCAAGTAGAGTGCCTCCAAAATTTTATATAATAAAAAACTATATATGTTGTTGTTCACTCTCTAAATAAAAAAACCCTACATCATAACTTGGTAATAAATGAAATAAAAGGATATGAATTTCATTGGGATCTTACATGAAAAATACGATTCATGAATACATACTCTATTGCAACCTCATTATAATATTAAATCTATAAACCACAAATCAAACATCATACTTTCAAAACAATTCAATAAATCTTAAAACTCAGAAACGAAGAACCATAATCTCATCCCTGGTAACATGAATGAAAATCCTATAATCATATAATCTCTTCACCAATACATGGGTTAGCTTATCCTTGTGATAAAATTGATCCCAATTTATAACCATATTTTACCTCCAACTACAAACCATAAATAACAAAATAAATAAAAACAATTATCTAATACCTATTTTTAATGGCACCTACCTGATTAGAAAAAATAGTTTTGTGCCGGGTGGTGTCATATGACTTCAGATGTTTCTACCCATGTGCCAGACGTTATTGACTAGTGGTGAGGTTCAATGAACTACTTCATGGGATAGTATAACCTCTATCATATCACTAAAGATAATCGTGGAAATAAAATTATACCATCAATAAAAATAATTACATACATGTTCATTACAGCGACAAGACAACTATCAGTAAAAATAAACATATTATATAGAAAAATTTCCAACATTGTAATGTTATATAATACATACTCCATGAGTAGGATCACCTATCTATAAATTCTATACAAAATTTTATAAAAGGAATAAAATAAATGATACAATAAAAACCCTAGACCTAAGCCTCTACTCAATCATGTCTCATAATATTGTTAAAAACTAGATCAATATTTAACCATAGGTACCTTTACCTTACCATCATCACTAATGATGAAATCAATGCATGCACCAAGATGATCATGTTGGGTGTGTGTATAAATCAATAGACCCAAAAAAATGGTGTCCCTAAACAAATATAGAATATATAAGTTCATGATCGATATGAAATAAAAATTAAAAAACATAGAGTATGCCTATAAAATCATGTAATTATCAATAGCTGATATCATGTTTAAACTTAACTAATTTGGATAGTGTTGTAATAGAATGATTCTCTCATAATATAATAATAACTTAAGGGTTAATGATCGGTCACCCTTCATCAAATTATTCTGGGTGAATATGTTTTCACCATACTCATATCCCTATTGTAAATGACAGGTCATCAATGAAAAATAATGTAATGAATGATACATCACTAATACATATCCACCTAGTGAATGGTACATCACCAACACACATCCCCTAGGAGAATGATAAATCTTCTATACATCACCCTGGTGAATAATACATCAGCAATACATAGATATTGTGTGAATAATACATCACCAAAACATGGATTGAGGTAAATGATACATCACCCATATATATCCCCCAGGTGAAAAATACATCACCAATAAAAATGAATTAATTAAATGATACATCACCAATATATATCCTCCAGGTGAATAGTACATCACCAATATATAGCCATCATGTGAATGATACATTACCAAAACACATCCTCATGTGAATGATACATGAGAAACACATACCCCAAGGGTGGATAAGATACCAAAAAATAACACCCAAGGTGGACGATACATTATCATTTCAAAATCCCTTGGTGAAAGAATATTCACCTAACCCATAAGGAATTCATCAACACACCATGGTGATGACCATCATTGTGAATGAGTTATCACCCCAATGAAAAGGATTTCAGTTTTAGTAGTTTCTCATATCACATGAGGGTTATTCTTATAAGGTAACTAACTCATCCCAAAGTTCCATTTCAAGGATAGATCATCCCTACTAGTCCACTCTCTAGATTTCGTTCATAAATAATGGTCTAAAACAACACCACATGACTCCTAAGGTCACATATTACACATAGTAAACCTTAGTGGATTTAGCATCATGTTTCCAAAACACATTGAATATAGGGTTTTATTATAAATCACAATAGTGTCAATACACAAACCTCAAAGGGGCACTCATGGTCTAAAACAAAATTAAATGATCTTAAGAAGAAAAGGGAATCCATTTTAAAATATTTTATAGAATATATACACATTCATTACTACCCATAAATCACACATATAAAGAAACTTATATAAACTGATGAAAACATTTAGCCACCACCCACCTTATCCTAATAGGACTTCTCTCAACAAAAATTTCTAGAGGAATTGTATCTACCAAGAATACATTCCAAAATTTTACACTCTCCCTAAAATTACGCATTTTTCGGGAAGAATAAAAAATTAATTAGGGAAACGTAGAATAGTTGGAAGTAGGTCAGTATCCTTTTTAGTGATGATCCCCTAGGATAGAAAACATGATTATCAAAGCTCGAATTATAGATAACAACACCTAAGGGAGGTATAATAAAAGAGGAAGGGAGTCGGAGTCTTGTTTCTCTGTTGGGGAGAAATAAGAGAAACATATTTTTAATAAAAAAACAATTGAATATTTATTAATTAATTAAATTAAAAAAATCAAATGAATGCTGAAAGGTACCCGATCCTCTATCACTTTGTGCCTAATTCCTTATTAGGTACCCACCATCAGGCCAATTTGTATATAATGACCCTCCAAGGGACTTTCCCTCTCTTCTTGGGGACACTATGTACTCGGTTCACTAGCATTCGGTTCCTGATGCCTTTTTTATCAGTGTATGATGTCATGCACAGTAACCAACTCCCTAAAATCCAAACCATTACCTCCACTAACTCCTACAAAAAATAAAAAACATCAAATTACATATGGTTTGATATAATTTTTAAAAAATTACAACCTTGAAATATATGTGTTTTATAGTATGGATCACAGTAGTTGGTATCAAAGAATGGTTTGATTAATTTGGGAATTAAATTTAGTAGTAAAATAACACCTATGTTAGATTAAGGGACTTTACAAATCAAGTAAATTAATCTTAATAATTCATTTAATTGTATAAATAATTTTTTTATCCATGATTTATTAACATTTTTTCATATATATTTTTAAATTATATAAAATTATAGTAATTAGGAGAAACTGATCCAATAACCAATGTGATATACAATTTTGAAACTACCCAAATGGAATTTCAAGCACAATAGAGAATGAAGTTCAAAACATAATGAATTTAATTAACCACTTATATTAGTTTATGAACAATAAACCAAACCATATTGAGAATCTAACATTACCCATGAAGGATAAATTATCCATTGATTCCTTTATGAGACCATGAGCATTATCATTTTTTGGGTCTTTTGATCAACTTATTATAAAATAATGGGTCAACACCATATAAAATATATTTTCTATGCTTCATTGTTATAGGAAAGAAATGGTTACTCTAGTTACTTACTATTTCGTTGGAAAAGTTGATCAATGGTGTACATTGATCAATAATATGATTCTAAAGGATGAAGTTGAATCAATGGAGTGGATATACTTCAAGAAAGTATTTCTTAACAAAAAAATTCTATGTAATCTCCATATCAAAATGGAGAGAGAATTTTTAGAGCATAATAGTAAGGATAATGAATCTAATATTTCTTATGAGATGGATTCAATGAGGCATAAAAGGTGCATCTATAGGTTTTTATCAACCGCAACATTAAAACAAAAATTGGATAATTCAGACAAACATGACCTCACATATTTAATGAGTGGTTGATAAGTAATTTTTAGTGGTAATAAATGATAAAAATAAAAATAATAATATGTGTAAAATACATCTATAATAATGTTCTAAAAAATATAATTTGGTTATTTCAGAGGTAAAAATGTAACGATGAAATAAGGGACCTATGGTAAAGGGTTTTCTCATCTAAATTTTATTTCCATTAGGATTCAATTACCTCATCTTCCACATTCATATCTTATGAAAAATATATTATAAAATAAATGTTAAGTAATTCATTTTTATTCCTTTGGAATATTATTTCACTTTCATTATTATTAGACCCAGGGGATAGTGTTCCACCACTAAGAGGGGGGATGAATCATTGGTGAATGAAAACACTAACTATCACTTTTAGACAACATGATTCTCATCTCCAATAAATGATATCAGTGTTGATGATGAAATTATAGGAGTAATTATAGTTAACATTTTCAATATTTTATTCTTTTTTTTAATGGTTATTAACCTCACAATTCATATAATACAATGGAAAACATCTCATTTTTTGTTATTTTTGTAAATCTATAATTTAATTTTTTTAATGGTTTCTATAGAGACTCGAGCTTTTCCCTGTCAGACTTTAGAATATTCCTACGAATAATTATAGATCTAGGAATGGAGAAGTCATGCGATTCCAAGGCCCAACGTACCCGAAAAAAAATTATAAAAATATTTAGTGTTTTTATACTATTCACATGGAGGAAACTGGTTATCTCTAAAATGGTATCTTGGATTAGAAATCCATGGGCACAGTTGTGTTTGTATCGTGTCATTTACCCTAGACGGGGTAAAAGTTTTTTCATCATGGGTCTGCTATAGAAAATGTTATTGAGGTCATTTTTGTGAAAAAAAATTATTTATTTATTTATGGGTGTAGGTTCGTTTGAGGCTTTGGCCCCAACCTTTAAAAAACATAAAATAATAAAAATGACAAAATACATAAATAAGAAAAAAATATATTTTAGCTGCTCTTTGACCTCGTGATGCTCTCTTCCCTCTAGTGACGACGGTGGCTGTGGCACTGGCTCCTCCCCCCTTGATGGGGGAGGGGGATTCGCCGTCTCACGAGAGAGCTCGGTCATTCCGGCCTTTCTCTAACCCGGAGTATCTACCTCCTTTTCTGAAAGCTTTGAATAACCCTAAGGCTCCTGACCTAATCGATGGAGCACCGAACCTTCCTCTATCGCTATCAGAGTTCATGGAGTCTTCGGCCTTGCTGAATCTCACCCTGGTGGCTCGTTTCAAGAACAGAAGACCTTCGGTGGATGAATTACATCGTTTTTTATTTGGTTCGTGGGATCTTCGCAAACGTGTGGTCATGGGTTTGTTGGATAGCAAGCAAATCCTGATTCGATTTTAGTTTAAGACAAACCTCATCCAGTCTTGGGCTAGGGCACCTCGTATTTTTAAAGGCATCTGTTTTATGCTCCTACGATGGTCGTTTGATCTTCATATGAATCGGGATTCCCCATCCATCGTGGTTTGGGTTAGTTTTCCTAACTTACCTTTACCGTTTCAAAATCCATCTATTATATGTTTATTTAGAAACATGGTAAGAATATACCTTTGTTCTGATTGTCACATGGAAGCAGTTTTCCATCCAGTAAATCCTAGGGTTTGTGTTGAAATGGATGCATCACGCTCCCCTTTTGAGTATATTTGGATTACAATTGGGGAGGAGTACATATGTAAACATAGGGTTGTATATGAAAGTTAGACGGATTTTTGTGGTTGCTGCAAGAGGTTGGGACATTCGATTGAAGTTTTTCGTGTGATAAGGTTTAGTCATAGTGGAAATGAGGATAGGATAATATCTAAGGAGGTATACGGCACAATGAACTGGGAAAAGATTTGAGGATGGGTCTGGATTCGAAGATGAAGGGGGTAGCTGAAATAGGGAGGAGTCCTCAGAGGAATCCTTCAGCGGGGGATAACCTCGGCTCTGGTTATGGTGTTATTTCCCTGTAGGAAGATCAATAAATTGGTAATACCATCATTGGGATGAACCTGGATAAGGCGGGAGCTGTTCGGTCTCCTACTACCGCGGGACCCGAACAGGTTGGAAAGGAGCGGGAAGACAGTCTTGTGGAGGTGGTTAACAAGGACAGACCGATTAAGGGTTTGGATCCTTTGGACAAGCCTTTTATGGATTTGAATAATAGGTTTGATGTCCTGACAGAGGGTAATGTGGCTAAGGTTCTGGAGGAGGAGGCCCTTTCAGGGGCCGAGGGTGATGTTTTGTTGGAGGAGAATAGGCAGGAGGATTGCTTGGGGCTTGAACCGGTGATAGGCCCTAAGGAAACTGCTGAGCAGGTACTTCCTGTGGAATCTGTTGGGGGGGATAAGACTCATGAGGTCCATCTGGATGAGAGTAAGGGGAAGGAGGCACTAGTGATGGCTGGCGAGGAACTCCCCATGCAGGAAGGGCGACAACACTTGACAGAATGTCTTCATGCTGAACAGCGGCTGAGCGGTTCTGCTAGAGGTCATGTAGCTAGGTTGAAGGAACAATCCGAGGTAGGGAAGAAGAGCTCCAGGGGAGGAAAATCGAACTGGAGTCCCCCTGACGGGCGCTATTTTAGAGACATTGTTCAAGACGGGATTGAGAAGGGGTCTGCTGGCGATTGGCCTCTATCTACAACCTCATCAAGGAGGCCAGGAAGAGACTACTCATATCTCCCGAGCCCAATGTGGACAAGGTCTGCTTCTAAAGGGAATACCCAGGTGGTTCTGGCCATCAAAAAGGGAAGTGGGGTTAAGAAGGCAGCATATATTATGAATAATTTGGAAATGCTTGGCAATCGGGTTCAAAGTTCCAATTTTTGGAGAAATCCGGAATGGGAATCGGCTGCAGGAGAAGAAGAATCATGTTTAGGATTTGGGGATGATTGTGGTTATTATGATGTTTAATTCTATGTTGGATTTGTATGTTTGTTGTTTTGGTCACTGTTGTACTAGATTGGCATTGTATGTTGGGCACCGGTCACCCATAACCCGGCTTTTATAAAATTAGAAAATGATTGACAGTCAGTAGGTTCGAATAATTACTTAATGGAGTCTTAGATCTAATTTCTAATCCCGTCGTTGGGTTCAGAACACCGTGTTTATCCAAGATGTGACATTATTTTAGTCGATATTGGGTGTTGGGTCGGGGTGTGTTGGGTGAGGGATTTTAGCATATATTTGTTCAAAAAACAAATATATCTCCTCTCCTACACCCCTTTCATCACATGCATCCCCCTCCTCTCTTCCTCCTTCGACAACGAATTAGTAGAATCGAAGAAATGAAGTGTCGTTGAGCTCTAATCTAGATTGTGATTGCTCCTGAATCGAGAAGTGGAAACAGCGGATCACGGATCCAGACTTGAAGCATCATTGATCTTCCAAAAGGTAGGTAGTTTTATCTTTAATCTCGTCCCACCCTCCCCTTGTTTATACGCTATTTTTCTTCGATTTTTCATCGATTCTGTGTAGATATGGCCCAAGGTTTCTGAAATAGGTTTCAAAACTGTTTTTGGATGACGAGAGTTCTCCAGGTGATATGCGGAAGGTCGAGCGGCACAGGTTCAGTGAGGGGCAATGTAGTGGGTTTCACCGGCAGGGCGCGGTGGTTTCGGCTACTAGGCGCAGTGGTTTCTGGTAGGTCAAGGCTTCGTGGGACACTGGAGGTGGCGAAAGCGATGCGGTTGGGGCTCTGGTTGGTGGCACATTGCACTGGATGGTGATGCAGGGTGTGCCAGGTGGCGACATGTTTGGGAGCCGGAGGTTGATGCAGTGGGCTGGCGGTAAGGACTGCAGGCCGGCTAAGCGAGCCGGACCGGCCGATCCAGGACAGTATGGGTAGTTTGGGATGGGTGTTTATTAAAAACCCTATAACTCCCAATCCAGGTGTCTAATTCATGTGTCATCTACGACAATGAGACCCTTTCTTAATGGTAGACCTTTTGAGGCCACATTGAGTACTTTTGGTTTTGGTCTCGATTCTCAGTGGCATGAAACTTCTGTTAATAATAATAATAATATATTTATTATTATTTGTTGAACCTTTGATCAGATGTATCTCCTTCTTCTGATGTCTAGTTGATGCATCATCAGTGGAATTGTGACCCGGATTTAAATTTGAACGTTTTGAGACCAATTTTGATTGTTGAAACTAAAATTGGGTGCAGGCCCCATAAGCATGTTTTGGGCATTTGCGGCGATATGTTCCTTTTTTGCAGGGTGTTCATTTTAGATGAATGATTAGTCAATCTTGTGTATTTTTTCGAGAGGAATTCAATGGAAATATCCATTTTATATTTTCTGGGATCGAGGCGTGGACCCCATGAGTACTCTTTGTGGTGAATAGTACCATTTTCACAACTAATCCATTTTGGACGAGTAAATAGACTTTCATGCGTGTTTTTTCATGAATAATGAAATGGTGGACACTATTTGGCCCTAGGAGACATGGTGTGAAGGTGATGTCATGTGGGTTTTTTGATTTAGCCACACTAACTAGCAGGGTTGTGTGAGACCCCTGGGTCTCTTGTCCATATTACTACTACCTGGGTTGAGTGGTTCCCCTTAGTTTTGGATGGTAGTGTTATGACTAACAGGGTTGAGTGGGTCCCCCTGGTCCTTGTTTGCGATGTTTTGAACAGTCGGGTTGAGTGGTTCCCCCTGGTCCTTTAGCTATGAGGGTTTTCGGTATCATGTCCGCTTCACCAGACTGTGACCCCTCTTCGACTGATTTTCATACGTGTAGTGCGAGTGTGTTTCCCGTTTTTTGGATTGAGTTGTCTCAAACTGCTTCAACAACAGACTCAGTGGATCTAGAGCATGTTTCTCCCTGAGAGGCCTGGCATGATCCTCACATCCCTTCATGTTTCCCTAGTGGATTTCTCAAAATCGATGTGACCAATATTACCACGGCCATAAATCCTCTACCCATGAAGTTCCAATAGAAGACATAGCCCCACTAAACCCAGGGAGCTGACCCTCTAGCTATGTATCGATATCTATTCTTTCGTGTTTCTATGGTGCATTCTATGAGTTACCAGGTGGGGTTTTGGTATCGCCGTGACTGGTATTACACGAGATGATGATCTCCTATCTGAGAGATATGATATCCATGGTGTTGGATTGAGATCGTGAAGTTTTTCTCAATAGACTTCTTAGTATCGGCGTATCCAACATTAATCGGGTGCCAATCCTCTATGAGACAAGTTATTCCAAATTTGGTTTATTTTATGATACCATTTTTAAATTCGATTTTTCGACTAGGGTTTTATGTGTCCCCCAGTGGATCCTGGGTGGGATCCCCTACTTGAGGAGTGGGATCCAGTTTAGTCACTGGGTGACTTCATCTGTGGTGTTGTCTATTGAGCGTGTCCTCACAGACATGCACCACGAGGGTTGGTCAGCTTGTGATGTTAGTTCATTTAACAATGGAGTGGCATATCTTGGTTGAGTTCCAATCGAAATGGTTGTGCTCTCATTTTGTGTCATCCAAGGCATGTTTCTACCTCCGTCTCAAGTTGCAACCCTTTTCTGTCTATGAGGTCAGTACCTAACATTATCAGTGCGAGTGTTGAGTTGGAAGCTCGAGTTGTTTACTGTGGACTGTCTATGTTTGAGACCCTGAGACGTGGATCCGCGTATATCTGGGTGTGTTCTAGGTATCCCCATGGCATGTGTCGTTTTTTTTTGACATGCCATGGACGTCGAGCTACCTACGTGGATATTACTAAGGATGGTCTCAAGATGAAGCTTCTCCCTCATTTTCATTCCGTCAGGCTGGGTCGAGTTAACTAATTCTTATGAGTTTCTAAATTTTTGTTTGGGTTTTGGGGAACCTACTGAGTATTCTTATACCCACCCATGCACGGGATTTTCTCAGAAATGTCTTGTATCTAGTGCAGACCACAGGTCCTTCGACTGAGTCCCAGTTAGACCCGGAGTAGGAAGATCATAGTAGTTGGACTGACCAGGGTTATCACTGGAGCTTGGCCAAGGAGCTTACTGGTGGGTGTTTAACAGTGATCTCCTCCTCTATTTAAGGATGGAGGCTTTTTCAATTTTCTTTTGGTGGGCCTTATTTTTTCCCTTTTTTGTACTTCTCTTGTACTCCGGTTGGGATAGATATATGCATGCATTTCTTTTCAATATTTATATATCTTTACACTTATTCATGGAAGTGTTTGTGGGTGTGTGAATATGGTTACCTTAAGCTAAGGCCTCCCAGGTGTGTGTGATAGCCTACTTGGTTCTAGTCACCAGCACTTAGCCTATTGAAGGCGGGCTTGGGGAGTGGCAGTATGAGCCCTATTGGGTTGGGTCAAAATAGAATGCTATCAGAGGAGGTTCCACCTTTGGGACTTCATAGCATAGTTTGTCTAAATTTTAGCTTGTCTTAGGTTTCATAGCATTGGTGTTAGGATGTTTCGAGATCATATTTTAGGCCAGGGAATCCAGTTTTGGTACGGGTCGTCGACGTATCCATACACCAGGACCCTAATAACCTTCCTTTTTAATTGGTACAATAGGACACTAGTCATAGGGGAAATATGGAAGATGCATCATATAGGACTGGTTTTGGGATTTCTCCTGACCTTCTTGAGTCATCTCCCTAGATATACTCTTTGATCATTGTGTGTCTTGAATTTGTTCAAGATGTTTCCATGACGATAGATTTCGAGGGTTTCATGTCTCGGTTTTGGTGAGAAGTGGGAGAGATGCATTGGAAAGACCCTATGTTGGTGTTTTTTGGCATATCTTTGATTTCACAAGGAATAGGGATCCTTCCCCCATTGAGAATCATTTTTGTGACGAGATTAAAACAGTGCGAGAGAGTTATTTCCACCCAAAGATGACAGTATCGAGGTGTAGTGGTTGAGTTCCTTTGACTTGTGTACATGAGGCTTCATAGCATGTTGGTAGCCAATGGCCTGGTAAGACCTAGTGTGAGCGTCTAGTCATACATTCATTATTCTTGAGTTCCCTCACATGCTCGGCGTCAGTTTGTACATACGATGCTCGAGGAGGTTGTGGTGAGGTTTGTTGTAGCTTCGAATTCACAGGAAGGATAGGCACTTCTCCCACTAAGATGCACCCTTGAGCGCAATCCAAAAATGTGAGGGGGAGTTAGTTTTTTCCAAAGAAGATAGTTTCTAGGTTAGATGGATGATTTTCTTCAACATGTGAGTTTGAGGTCGGTTTATTGTGTTGACGGTTGTATTTTAAGGGTTTTTAAGACCCAGTGTGTACACATGGGTGACCCTATTTGTTCACCAGATGGTGGAGATGTTTTTCATGTGGTTTTGTGGCTTTTTTGTGAGATCTCATGTGATGGGATATCCATTGGGTGATGGAGTTTCCTTAAGTTTGGGTGTACATCAACCTTCTGAGGTTTGGCATTAGCACTAGTCACATGTTGAGATGGGGTACTGAGTGGGCCTTTTTTATAGTGTGTTGATGTTGTGGTTCTTCTTGGTTTATGTTTGTTATAGAAAAGGATCCTCTAGTGATCATGCTGGTGTGGGAGTCCCAGCGGAGAGATCGTGTATTTTACCTTGTTCCCAGGCATTTTCTTTTCTGGGAAAAAAGTATTAAGATGGGGAGGATATAGAAACTCGGGTTTTTTCCTGCCAAACATTGGAATATTCCTATGAATAATTCCCGAGCTAGGTGTGGATACGGATTTTGATTCTGAGGCCTAGTGTTCCTGGAATAAATTTTATAAAATATTATCTATTTTTATACTATGAGCAAGAAAGAAACAAGTTATCTCTCAAATGGTAGCTCAGATCGGAAATCTTAAGGCATGGTTGCGTCTGAAGCTTTTTGTTTACCCTAGGCGGGGTATAAGTTTTGTTTCTTAGGGCATGTTGTAGAAACAATTATCAAGGGAATTTTTGTAAATAAATAAATTTATTTATTTATGGGCGTCAACTTGAATAACTTCTCAGTAGGGTCTTAGATCGAATTTTTCATCACGCGGTTGGGTTCATAATGTCATGTTTACCCTAGGCGTGACATAATTTTAGTCGGTGCTGGGTGTCTGGTCGGGGGTGTGTTAGGACAGGGAGTTAAGAATTTATTTGTTAAAAAAACATATATCTCTCCTCTCCCCACCTCTTTTCATTTCATGCATCCCCCCCCCCACTCTATTCCTCCTCCGACAATGAATCATTATAATTGAATAAATGAATCGTCGTTGAGTTCCGATCTTGATGTCGATCGCTCCTAGATCGAGCAGCGGTAGTAGCGGAGTTAGGATATGTCCTTGAAGTGTTAGAGATCCACCAAAAGGTAGGAGTTTTGAGCATTGATCTTGTCCCCCTATTTATGCACCTTTTTTCTTTGATTTTTCATCGATTCTTTGTATATCTGGTCCCACAGTTTCTGTAACAGGTTTTGGATCTATTTTGGGGCCACCAGAGTTCTATTGGTGGTCAGTGGAAGGTCCGGTGGTGTGGTTCCGGTGATGGTCATAATGGCAGATTCCGGTGGTGGCTGTGATAGTCCTAGAAACTAGGCATGGTAGTTTTCAGTAGGTCGAGGCGACGCGGGGCACTGGAGGTGGCAAGGGATGGCGGAAGTGAGGTGACACTGGGCTCTGGGTGGGGGCGTGGTGCACTGGGTAATGGAATGGGGTGGTTTGAGCAGCGTCACTACCGGGAGTCGGTGGTAGGCACAGTGGGCCGATGATTTGGGTCGTGGGTTGGCAGAGCAAGCCAGACTGGCCAGTTCGGGTAGTTTTATCCAGGGTTTTTATTAAAAACCCCATAACTCCCAATCCGGGTATCTTATTTGTGTGATGACTGCATCCATGCCATGTAACGACCCGGACCCTAACAGCCACCCAAACAGTGCTAAATGGGTCGGGTGTTACTACCTTAGGCGCACCTCCCCAAACGCCAAAGGCCGCCGACCAGCAGCTAGGGTCTTATAAGTATAGTGGGGATGTTATACCCTCTCGTAGGATAATAGTGGTACTGGTTCAAGTATAATAATAAATATGCATCGGAATAAACGACTCAGCAGACTTGAACCAGACCCACAGAGCGAAAGCACATTCAATATCGATAAACAACGGAAGCAATAAATATAAACAACAGGAGTGGAAAGTAAACACAACAACATGAAGATCACTTGTAACTACTGAACAAAAAACATGCATCCAAAGTAGGTCATACATATCCATATGTAAAAGGGCACCAATGGATAACCAACTGTAGCTACAAAAAAAGTAAGCATGCTGATACAGGATAGAAAACAAAACAAAGTAAACTCCAACTAGCCAAGACCTCAAGGTCTCTACCATCCCCATGTGACAGCTAATACAGTCCATCTCCTGAAGTTGATCTCTTTCCTAAACGTAAATCCATAAAGTCTTCACACGTTCCGAAGATCCCGTGTAGGGTGTGAGAGGAATCTCAATAGGATACCACCCAACGGTATGTACCTAATATAAGTGTTTAAATAGGAATGAAATTATAAGGGAAACAGTAAACAGTATGATGCACAAATAAACACAAACTCCACTGGTGCTCAGCAGCCACCAAAGAGTGTCACCTGCTTCAGCCAATGCTGAAATCTCTATCATGTAACCAGGCCCCATGTGCCCCCTAACACTGCGTGTCTCAAGTACCGACGTCCTGAAGGCACGCCCAAGAAATAGTAACTCGAAGGAACAACGATACATGTAATCAAAAAAGTAACCAGAGGGACATCGATGCCTTCCCTCAAATAAAGTAACTGGAGGGACAGCGATGTCTGCCCTCAAAATAAAGTAACTGAAGGGACAGCGATGTCTGCCCTAAAAAAAAAAGTAACCAGAGGGACAGTGATGCCTGCCCTCAAAATAATGGTGATCCTCTACCCACAACCCAATGGCCTCAACGCTATCCTCTGAAGGGTCCTCACCTCCCACATGACTTCCTACAGGAAGCACCCCCAAACCAATAGTACCTAATCTGAAACTAATGGGGGCCTATACCCACACGAGTGGTCAAAACCACCTCATCGTGAAGTCTTTATGTGCGCACACTACTCATAGTTCCGGGAGAGTGATAATCACCAAAATAGTACCCAAACCACAACACATTTGACACATCGTGTCCCTACGACCATGCAACTCAAGTCTGATGGCCTCACCATCCCAGTAACCAAGGCCATGGCCAACCTGAAAATCATCTTGCTTCAAGTTTTTTCCCATGACGCCCAATCTCGTGGTCAAAACCACCCAATGTAACCCGACCAAGCCCAACTTATGATCAACATCACTCAAGAATATCCAGGCCATGCCCAACACAACCCAAAGGTTCCAACATATGAAATTCAACAATTTCATATATTAAACATTTAAACAAAACACATAAACATGAAAAACAATCTAAACAGTTGTATGTGCTAACCAATTGTAGTCACATACCAACACTGAGGTCTTTAAGGTCTCTAGAAAATCATATAATGTTTTAATAAACTAAAATCAATATTTTAAAACAATACAAATAGATTATAACCATTTTGGAATCCCGACGAAAATGCCTTGATGAGCCACAACCACTCTCTCAGTCCCACTCAATAAAAACAAGTAATAGGGCATACCCAAAGGCATCCCATAGGTCAAATAATAAATTAAATAGGAAATAGCATGTAAATTATGGTCTCACTCAAAATACATGAAAACGTGTCATAGAAAGTCCCACCCAAAAGTATGCGAAAACACAAAAAGAGGTATGCACCACCTACCTTGTACTAGTGCGATGATACTCCTCCGATAACAGCTTCCAATTAGGTCTAAAACATGATAGATCTACAAAAGAATCAAAACAATTCAAACCCCTATAACTCATATTAGAACAGAAATCAAGAAGAACGGCTCAAGGGGAATCAATTCCTTACTGAGGGCATTCCAATGGATCAAATAGTGTTTGAATCCGACTTTGGACGAAGAAACTGGAAGAGATTGAAGTCATGGACGGTTATTCGCATTTTCTGGTAGAAACCCACTGCTCCCTACCTAAAAATGAGGCTATTGCCCGTTTTAGCGAAAAAAAGAAAATAAATGGCGTGTACTATAGGACTACACGCCGTGTATCATTTTACTATTTATATGACGGTTGAAAATTCTCCAAGAGCTTGATGACTGACTACACGACGTGTACCTAGAGGGTACACGACGTCTACTCTCTACCCAGCTGACATCCCCAACACGCCATGTGCATCACCATACACAGCCCCTCAACACGGCGTGTACAAATAGTACATGGTGTGTACTTGCTAAACACATTCTACCCAGCCAATAGGCCTACACACCATGTATAGCCTCCACACGGTCAAGGGTACATGGTGTGTCGAGCAACACTACACACCATGTAGTAGGAAATTACTACACTGTCATCACACAGCATGTACTTGGCGAGTACACAGCTGGTACATGCCTAATCGATACACGGCGTGTACTATAGTGTACACGGCATGTATTCTGCATATTTCCAAAGATTTTCCCTGTTTTTTATTAGGAACAAGTCAAAAATTCGAACAGGGTCGGGATTTTGACCTGTTATAAAAACCCGGGTTCTTACAATCTCCCCACCTTAATATAGATTGTCCCTGAGATATCAAATGAAACCCGGAGATGGAACTAAACATACCACCCATATCAAGTAATTCGAACTACCCCCTATCTTAAAGGTTCTAGATAAATTCCTCAAGGGGCTCCCCACCTTAGGAATTGCCTACCTTGATCTCCACCCGACAAAACTCAAAACAAGAAAAGGTTCACTAACCGGTTTTCCGAATGCATGGTCCTCTCGTGACACATTATAACCCTTGTTCCTCATTGGTGCTCTCGTGTCGTTCCCGACACCCAACGTATCTTGAACCGCATCGGTGTCCACCTCCACGAGGTCTTACATCCTAGGGACGCTCAAAATAAAAACAAATTCCATTCACCTCAAGTAACTCGCATCCTTGATGCCCCGATGCTTGAAGCACCTCAAGTAACATGCATCCTCCATGCCCCGATTCCCATGGTACCTCAAGTAACCTACATCCTTGATTCCCCTAATTCTACGCATCTCATACATATATATAAATATATCACGTGCCCGATATGGTACCAATATCATTGACCAGCATCTAGTCAGTCCTCATAGATCTTGTGCATCATGTGCACTCAAAACGGACATGCCTCTACAGGTCATGCCAAAATGGAAAAAAATGGAAATCATGGCCACACCCATGGTGTACCTCTAACCATCATTGGCTCACCAGCCTGCTCAACCTCTGGAAACTCCACAGCATGCACCTGGCCTGAAGTATAGATACCCGATGCCTGACATCCCTATGGTGCTTCTCCAGCCACTAGCCACTGACCCTTCAGCTGGGTCCTGTTGTCTCTGTCACGTCCTTCACGTGCATCTGAACCTCGGCTACTCTCTCCTGATACTGAACCTGAACCAAATCCAGATGACACCATCTGTCCGGGTCCCTGACTGCCTGCTGTCTGAGAAGGCTGCCTACAGAACCTCTCCAGAAGCTCGACCTGTCCACATGTTCAACACTCTTTCGGAGGCCTATCACACTGAGTCTGAACATGTCATGGTTGTCCACACTAAAATAAAACCACAAATAAAACCACTAAAGATCTTCTATGAGGTTGTCTAGCTGAGTCACCAATCTGACTACCCTTTTGGAATTTATATCTTCCTCACTTCCTGCTATTCAACCCATCACCTGAAACTATTCCCCGACCAACCTGGGGCCTATCCCGCTGGTTACCCTCTACTATGAGCACTTAATTCGCCGCCTCTAAGAATAAACCCATCATGAAGATATTCACCTGAATCTGAATGGTGTGTTGTAAGCCATCCTCGAAGCACCTCACCCTTGTCGCGTCATCACTTATCATTCCAAGTGAAAAGAGTGACATCTCAGTGAAAGAAGTTTCATAGTCCATGAATGAAATGTCTTCCTAATGAAGACTCGAGAACTCCCGAGCTCTCTCTGCTCTCAGTGTCTCTAAGTAGAAGTTCTCGAAAAACATGTCCTCAAAGTCTTTCCATGCTAGTCCCTCATGCCTGTGAGCCTAAACCTATACATCCCACCAACACTTTTTCGGTCCTATCACCATGTACGTCGCCAGCTTGACCCTCCACCCTGAAGGCGTCTCGAGCTGCTGATCATCTACATGCTCTCTATCCAGTTCTCACCTGCCTGCAGACCAACCTCACCTTGAAAAAGCGGCGGGTTCTGCGACTGGAACTCCCACGTCAGATATGCCATAGATGGATCTGTACTCTGCACACCTCTGTAGATCCCCTGCAAGACACATACCAGGCCAGCTCGGAGCTGCTCGTCGAGCCATGGTCCGAACGCTACCAAACCCAGCTATTGTCCTTCCTGCACTAGATCCTAAACTTGATCCTGTCCTTGAGCCTGTACCTGAGGCTCCTGCTCTGCCTGCAACGGATCTTGAACCAGATCCTGCTCCTGCGGCATTGTACCATCTCCCATCTGACGCTCCATCTGAGTCTCCCAAAAAGGAACTCGCTGAATACCATAAATGGTTAGACATCCCACATATATAACAATTTATACATATATAACGCAGATAATGAAGGCAGTAAAAGGTAGTTCATAACTACTACCCATACTATTCCCCACCGCAACCATGCCCCATGTAATCCCGGCCTAGTGGCCTCTTTACCCGCCCTTAGCAGATTCATGTATCAAAAGTACCTCAGGCCATGCTCGTCCTAACAACTAACGTTGCCTCAAACTGATGACCAAGTCACCCAATCCTGGTGATCAAAATCACCTCAACCATGGTACATGCCTACTCTCATAAGATCCAGACCCAAATACCCTTACACATGTGATTCTACAAATATACAAAGCATGGCATAACACATTGCAATAAATAATCAATTCTATTCGGAATTTCAACTATTCACATTCCAAAACATACAAAGCATGGAATTTTACATTATTATCATGGTATTATTACATCACAAATCATACATGCAGTAATGAAATTGAAATACCCTAAAATGGGCCTATCGAAAGCCTAGAAAACAAGCCTTTCCATACCGGGCCAAGGTCTAATTCTCCCCTATCGTACCGGGTCAAGGGTTACACATCAAAATCAATAACATCACACACCAAGTAATCCACCAAGGTGTAAATCATGTAAACTGTAATCTGAGAAAATCAAACAGCAATTACTGCCCATGGAAACTTGGTTCATCCCTCGTACCTGGGTTTGCAGGCACCTAAGAACAAGCTAGAAACCTAGTTCCAGTAACAAACTATCTCCAGTATACCATATCCCAAATAGTAAAACCAGTAGAAAATAAAAGAGAAGTCTCAATCTCATTAGTAGCCAGCGAAACACTGCTACTAAATCTCTATCAAGAACTCCTCTGATACCAATTTGTGATGACTCAGACCCGAACAGCCACCCAAATAGTGCTAAATGGGTCGGGAGTTACTACCTTAGGCGCACCTCCTCGAACACCAAAGGTTTCCGACTAGCAATGAGGGTCTTATAGGTATACTGGGGTGGTTATACCCTCTCGGAGGATAATAGTGGTACTGGTATGAGTATAATAATAAATATGCAGTGGAATAAACGACTCAGTATACTTGAACTAGACCCACAGAGTAGAAGAACATTCATTATCGATAAATAGTGGAAGCAATAAATATAAACAATATCAATGGAAAGTAAACACAACAACAAGATGATCACTTGTAACTACTGAACAAAAAACATTAATCCAAAGTAGTTCATACATATCCATATGTAAAAGGGAGCCAATGGATAACAAATTGTAGTTACAAAACAAGTAAGCATGCTGATACAGGACAGAAATAAAAAAAAAGTAAAATCTAGCTAGGCAAGACCACAAGGTCCCTACCATCCCCATGTGACAACTAATATAGTCCAGCTCGTCAAGTTGATCTCTTTCCTACACGTAAATCCATAAATTTTGCACGTGTCCTGAAGGGACTGTATAGGGTGTGAGAAGAATCTCAACAGGATACCACCCAATGGTGTGTACCTAATGTAAATGTTTAAATAAGCATACCGTTATAAGGGAAACAGTAAACAGTACAATGAAAAAATGAACACAAACTCCACGGGTGCTTAGCAGCCACTATGGAGTGTCACCTTCTTCAACCAACGCTCGAATCAATGTCATGTAACCTGGAACCATGTTCGCCCTAACATCACGTGTCTCATGTACCGACGTCCCGAAGGCACGCCCAATAAATAGTAACCCGGAGGAACAATGATACATGTCCTCAAATAAGTAACCGAAGGGAAGCGATGTCTTCCCTCAAATAAAGTAACCTGAGGGATAGTGATGTCTACCCTCAAAATAAATTAACCAGAGAGACAGCGATATCTACCCTCAAAATAAAGTAATCGGAGGGACAAAGATGTCTACCCTCAAAATAACGTTGAGGCTTTTCCCCTAACTTGATGGCCTCAACACTATCCCTTGAAGGCTCCTCATCTCCCCTATGGCTTCTTACGGCAAGCACCCCCAAACCAATAGTACCTAAACTACAACTAACGGGGGCCTCTACCCAAACGAGTGGTCAAAACCACCTCATCACGGAGTATCTCTGTGTTCACACTACTCATAGTTCTGGGTGAGCGGTAATCACCAAAATAGTACCCAAGCCGCAACACATCTAACACATTGTGTCCCTGCGACCATGTTTCTCAAGTCTGATGACCTTGCCATCCCAGTTACCCGAGCCATGCCCAACCTGACAGTCATCCTACCTCAAGCTGGAGCCCATGACGCCTAATCCTGTAGTCAAACCCATCCAAAGTAACCCGACAAATCTCAACCTATGATCACCATCACTCAATAATATTCTCACCATGCCCAACACAACCCAAAGGTTCCAGCATATGTAATTCAACAATTTCATATATAAAACATTTAAACAAAACACATAAACGGGCAAAACAATCTAAATAGTTGTATTTTCTATCCAAGTGTTGTCCCATACCAGCACTGGTCTCTTTAAGGTCTCCAACAATTCATATCAATGATTAATAAACTAAACTCAACAGTTTAAAACAATAAAATTCGATTATAACCATTTTGGCATCCCCGACCAAAATACCACGACGATCCACAGCCACTTACTTGGGCCCGCTCAAGAAAAATAGGTAATAGGGCATACCCAATGGCTTCCCATAGGTCAAATAAACAATTAAATATGTAATAGCAGGTAAATTAGGGTCTCGATCAAAATACCTGAAAACGCATCATAGGCCGCGCCACCCAAAAGTCTGTGAAAGTAGAAAAAAAAGGTATGCACCACCTACCTCGTACTAGTATAATGATACTCCACTGATAATAGATTCTAATTAGGTTTAAAATTCGATAGATCTACAAAAGAATCAAAACCACTCAAACCCCTATAAATCATCTTAGAACATAAATCAAGAAGAACATCTCAAGATGAATCAAGGCCTTACCGAGGGGGTTCCAATGGATTAAACGGTGTTTGAATCCGACTTTAGACAAAGAAATGAGAAGAGATTGAAGTCCCTGTAGGTTATTCACATTTTCTGGTCGAAACCCACTGCTCCCTGCCTCAAAACGAGGCTACTTCTTGTTTTAACGAAAAAAAGAAAATACACAGCATCTACTTTAGGACTACACACCATGTATCATTTTAATGTTCATATGACATCTGAAAATTCACCGAGAACTTGTGGACTGACTACACTGCGTGTACCTAGAGGGTACACGGCGTGTATTCTCTACCCAGCTGACATCCCCAACACACCATGTATATCCCCATTCATGGCCCCTCTACATGGCATGTACAAATAGTACACGGCATGTACTTTCTAAAAACATTCTACCCAGCCAACATGCCAATATTCCATGTATGTCCTCCATGTGGTCAAGGGTACCTGGCGTGTTGAGAAACACTACACATCGTGTAGTAGGAAATTACTACACGGGCATCACACGACATGTACTCGGTGAGTAAACGGTCGGTACATGCCTAACCGATAGACGGCATGTACTATAGTGTACATGGCATTTATTCTAGAAATTTCCAGAATTTCTCAGATTTTCCCCGTTTTTTCTCAGTAAAAAGTCAAAAATTCAAAGAGGGTTGGGATTATGACCCGTTCTAAAAACCCGGGTTCTTACTCGCCGACTCTTTCTGCAAGGAGGACATTTTGAAGGATCTTTGAGAAAAAAAAATTTAGTCTCAATGTTAGGTGGCACCAAATGCCCATTAATAATAATAATAATAATATATTCATTATTATTTGGCAAACCTTGGATCAGACGTATCTCCTACATCTGATGTCTGATTGAGGAACTGTTAGCAGTGTTGCAATCCTAGCATAAAGTCAGACATTTCAATACTGATTTTAGTTATTGAAAACAAAATCAGGATATGGTCCCCACAGGTAATGTTTTGGGTTTTTGTGTAAAAATGTTCCTTTTTCATTGAGTGTCTGTTTCGGACGAATGAGTAGTCGATCCTGTGAGTTTTTCTGAGAGGATCACAATGGAAGAATCCATTTGATGTGTTCTAAGATCAGGTTTTGGTCCCCATGAGGACTCGTTGTGCTGAATAGTACCTTTTTCACTGGTTATCTGTTTTGGATGAGTAAATAGCCTATCCTGTGTGTTTTCTCACATAGAACGTAATGATGACCATGGTTTGGGCCTAGGAGATGTGGTGTGTAGGGGATGTCATGTGGTTCACTTGAGTTAACGACACTAACCAGTAGGGTTTTCTGGGACCCCCTGGTCTCTTAGTGATGTTACTACTATCTAGGTTGAGTGGTTCCCCCTAGTTATGGATGGCAGCATTACAACTAGCTGGGTTGAGTAAGTCCCCCTGGTCCCTATTTGCGACGATTTGATCAGATTGGTTGAGTCAGGCCCCCTTGTACTATAGCTACAAGGATTTTTTGTATCACGTCCCCTTCACTAGATTATGACACTTCTTTGAGTACTTTGCATACGTGATGTAAGGTTGCATTCCCATTTTCAAGAGTGAGTTTGCTCAATCTGATTCGGCAGCCGACTCAGCAGATTTGAAGCGTAATTCACCTCAAGAGGCCCATTGCGATCCTCATGTCCCTTTGTGTATCCCTAGTGGATTTATTGAAATTGATGTGTCCAATATTTACGCGGGAATTGATCCTCAACCAAGTAGGGTATGGAACCCCAGTGAGCCCTGGGAGCTGACCCTCTAGCTATGTATAAATATCTAATTTTTTAGTTTTCTGCGGTGTGTTTTGTGGGTTACTAGGTGCGGTTTTTGGTATCATAATGATCAGAAATACATAGTTGATGATCCCCTATATGAGAGATATGATATCCAAGTTGTTGGTTAGTTATCGTGAGTTCTCCTTAGTGGAGTTCTCAGTATTAGAGTGTTCAACACTACTTGGGAGCTGATCCTTTGTGAGTTGTTTTGTTCTAGATTCAGGTTATTGCATGATACCCATTTGGAATTTGTTATTCTAGATAGGGTTTTATGTGTCCCCCTGCAGATCTTGGGTGGGATCCCCTACCTAATGAGTGGGAGTTAGTTTTTTCAATGGGTGACTTCTTCCGCGGCACTGCCCATCGTGCGTGTCTTCGCAGATATACACCACAGGGGTTGGTCAGGTTGTGTCATTAATTCATCTAACAATGTAGTGGCATATCTGGATTGATTTCAATTGAGGATGGTTTTTCTCTCGTTGTGTGTTCTTTGAGGATGGTTTCTACCTTCACCTCAAGTTGAATCCCTTTTCTGTATATGAGGTCGGGACCTCATGAGACCAGTGCGAGTGTTTCTTTAGATCCTCAATACATTTACCATGGACAGTCAATGGTTAAGACCATGAGACTTGGAGATAAGTATATCTGAGTGTGTTCCAGGTGTCCCCATGTTATGTGTCATTTTTTTGACAATCCATGGACATCAAGTTGACTAGTCTGTTATTGCCGAGGATAGTCTCGAGATGGAGCTTCTCTCTCATCTGGGTTCCCTCAGACTCGGTTGAGTTAATTGATACTTATCTGTTACTTCATTTTGGGTTTGTTTTTTTGGGTACCTACTGAGTATTCTTATACTCGCACATGAAAAAGCTTTTCTCACACATGTCATGTGTCTTGTATAACCCATAGTTCCTTTGATAGAGTCCCAGTTGGACCAGGATCAGGTAGAGTGTAGTAGCTATACTGAATAGGGTTTTGACCGAAGCTTATCTGAAGAGCTTACCAGCATGTGTTTGACTATGATCCCCTCCTCTAGATAAGGTTGTATTATTTTGCAGTTTTCTTTTGTTGGGCCCTATTTTTGCCATTTTTTTTGTACTTATATTTTACTCTGTTTGGGATAGATGTTTTAATGTATTTATTTTTAGATTTTATATATATATACACTATTTCTTGGAGCTGTTTGTGGGTGTGTGTGTGTATAGGTACCTTAGGCTAAGGCCTCCCATGTGTCTGTGATAGCCTACTTGGTTCTTGTCGCCAGCCCCTGGCCTATTGGAGGAAGACTTGGGGAGTCATAGCTCGAGCCTTGTTGGGTCTTTTTATGACCGATTAAATATTTAATATAATTTTTTATTCAATTTTTCAATTAATTGGGAAGCAATTCAATGAGTTTTTTGGATGTTGTTTTTAAACTATTAAAGGATATTAAATCTGAGTTTCATTTTTTAATTTATTTTAACATCAATATGGAACAAGAATAAATTAAGAGTGTATTTTTCATGGTTTCGGGGAAAATTGACAAATTGATGGCTTTGTAAGACTTCTAGAGTAAGCTTGTAAGATTTTTTCTTGAACACGCATAGGAAATTCTCTACCCCAATAGGTAAGACATAATTGTGTATCATGTATGAATTTATCAATCATTGTATATGAATTGTTTCCTAGGGATAGTCCTTATAAATTTTATCTCAACATATGACATTGTAGTTGGTTGGAATTGAAAAATTCAATTTATTCCCAATGCTTGTATGAATTATTCTTTATTTAAGTAAAATATTTCTTTTTTGACTTTCGTTGGATCCATGTATGAATTTCAAGGCATCATAAGAGTTCATCAAGTGTCCGTGTATGAATTCTCCTAGCACATAAGACTTCGAACTTTATCAGAGTTGAACCATATGAAATAAAAACAATATAAATTTATAAAATCTGAAAACACAACCTAAAATAAAAATATATTTCTACTATTTGGAAACATCAAGAAAACCTCCAAAAACTAATACATGAACTATCCATAAAGATGGGGAGTAAAACGTTGATCATGGGAAGGAGTTATTTGAAATGATAATACTTGAGAAGAACTAGTTGATAGAATCTCTATCCTCTTCCTATTCATGTGGAAGACATTGAAAAGATGTGATCTAACCACTAAAAATTAAGAAGATCCTAGAGGCACTAGGATCTCTCAAAAGAAGAAGATAAATCCTATGTTTCTCATGTAAGAAAAGAGGATATTTATTTCCATGAATAAGCCATGGATCATTCTAAATAGGGAAAAATTTTACTAAAGAAGGGGGTGCTATTGATCGGTTGATTGAGATGATTATACTTTTGTTATTATATTTATTTCTTTTATTGCGATTTATATGGCGATATCACACTAGATCGTTAGTTTTCGAGACAAGGGGAACTCCCACCACAACTAATTAAGGAATTGTGTTCATAACTATTAATCCTCTTCTACTTAGTTTATATGGAAGTTCTTAATATCCATAGAAAATATGATATTTCTATTTTTATTCTTATTTAAATTATCCTCCCCTTATTTACTAGTTCACGCACACTATCCTAAGGGAACTTATCCACTTCCTTTACAATAGAGGGAAGTGGGTTGATTTTTAAGTGACTCAAGTTATCTAATGACTTGGAAATGAAATGATATTGAGTGAAATTGTTATTTAATTTCTCTATTCAATCCAAAAAAATTGATGGTAATTAGTTGATTTTCAACTATCTATAGAGAGAGATCATGATATTAAATTAGAACGATGGTTTAATAGGTAAGGGGAGGGTATTATTCGAGTTTATACTACATCTTTTCAAACTGAAATTAAAACCAATTCAACGGAATTCTAAAACATCTTTGAAAACTATTTTTAATACACATTGAATCCACACAATATAATAAAAACATACTAACAACATCCTCCTCTTCAAAGAAAACCTAAGTCACAACTTCACTATATTTTATTGGGTTCAAAACAAAATTAAAAGAGACCTACAATAGGATATACATCAACATAGATCCATTTTCAGGGTGTCAAGAC
This sequence comes from Viscum album, assembly GCA_963277665.1. Classification (NCBI taxonomy): domain Eukaryota; kingdom Viridiplantae; phylum Streptophyta; class Magnoliopsida; order Santalales; family Viscaceae; genus Viscum; species Viscum album. The sequence goes on from OY728130.1 coordinate 108,767,680, forward strand.
AGTGTTTTATTTTATTTTATTTTTATTTCATATGTGCTTTATGAAGTACTATATAATGTTTCAATCACCTCATTGTTTTTGATATATAGGTTTAAATAATTTCACTAGAAAGAGTTATAAATTTAAAGATTATTAATCAACTGGATGGGGAGCTTGACATAATACATTTGATAAAAACTCTATCTAATTTTAATTAATCCACTTTATCTACCATGGGAAGTGAATACATAGAGGGAAATCTAAACCAACTAAATAAGACACTTATAGAGTTATATTCACCTAAATTCAATAATAATAATCAGTTTTGGAAATTAAATATTCAATATGATTTCAATCTTAATACTACAATGATTATACTACCACTTATTTGTCATGGATTTGTGGGATAGAATCCCAAAAGAAATTTGAAGGAATTTTGCGAATGTATGAAATAGGTTAAATCCTATAGGATTCCTTGAGTCTCAGATCATCTAAAAGGACTTTCTATTCTACTTATAAGGATCGACCAAGCAATGGATGGATAACCTACATCATAGATAAGTCACTAACTAGGATGGACTCTAGAAGTCCTTCCTATAGAATTTCATCCTTTCCTCAAAATGTATCTAGATGAGTGAAGAGATTTATGGAATCAATCAAGAAATTGAATAAACTCTATATAAGTTTTAGGAGATATTCAAGATGAATGAATCATCCTAACCACATAAACCCTTTAATGTCCATCATTTCTTGGTTTTCTTTTACCAATGACTACTGGAAATGAAAAAAATATATTTGATGCTTCTTCTATTGGAGGACAAATTGAAAATTCACTTACTAAATTTAATTATTTGATAGAGTGGATCTCACAAAACTCTAAAAAAATTGGTACAATATATGCTAATAAAGGAGTACATGAGGTAAAATGTTTCAACTCTATTTTACATGAAATTAAAATTGGTTAACTAACATATATTATGTGATATTTATATATTAACAAGGATTAATAAACATCACAAACCACATAACATTGATTGTTTCATCTTTTCCACTCTCTAGATAATTTCACTAATGGTGTCCCTCATTTTCTTGAAATTGAGAATTGTGATTCCTTATATTGGATATATTACCAACATCAAAAAAAACTATAATTCAAGGGTTTAAAGAGTATTTTACAACTCAATATGGATTTAGAAATTAGTATCCAACATTGAAACCTCTCTAGAAGGCTCTTCAAAAACCTTTCTAGCCACCACCATTTCAGAGGAACAACTCTTAGCCTTCTACAAGATACCAACAACGACATAACCAATAACACTCAATAAATGATCTGATGAGACTTCTTCTATAGTATTAAAATAACCAACAATCCACCCACACAACTCAAAAATTGGAATTAAATGAACTAAAATTCCATTTCTGAAATATTATTTATACTCTAAATATCATGGTAAATCAAGAAATGGGTAATATCAATTACCAATATATTATTAACCCTAATGGAAATGTAATATTTATTTCTCTAAGGATTGGAAGGGAATTCAAGAAGAATGAATTGTCACTATCAAAGGATGACTCTATAATTGGCTTGCCCAAGCAGGAAGAAAAAACCCATGTATAGAACGTTTTTGAGATTTATTTGAAGATAACAATGGTGAACATGTATAATAGAAAATATATGATGTAATCTGTATCTCAACCCAAACCTCCCTTACCTTCAATAATGAACCCACTCAATAAGACTAGTGAAGTAAAAATACAATAAGAAATGTGTAAAACATTCAAAAAAAAATATTTTAATTTAGTTTTATTAGATTTCATCCACCAAATTCCAAGGTATTAATTTTTTTTCAAAGAGGTGTGTAATAATAACATAAAGTTACAAAGAGATGCAAATGTGAGTCTAGGTAGAAATTTATTTTCAATAATATTCCTATATATACCTAGGAAATGTGAAGACCCTAGTAATTTCATTATCCCTTGCACTATAAGAGGGGTTCTTTTGTTTAATGCATTATGTGATTTGAGATATTCAATTAATGTTATTCCTTACTCATTTTACACTTCACTATAAAAGAACCACTGCATATATTGTAGGAATCTTGGAAAATGCTCTCGGAAGAGTTAAAGGACTATAATTTCCAACTGATTTTGACAACTGAAACATGGAAGATAAAAGAGGTATGACCCATTCCTTTATAATTTTATTTAGCCCACTTCCTAATATGACTAAAACCATAATAATTGAGAATTAAGTAACACATTTAAAAAATTGTAGAGGAAACTAAAAATTTTACTATTTTGGATTCAATGAAATATCTTCAATATGATATAACCTTTTTACATTTTCTTTATTTGTAATTCCCTTTTTTTTATAAAAGATATCGAAATGGTAGATGAAATAATGAAACTAAGAAAATCCAAACAGACACATAATCTTTTATAAAACTATATTTTTTATAATGAATAATATATAGAAACATATTTTTTAATATCCAATTTTAGGATATAGATAAAAAATATTTTGATGAACTACTTAAATCTTATACTAACACTTATACTTAATATATGAAAGTTGAAATCATGGGAAATACTACATAGAAACCATCTTTATAATTCCCTCTATTTAGAGGATAGAGTTTCTTCCATCTAATTTTAAATATGTTTTTCTAAGAAAAAATCATAAGATTCTTATGATAATCACAAATAATATTCTACCTAATGAATAACCCCGATTTTTGAACATATTGAAAAAAAAATATTATGTCTATATACTAGTAGATATGAGACATTTTATTGATTTTTTCAACTATTCTTGTGCCCTAGATTATCCTAGAGAATGAATAAAAACATATAAGACAACCCCAAAGAAGACTTTACCAAACCCCTAAGTAAGTTATGAAAAATGAAATTGAAAGAATGTTAACAGATAGAATCTTATATGCTATTTCATATTATCAATTGGTGAGCCTAACAAAAACCATTCCCAAAAAAATTGGATTCACCATTGTGAAAAAATGAAAATAATGAGTCAGTACCCACTAGGATTCATAATATTTCTATGGTCTATATTTTCTATTGAAAATTAATCCATGAAATCCAAAAAAGTACACTTTTCCATCCCTTTTGTAGATCAAATGTTAAAAATATCGAATTAGAAATTTCATTATTGTTTTCTGGATCTATTTTATGGTTATTTTCAGGTTCACATAGCTCTAGAAGACAAAAAAACCTCATTCACTTATCCATTTCGTATATTTTCATAGTGAGGAATTAGTTTCAGGTTATGAAATTCCCCCAAGTGCTTTTCAATTTTTCATGGTAATTTTATTTTCATATATGATTGACAGCTTCCTTGAGTCATTTTATTATTAATTTATATTTTTTTTAACATGTATTGATTTTATTTTTTTAACATGTATTGATTTTATTTTTTTAAAATATGTGAAACTATTAAAAAAATGCCTTTAAAATAGTATGGTTTTTATTGTTTTAAAAGTTTCATTTTATAGTAGAGAATAGAAGTTTAATGGTCAAAATCATCTCTAAATATGGAATTGAATTGGATAACACCACGTTCTACATTTTTTCCACACTCCCTAACCACACCATTCTGAATCATATTACATCATTTTTAGTCCATGATATATTTTATGGAATATTTTTTAAAGACTTTAGGGAAATTAATTTTACTTTTACTAGACTTATTAAGAAGGATAATGATTTTTTGTTTGATGAATCCTACAGGATATATTTTTAAAATCTCATGAAAATTCAAAACACAACCCTTATAATATATCCACCAACCTGATAACTGATGTTTGAAGTGTTGTGTGATACTTTCAACCAAAAAATGGGAACAATGTTATACTAGAATTTCAATAGGCATTCGTATATTATAGCCTACACATAAAAAACTCTATACACAGTCCAAATCAATTAATAAAAAAATTATTTAGATATTTTAGTTCATTTAGAGAAATTTCATTCATATTTTTTAGGAAAAATAATCATTTTTTCTGATCATACATCTCTCAAATATTTTATAAAGAAAACTAATAAAAAAATAAGATTAGTTATATAGATATTACTTCTATAAGAAGTTTACTTAGAAATCAAGGAAAATGAAGGATATTATAATTTAGGTATACACCACATGAGAAGATTTTCCTACATTGTTGATATCAGAATCCTAACTGAATCATCATTAAATTAATCCATCCCTTTTGAGTAGTTGTATGAATTCACTAAGTGACCTAGTATATAGACAATGTCAACTTCATGGTTATATCAAATGTACCTTCCTTATTTTCAAAGAATAAATCTCTTAAGTTTAAATATTAATCAAAAAAATAATATTTTGGAGGATTGTAATTTGTGGAAATATGTATAGTGATCAAGTAGTTAAAAGGTGTACACATAAGGAAGGGTTAAACTCTATAATTTAATTTTCTTTCATAAAATTTCATGTGGGGACCACTTTAGACCATATAGAATTTCTAGATAGGTTTTATAATCATTTTTTTATAGAAAAAAGTTTTAAAGACTTATATGATATTTGAAAATAATACCAAAACTATCGATTTTATGGAGGAATTTTTAAAATATAGAAAATTCCACAACAAAAATTTCTTTCTTATGAAATATTTAATTTATAGAGATTAGATTTCATGTGACCATTTATTATTTATTTTGGATTTTTCTATATCTTTCTAGCAGTAGGAAATCTTTCAAAATGGATTTAAGTTTAAGAAACAAGAACTAATGATTCCAAATTTTTTATTAAAATTTTAAGATAATATAGATTTTATAGGTTTAGAATTACTAGAGAAATAATTAGTCGTTAAGGAACACACTTTTAAAATAGGAACATGGATTCCATCTTGAAAAGATATGTAGTGCACAATGAGAACTCAACTACTTACCACCCATAGAAAAATGGGTAGGAAAAGGTTTCCAATAAATAAATAAGTACAATTTTAGAATAGACAGTGTAGCATAATTGAAAATATTATATTAAAAAATTGGATGACTAACTAGGTTCATATATAAAGTCTTTAACAACACCCTTATGTATATCCCCTTATATGATTATTTTCAAAAAAAAATTACCTGAATGTTGAGTTACAACACAAATCCTACTGGTCTGTGAAGAAGGTAAACCAGGAATTCAATAAATTTAGGGATTAGAAGATTCTATATATGATTGAATTATGAGAGATATTAAGAGACCATTGTAGTTAGGGGATTCTTCTATAATAAATATAATACATATTAGTATTCATTTAAAAATGGACTAGACAATTTACAGTTACAAATACAATTCCATTTTTTGTAGTTGATATCAGTGTAGTTAAATCATAAAAACATTTTATAGTGAATGTACAGCAGCAAATAGAGTTTCGTGAATATTTTTTAAAGGAAGTTATGGAGGAGTAAACACTCCTTCATATTTATTATGAATAAGGATCCCCATGTTACATCATTCCTTTACATTAGTCTGATTACCTACTTTTAATGTTCTTTATTCTTTCAAAAATTCATTCTATAATTAATTTGAGGTAGTTTCTAAGACATGTGGGGGGAGAGTATAAGTAACTTAGGATATAAATTTTTTTGAAATATATTTTCATTCTCATTATGTTGTGTTATATTTTGTTTTAAATATTTTTTCTATTTTTGGTTAGGAAATTGAATTTCAATTTATCCTACCTAGTAAAAATTGTATAACTAGTTTGGAAGGATTTAAATGATTTAGAAAAAAAATTAATTTAAATGATTTTTGAGTGAGTATGTCTTTATATGCCATATATTTTAACTTAGGTTAAAAAATTGTTAGTGATTTCCCATGTAATAAAATGACTAACCAAATTGTTCAAATCCATTAACTGATAGGAATTTTAATCCCTTTATTGTATATTCTTCCATGTAATCACTTTCTTGAGAGTTCAAGGTCCTGTAGAGAAACAAGTAATTTATCTAATTCTTTTTGAATCCAAACGTTTCAATTATTCTACATTTATGATAGATGTCATTTTTTATTGAAAATTTATATATAAATGTAACCATTATTTCGGAAAACCATAACATTTAACCCTTTATATGATTTAGAAACCATGGAATACATACTATGTAAGCCACATTACAAGTTAAATTCAACCCTCTATATCCATATATTTTTTAAATTATTTGTTATATTTTTATTAAGAGTTGGGGAGGGGGTATTTTCATTATATTTTTTGGGAAGAACCCTATATTTTTAGGTTGAGTTAAAGGTAGCTACATTGTTTTTGGGTTGAGGTTTCACAAACCATAATTCATCATTGATATATGCATTTAATGATATTTATCTATGAAAAAAATGTTATACTACCTGGTTGGATCGGTTTCCTCCCAAAAGAAGGGGGTTGAATCAGTGGAGGGTAGTTTTTACAAATTTGTTTAAAAACCACATGTGAATTTTTAGAGTAAGATCTATTCAAATTATAAAAACTCAGACTCACAAGAACAAGAAGAAAATGAAAGAGTAAGGAATGCATATTTCAGACAAGTTTTAAATCCAATAAGGAATCATACACCTTATTATGGTTGGTTATTCCCCCCATTCACAAATTCTTCTCACTATATCCCCAAGTGAAATACTCATACATGAATTCATGTTCCATCCCACCACAAAAGTCAAGAGTCACACCCAATATCAAAACTTCATGTTGTAGTAAAAATGATGAATATAAAAATGAAGAACATCACCAAATAAACTAGGTTGATTCAGAAATATAAGATAAATATCAATAGCCATAAGACTCTAAAAATATAAAATAAAGACTTGTCTATAGTGCAGTCTTAAAATTCACTTCACAAATATTCTCAGAAAAAAACCCAATATCATAAAGATAAAATATTAAACATATTTTGATCACTGAAGAAGAAACATCACCTTTCGACTCGACACCTGTCACACAACATTTTTTCAAAATATAGCTCCTTGTCAAAAATAATTCCACTCTGTTGATTTATAAAGTCAAGAAAGAAGCACATAATCATAAATTCCCAATTATCTCCTTTACTACAATCATAAACTATATCTCCATAATTTATTTAGAAATTGAAGCCTAAGATTACGAATTCATTTAGAACCATCAACATAATATAGTTATTAAAATCACCTCAAAATACATTAATTATCAAAACCTATAAAATATCAATCCATCAGCAGTGAAGACTCTGAATTTGATATATAGAGAACAAATGGCTATATAAAAAATTTGTTATAAGATTCCAAATCAGATATATTAATTCTTAATTGGCTATGTGAACTCTTAATAGTCTATGTAAAAAATCAGGTATGTGAATTCATAAAAAATGCATATTTATTAATCAGTTATATGAAACTCATCATCAGGAATTCTGCTATGTATATCATTTAGCTATATGAATAATTTGGCTATTTGAATTCCTAAATCTGTTATGCTGATCATGTTTCTATATGACACATTCATTTGTGTGTCTCAATCAGCTATGTGATTTTCCTACATAGCTGAAACAGCTACGTGAATCCCCTACATGGGTTTCCCTTCACAAATTCATCTATATAGATCACATACATGATCTTCCTGTCACAAATTTGTCTATATGGATCACCAATGTGACCTTCCCTTCAAAACATTGACTATATTAATAAAAAATACTATCAAAATCAAATAGAACTGCTTTAACAGACCTCAATCCTTACTCAACACTCTTACTTGCATCATGAAACTTCCTTACATGATAGAAAAATCCATACAAACTAGATCAAGCACTATCATACTTGTGAGTTCCTCAAGTAATATTTCCAATAATTAGAGAAATAAAATCGCAATAAGAAACGTGGGATCTTTAGCCTTTCTTGGAATAAGACACAAATACATTGAGTTCTTTAATCTTCCACTTTGGATTTGTTGAAAATCAATTAGAACCCCATTACTTACCAAACCCCAAATAAACACTTAGTTCTTGATGTAACACAGTAATTTCATCATTTCTGAAATCCAGTGAGTCACTGCCTTCACATCCATTGAGGAGAATTATTTTAAGACCTCCTCTATAACAACCCACCTAGGTAACTTCCTTCCTCACTAGCTTTATCGTGACTTCATTTATTGATTTATCATCCTTGAATGAACATATTTAGAATAATTATATTTAAAAAACTACCCCTGTAACTTAAACTCCCCATTTATCATGGACTTTTATCCCCCATTAGAAACATAATCCAAAGGAGTTTCGGGGATCTCAAAGAAACAAATTCTTATGTTTACAGGGGAGACTAATCAAGCAATTTCATTATTAACTCCAAGAACCCTTCATATAAAATATATTTTTTTAAGATATATGAAATATGTTCTTTTGTTAAAATATATATTAGTTTTATTTACCCTAAACTAAATTTCTATTTGATAAAATGATATCAAATTTTAATATATTTAGACTGAGAGAATTAAATTTTAGCTTTTAAAAGATAAGTAGAAATCTAATTATCATACATAATCTTTAATGGTGTCTAAATATCAACCCTCAAATTTTTTTCTGAACATTTATTCACAACACATGTGTAAATGAATTTGTAGCTGCCACTATGATTTAGTCATACTCATGGTCACTGAACTTTTCTTTTTCATGTACCAACTAAAATAACCATCACCCACAAATAACACCCCACCTAATATGGATTTATAATATGTACAGTCAACTTCTTAATATGAATTATTGCATGTAATAAAATCTATACATCAACTACACTTTTATAGCATGACATATTAATTTTACCCTTTACATGTATCAAAATTCTATTAATTTCAAGCATGTATAGATTCATCAATTCAATTTGATTCTAATACTTACATTTCATGCATATATTTTTTTATATTAAATTCATTGAAATTTTTAAATAAAGTTATTATTCTTCCAAAACTATTTAATATTTTCTTCATTTTATTATAAGATACATCAAAAATAAATTTAGTATAAAATAAACAAAAAGGGATGAATCTAAGGATATGAAGACAATCCACATTGTGGTACATCATGCCATAGTGCGATGCTAGAAAATTGAAGATATAATGGAGCTGGACAGAGCATAAGAATCTAAAGAATTTCATATTCATGATGTGTAAAGAATTTACATCATTTGTGGGATGAGGAATAGATACACTGAAATATGTATCAACCACTCACACTTTAAAATATGGTTTCACACCTTGTAAAAAGATACATAAAAGGGATTTACATTGCGTATACAGCTCATGACATAAGTTGGGTGGGGTAGATCAAATTCATGTTCTAAATTCATATCATGAAGTAAGTCATGTGAGGTAGATCAAATTCATGATTTCAATTAATTTTATGTTATAAGTTCATTGGTAATCAAGATACGTAGAAATAGAGATGCACTAATCACAATGTAAATTTTCTATTTACATTTTGAACCTGATGTCAATGGAAAATAATGATTTGTTCAAACTTATGAGATTTCAAAGGATCTTGATTTCTTTGAATAAAAAATTCCATGTGCGGACCTATAAAACTTTTATGACTAAAATAATGATTGAATTAAACACAGCTCAAGCACCCTAAAAATCAAAAAATAGATGAAAAAGCTTCTACTATCGAGGATCAATATGGAGACCAATTCTTAGGGTGAGGTGTCGCACTACAGAGTCCCCCGCTGATTGTTCTTCCATGCTTCTTTTTCTTTATGTTTTACTTTGATTTATTCCATTCCTCTTACTCCCTAACTAATATATTGAGGGGGTAACCCCTGCCATGTTCTAGGATTATATAGAAAAATAAAGTAGGTTTGTTGTAGTTTTTTCCCAATTTTATTAATGTATTTGGGATTCCATGTAATACAATCTCGTATTTAATCAATTTATTTTTTCCTTTAATGACTATTGAATAGAATCGAGAAGTTCCTATAAAATGTTGCTACTAATTACCCAAAATTATGCATGACCATTATCATATTTAGGGTAATCAGGTTTAAAAATTATATTAATAAAAATGTGATTCGATAATGGCCTAAATACTGGACCATGGGAAAAGGGGGATTAGCATGTCAAATAGGGGATACCATGATCATTGGATCTCCTTCGTCTTAACTCTAACACAAAACATGAATTAACCAATTTAATTTCTAAATCTAATTTCTCTTAAACACAAAAATATAAAAACCCCTAACACTCCTACCTATGTGATTTCAAGATCCAAACTAATTCACTTTCTTTTCTTCTGTTTTCTAAAACATAATCAAAATCAAATATGATTTCTCTCTCCATTTCTCTCAAAAAAATCAACAAAAATCGTTTTATTTTAAATTCCAAGAACCTAATTTCATATTCACTGGGGTTTTAAACACAAAATTAATACTATATAATTTTTAATTAATTAGTAGAACTAGTTGAGTCTTTTTAAAAATATTTAAAATTGGTTATCCTCATAGGAAACTAATGATGTCTCGTAGGTGGTCAGATACCTTGCGAATAGAGTCAACGCATAGGCAATTTCTGGTCTAAACACTATAAGATATAACATGTGTCCAATCATTATTATAGAAATATTATGATCAAACTTTTTCCCTTTTTCATCATTTCTCATATTTATGAAAATAGATATGGGTATAGACACCTCTTTTGATTCTTCTATTGAAATTTTTTTCAATAATTCTATAGAATATTTTTCTTGCGAAATGAATATATGATCTAAGTTATGATCAATATTTAAACCTAAAAAATAATTTTTCCCCTGGTATACACATATCAAACTTCTTTTGGATCTCTATATCAAATTCCCCACATAAGAAACTGTTATTACTAGAAAATATTCTATGATCAACATAAACTACCACCCCCAATGGGTTTGAGTGGTCCTTATTCATGTAAAATTTTCTTTTAAAATTTCCTTTTAAACCCCCCCCCCCATATTTCTCAAATAGTCATAAAGTTTGAAAGATGAGGCCCTTGGAGCCTATTTTAAGACATTCAACACTTTATTCAATCTGAAAACCATTCTTACATCATTTTTATGAATGAAACATTCTTTTTTTCTATAGAAACTTATTTATTAAGGTTTCTATTTAGAATTGAGAACTTTATATCTATTTGATAAATATTTTAATTATTATGATATACTACTGTTATGAACATCCTGATTTTCTTAGGTCTAGAAACCATATCAAAATTATATTAAAATTCAATTCCTTCTATTTGTGAGTCACCCATGCAAACAAGTCTAGCCTTGTTCCATATGAACTTATATTTATCATTCATTTTTTTCCTAAAACCCAATTTTATACCAATCACATTTTCAGTTTTATGCCTTTGAAAAATATCACATATAGAGTTATTCCCAATTTTATTGAGTTATTAATTCATAGATTTTACCCATTCATCATAATAAATTTCCTCATCAACCATTATAGGTTTAACCTATGACACAAGAGTTGTTAGATTTTCCAATCTTAGTCTTCTTCTAGTCTGAACTGATGCATTCTCATTCCCAATGATATTATTAGTGTCAATATGTTTCTTTAATATCTGAAACTAATTTCTATTACCAGCAACACCTACTTCATCATCCCTAGATTATTCTGAATTTTTAGAACTATTTTTGGTCTGATTTAATCAACTTTTACATCCCTTTATTTTAAAAACTTATCATGATTTTTGTGCGATACAGAAATTATACTTAAATAAGATGATTCATTTTTCCTTTAATTTCAATAATATTTACATCCAAATAATCAAATAATTTATTTAATCTCTTGTTACAGCATATGTATCCATTACAACTTGATAAACATACAATAAATACTCCATCACTAGCCTTTTCTATAATATTTCCCAACCTGTATACTTTAATTTTAATATAACAAGGACAAAAAATAATTTTTAATCTTTAACTATATGATTCTAGTTGTTACCACATTTCATAGGGTATAATGTTTTTTCTATTCTCAGGAGACATATATTTTGAATGTGTACTACATTACAAAGATTCTTTTCTCTAGAATCATTTTAAAATAACATTCTCATCTGGTATTTTTATGCTCATTTCCACAATTTTCTTATTATTCATCTCTACAATGCTATTCTATTATGGTGTATTGGGTTTTCTATATTGATTCATAATTCCATGTTTTCTACGATAAGATTCAAATGCATCACTCTTGTATTATTTTCAATTATCAATTCTTAATTTTCTAATACACAAACCAAGATCCTTCTCAACCAACCTTCTATAAATTGTGAACATCCTAGAAATATTACACTTATTATTAATAAAAAGAACATTAATTATCTAAGTGAATTAGTCAGTTAATGTAATGAAATAAAGATTACCTTAGGTATATTTCTATATAATGGGTCCAAAAATATCCATGTTGACCAATTCTAATGGACTTGTGGAAGTAATATCCACCTTCTTATGAGTCTTATAAGTTGGGTTCCCCTTCTAACATGTTCCAATAATTATATATTGATCTCTCTTTATCTTGGGTGAATCTCTCTCCACTTTATTTTTTATAACCTTATATCAGCTTCTTTGTCCAATATTTCTAAGTCTATTATTCCATAGCAAGTTCTCATCTTTTATTCTCAAGTAAAATGTGTTTTATGTATCACCAATAAACAATAAATTTATATTAGTTCTATTTCCTTAAGAAATAATTATTATATAACCTGTGATTTTAATAATTCATGTATTTATTTTTAATTTTATCACATGCCCATCATCACAAAGTTAGATAACTCTCAATATATTATGTTTAATCCAATAAACAAAAATAATATCATACAATTTAAAAATTATTATTCTCAATCTGGGTTGTAACAATAGGTTTTATTTTCATAGAAGAGTCATTACCAAATGTTACTACACCTTATTCATGTTTATCAATGTTCTTTATAATTTTAACATCACTCATCAAGTGGGAGGAACAACCTCTATCAAGTATTGATGTGTATTTCTTCTTGGTTTCTTAAAAACCAACTTCTACAAAGTGTGACTTTTCTTCATTGAAAACCTGAACTAATTTACCTTATCTTTGGGAAATAATTGACCAAATAATATTATCATGAATATCTCTACTCTATTTAACTTTATAGTACACCTTCAATATTGAACTTCAAGCTAACCAAAACAGCTCTTTATTGTAAAATTATAGCCAGTTTCCATTTCTGTATTCTTTCTTCCAGATTCTATTTTCTTCTGAGTGGAACTACTCTACCGAAACTCTTACCGTCTCCTAGTTGAAGACATGTTATACCAAAATTTATATTAATTATGTATGAAAATCCCACAAAACCAACAATAATACTAAAATATAAATTTTATTAAAAAATAATGTTAAATCTATAAGTAATCTATCCAGAATTTGGAATCCGATGAACTTTTGGGATCTGATTTCATCTATAATTTGTAATATAAGTTTTATTAAATATTATTATTTCATATGATACTCTTGCAGTCAATTTCTCTCCATTTCTCAAATTCTATATTTTACCTGAAATAATATTTAGTACTTCATTGTCAGTGTTGAGAGTTTTGGAAACAGATTTTTCAAATGGGGACTTTACATAACATAATCGACATCTTTGAAGGATTATCCCTTAAATTTAATTGATATTTTGAAGTCCTTCTTTATCTTTGTCATAATTATTTCATATTATATAAATCTGGATTGGGTAATTGATAATTCATATCACAAACCAGCCCGAGTCGACCCTGAACCAGTCATCTGATATTGTCTGTGGCATGGCCCGAAGGGCGTTCCTAATCCCCATGGGCTCGAAACTAGTGTCAATCATCCTTAGAGTATAAGACGGAACAATTTATCCCAATAAGTAAACAATAATAAATAATGTATATAAAACCAAACAGCCCACTATAAAAGAATAAAACTAAATTGAATATCGTATATACAAGAAACTCATAGTACAACTCAAACGACTGAACCTAACGACCAATATAACTCTATGTGACCCCATTCGTCACTCTCCAGCACAACGATCACACATCACTCAAGTCGATTGAACTCATGCTGAATCCTACACAATGCTAAAAATAGAAAATAATTATTGGTGTGAGTATTAAAACTCAGTAGGCTAGCCCAACAATATATTCTCAATGTGCTTCCTTTAAAATAAAAGAAAATTCATTTCCAAGTTTAAACTAAAATGTATAAAAGTATGTTTTACCAACAATATTCCATGCTATAGAATTTATAATACCAAATGATTTCAATTTTTCTCGAATAAGCAATTTTAGCAACAATTTTGTAGAAGGGTGAAACTTGAATGGAAATACTTTTTAAGGGGGAAACATTAAATAATGAACACTTATAAAGGAAACATACATGTTTCTGAATTTACCAACCAAACATGTCGTACGATGATGGTGAGTAAAAAATAGCTAATAAGCACTAGTCACTGAAACGCCCCTAGGAACTAGCCAGCTGTGGGGCCCTAGATACCTCATATCTCGACGTAAAAGTATCCATAACCAATAACCTTCTCATGCATGATCAACTAGGTGTAGGTTCCGGGTGCAGCGGAAGCGGGTTGGTGGGTTTGCTCAACTTTAATTTTAACGTTAAACAACGTTCAATCTGAGATCTTCCACGATGTAAAATATCGAATCTTCAGAATAGAATGAGGAACAAAAAACTTAAGAGGTAATCCTAGAACCATATAGATAGGATCATCATATGTTGGTTATAATTAATTTAATTAATTCACAAGAATTACCTTGGTGGAATTATTTCTTCGTTGATGTCTCTAGTCACGATCCTGTGATCCATCGTTGTGTCATAGAATCCAAGTGTTGGATTCCTCTAGTGGTGATCCACACGTGTGCCACGTATCTCCAGACGTCGCTGAAGGTATCTCTAGGTGCTAGTGCGGAACGACCTTCACTTGCGATGTCCACCTTCGATTTCCTTGGTCTCTCAGTCTTGAGAGCGTTCTAGGAGGAAGGATTTCTTTCGTCCTTGAAATAATTCTCCAGAGTTGTTGTGCACAAATATTCTCTTGTGGAAAAGTATTGGGGTTGTGAGTATATTTATTATCAGGTTTGAGGTTATAGAGTTATGACAATAAATAAATGTGTTATGTGTTTTATTTATTTCATTAACCCTTATTGGAAACCCTCATGTCGAATTATTAATTCCTTGACATGCGCCCATGATGATTATAATAAATATCATTTAATAAAACAATATTATATCCTCAAAATCCTAACGGGAAAAACTACACGGCGTGTAATCATTAATAAACGGCATGTACTTGTTTTCCATAAAACGACAGGGCGCGTATATTTAATATACATGGAGTGTACTTTTTTTCCACTTTCCTTTATTTCCTCCACCATATTTATTAGACCTTGAGTAGTGGCTATTTATTTCTTAAATAAATATAACTGCATCACTCGCTAATAAATATTATTCCATCCACAATATATTCTCTCAAATAACTAGGGTCGAAATAAATGCGATCAGGTATCCTTAAATAATTATTAAACCACAGACGGTAATAATCTTTATTTAACTTGTTAAATTAATATTTAAATGAGATAAATGGACACACTTAGTATGTGACCCTCTAGGCCTCTTTCTCGGTGGTATTAGGTAGAGCATGCCTAAAGTCCAAGGTTAGCATCGAGAAACACGCCAAGGCACCCATAGAGAAATAATTTAACATCGCAATGATGTGTCACCTCATACGAACGCTTACTGTGTAATATAATCCCTTTGTCACTATATCTCAAATCAAGCGGGTTGCATGCTAGTGTCATCAACCCATGTTCTCGATTATTCTTTCTTTGACTTTCCAGAATCGAACTCGCCCATACCTTACTATTTCCATGGATTTATTTAGGATATATCAATTCCATCAAAGGGCCTAAGATATCTACTTCTATTATAGAACAAAAGAGACAAATTCTTTCTCGCATTATCTATTAATGCAGTATTACTTGTGATGCACCCAATGTATCCTATCTCGCTATGAACAGTGTGTCGTCACAGTTTTCGTCAATACATCTAAGTGCACAATTTTTAATACCCATTAATAATAATCAAAAAGTATAAGGATCAATACACACGTTCGCAGATAGGAACATCCAATGACACTATGAAATGTGGATTTCCTACTGGTGGGTCTCGTTCTCATAATGTACTCCTAAATATTACCAAGGGTGCACACCATGAGATGGTGCCTCAAATTTTTATGAGTCCTCACCCCTAATAGCCTATATTATTTGTGTCCCTCAAATAATATCATCCGGCCATAGAATATATATTCAATAATAGTGTTATGGAACTTCCAGGTTCTCATCATAGAAGGAATCCTCTATGACCCTTTAATGCAATAGTTATCCTTAGGACATTATCACATGCATTGTCATGTAGAAGAAAAATCAAGATTTGATAAGGCTTTTATTAATGAATAAAGTACAAAGTAGTTGGTTGTAGGCCACTAACTCTAACATACTCCCACTTGGACTAGAGCCAACTGTTAATAACCTTTAACCTGCTAGCTCTCACATGATATTCATGCTTCTGTTGAGATAGGAATTTAGTCAGGGGGTCTGCCACGTTATCTTCCATGGACACTCTGTTCACTGCAACTTCACCCCTTTTATAGAAATCTATCAAGAGGTGATACTTCTGGAGTATGTGATTTGTCCATTTATGTGACCTTGGTTATTTTTCAAGATCCACCGCTGCAATATTATCACAATACAATGTAATGGGATCTTTACTGCTAGGCACCACATCAAGATCCTAGACAAAGTTCTGAATCCAGACGGCTTCCTTGGCTGCATCAGAAGCCACTATATATTCAAACTCTGTTGTAGAATCGGAGACAACTAGTTGCTTTGAACTATTCCAGCTCACAGCTCCTCTATTAAGATAGAAAACATATCCAGATTGCGACTTCAGATCATTTTGATCTGTATGAAAACCAGCATCAGCATACCCTCTGATGACAAGATCCTTGTCTCCTCCATACACCAGGAATATATCCTTAGTTCTTATCAGATACTTAAGGATAGTCTTAACAGTAGTCCAATGTTGTTCTCCAGGATCTGCTTGATATCTGCCTACCATGCTCAATGCATTGGAAACATTAAGCATAGTATATAACATGGAATACATGATGGATACTATAGCTGAAGCATATGGGATCTTACTCATTCTATCTTTATATTGTTGTCTCTGAGGACATATTTTCTAAGAAATATATACGCCATGTGACACTGGAACTAATCCCCTCTTAGATTATTCCATACTAAATCTCTTTAGTATCTTGTTAATGTATGTACTCTGACTTAGTCTAAGAAGCCTCTTGGATCTATCACGAATGATCTTGATCCCTAGAATGTAGGCTGCTTCACCCAATTCCTTTATGGAGAAACAATTGTTCAACCAGTCCTTAACTAACTATAAGACTGGTACATCGTTTCCAATAAGCAGTATATTGTCAGCATATACTACTAGGATAACGATCACATTCCCATTAAACCGCTTATAAAAACATGTCTCACATTAATTCTTAATAAACCCAGATTCCTTTTTGGCTTCATCAAATCGAATGTTCCATGACCTGGATTCTTTCTTTAATCCACAAATGGATTTATGCAACTTACATACCCATTTGGCTTCACCTGGTGTCACAAACCCTTCTGGTTGTGTCATATAGACATCTTCCTAAAGGTTCCCATTAAGGAATGTTTTTTTGACATCCATCTGCCAAACCTCGTATTCATGGTAAGCTGCTATGACATGTATGATTCTTATGGATTTAAACATGGAAACTAGCGATAAGGTTTAATCATAGTCAATTCCTTGATGCTTTCTGAACCCTTTATCCACTAGCCTTGCTTTATAGGTTTTAACCTGACCTTCCATGTCCATCTTTCTCTTGAATACCCATTTGCATCCAACAGGCTTTACGTCAATTGGATCATCGATCACAACCCAAACTTGGTTCTGATACATGGAATCCATCTCAAAATTCATATCTTCTAGACATCTTGTAGCTTCTAAGATTTCTAATACTTCTTTTTAGGAGATAGGTTCATCATTTTCCAACAATAATGATTCACCATCCTCGGTGACTCGGAAACCAAATATATCTGGTTCCCTTACCTCTCTTGAGCTCCTACGCAGTAATTGTGTTTCTGGAACCTCTTCCACGTGGACCTGTGGAACTTGTTCCTGTACCAACTCATGTGTATCTTGAGCATCAACTTCGTCGAATTCAATCTTTCTCTAACTATCCTTCTTGAGGATGTGATACCTCTCAAGAAAGACGGCATGTCTGGCGATAGTCACTTTCTTTTCTAAAGGGTTATATAGGTAATATCCTTTCGTTTCCTTGGGATATCCTATAAATATACACCTCATGCCCCGGGGTGCTAGTTTGTTTCCTGATGAGGCCTTAACAAATTCCTCGCATCCCCATACACATGTGTGCGACAAAATGGGTTTCTTTCCATTCCATAGCTCAGAGGGAATTCCATTTTCCGCCTTAGTTGGTACTCAGTTTAATGTGTATGCTATAGTTTGTAATGCATTTCCCCAAAAGGATAATGGAATATCCGAATGACTCATCATCGACCTCACCATGTCCAACAAGGTGTGGTTCCTCATTTCACAAACACCATTCCACTGTGGTGTATAATTAGGAGTGAGCTTAGATAGAATCCCAGACTCCCATAGAAGATCGATGAACTCTTGGTTCAGATATTCTCCACCTCGATCCGATCGAAGCTTCTTTATCTTCTTACCAAGATGATTCTCTACTTCATTCTTGAATTCCTTAAATTTATGTAAGGCCTCTGACTTATACCTCATTAAGTAGACATATCCATATCTACTCAAATCATCAATAAAATTAATGAAGTAAGAATATCCACCTCTAGATTCTACTGGAAATGGTCCATACACATCTGTGTGTACCAATCCTAGAATTTTTGTGGCCCTTTCACCCTATCCACCAAAAGGCGGCTAGTTCATTTTTCCTTGTAAACAAGCATGACATCTATCAAGTAGTTTTAGCATAGTAGAGTCTAAATAGCCATCTTGGCAGATCTTTGTCAAGCGCTTCTCGTTCACATGATCGAGACGGTGATGCCAAAACTGGGTGATGTATAAGTCATGTGAGTTTGTTTCGTTATCGATTGAAAACACTTGGTTTTCATAATTTAATACATAAAAATCATTATTTAAATGTGCCATATCATAACATAAGTTGTCCTTATAAAAGAGAAAACCCTTATTTACAAAATTGAAATTAAATCCATCAATATCCAAAAAAAGATACAGAAATTATGTTCTTGGTAACACTAGGCACATAATAATAGTTATGTAAAACCAAAATCATTCCAGTCAGCAATGAGAGGTGGTAATCACCAATAGCCAACACAGCCAGCCTTGCGCCATTGGTAGCTCGAAGATCCACCTCTCCTCTGGCAATCTTTCTAAATATACTTAGTTCCTGTATTTGAATACAGATGTGATCCCCACAAGCTATATCTAATACCCAATGTGTAGAAATGGAATGTTTTCACTCAATAAAGAATGCACCTTTAGCATCCCCACACTTCTGGGTGCAGTTCCTCTTCCAGTGGCCCTGCTTACCACATGCAAAACACACTACCTCCCATTCCTTACCCTTCCTCTGGATCTTCCCCTTCTTGGAGGGATGGTGATCGGGGGCTTCATACCATTTATAAGTCTTTGGACCCTTTTCCTTGTCCTTCCTTTTCTTTTTCACCATAAATACTGCAGGTTTCTCATGCCCCATATCCTTGTCTACCAGGAGAATCAAGGTCAGAAGCTCCAATAGACTCTTCTCATTTCCGCTCATGTTATAATTGACAATGAAGCTAGAGAAGGTCTTGGGAAATGATGATAGGATGAGATCTGTACGCAACTCATCCGATAATTTAATCCCTAAGATGTCCAGGAATTCAATGTATCCAATACGCTTGACTAAATGAGGCCTAGCTATCACAGACTCTCCAATATTAGTTTTAAACAAATCATTGGAGATCTCATACCTCTCTTGTCTCACCTTCTCTTGGTAGATATCCTTAAGGTGAGACATCATGCTATACGCATCCATGCTTTCATGTTGCTTCAAGAGCTCATTGGACATGGTCGATAGCATGAAACACTGGACATCTGTGGAATCATCCACGTATTTCATATAGAGAGATAATTCATCATCACTGGCCTCTTTCTTAGGCGCAACTATAATAGGCTCTTCTATAACATACAATTTACTTTCGTGGCGAAGGATGATGCCTAAACGCCTCTGCCACTCTTGGAAATTGGTGCTGGTGAGAAGGTTTTCCTTCTCGAGTATGGTTCGCAATGATATGTTTGGAGTCATTTTCTTGTCGTTTCTAAAAATTAAGTTGATCAAAGGTTTACTAATTTATTTCAAAACCGATAAAAATAAATAAATAAATACTTATTAGTCTCCCACTATTTTATCAAAATCCAATAGCCCTCACCATTGACTTCAGAATATTATGTTGCCTATATATTCTAGTGGCAAGGATCCAGATTTCCCTTCACGTTACCCCAAATAGGGTTGGTCAAGCAACTTGAAGGGTTTTAGGTAGGCATTCCAAATGCCAACTGCATTAACTCGCAGCTCCTTGATCCGCTGAGTGGACTCCCCAATCCTAAAATCCTTTTATTTTGGATTTCCTCAACATTTTCCCCTTATTCACACCAAGTCCTGCTATGGTAGTCAACCCTTGATGAGAACCAAGTCAAGTCAACCCAAAACCTTGAATTATAATTCCTCGATAATTAAAAGCACCCCAACTAGGGTTGGTCAAGCACTTTGAACCGTGGTTCGATTCTAACCCAGATTATGGAAGGTTATACCGACTTAATATTTCTTTTGAGGGATTTTATCCTTATATGTAAACTTCCATTTTATTATCTTTGATTACATGCTTGTTAATATTAAGTGGGATATACATAATTTATTAACCATTTCTAAGATAATATTTACGTATAAGTAAGTTTTATTTTAGTTCCATCTTGCATGCTCATTTAATTCATTAATTGTGTGATCGTGACAACACACCCACAATAAATAAACCATACAACTAACAGAAATAAAATAAATGGAATGATCATGATCTTTTTCTATTGGTTAGTTTATCTAGCGGTTGATAAACTAACCCATGACCTAGGGGAGAAACACCTTGAACCTTTAAGGTTCGCGTTTACAACTTTCCACTTGTCCACCTTTGTATCTCCTTGGATTTGTTTCACCTTGGCTCCTGACTTGAGCTGCCTCCACTAGCTTGGGAGCTCCATCCATTATATATGCATTTATCTCACATGCAGGTGAGGGGTAAAAAGGGGGTTTTACGTAAAAGAATCCTTGGGCGCGTAGGCCCTACATATTAATGGGGAGATGGCTCGCTGGCCAACAAATTTAATTTAAATAAATAAATTAAAAGAAACCATTCACATACAAAGGTCTCGGTCTAGCTTATGACCATCCATACATGCAATGATATTTACACATAAATAAAACTATCATTCAATTCTTTAATTGTTATTATTTAAGATAAATCACGCTCAAATCAATTAATTATCTTTAATTAATCAATCATTTTATCTTAAAGCCTTTTATGAACTTCCTTGAGATTCTCATCCATCATAATCTTAAACAAATAAATTCATTTAAAATTATCCTTGTACATAACTTGTACCTTGGAGGCAACCCGGTGAATTCTTGTTCATTACGCAGATGTTAAATTAAACACATATATATATAACACCTATCACGTGTTGTGCCTCAGCTTTATGCCTGCACCATGGTACACGTCTCAAGGGTTTGTATAATATAATAAATTTTTTTAATAAATCTGCTTAATTTGGTTGAGTACACGACATGTAGTTCCGACTACATGGCGTGTACTTTTCTTAACCATCTATCTGAAGTACACGCACGGGGACAGGGCGTGTTAATGTACTTTGAAAATTTTCAGAGTACACTGTGTGTTCTATGGGACACACACCGTGTAGTTTTCGCGTTACACGGTTTCCAGCCAGGCAAGCCATGTACAGGGTACACCGTCCAACCCGAACTCGAAGGGACTACACGCCGTGTTCAGTTGGACCACACGACGTGTAATCCAGAAACCGTGTGCCACTTGTTCCTAGTCAACACACGGTGTCATAAATGACATAGGTATACTCCAATACACGGCCTGATTTGGCGGATCAGTCAATGCATTGAACCTAGACTACACGGCGTGTACTTCCAAATACACACCATGTATTCTGGTGTTGTACGGACAAAAAGGTTTGTCTCCTCTGGATGAGTTCCTCTATTTTATTTTAATCAAAATTAAAATAAGAAATCGTTTCTGTGAGGTGAACTAGAAACAAGGGAGGAGGAACAGATCTCGAGATTCATATTTCCAGAACGATTAAACTTGAATTGAAAAAACAAAATTATTAAATGTGTAAAACATCAACGAAAAAATAAATAATTATAATCAGCGATATGACTTCTCTGATACCACTTGTAGGTTCCGGTCGCAGCGAAAGCGCATTGGTGGTTTTGCCCATCTTTAATTTTAACGTTAAACAACGTTCAATCTGAGATCCGTCACGATGTAAAACACCGAATCTTCAGAATAGAATGGGGAACAAAAAACTTAAAAGGTAATCCCAGAACCATAGAGAAAGGATCATCATATGTTGGTTATAATTAATTTAATTAATTCACAAGAATTACCTTGGTTGAATTATTTCTTCATTGATGTCTCCGGTCACGATCATGGGATCCGTTGTTACGTCGTAGAATCCAATTTTAGGATTCCTCTAGAGGTGATCCACACGTGTGCCACGTATCTCCGGACGTCGCCGAAGGGATCTCCGAGTGCTAACGTGGAAGAACCTTCGCTTGCGATGTCCGCCTTCGATTGCCTTGGTCTCTCAGTCTTGAGAGGAATCTTGGAGGAAGGAGTTCTTTCAGCCTTGAAATAATTCTCCAGAGTTGTTGTGCACAACGATTCTCTTGTGCAAAAGTTTTGGGGATGTGAGGATATTTATAATCGGGTTTGAGTTTATAGAGTTATGACAATAAATAAATGTGTTACGCGTTTTATTTATTTAATTAACCCTTATTGAAAACCCCCATGTAGAATTATTAATTCCTTGACAAGCACCCATGCTGATTATAATTAATATCATTTAATAAAACAATATTATATCCTCAAAATCCTGACTAGAAAAACTACACGGCGTGTAACCATTAATACATGGTGTGTACTCGTTTCCCAAAAAACAACACGGTGTGTACTTTTATTTTCCACTTTCCTTTATTTCCTCCACCACATTTATTAGACCTTGAGTAATGGCTATTTATTTCTTAAATAAATATAATTGCATCACTCACTAATAAATATTATTTCATCCACAATATATTCTCTCAAATAACTAGTGTCGAAATAAATGTGATCAGGCATCCTTAAATAATTATTAAACCACAGTCGGGAATAATATTTATCTCACTTGTTAAACTAATATTTAACTAAGATACATGGACACACTTAGTGTGTGACCCTCGAGGACTCTTTCTTAGTGGCATTAGGCAGAGCCTACATAAAGTCCAAGGTTAGTGTCTAGCAACACGCCAAGCCACCCATAGAGAAAGAAGTTAACGTCGCAATGACGTGTCACCTCATACGAATTCTTACCGCATAATATAATCCCTTTGTCATGATATCTTGAATCAAGCTGGTTGCATGCTAGTGTCATCAACCCACGTGCTCAATTATTATTTCTTTGACTTTTCGGAATCGAACTCACCCATACCATACCATGGCCATGGATTTATTTACGCTATATCAATTCCATAAAAGGGCCTAAGATATCTACTTCCATTATGGAATAGAAGGGAAAAATCATTTCTAGCATTATCTATTAATGAAGTATTACTCGTGACGCACCCAACGTATCCTACCTCGTTGCGAACAGTGTGTCGTCATAGTTTTCGTAAATACATATAAGTGTGTGAGTTTTAATACCCATTAATAATAATCTTAAAGTCTAAGGATCAATACACACGTTCGCAGATAGGAACATCCAATGACACTATGAAATGTGGATTTCCTACTGGCTGGTCTCATTCTCATAATATCCTCCTGGATATTACCAAGGGTGCACACCATGAGATGGTGCCTCAAAGTTTAAGAGTCCTCACCCCTAATGGCATGTATTATTTGTGTCGCTCAAATAATATCATCCGGCCATAGAACATATATTCAAGAACAGTGTTATGGCACTTCCGGGTTCTCATCATAGCAATGATCCGCTATGACCCTTTAATGCAATAGCTATCCTTAGGACATCATCACATGCATTTTCACGCATAAGAACAATCAGGATGTGATAAGGATTTTATTAATGAATAAAGTACAAAGTAGTTGGTTCTAGGAAACCAACTCCAACACTAGGATGGGAAAACCCAATTTCATAGTGGTCTCCAATTATCATAATAGTTTATTTAGTGTTTTCATTTTCAATCCTGCTAAGTGAAAAAGGGATGAATCCACTATCAAATCACTAGCATACTAGTCCTAGTCTTCCCACCTAAATACTCATGTTTCCCTCTTTAAGCTCAAACAAGTTCTGAATGTTACAAGATACTATTTATACATCAAAACTCCACTCCCAAATCATTCACACATGAAACAGCCTACAAACTAGTTGCACATCTCTTTCATAGATAAATAAACCACTTAAAAGTTTTCATAAAACAATTTCAGAAGTATGACAAGGCCTTGCACAAAAAATCCATTCAAAAGTGATATGTTAAGGAAAAACTCCCACCAATACCACAAAACCCCATATTTTTTAGCCCCAACACCATTTAATAAATAAATTTCACGAATTGTAAAATGACTCGAATGGTACAACATGAAACACACATGAAACCCCATTTTTAAGGAAAAATGCCAAACGGGCCTTTAAGCATTTTACCGAACCAATGTTTATCAAAAACACAAATTCCACTTTACATAAAGAGGTAAAAACACACCATTTTCAGCATCTAAAAATTTACATAAAACCCTTAAAACATTCAGTTTATACTTTCAAAACACAACCACCTTCATAAAAATGCCAAATTAGCCATTTACCGGCAGCTCATGTCAAATTACATTTAAAACCATAATATGTTACGTTTTACAGTCAAGAACCATAACAGTAACCATTTAATAGATCAAAATTAATACTACAACTTCTAACAATATATTTATAAACCCAAAAATCAATTTATATCACAAATAACTCATAAAATTTAACCTGGAAATTTACTGAACACATGACATGAGACATTTAACAAAAACCAATTCATTAAACAAAAAAGAGGGTATAAAACACCAATTTTCATTCCATATATCTATCAAAGCTACTGAACCATGTTTAAAATACCACAAACCAGGTGAAAAATCTAACGAAACATTTAATTAAACAAGTGGTGTGTAAATTCGTCACAAAAATAACGCTAATTTTCATAAAATGAGGCATAAACTACCTTCTTCACACCAAATAAATTTTCAAGGGTCAAAAAACAATATTTAGAATATAAGAAAGGTGAAAATAACGTGAAAAAGATGAATCTTCAATAAAAAGGACAAGTATAATCGGAAACCTACCTCAAATCCATAGTTGAATGGAAACACACACCCGAAAACACCAACTGCGGGTTCCAAACCCCTAGATCTATGAAGAACAGCCCTAAATGAACAAAAACACCATCAAAAATCATGGTATAATATAACCCTAGGTTGTGAATGACTATTAGAAAATAGAAACCAAAGAAAATTAGAAGAATAAGTGAGAGGGATGACAAAGGAGAAGGAAACTCACCATGGAAACTAGCCAGCCCTTCATATTCCCTTAGATCTATACCCTTAGAATAGGGGGAATGGATTTAGAAAAAATAGAGAGGCTTACTAGGTCAGGAAAAACTAGGGTAATAATATTTGGTTGCAAAAGGGTCTAAAAATTCTAAGGGGGAAAACTTGGAAGATTAAAGTGTTATGTTCCGGGCAGTGCCACACGGTTAGGCTGTACGGTTTGTTAAACCGTGCACCAAACTATGAGGTAGCCACAAGGTTGACCACATGGTCACCCCTATGTGGCATAAGGATCATGCTCCATCCATATGGTTATTTTTATACCTACCACACGGTTACCCATAAGCCACCGCACGATCATGCACCAACTGTGCCCAGGGCCTTCTCATTCCAAAATTTTTATGTTTCTCTAAAACTCCAAAACAAGCCATAGGGAAACCAATGGGTAAAGATTAGACAAAGAAAACACACCAAAAATATGTCATAGAATGTAAATACTCAAATATTTCTCACAATTTCATTTACCAGAGTAAAGAAATCATTAATAATTCACTCTCTTCCATTTGTTTGTCTTCAAATTTTCTTCTCTAGATATGTAGAATTGCATCTTTAAGATTCACATTTCACTAGCATCTTCCCTATAACTTTTCCAAGATTTATTTTTCATTTTTTAGTCCCTTAACTATAGTTTATAATTACTTTGATAATGACATGAGAATAACATTTTGAAATTTGACATCCACTTCCATATTCCATTATTAGTATAGGTCACCTAACCTTTATTTATGAATGGTGTAAATCCTATTATCACAACATCCCAAACTTCTAGACTAGATAAAATAAATGGCAACATTATATTCTTAAAATAAATATATTTTTTACCATAAAATGTTAGTACACCCATGATCTTAACTAAATTTATGTTATCTATGGCTTAAAGGATAATTACTTTAATCCTATAGTGGGAACTGATATCGGATACCAATTTAAGTATCTGGTAGGATTGGTTTCCTCCATTGAGAATGGGGGATTGAATCAATGGAGGGTAGTTTTTACAATTTATTTAAAATAAAATAAACCTTTCTATCTTGTTAGAGTATGATCTAATAAAATTATATAAACAAATCCTTAAATGATCATATAGAAAATTAAAGAGAAAGAAAAACATAGTTTTAACAAGGTTCAGATCTCGTAAGGAATTATAATCCTTTTCATGGCTGATTATTCCCCCAACCATATTTTTTCCACTATATAACAATGTGAAATCCTCTTACAAAAATTCATGTGGCGTCCCACCACACATATTATGAGTCACACCCAACATCACAGAATCATGATATAGTATAAAATATGATTAAAAAATAAAGAATATCACAAAATAAACTAGTTTCCTCCAATAATATAAGATAGAGATTCACTTCTAAGAGCCTCTAAAAATATAAAAGAAATAATTTAATATGATTCTGTATTGAAATACACTAAAAAAATATTCTAATACTCAAATATAATCTCCTAGAGACACAATATTCATTAGATATTGATCACTGAAGAAGCTACCTTGGATTCAGACTCACCTCCCCTTACACCCCTTTTTTCAAACTACATATTATTATAAAAAATAATTCCATTCAATTGATTATTGAAATGATGAAATAATCACATCATTTTAAATTCCTCGATGGTCGTCATAACTACAGTCAACAACTGTATCTATATCTTAGATTTTGAAACTACATCTTATGATTATGGGGGAATTAGAACCATCAAAACAATATAAAAATTAAATCACCACAAAACACTTTAATTATGAAAACCTGTAGAATATAAATATGTAGATAGCGAAGACTCTAAATTGACTACATGGAGAACAAATGTTTATGTAAAAAAATCTACGTGTTTATAAATTGGCTGTGTGAATTCTCAATCAGATATATTCATTCTCAATTAGCTATACAGAAAATTGTTTACGTGAAATATTCTTAAAATGGATATGTTGAAATCAGCTACATGAAACTCATTAGTGAAAATTTAGCTACATAGACAATTTCGTTATGTGAAACATTTGGCTAAGTGAATTCCTAAATAGTCTATGTTGATCATTTTTCTGCAAGAAACATTCTTTTAAATGGATGAATCGGCTATGTGATTTTACTATGTAGCTGAAATGACTACATGAATTACCTATGTGATTTTCCATTCACAAATTTAGATCTATCTTTGCCTAAATGAACTCCCCTTCACAAATTAGGCAGCATGTATCACTTATGTGAGATGCCCTTCACAAATTTATCAACAAGGATCCAAAATTATCTCAAAATCATACAGAACTACTTTAACTAAAATATTGTGTAAGAACACTAATACAGGTAACCCAGATCCAATGTATACTTTTTTAAATTTGTATAGGATAAAAGGGACCTCATTCTAATGGTTTTATTAGTTAATTATTCTTGAAGAATCAGAAAAATACATGATTAAGATTTTACATTGGAAATAAAATATAAAATATAATAAAACAAAATGTCTAACATCCTTAAAACTCATTCAAATATTTCTTCTTAATGTCCTAAGTAAAGGAAAAAAAATAAGGGTGATCTCAAATGATCAGTAAGGGTTAAGTACAACGGAAGATATTTTGATTAAATAATGCATAATCAATACAGTAAGGTAAATTACTAAAAACACATGTCATTTAATCAACACTTGAGTTCAATGAGAATCTATGGATAATTTCAATGTAAAAACACATGGATAATAATAACTGAATTATCAATTAAGGAAATTAATAATGATTGATGTCATGATCTCAAACATCATGATATCTTTAGTACTAAGGCCTTATACCAAGAAAGCTTAAACTAAAGTTAGGTATATACTAAAAACAATTTAATAATTATATCCAACCAATTTATCTCATGAGAACCATCAATGCATCAAGGGGATATATAATTTTGGGCCTCACTCATCACTAAATGTATAATTCATTCCTCTTTTATTGAATAATAAATTTAATTCATAAACAATATGTCTTATCAACAAATGTCTACATTGAATAAAGAATATGAAAATTGACCATTTCCCCAGTCAATAAAATAACATTCAATGTAAAAAACTATATATATAAATATCATATGGTTTAGGCAATACTAATATCCATGATACAAGGAATATGGATATTTAATAGAAATGTAATTCCCATCAATCATAAAAAATTGAATGTTTCAAGAGAAAGTTAACAACCACAGAATTAATAATAGATAGGAGATGACCATCAATTCATTCGAAATATAGGTTTTATAATAAAATCATGACCTTTGGTTAATTAAATAAAATAGAATATAAATATTAAAATAATATTTCATTAAATATTTTTCTTGGTGAAACCAATGAAATATTTTATAGTAAGTAAATAGTGTAAAATGGTTTAGTTGGTGGGGAAATCCTTTAATGCAATATACATTAAAAACATTCCTTTTTGGATTTTTCTAATGAAAGTCAAAATGAAACTTTTAGAAAACATTAAAAAAAATTCAAACCTTTTAAAAAATAAAGGATAACTTAAAATATCCTTTGAGTAAATAAAAAGGACTTTAAAAAATTATTTGAAAATATAGAGATGGAATAAAAATATACCCTATCAAACGATAAATAAGACTGAATTTTTTTTCTAAACATTTATTTTCTTGATTTAATAGAAACATAGAGGAAATGATAGTAGAAAAAATAAAAACTCATTAAATATCCAAATTATAAGAAAATATGTATAGTTTAAGAAGGTTAGATAATAATATTCCTTCAATAAAAGTAAGATTCATCCCAAAAAAATGTGATTGTAAAATAAATTCTTAACTATTTGGTAAATTTTGAATTTCAACCCCTTTGAAAGGGTAAAGTTGAAATAAAAATTTAAACACCATGAATAATTAGGTATTCATGTTAAATATATTGAAACTGAAATATATACACCACATAAAATTAAATTGTTTTATAATAACAAATATTTCTCAATGGAATGGAAATTTAGATGAATTGCATTACCTCATATTTATCCTTAGTTGACCATTCTTTAACCTCAAATATAATGATTTTAAATAAGTTATTAATTTATGATATAATAATAATTATTATTATAATATAATATATTTTCTTCTTATAACATCTGATCACCAGTTAATTAATTATATTTCATTATTAACATTTTTTTGGTGTTAATCGATTTATTTTCTCGTGAATTTTTTGACATAGATGTTCTGATCCTTGTAATTTTATTATGGTCCATCGTATCTAGTATTATAATAATGATATAAATATAATATATATTCCTTAAATTTATATTTATTACCATCCACATAAATTGAAAATGAAAAACATATCACATCACTTCGTGGGGTGGTATTATATACATACACATGGGCGACGCAATCATCTTCCAAATGTTTTTAAGGTAAGAAGGTAGATATGATATTATAATACACAAGATAATTATTTTTGAGTCAATAAGGTTTCGTTATGACTTTTCCATTTCACTATGTTTTGAAAATCACAAACACTTTATTTTAAGAAATATTATCTTTCTCTAAGGATTAATTTTTTAAGGAAAATTTATTTTCTCTTAAGAAAATGTTTATCCATACCCTTAATGAAAATTTCCTTTCTCTAAGGAAAATTTTTATCCTTACCCTTAAGGAAAATTTTCTTTCTCTAAGGAAATTTTTTATCCATACCCTTAAAAAAATTTCCTTTCTCTAAGGAAAATTTTTATCCTTATCCTTAACAAAAATTACCATTATCTATGAAATGTTTTTGTCTTGACCCTTAAGAAAAATTTCATTTCTATAAGAAAATTTTTATCCTTACCCTCAATGAAAATTTCTTTTCTCTAACGAAACTTTTTATCCTTACCCTGGTTTTCATTGTCCTCCCAAAATCAATTTCATTTTATTACTAAGTCAAATATTTAGATCCTTATATAAAAAACTCATAAACTTATAGTTCCTTAGATAACGAAATATTTGAAATTCAGACTCTGAATTCTCTAAAATTCAAACTCAAAATTCTTTGAGATTCAGACTTTGAATTCTCTGGAAATTAGATTCTGAATTCTCTAAAAAACAAACTCTGAATTTTCTAAAATTTGGACTCTAAATTCCTCTGAATTAGGAATCTGAATTCCTTAGAATTCAGACTCTAAATCCTTTGACAAAATAGAATCTTAATATTCATTTTTCTAGAATCTTATTATTTATATGTTTAGAATCTGAATTATATTTTCCCTTAGATTTCGGATATTTCAATTTGGTTAAGTTATTTCATTTTCCTTATAGATTTTTTTATATAAAATGATGTCATACATTTTTTTTCTAACTAACCATTGGTTGAGTGAAACATGTACAGGTCCCTCTGAGATTCAAGGAAAATATGACCATTAAAGGAGGGGGACAACTGTTTAATTGTTCCCTATAAATAGGAGCTCATTTTAACGAGATCATTAAATATCTAGAGATTACATGTTGTGATACTGTGAATTGATTTCTAGAGAGAGAATCTCAAGCCTTGTGTGTTTCATGAACGTCCTGTTTAGTTGTGAACATCTTGTTCATTTTTCTTCGTGCAACTCTAATTGTTGCTGAGTACAGTCAAGGGATTCTGAGGATAGTAAGACAGAGGTGTCGACTACCATAATGTTAGTGGTCTTGTAGGGATATCAAGTTAGATTCCAATATTCCTATCAAGGGATTACCCTTGTGTGGGTAAGATAGAATTTCTTGAAAGTATAAATCAAGGGACCTTTATACAAGGTTGTTGGTTACCCTACTCTTTGGGATAAAATATTTCCTACTTGTTACTTGTTATTTTTTCAAGTTTTATTTCCACTTTATTTTGATAAATAAATAAAGTATAACTCTTTTATACTTTCTTTTTTTTTACTTACTTTGATAATAAGATTCTATACACTTTAAGGAAGAATCGTTCTCTCGGAAAATTGTTCTTAAGTTTCTTTTTTGGATTCATCTTTATGGTCCCTAATGAAGTTTCTTTCATATTTCAAAAATAAAATATGGGTTCTGAATTTACCTTTTTTAACATTGTTAAACATAGATTTCCTTAAGTTTAAAAACAAAAGTTTTTAAACTTACAATTCACCCCACACCCCCCTCTTGTAATTTAAAATCTACATTCACTATTTAAGTCATGCCATTATGTTATAAATATTATTTATAAACATTAGTTTTACCTTTATAACTATACAAGTTAAATGGTGATGAAAAACAAATTACATCACTACATGGAGATGGTAAGCCATACATGTTCATGAAGGATGTTTTCACTTTATATATGATGGAAACGAGGTGTAAAATGGTTTTCCCATAATCCAAATAACATATTAGTATATTTATGATAGTGCATTCTTTATTTTATAATGGTTACAATATGTTTAGAGGAAGTAGAATAAGAAATAAATTTGAACGAGTAGGTAAATAAAATTACCTCTACTATGATGGAATTCCTTTATATCGCCTATTAATGGACCAAGGGTTGGTCTTAGAGAAATACTATAACCTCTTGAACTTGTATAAGTATGTTTAAGAAGAAACATTTTTTGGGTTTGGTCAAGCTAGTATAATCAATGTTGTGTAAATAAAATAGAGAACGGGTTTCCTTTTAAATGTGATGGGATGGGCACTCATTCAATTACTTAAAGTATTAAATTAATATAAAATAATTTTCATGGAAAAATAGAACTAAATTTATAAAATATGAAGTTAATATGATTTTGAGTCGAAATAATCACATTTAATAAAATTTGGAAAATTATTGGTTATTTTTTCACCCTTATCTTTTATTTTCAACCACTTCTTAGACCTTTTAAAAATTACAACAATATAAAAGTCGTATACCCTTTAAGGGTCAAGAATGTTGCCATAAAATCAAAATTGTCACATAAATGGACAAGAGGTTATATTTTTTCCATATATAATATTCCTTATCCTATTTAAATATTTATATCATTACTGAATAATTTAAAAATATATATTATTTTCATAAAATATCAATAATGTTGTTTTTAGAACTATTCGTTTAATTTGACATTAAAAACATCAACATAAAGATTGTATTCAAATATAATCCTTTTAAAAATCATTATTATAATATATATATGGATATATATATATATAATTCATTGAACAAAATCAACCAAATTTTATTATTTTTAATAATTTTAAAAACATTTATTTTAGTTTTATTATTAATTTAATAAATATTGTTTATGTCTTTCATGAGAATATAAGCTAATTATTCAATCAATAAAAATTTAAAAAAATTATCATGATAAAAATAAATTAATTATTTTTAAAATAAAATTTTATATTCAATCATAACATATTTTTATCCTTGTGAGAACATATAAAATAAGATAAAGTCAAGAGAGTTGCATTTTTAATTTTCTTTACTTAAAATAATATAAATGCCATTATCAAGATAAAATGGCACCAAAATGACTTATATTACAAATTGGGATGTATATATCTGAATTTATCCAATAAAATGAAATATATTAAAGTGTTTGGTTGATTTTAATGCCATATAAAATTATTTTTAATATTAATAACATGATTTACCCATTAGAAATGTGATAAATGTTTACCACATTTACTATTAATAGTGCCTAAAAAGGGATATATTTACCAAATTTGACCCCCCCCCCCCCCCCGATTCCAAATATGGTTTTTATTTTTCAATATTTAATTTCTACAAGTGGTAGAAATTAATTTTAATATATATATGTGTAAAATGAAATGAAAATTTATTTTTTAGAAAAACTACAAGCATAAAAATTAAATTATATCCAAATAATGAAGTTTTGTTATTAAAATTAAATTATTATAAATAAAATTGATCATATATAAAATTAATAACAAACCCAAAATATAATTTTAATTTTAAATTACTTTATTTAATGAAAATAAGTTATAGTTCTTGGAAAATTAGTATTTTTCACTATTCACAGAAAAATCAATAATTTCTAAAAAATACCAAATTTTTACCCTAAGTTAATTTCGATATACTAATTTCAAAAATGAAATTAATTTTAGAAAATTAAATTTATAATATTTTATAAATTCTATTTTAATAAAATTCTTAAATAAAACTATATGTATTGTTCTAGTGTTTCATTAAAAAGAAAAGATTACTTTAATTAAATATTGGGTATTAAACTCTTCCCACCTTCAAAATTTTTATTCTTAAAAATTCTAGAATTTCACCTCATGAATATATTTGGGTGGTTTTTATTTATAAATTATTCAGTTTCTATGTCACCTATTATATCTTAGTAATTCTATAAAGTACCTTCAACATCTGAGTTGACTGATTCGTCAACACTTGGTCTCTAGTGTCAAACATCTGGATAGGCTCCCCATAGTAAGATAAATCATGTTTCAATTATATTTCCTCATATTTGAGAACATGAATTTGATCTATCATGTAATTCCTCAATAAATATATATGGAACACTTTGTTTACTTTAGAGGTTCCAAGTTGCATTACCAAATCGTAAGCTAAATCGTCAATTCATTCCAAAATTTCAAAAGGTCTAATGTGCTTGAGGAAAAATTTCCCTTTATTACCAAACCTTATAATAACCTTCCATTTAAATGTTTCACGAAAATGTGATCTTCTAATTGAAATTAAAAATTCTTCATTCGGTTATTAACATATCTCATTTCCCTGTTTTGAGCTACTTTAATGTTTCTTTGAATAGTTTCTTATTGTTGTTGTCTCCTAGGGAATATATAGGCCTACATGATTTCTTTTACCAACTTCATCTCAACAAGTTAGAGTTCAACATCACTTTCCATAAAATTATTTGTACTGCACAATTTGAATACATGAATGGAAGATATTTTTAAAGTAAAACCCCACAAAAGGTAAATATTATTCCAACATAACATGAAATACAAGTTATAATGACCACAAGTTGTCTTTTAACTTTTTAATATTCTATTCAGACCATCCATTAATTTGAGGCTCATTGGAAATTCTCAAAAAAATCTTAGTATCCAACACCTTCTGAAAAATTTTCCATAAATTTGATATAAATAATGTATTCTGATAAGGCATAATTGAAAGAGGTGAACTATAAAGTCTTACAATATCATTAATATAGAAACATTCAAGGTGATAAAGAGAAAATATATTCTCTTATAGAAATAAAATTTACATGTTTGGTAAAGAAGACAATAATAACCCATATTGCATTATTCTTTCAAGGATTCATTGGTAATCTAGTAATAAATACCATAGTAATGTCATCCCATTTCCACATGTGAATAGGTATAGTTTTCATAATTCCTCTAGGTTTTTGTCTCTCATCCTTCACCTATTGACAAAACAAACATCTTAATATAAAATCTATAATTTCCTTCTTCATAATATCCCACAAAAAATATTCCTCTAAATATCTATAAATATCAGGGCTACCAAGGTGTATAGATAAATTATAGTCAGAACATGGTCTAATAATTACCTTTTCACTATAGGTAAAGATGTAAAACATAGAATCTTTCTAAGTTTCATAGCACCATCTTCATATAAAAAAATTCAAATTTCCCATCATTCATGAATTGGATTTTCATTTGAAAATTCTTATCATGAGGCTGAGAAATTTCTATATTTTCTAATAAATATTGTTTTTAAATCATTTGAAAAAATTAATTATGTTTCCCGTTACTTAATTATTCATATATCCAACTTTATTAAATCCATGATCATAAGATACCTGTTAATCATCATTTTAGTTAGGAAACAATGATATTACTAACTTAATGTATCTGCTGCATTATTTTCCTTCTCAGGGTGGTAGTGTATTAAGAATTCATAATCCTTGAGTAGCTTGATTCATCACCTTTTCCTCATATTAATCTATTTTTATGGAAGGATGTATTTTAGGCTCTTGTGGTTTGTGTATATCTCACATCTGTCACTATAGAGATAATTCCTTTATATATTCAAAGAAAAGATGATGGATTCCAACTCAAGATAATTATTTGGATAGTTCTATTCCATATACTTTAACTACATTGATGCATATGCAATAACTTTATACTTTTTCATAAGGACACAACAAAGTCCCTTCTTTGAGGCATCATTATATATCAAAAATCCATCTTTTCCTAATGGTGGAGTCAAAATAAGCTGATTCACCAATCTCGTATTTAATTCTTCTAAACATTATTCACATTACTTTTTTCATGTGAACATAACCTATTTATAGGTAATCTTGTTAAACGGGTTATAAAATTTGGTAAAATATAGAATAAATCATTGACCGTGACCTAAAAATCAAATTAAACTATGTTCTTTGATTATATACATTGGTGTATCCCATTCATTTATTGCCTTTGTCTTCATATTATGAGATGATATTCTATACTTGCAGAAATATTTGTCCAATATAATATAATTTATGAATCTAAAATTCACACTTTCTAAATTTCCCTTATAACATTTTTTCTCTATGTGTCTCTAGAATGATCTGTAAGTGATTCTCATAGTCCTAATGAATTTTATAGTATGCCAATATATCATAAATAAATACCACAACAAAATTATCAAGATATTACTTGAATAATTTATTCATTAGATCCATAAAAATAGAGGGTTCATCAGTCAATCCAAATAGAATTATTGTAAACTCATAATTTTCAAACCTTATATAAAATGTTTTCATCAGAATATCTTCCTTATTTACTTGCAATTAATAATACCCAGAATGAATTTAAATCTTTGAAAAATTTTGAACTTTATAAAATTGAATTAAAAAATCATCAATGTTTGGAAGAGGATACTTGTCCTTTATATTAATATCATTTATTCCCCTATAATCAATGCATATCCTTGTAGATCCATCTTAATTCTTATATAAAATAACATAGGCTCTGTAAGGTGAAACGCTAGATTGTATAAATCCCTTATCACACAAATCCTATAGTTTTTTATTTAACTCCACTAATTTTACAGTGTCCATTCTATAGAAAGTCCTTGATATATGTCTTGTATTAGGGATTAAATAAATGGAAAACTCAACTTCATGTTTAGGTGGATGTCCAGGTAATTCTTCAAGAAATACATTAATGGATACTTATATAATAGATACAACCTCAATTTTAAGATTACCCATTCCATACATATATTATGTGTGCCCTTATTTCCCAATAATCTCATTCAAAAGAGCTACTGGGGGTGGATCTTGACATGAATTAGATGTTAAATTATTCTATCTAAATATAAGTTTTATACATCCTCAACATGAATCATAATTTCCTTCTATTTACAATAAATTTTTTAATTATATTTTAAAATCCAATCAAAACGAAGGATTATATAAAAATCAACCATAGGTATAATAATCACGTTAGGAATTTTTATGTGTCATTACTATAACTAACTGAAATTTCCTTATTGCGTTGGGATTTACACTTGGATATTTGACTTAGAATTCCCTTCTTCAGGTACTAGGAAAACAACTAATTTTATTGAAAAACATGGAAGATATATAATAGTGAAAAAAATCATAATCCAAACAAGTATTATCAAAATTTTAGGCTACAATTAAATTATCTTCCACCATATCCTTAGGAAATTCAACCTTAGCTATAGGTATTGTATAATATTGGCCTTCTACCCTCAGCCTCCTCACCAGTACGTTCCCTTGATGGTTTGAAAATTAGTTGGAATAATGCCCCATTTCTCTATAGTTAAAGTAATAGATAATATTATATTATTTTTTTCCATTACATTCATTAACCATGTGAACCTTATCTATGCACGTGTAACAAACTCCCATTCTCTTCAATCATTTTCCCTGATGTTTCTTGACATCATTTGCACATGATGGAAATTGTTTTATTCCCTTCTTCTTATTTGACACTTTACCTTTTTCTTTGGGATAAATCAAACTCTTCTTATCTTTATTTCCCTTGATGATATAGGATTTATAAAATTTCTTCTTTGATTTGATGGAACATAACACTATTTCATCATACGAGAAAAATTTTGATATATTAGTTCCCTTAGAAGGCTTGGATTGTGGTCTTCAGAGAGATGTCCAATCATACTCTCTATATTTTTTATATAATCCATAGAATTCCTGGCTAGTCTTTTAAAGGTATACACATACTCCATAACACATTATTCTTCATTTTTCTTTAATCCAAGAAACTTTCTCTTCATTTTAGTTTATTAATCATTGTGGAAATATTTATCAAATAATATTACTTCAAAATTTCTCTATTTAATATTTTCTATTTCTTTTTCCTACCTTGTATTATGGATCAATGTCCACCATTTACCAATATCTCATTAAAGACAATACACTTACATAATATCATTTTCCCTTTTATTACATCTCAAGGCTATAAATATTCTTTCAATAGACTTAATCCATTTCTCATATACCACTAGATTAGTATTTCCACTAAAACATGGAATATTTTATCACATGAAATGGTCCATTATAGGTGTATCAGGTCATGCAACATCATGTTACTCCATCTATTCAAGGTTTTTAGTCATAAACTTGGTTAGAAACAATAATATGTCCATAATTTTCTCAACTGTAACACAATTTTATTGGTTTTCTCAGTAAGGAAATCCCTACATTGACCATGGGTGTTGATTCCCTTTCTTCAATTAGGTGTATTCACTAAATAATGGAACACACTAAGTTAGATCATAATCATCGTTAATATTTAGTCATAAAATAAAAATCTCTCTAATGGTAAAATTTCTCAAATACTGTAAGATATTATCATAATTATCATTTCATCTGCATTCTTTTAAAATCTAGTTCCCGAGGTTTCTACTAAAATTCATCTTATACCAACTGTAATTATACCAAATCCAATAACCTAGATCTAGTGTCTACTTCATTACTTTGTTATAATATAATATTGATCTCATAATAAATTATCAATTAGTTTAGTGGTATTAAATAATCAAATATATACAATATTATCATTTTACATTGACAATGAAATATAAAACATAAAAAATAAAATGTTCACATCCATGAAATTCATTAAAATATTTATTCATCATCATATACTACGGAAAGGGAACAAAATAATGGTGAACTCAACCTCTCATTAGGGGTTAAGTACAACAAAATCGATTATGATTAAATAATGAATAATCAATATATAAAGGTAAATAATTGAAAACAAATTTCATTTAATCAACACTTATGTTTAATGAGTATCCATGGATAATATCAACATGTAAAACACATGGATAATAATAAATAAATTCTCAAAGATGAAAATGAATAATGTTAGATTTCATGATCTTAGATATCATGATATTTTTACCACCAAGTCCTTTTTCCAATATAGTTTATACTATGGGTAGGAATACAACAGAAACACATTTAAAAAGGCTAGCCAACCAGTTTTTCTTATGAGGCATATCAATAAATCAAGGGGATACATAATTATAGGCCCCACATTTCACTTCATGTAAAATTCATTCCCCAAATTTTGGATTATTAATTTAATTCATAAAAAATATTCGTTATCAAGAAATGTATATATAGAATAAAGAATAAAGAATATAAATATTTCTATGGTAAATCAAATAACATTTAATGTAAAACACTATATATAGAAATAGAATAAGAATTGTGTAACAATCATATCTATGTTACAAGGAACATATATTTTTAATGAAAATGTAATGTCTAATGATTACAAGAAAATTAATGGTTCAATATAAAGTTAATGACCACAAAATTAATAAGAGATAAAATATGACCATCAGTTCATTAGAAATATAGAATTTGTAATAAAATAATGTCTAATTGAGAAATAAGGAAAATGGACGAAAATATAAAAAATTATTTCACTAAATTATTGTCTTTGTGAAATCATTAAAAATTTATAGAGGATTCTAAGAGCGTTAAATGGTTATGAAGGTGGTAAAATCAGTTAACATCGTATATATTAACAAAACATTCCTTTTGACTTTTTGTAAAGTTGAAAATGATCATTTTGGAAAAATATTATAAATATTACATTCAAACTTATAAAAAATTCAATGATAACTTAATATTTCATTTGATAAACAAAACATACATTTGGAAAGCAATATTTAAAAATATGGACATTGATGAAAAATATAACCAATCAAAAGATAAATAAGATAGGATTTTATTTTAAACATTTACTCTTTTGATTCAAGTGTCAAAGAGAATAAAATTTAGTAGAAAATATGTAAAATCATTAAGTATCTATAGCATAAGAAAATATAAGGAGTTGAAGAAGGATAGATGATAATATTCCTTCAATGTAAATAATAGAAATCCCAAAAAAATGAGATTGTAAACTAAATTCTTACCACTTGCATAACTTTTTAATTATAAAATCCTTGAAATAGTAAACAAGAATTGAAAATTTAATCACCATTAATAAATAACTATTCATGTTAAATATATCAAAATTTCATTATATAGACCACATAAAAGTAATTAGGTGCATAATACCTAATATGTCTCAATAGAGTGTAAATTGAGGTGAAATCCATTACCTCGTGTTTCTCCTTAGTTGAATGTTATTTAACATCATGTATGATGGTTTTAAAAAAATTATTAATTTATAAAAAATTATATTAATATTTATAATACCATATATGAACCTCATATTATATATTATCACTTATTTATTAACAATCTTTCATTGTTATAATTATTTTGGGTGTTAACTGTTTTATTTTGTCATTCATGTTTTGACTAGGATGTTCCGGTCCTTGTACTTTTATTATGGTTCCATAATATCCACAATTTTA
Organism: Viscum album; assembly: GCA_963277665.1. Classification (NCBI taxonomy): domain Eukaryota; kingdom Viridiplantae; phylum Streptophyta; class Magnoliopsida; order Santalales; family Viscaceae; genus Viscum; species Viscum album. Next base: position 108,808,450 of record OY728130.1, read on the forward strand.
ATCATGATATAAATTTAATATATATTAATGAAATATATCCTTATTTCCATCCATGTAAAGTGAGAATTAAAAATGGATCACATCGCTTAATGTAGGTTGTATTTCACAGGTACGCATGAGCAATGTTATCATTTTCTAATGGAACTAAAGGTAAGAAGGTAGATATGATATTATAATTACATAAGAATAATTATTTTATGAATATTATATGTATACATTAGATCCATATTTATTAACATCCATGTAAAATGGTGCTGAAAAACGAATTACACCACTATGTGGAGATGGTAAGTTGTACGTATGCACCAGTAATGTTTTCTATTTCTATAGGATTGGAAGGAGGTAAAAATGGTTTTCCCATAATCATAATAAAATATCAGAGTATTTATGATACTTAAGTTATTATTTTATAAAGTTTACAACAGATTTATATGAAGTATAAGAAGAAAGAAATTTGAAAGAGTCGGTAATGGTGATTATCTCTTCTTTGGTAGACTTCCTTTAGATATCCTCTTAAGGGACATAGAGTTGGTATTATGGAAATACCAAAACCTATATAAATTTTATAAGGTTGTTTAAAAGATAAATGGTCCAGTTTTGGTCGATATTGGATCCTCAATTTTTTGTAAATAAAAGAGACAATGGGTGTCCTATAAGTGAGTGTAGGGGCACTCATGGAATTAATTAAAGTATTAAATTAATATAAATTATTTTTCATCAAAAAATTGATCCAAATTGATATAATTTTAGGATAATACGAGTGTGGGTATAAATAATATCACAAAATAAAATTTGTAATTTTTTTATGTTTTCACCCTTACATCTTTGTTTTAACACCTTGTTAACCCTTTTAACAATTACCATAATATAACAGATTTTTATGCTTTAAGGGTTAATAATGTTACTATAAAAAAGGAAAAATGGCCCATAAATGTTCAAAGGAAGACATTTTAGACCATATATAATCCATAATATCATATTTCAATATTTTTCTGTTTTCTAAATAATTTAATAAAATATTACTTTCATAAAATATGATTAATGTCATTTTTGATACTATTCATTTAATTTGACATTAACAAAATCTAGAAAAAGACATAATTAAAATATATTTATATAAAATATCATTAATATGTAATATTTATCTATAAAACTCATGGAACACATTAATTTAAACAAATTTTATTAATTTTAATATTTGTAAATTCATTTATTTTATTTTTCTCTTAATTGAATAAATATTGTGTAGGTGTTTCATAAGCATTTAAGCTAATTTATCAATCACTAAAATTTAAAAATAAATTAACATGATAAAAATAAACAAACTTTGTTAAAATTAATATTTTATATTCATTAATAACATATTCTTATCCTTATGAAAATATATAAACTAAATTTAAAGCAAGAGAGTGATATTTTGGAATTTTCTTTAATTAAAATAATATAAATGTTATTACCATGGTCCAATGGAACCAAAATTCCTTAAATTATATTTTGGGATATATATAGATTAATTAATACTAGAAAATTAAATAAATTCAAGTGCTGATTATATTTTTAATGATATATCACATTATTTTTAACCTTAATTATTCGGTTTACTCTTTACTGATTTGATAAATTTTACCATAGTTACTATTAATAATGCCTAAAAATAAAAGGGACCTATTTATAAAATTTGAACCTCATAATAAAAAATATGGAATCCATTTTCAATGTTTTTACATTCTATAAGTTTCAAAAATTAATTTTAATAAAAATACATAAAACTCAATGAAAAATATTTTTTTAGAAAAAATGTGTTTTAAGTATAAAAATCAAATTATATCAAAATAATGAAAATTATTGATTAAAATTATATTATTATAAATAAAATGGATCATATATCACATTAATACTAGATAAAAATTAAAATGGAACTTTTAAATTACTTGTTTTAGTGAAAAAATGATAGTATTTGAAAAATTAACATTTTTCACTATTCAAAGAAAAATCAATCATTTTAGAAAAATACCACAAATTCAGCCTAAGTTAATTTTATTTTGATTATTTAAAAAATAAAATTAATTTAATAATGTAAAATTTATAAAATTTTGTAACTTAGGTTTCAATATAATTCTTGAATAAAATTATGTGTATTGTGTTATTATTTCTTTAAAAGGAACAGCTTACTATAATTGATGATCAGGTGTTACAATCAGCCATACACAAAAAATATTTCTTGAATAATGAAACTATATTCCATGATATATAAAACCATTCAAAATAAATCAAGCACTTTTATACTTATGAGTTCCTCAGGTAAGGTTATCAACAAATAAAAAATATAAACTCACAAAGAACCATAAGATCTCCAACCATTCTCAAACCAAGACACAAATTCATCGGGTTCTTCAAATGTAAAAAAATAAAAAAAAAAGATTAGAATATATATTAAAGAAAAATAATCAGAATAAAAAGATAATAATTATATATAAATAATATTTAATATATATAACAATGTAAAATATAGTAATTTTATACGATATTATTCAGCGTATGACTTTAGAGTTGGTCAGAAATTGGAAAAAGCATGCACCACCATATGCACGTTTGAATTTTCCAACATTAATGTAATAATTTCCTTATATGGATTTTGATAAAGACATGTATGAATTTAAAATATCCATAATACATAAGATAATTCTTGTATATGACTTCCACAAGCGCATATGACTTTTTTACATTATCAAATATGAACCCTGGGGATAAAAAAATGGAATTCTCAAAATTAAAAAACATGAACAGAAATCATAAAACATGAAAAGGAATTGTAAGAAATTATAGGAATCAAGAATAACCAACCGATGGAATCTAAACACTCTTACTATTCACATGGAAGCAATAAAAGAGATTTGAGTTGGTTATAAAAAATGAGGAGGGTCTTGAAGTCACTGGAATCACTTAAGGGAAGAAGACGAAGCCCATGATGCTCACATGATAAAGAAGGATGAAAAAATCAATGAATAAACCTTAGATCATTTTATAAATTGGAAAATAATTCACTAGAAAATAGGAATATTTATGATTATTTTATTGAGCTAATACTACTATTGTTATTTTATTTATTTTTTTTGGAATCTCTCTTATAATGGAACACTAAATCCTTAGTAGTCGATCTATGGAGAACTCCTCCAACCCATGATTATTGTATTTTTTTCTTCATTATTAATTATCTTCTAATTAATTTATCTATAATTTCTTTATTTCCATAGAGAATATGATATTTTTATTATTATTCACAATTAAATTCTTCTTCCCTTATTCACTAGTTTTCACACACAATTTATAAGGAAATTCTCCACATCCTTTACAATAGAGGGAAGTGGGATGAATCAGGCTTAACTCGAGATATATGATCACTTTTCTAGTAAATGATATAGAGTTTAGTGGTTATTTCATTTCTCTATTAAACAAAAAACTACCATATGATGGTAATTAGTTGAGGTTTTAGCTGATTAGGGAGAAAGAGATGGTGATTTAATTTAAATGATGATTTAACTGGTAATGTAGGAGATTATAATTTTTTATACCACGTCTTTTAAAACTAAAAATAAAACCAATTAAATCGTATTCTTAAACTTATTTTATCATTGTTTTTAATACATACTAAACCTATTTAGTATAAGAACAAATCATCAATAACACCCTCCTCTATGAAGAAAACTTGAGTCCAACTTTTGCTATATTTTCTTGGGTTGAAATATTTTATTTGAGAAGATAACCATGATATGATATTCACAAATGATATTATGAGATAATTATCAATAAATAACACACATTGACACAAATGTTTTTACAAGGTTAACTTAACCTTATTATCAAGTTTCCAATCCTTTGTGTGTAGTTATTGTGATTCTACTACCCACATTTCCAATTTATTATCAAATAGACAAGTAATGTAGCAAGAGGATTATATTAAAATCTATTTAAAAGATGGATTATGAGGGGAAATAATTAAAATGATCTCAAATTCTTATTCCTCAAGTGCCTATAGAATTTAGACTTTGTGTGAACCCTTGATCCCCTCTATAAAATCACATTGAATACATTTTATAGTGATCCTATAATAAGATAATATCTCTTTGTTTTCTCACAAAAAAATATCTAGGTAGGTTACATATTTATTTATGTGTGTTGGATACATTGCGGTGTGACTCTCCTATTTTCAGCATGATCCTTAGATCTAAAATATACGAATGAATGAATATTAATTATATCAAAGTATCTCAATATATCTTTTATGGGATTCATAATAAGATATTTCGGTTGTGGTGTGGCCCCTTTTATTTCTTTAGAACCATAGTTCCACTAATGTTCTATAATTGGACTCAATGAGGTGTGACACCTATACTTTAGTGTGTCCTTATTCACTTCACCGCATATTGTGGGGTGAATATATCATTTGGGGCACAACATCCACTTGACCCCCAAAATAGCACAGTGTATAATTTTGACAAGGTGTTCTTTATGGTGTACTCCTCTTATCATTATCTCCTTAGATACATAACTTTTTCATGATCATCTCAACTATGGTATGATCCATCTTTCATAAGGTAAACTCTTTCCTCATGGTATGTTAACTCTATAACACAACCCTCGCATATGATTAACACATTTATCTAATAAACATCAGGCCTAGACTAAAACAGTCTTTATTGAGAGTTATGTAGAGAGGGTGGTCATTCTAGGTATAAAACTCATTCCAATTTAAACCCCTTAATCCTCAAAATCTCACACCCCTAAATAATCTTGACCATGTTGTTATTATGTTCTGCCATTAATTATTCTTATAAGAGATATTATTGGTTCAGCCTCACGTGGATAATCCAAGGATCATATGATGAAGATGTGTCAATGTACCATAATCTACTAAAAAATCTATTTTTTAGTGGTTTTACTCTATTAAACTCATAGGCCAAGGTTCACTCCCTGAAAAAGTTTTAGGGGTATCTCACTGTCTCCCATAGGTCACCTGAATCACTCCTTACCTTTTCAAATTTCTCCATAAATTAAAACACTTTTGGCACATAGGCCAATACAATACAATATCAACATTGTTGTAAATGCATTGGGTATAGATTTGTTCTCCTTGATCTTTATGGTGATCCTTTACAGACTGTTTGTGAATATCACCAAAAATTCAAATTTACCTTTTCATGAGTCTTCATGGAAACTCTATTTTATTATTTAGAAACATCTAAAAAGAGTTAAAAATTCTTCCTTCAATATTTTTCTCCTTATTATGGAATTCATCTCTCTAAATTTCATATATATCAAATCAACCCTTATCCCTATATAGTAACAACATTTTTTATTTATAGAGATATACATCTCCCTAAACCTCTTTCAAGAATATCTATTTCTCTATTAAAAGAAAAATATCTATGTTTCCCTCATTAAATATCATCAATTCTTAAAGAGTATAGATGAAAAATTAATACAGCATACTTCTTTAAAACCAAGTCAAGGTATTTTATTGAATTCTCATATTTCCCTCCTCAAATATATAATATTTGAAATATATAAACTTTTTTACTCATCTTCTTCATACTATGAGAACTATCACCATGACATTATGTCTGTTGAGACCTTGAATCCAAGATACTACATCTTCTAGAACCTCCGTAGCTTGAAACTTTCATTTATGGACTTTCATTCTCTTTATACGGATAGATTAATACATCATACCATTCATTTACAATTGATTATTGGTCAAAAAATATATTCATAAAATTATCTCAATATCATATATTTCGATCCTTAAAGATATCACAGTGTGATCCCCAAATCTTCATAAAATTTAAATTTGTTGAAATGTAACAATATTCATCTATGTTTTGGACACCTCTAAATTAGTAGAACCATTGAAATATACCCAATTATTTTCATGGTAGATCCAATATTCCCATGGTATAACAATATTCCTTATAGGTCACATTATTAATGATACATTATGATATGTTATATATCATAATTCAGGATTGTACATATTATCAATCATATTTTATGATCGATAATAACTCTTATGTATCAACTCTTATCATGAAAATTACTCTTTTATTTCACCCATTGTATAACTAACTCTTACATATCAGATCTTGTGATGAAAATGATTCTTATGTTTTTACTATTTTCATATAACTGACTATTATGTATCACAATGCATGTTACAACTTCTATCACATTATAAATCTTATAAAATAAATAACTCTCATGTATTCTAGCCATTTTCTATATTTTCAACCTTTTGACTGAAATGACCCAAATGTATTATACCATTGTTTTTTCCTTTCTGAGAATTCTCAATTATGGTATGGATGAATCTTATGTATTGTAATAGTTACATTTACGTACATAGAGAAACCTCCAAAAAATTTCCAATTCTCTCCCAGTCCTCCCAAATATAATTTAATGTATTATTCTGGTGACCTTTATATATATAAGGATATTTCTCTAGGACATTTCCAAATTTCTCCATTCCTTTTGAAGTTACTCTTACTATTCAAAAAAATACCTTTATGTATACTAGGATATTCATTCCTTTTCTATTTTCTAGTGAACTCTATAATTAGGATGACTCTTATATATTGTCCTAGATGAATCTTATTTATTAATCCATTTCCAATTCAATGAAATGTTCACATACAAGACCATTGATCAATATTCATCTTAGTCCCTATTTATAAATAAATTTAGAAACATTATAAATAATATTTTATGATTGATAAGCATTATATAAAAATTATACACTACTATTTCCAAAACATATATAGCTTATTTTTTAAATAACTTCTTAACCATATTTAGATTTACTTCTATAAAATCCAACATCAGAATGAATTCTGAAATTACACTTTAATTTTAGAATAATAAAACTTCAAGAATAAATTATAAACTATCTTCATCTCTTCCTCTAATATATATTCTAGATAAATGATTCCTCACAAATTCTAGAATATCATTACATTTAGAGTAACCTCAACTTCTCTTTCGAATGTGTTGACAACAAATTTATCACCACATGTTTCGATAATAAATCAATATAAGAAACAATACTTAATTGGATGAAACAACCTCCCCCATTTTTATTTTTTGGAAACACTATCATGAATCTAAAATTAAATCATGTTATAATGATTCTTCCCACTCCCCCTTTATGGTATTGGCATATTCAGGACTTCATGATGCTTCCTAATCTCACTTTGACATCAAATCAAAATCATAAAACTCCATTAAAAGTAACTATTATAGAATATTTGAAAACATTTTCCTTAAGAATCAATGGAAATTACACTTGTTATCATAGTTTTTATGTCTTCTTAATGTCAAAAAATACTATTTAAAATTATCTAATAGCTATTGTGAGGACCTTTGGGGAAACTCTTGATGCCACTTATTAGGATACTAAAAGCAATAAATGATACCATATGTAAATTATTCCAAAAATTACTAACAAGGTTTTATACCAAAATTTTCACAGAAGTATTCTCCTTAATTTCTGATGAGTATAAGGGTATCTATAAATATACATTATCCCCCTTGTTCAGTATAGACCTTGCGTGATAGTAGAGAAACTAAACTCCAACTCTTAGTATAAACTTCTAGACTCCTGTAATTTCCATCTAAATCTTCACTAATTAACAAATTGTTAACCATAATTCCATATTTTAATTATAATCCTAAGAAACACCTTCAAATTTGGACACATTATTAAATAATTTTAGTGAGTGATCTTACCAATTGGAACTGAGCCATCAAAAAAACCAATAATACTACCGAGTCATAACTTGTATTTAGAAATAATAAATTAATCAAATATCATTATTATTGTCAATTTTACTCACTTACTTTCATACGTAATAATTCTTCACAACATTTATCTTCATCCAGGGAACTCATTCTATGGTCTAAATAACAATTTCACAAATACATTAGTGTATAACCAGTTAATTTTATAGTTTGTGAGTCATAATGGATTTATTATTTAAAAATCATCCATATATTCCAATATAATACCAAATGTTAGGTCAAATTTCTTATTTCATATACTAGGAAGATTTCTTTGATTGATAGAGAAACCACATTTTAGATCTATATATCCCAACTCCCTTAACCTTCTCATCTCAATCAATGAATATAGCATAGATATTATTCCTTAGAGTCATCAATCTGTAATGGATTTTTATATATTGAAAAGTATCAGATTATATCACATGCCAGATCACTTTTTAGATCCAAAATAATAAATCATTAAAATTATTTTTGTAACTACTACTACATCAAGGTGTCTTATTCCATATTTAAGGTCTAATTATAGTTTATAATATTTTATCATGACACCATCACTTCATTTGGACCTTGATAAAAAAATTTATACCAACTAGAATTACTCTAGCACTTCTTGTTACACTAATTCACTTGCAATTACAAATTCAATAAGATAATTCTTGAAAATATATAAAATTAATTAGAACTTTCTAAAATGTCATAATTTCACTTTTATTTCATAATCCAATCTTCTCAAGGATCGTATCTCCCCGAAAACCAGAAAAACAACAATATTTAAACCTTTTAATTATACAGAGATAGGGAAACTTCTAATTTCCTTAATTTGAGGAAGATGGTGGGTCACTGTGGACCACCACTTTTCCTTTACCCTTCAACTTGGAATCCATCTAAATATCTCAAATAATCTTGAAATATTCTAACACATTTTTATTTTCCTTAGAATTTTTCTTTTCTTTATAGCCCAAATCACAAACATCTCTTCCTTGGGTACTCCTATTAACATGGATCTCCTAACACATCATTGTTTATAATTTTCTTTTCTAAACAGTCATGATTCCTTGTTCATCCCTACAAAAATAATTAGGAATATTAACAAATACATTTAATTTATACACTTATTTAACATGATATTTTTCAGTTTCACTAGCATGTGAGCTTATTTCTATTTTACAAATCATTATCTTATCTTTATATGAAATTTTTGTTCAACAGTACATTTAGAGCTCCTCTTCATCCCCCTTTCATCATAGTTATTTTCTTTAACCAGCCCATAAAATCTATTTCCTAAACAATATATTTTTTATTAAATACATGTTCATTTTCTCCTTTTATTATAGCTAATCTTTGGATCATACAACAAAAATTTGTTGATAAACCATAATATACTAAACTCTCTATTTGATGGTGAGTATACGCTAGGACACTCTTAGTCCTATGGTCACTCTCATTACAAGGTTTAGGGATAGATCGCTACCTCTCAAAGATTACTTTATTTCATCCTCACTTATTGTCACTACTCTAGAGAGAAAAAAACCTATCTAAAATAAGAAAATACACAATAGTATCACCATTATAGTAAATTCACCAAATATATATTATTTATTCTTGATATTCATGTTACTGCTTTAAAAATAGGTTGTGAGTATCACTAAAAATACAGATTTTGGTTCCCATGAGTCATCAGGGAACCTCCACTTTATTTTTTGGAAAGATATAAAAATATTGATAATTCTTCCTTTAATCTTACTCTATTATTTCTGGAATGCCTATCTCTCAATATAAGATATATCAAATCATCCCTTCTCCTTGTATGGTACCAATATAAATTCCTTAAAGAGATGGATATCTCAATAATCCTCTTACTAGAATTTACTTTCCTCTACTAAAATAGAAATTCTATATGTTTCCCTCATTAAATATATTTGATTATCTATAAGTATTAAGGGAAAATTCATCCAACACTCTCTTTTAAAACTGATTAAAATTAATTTATTGAATTTCTATAATTCCCTCTTGAAAGATATTTAATAATAAAATATGGAAACCTTCTGACTCATATTATTCTTAGAATGAGAACTATCATCATGGAATATTTAAGAATAACCTAATAAGACCATGAATCCATGATACTATCTCCATGGTGATGTTTACACTTCATACATACAATTTTTAATATAAAATATAATCATTTTTGTAATTAAATTTTTAACTCTTTGTGGATGTTTATTATTTTATTTATTTTAGGGTAGGATGCATGTGGAATAAATTAAATGGATTTAAACAACAAAAATAAGATTAAATTCACACCAAATATGATTCTCTTTGATGTACGATAGTTCAAGGATTTAATCCAAAGATCATAATTTAATATTCAAGCCTAATTGAAGCCAAAAACAATAGAAAAAACAATTCATATCATGAATAAATATTCATGACCTAAAATTATATGAGGACTCCTGATGAGAAATAATCCATAAAAATGAATCTTAGGGAAGCAATATAAATTTTCATAGTGAGAAACTATTTTTCACGATATGACACATGCTGGATAAATTCCATATCCTCTAAATTTCTATCAAAAAATTATTGATCCACATGTTAATTGCTAAGAAACATCCATGATTTACTTGGAAAAATTTATTGAATGGTTTTATTAAAATTATGACACTCAGGGAGCTCTACACCAATAAATTCAAGTATTGGATACTCCTCCAAGATCATTCGAAGAAAAACACTTTCCCTTAGTAATGAAGTGTTTCATCAATTCGAAGTTACCCCATTATTTCCCATAGGATTTCTTATTAATAAACTATTTATAGTACTCTCATGGATAACATGATTGGGTAATTATTTCATGTGTTGAGTGATTTAATTGTATGGGGAGTGTTCTAGTTAGATAATTTTATTTAATTTTTATTTATGTTAGGTTGTATATTCACAACTAAATTTAACTCTCTCTCTCTCTCTATCTATATCTTTCGTTCATCATGACCGTTGAAAATTAAATCAAGAAGAATCATAAAATATAAAACTAATTAACTTAATTCATTCATGATCATTCTATGAATTTGTAAAATTATACTGAAACATGTTTTGGAATCACCTAATTAATTAATTAACCCTATATAATTGACCATATGAAAAAGGAAAATTAATAAATTGGAGAGGATTTACTAAGACCAAGGATTTCCATAGTTTCAATTTTAGAAACAATGTAACTCAAATAAGATTAATTGTTAATAAACTATAACATGAACCTATAAATTACTAAACTTTGAATGTTTTCTCCAATCGATTCAATCCAATTATTTTTCTTCACTCTCTTTACTATTCAAAATCAATTCAATAATTTTTATTATTTCTGAAGTATTTTTATAATCATATCATGAGTTTGACCTAGAAATAACCAAATAATATATTTAAATATTTATTCATACAAGTTTGAATTTAAAATTAGTTTTTATATTTGATTAACCCCAAGAAAAATTATGACGCCCTTGAGGAAGTTCAAATTTCTTGCACCGTTACTAAGGATGGTTACCAATAATGATTAATTTATAAAGAAGTAGTTAAAATTGTTTTTATTTTGATTTTTTATTTTATACTTGGTCTTTTTTTGAAGTGGTTTCAAAAAATACTTTGATGCAGGACTAAGCCACTCTTGGTGAAGGAAAATCATATGAACTCACGTATTCTCCTAAGTTACGTCAAAAAAAATATTAAAGTAAATCAATAACTAAGAATAAGGAATGTATGGAGAAGAAATAAAATACATGGTACCACACACACCCTAGGATATGTGTACACTAATGTATTGTTAAAGATCCTCTAGAGTGGGGATTAAATCTAGAATCCTATTGCCTCTAGTAATTTTACATCAACTCAATATAAAGAAACTTATCATCCAAATGATCTCAATTTCATTTAAATTTTCCAATATACCGTACAAAGATCTAAACACTCACATAAGAAATTTCCTTGAACTGTGTGATGCTTCCCAATTCAGTAATATCTCAAAATATTTGGTAAGACTATGATTATTTGTTTTTAATTAAAATAAATGGTAATAAAATGGATTCAAGGACTCAATCCTCATTACATATCTATGTGTGATGGGTTGCTGAGGAATTTCATAACTCGATTCATTCCCCTTCTAAACCTAGGAACATTAGGGTCAAAATTATAAATTTTATCCAATTTTATGATGAATCTATTTATAGTTCAAGAGAAAAATTTAAATATTAAAATCAAAAATTCACACATCATAGGATAAAAATATGGATTTTGATCCAAACTTTTATAAATTTTTGTCATAGGAAAACCAAATTATCATTGATTCCACAATGGGAAGGTCACAGATAAGGAAATTACCTAAGGAGAGCTATAATCTATTAGATGATATGGATAGTGTATCAAACCCAAACCAAGTAAACTGTAGTTGGTGACTTTTTTATTAAATTAGCATTGATACAAGGGTGAAATCCTAAAGGTCCAATCAATTTAGCAGTTTTGAAGAACCATATACATAAATGATGTCCATTTTGTATTGGTAAAATAAAATATTGATAAAGATATGGGTTTTTTATTTTACCCTAGTCAATATTTAATTTACCTAAGAGTGAAATATAGATTTCATTCCAAGGGTTGATCTCTCGAGGAGGCCACTTACAGCATACAGTCTTCTTATTGTCACTATTATATTCTATCTAATATAAAAAAATCACTAAACTAAAATGGGGGGTTTGAAAAGATGCATGAAATATAAATTATATATATATATGTCTATGTGTGTGTGTGTGTGTACAATTAAATCAAAAAATGATATTATAAAGAAATAAAAAAAGGAAAATGTTCTTATTAGTTCATGGTGATTGAAATCATTGTTCAAAATTGTTCTCAAAATTCAAATCAATGGGGTTATCAAGACCCGTCACACCTCACCTTCTCATTTGAAATGTGATTAACCCATGCCGAGACATTTTTATATAGGGTAATCCTATTCCAAATTCCATATGGGATACCTCTTCATTAACTATCACTATCTTTATCATGCTTCACCATATGCATGACACAAAAAAGTGAAGGGAATGAAAATGATAACTAATAAGAAGAATTCAACGATAGAGAAAATGGGGAGACCACTAGCCATAATCATTTTAATCATAACCAAAACTCCAAGAAATAAATAAATTGTTAGGAAGTTAAATCACAAGAAAATCATTCAAATCCCCATTCCCTCCCTTAAATAAACACTGAGGATAGTTCTACATTTTTATAGGAGTTGAGAAGGGAAAATGTTGGGAGAACAGAAAAATTAAAATGAATGGAAGAAGTGAGGTATGAAGAAGAAGAATAATATATTAAAATAAAACTAATAATATAGAAATTTAAATACTAAAAATATAATATTAATGTCCAAAAAAGGCTACACCTAAGTTTCTAACCCTTTGAAAATGAGAAGAGGCACTTTTTTATATGGAGAGGGGGTGAAATTTTTGGCTCCAAATCCTTCCACTGAATTTTTTCACGTAGGATACCCATTTAGTTGAAGAATTAGAAATTATTTCTTCTAAAAAAAATTCATATTATTTATCCTCATTAACCCTCAAATTTTAGCTATATTGGACACAGGATGTAGGAGTTAGGGCTGATTTACTCCGATAATTTAATTCTTTATAGGTGACTCTTCATATTCGAATTCTCTACTTTAGAACATATTAATTTCATTCTCGAAGGATAAATATCATGTGGAATCCTTTATGAAACTTTTTACCTGTCTCCTTTACTATATCGTTTCCTAATAGGAGATCCATTGGGCTGGACCACTTAGATATATAATCTCATAATTAAAATAATTCAAATTTTTGTGCATTTTTCAATGTCTAGATTATGAGATGATTTTAGGCCTTTAATTGATGGATTGAGATTTGGGTCCAGAAGGATGAAATGAATCCAAATACGTCATAAATACTAAAAATTAATTTATAATTGTGATTCAATGTATAAAATTTTATTTCCAAATTAAAGAATAAAAAAATAGTTAAATTCAAAAATTAGGCCATTTTATCATTTAAGCACAAAATTATTCTAAAACAATTTTACAATTGACCATAAAATAACATTATGATGGGTTTTTAACCATTTAATTACAATATAAAATTTTTGAAAATATTATATTCATCACTCCCCCACACTTAACCATTGCACTCCTAGGAAATCATCTAATACCAAGGTCAAAACAAACTTTCCAAAGTATGAATGACAACATAGATCAACAATCACATATAAAGAAATATCATGCCTCATGCATGGATAAAAAGTCTTTAACTCTTCAAAAATCATAAAAATACATTAAATATCAAGTTAATCCCTATGTACATGTCATACCAACCTCCCTGAAAAAATATTTCTCTCTTCACTCAATGATTTTTAATCTAGCGTTTTTCTCATTCCCACAAACATGTGTGCTTTCTATAGGCTTGATTTCCTCCTTATATAGCGATTTAACAGAGTAAAAAATGTTTCAATCATAAGGGATTTTTAATTGGTCATTTTTAGGCTTAGGTTTGGTATATTTCAAACATAAAAATATTAGAGGAGGGATGAGGAGGGTTAGGCTCTAAAGTGAAGTAAGTGCATAAAAATGGTTTTGCTCAAGAATAGTGTGCTCTTCAATCATATTGAAAATAAATCACCCCCAAAAAAACTCTTACATCCCTTGAGAGGTTTATAATTGGAATTTCAGAATCAGTGATAAATTTATTCCATCTTTTCCCCATTTTTAGCATTGTTTTAGATTGAATTCAGATCTAGAGTTTCTCTTTGAAATCATTTTTTAGGAAAAAGAGACGCATCTTTTCCTCTTAAACAATTAGTGAAATCCCTTCCCAACATTAAAATAATATTTGGGCTACCCATCCAACTTTACATAATGAAATTTCATCCACCAAATCAATAATAAATATAGTAACACTTTCTTATTTCATCTCAAAATAATTCTTCAAGAAAGAAAAATAAAGCCCATTTTCTCCCTTCCATGCACTTGAGTTCAAAAATAATCATGCATTAAACTTATAGAGTAGGTAGGAAAAAGATAAATTTCTTGTAATGTAGAGTTATAATAAGGAATTTAATGGATTAAAGGGATTAATAAATATCATATGTAAAGGTCGTCCGAAATGAGCGTTAAATGCAAAAGGGCTTTCAAAGTGGTTCCTCAATCATACTTGACACATTTGATGAATAATAAAATCTTATTAATAGTGAAAAAAATAAATTTATAGATCCCAAAACATGTCTCAATACTCTAAATAAAAAAGGTAAATTTAAATAATATGTCAAAAAGGTTTAGAAACCTCTCCGGTTGGGAAATAATTTCAATTTGAACAGTACTGGTGCGCATGAGCTTCACAATAAATCAAATTTCCTCAAATGAAAAGATCAGAAATCAAGAAATTAAATTCATTCAGAAGAAATTTAAATACTCAAAACTTCAAATACATTAATTTTCCAAAAAATACCAAGATGGTTTTAATTTTCCAAAGTCATTGATTCGGCTCAAGAATCCTAAAAAGAGAACAAAAATCAAAAGAAAAAAATTAAAATTTCGAAAAAAGAAAACATGAAAAATAAAATGGAAGATAATAAAAAATTCCTAAACCAAATTGACATCCCCTCCCGCATACCTGTTCTATTTACTACCCTATTTTTATTTTCATTTATATGAACCTTTGAATTCAGAATTTTAATTGGGTAGCAAACAAAATAAATAAAAGGAAAGATGTAATCAGATTTATTTTTTAATTAGCATCCTGGAGTTAAGAACCTAGATGATACCACATTAAACCTAAAATAAATAAAGAAAAAAACATGAGAAAAATAAAGAAAAATAAATATATAGGTGAAAATGGATAATTCTTGGTTTACCCCCCGAGAAGGTGTTAGGTTTTTACTCGCCCAAGTCAGGTAGTCGTAGTGGTTTAACCCCAATCAGAAGGTGGATGGGGTTTATTGCTTAGAAACCACAAGAAAATATTACTCCTAATTATATTCATTTTATAAAATTATTATAGTAACCCTTAGATATAGTATATTAACTCCTCCCCCATTGCAATGTGGTATATCTTGAATGATGGGGGAGGATGAAGAATGGGTCTTCTTTCATCACTACCACTACTTTTGTGGTCTCTTAAACTTCAACTTCCAAGGTTTTCACATGTGATGATATTTCATAAAATTCATAAAAGGGTATGTGGGAAAAAAATTGAACTTGAATAATATTAAAACATGAAGAATCAAAAAACAAATCTTCCCCTTCAAGTAGGTTATCTTGGAAATTGATCTCTTTTGGCAGGACCACTGGCAATTCTATTTCATAAGAATTTTCATCTTCTTCTTAAAAAATAAGAGAGAGTTAGATAGGTACTTATTATTGATTATAAAATATTGTAGGATCACTTACCTTTTTTATTTAAGAAAATCTAACCAATGTTCATCCAAAGTATGTTGATCTCCCACAATTGTATCAGCTAGCGTGACATCTTCTGAAACCTATTCCAAAAATGTATAATGATAGATTTTTGGATATTCAAGTTGAATATTCATGTATCCCCTGGGTTCTTAAACTTCAAATTTATATGTAATAGGATTTTCATTCTCCTCGGATTGTCTTTGTTTACATTTCATCTATAACTTCAGCTGCCAATGATGCTACCATCTTTCATGGTTTTTCAAGAATTTTGATGTTGTTTTGAATCATTAAATAATTTTGTTCCATTTGATACATTAGTGTATCTTACCTGATATATGATTCAACACTTTTAAAATCATAATAAAAATCACCTAAATAATCCATCTCGGCCTATGAAAGAAAAAACTTTCAATAAACTAATTTTTTTTAGTTTTTGAAAAAAAAATGGTTTTGATGAAAAAAGTGTGTGAAACACTTGGCCTCCCCAAAAATAGTTCCAAATTGATGATAGGGGTTTTGGAATTTTACCCTATTCAATATTTTATTTACCTAAGAGTGAAATATATAGTTCACACCAAGGTTGATCTCTCAAGGATTCCACTTATAACACATTTCCTTTCTATTCTCAATATTATATTCTATCTAATATAAAAATAAATTAACTAAACTAAAATGGGTGGTTTTAAAAGAAGCATGAAATATAAGTAATATATATATATATATATATATATTATATTAAATTACAAAATTAATTTAGAAATAAATAAAGAAGGAAAATGTTCTTAGGAGTTCATGGTGATTTAAATCATTATTCAAAATAGTCTCAATATTCAACTCAGTGAGGGGATCAAGACATGTCACACCTCACCTTCTCATTTGAAATGTGATCACCCCATACCTAGACCTATATATATGGTTTAATCTCCTTATGAACATTATCTATGATACCTCTTCACTAACCATCACTATATATGTCATGCACCACTGTATGCACGACGCAAAAAGTGAAGGGAAGGAAAATAATAAAGGAGAATACGAATATAGATTATAGAGAAAACGAGGAAAACTTTCACCATAATCATTTAAACCATAAATAAAGATCCTAATATTTAATAAATATATACAAAATTAAATCACAATAAAGTCATTCAAATCGCCATTACCTCCATTAGAAAAGTGTTGAGGTTAGTTATCCATTTTTATTATAGTTGAGTACTGAAAATGGTGGGAGAACACATAAAATAAAATAAATGGAAGAAGTGAGGTATAAAGAAGAAGAGTAATATATTAAAATAAAAATAATATTATCAAAATTAAAATACTACAAATATACTATTAATTTCCAACAAATTCTACCCCCAAGTTTCTAACCCTTTGAAAATGAGTGGAGACACTCTTTTATAGGTACTGGGGGTGAAATATTTGGCTCCAAATCCTTCTACTGAAATTTTACTCATGGATCACCATTTAATTATGGACATGTGACTCTTAATATTCCAATTATCCATCTTACCATGAATTAATGTCATTGAAGAAGGTCAAAGCTTGTATTTCATACTTTATGAATGTTTTTTCACAACTTCTTTAGTATATCCTTACTGAATAGTAGATCCATTGGTCCATCCAATTATATAAATAATTTCACCATTAAAATAATCCAAATCAGTGCACAGTTTTTTAGGGCTAGATTGTGATCTAATTTTAGGCCTCTAATTGATGGATTGAGATTTGGGTCCATAAGGATGAAATGAATCGCAAGATTTAAAAAATCCTACAAAAAAGGAATTTCACAATTTGATTCAATTTATAAAATGTAATGGTTTCAATATCGAATAAAAATAAAATAATTAAATTCCAAAATTTTTCCATTTTTTCATTTAACCTCAAAACTCTTCTAAAACATAAAAATGTGATAATTTCCCATAAAATAAAACTATAGTGGGTTTATAAATATTTAATTTTAGTATAAAATCCATGAAAATATTATCTTTATTAATATAAGAACAAAATTAAAAGCTCTAAATCCTTAAAACTCATTCCAAAAATTCATCTTCAATTCTGAGGGAAAAGAAAAAAATAAGGGTGATCTCAAATGATTAGTAAGGGTTAAGTACATTGGAAGATTTAATGAATCAATAAAGAATAATCATTATCAAAAGGTATATAACTAAACACACATGTCAATTAAATAACTTGATTTCATAAATAGATAAAGCATAATTATTATGTCAAGGTAAATAACTGAAAACATATTCCATGTAATCAATAATCTTAGAATTAAATGTATCTTGAGATAATATTATTTTCAAAATATCATGGATAATAATAAATGAATTATTAATGAATTAAATGTTTATTTATTATATTCCAGGTTTCCTAGGTACGTGATACCTTTACCGTCAAGACATTTTACAATACGGTTTAAAATATACTTGGTAAATACTTATCTGATTTGGCCAACAGATTCGTCTCATGACACTACTGATGCATCGAGTGGCTATATTATATATGGACTTACCCATTTCAAACCTATACAAATGATTACCCATATATTTATTAATTGACTTAATTTATAAACAATATGTATTATCATTAAGTATATGTATTGAGAAAACAATATGGATTAATCAATATTTCCCCAATTAATCAAATAAAATTCAAAGTGGACACAATATTTATAAATGGTATATCGTTTACGAAATAATAATATTCATAACATAATAATATTTATATCTAAGATAAAATTAATTTCTAATGAAAATGATCACAATAAAGTGATTGTTTCATAAGAAAGATAACAATCACAAAAGAAAGTGAGATTTCACAATAACTTTTAATACTTGGAAATTTTCAAGTCAAATCCCCTTGGGTGAAATAATTAAAATTTAAACTAAAATTAACATGATTTATGAATTAATCATGATATTAAATGTCAAAGGGGTATTATATAAACCACATAAAGTTAAATTTTTCATAATAAAAAATAAGTCTCGCTGGAATGTAAATTGAGACTAAATCCCTTACATCATACTTTATTTTGGCTTAAAGTGACTTAAACTCATTTATAGTGGTTTTAAACATGTTATTAATTAATAATATAACCATATTAATATTTATAATATCATAATTTATATTTTTATAACATATTATCACCTGTTATTTAATAATATTTTATTATTTTCATGGTTTCGTTTGTTAATTGTCTTATTTTCTCATTCGTGTTTATCAGGAAAGATGTTTTTCTTGCACATATTATTTAGTTTTATCATTTAAATAATAAAAATAATGACATAATTATCAAATTTCTACCGAAATTATAATGATGGTTACAAAAAATAAAGTACATTATTATCATGGAGACGGTAGGTCATACGTACGCATGAGTAACATTTTCTATTTTTCAATGATCATTATGAAAAGGGTGAAATGACTATTTTATGTTTATCGATTAATAATAATATAATATATACCATATTATTTCTTTATTTATACTAATATATTTCATTCATGTGGTGTGGTGGTGAAAAGAGAGTTACATCGCTTCTTGAAGGTGGTAGTCCACACGTACACGAATGATGTTATCATCATTAAGTGTAAAAAAATAAAATTATATTTTATATTTTAAGAATGATGAATATGTCATGAATATAATAATTATTTAATTTATATGACATGTAATCATTATCATTATTCCTTATCACCTTCCATGTGAAGTGTTAGTGAAAGACGAATCACATCACATCGCGAGGAGGTAGTCTATTATACACACGAGCAACGTTACTGTATCTCCTATGAAATAAAAGGTAAAAATATATTTATGATATAATTACTCCATAGGTATAACTATGTTATAAATATCATATATATACTTTATATACATTATTATACTCAACCATGAGTGGTGGAAATGAAAAAAAGAACGACATCAGTTCACGAGGTGGTAGTCTGTCGTATGCACGAATGATGATTTTTTGACCCATTTGATGGGATTAGAGATGTTTTTTGTTCATTAAATTGTTATAAAAATCAAAATATTTGTAATATACCTGTTTTATTTTGTAATCATAGTTTAATAATAAGTTATGGAGGTGAACAAAGAAATAAAATAAATATGGTCGTTGAAGAACATTACCTCATCTTCGGGTATTCTCCTTAGGTTTGCACTAATTCCATCCTATATTGGATCCCTTCCCATGATAAGTCTTATAGGATTAGGGGATATATTTTAGGAAGTGATTTTTTCAGGTCTTTTTCAACAAAAATTGGCTTTACGGTGTGAATAAAAGAGGGGGTGAGTTCCCTTTTATAGTTAAGGATGAGTGGCATTCTTGTAAATAATCAAAAGTATTCACCATTGGGAGGTCTCACTTACCTCATGTTCCTCAAAAAATAGATCAATAATGGAGGGGAAGTTTTATATGGTCTATAAAAACCTATAATACATAAAAATAAATAAATTTTTATTAAGTTATTCCTTAGTCTTTAATTTTACTCAATTTTACTCTTTTAGTTTTTTAGCACATTAACTTGTAAGATTATATTTACCTATGTAATTTATCCATTAATATAAATATTAAAATTAATTTTATTAGATAATTTAAAAAAATATTATAAAAATTAAGTAAAATTTATTAAATAAAAATAAAATTTGTATAAAAATAATTTTAACACAAACAAATGTATTGTGAAAATCCCAATTTTAACATTAATTATGGTAATTAATTTCAACTGTTTTCTCTAATTATTATGGTAAAAAATTAAGTTGAACTTATTAGATAATATAAATTATTATTATTCAAAATATAGTATCCATTTCTCAAAATTAAACTCACTGAAGTGGTAAAATTTAATTTAAAATTAATCTCACGGATAGGATGAGAAATGGGGTTTTAAAGATAAAATGTTCAAAAGTTTACAATGTTTTTATATAAACAATCAACATGACAATTATTAAAATGACCTAAATTGTGTTGATTTGTATAAAATTTAACTAATTTTACATTAAAATAAATTCATAATATATTTTAAAATTATAAATTATTTAAATGAAAAGGTAGTTTAAAATTAACATTTTGCATTTTTCACTATTCATAAAAAATGAAACTTTTTAGAAAAATCCAAAAAAAATCAACCTAAGATAATTTTGGTATTATTAATTCTAAAATTGATTTTATTTTTTCAAATGAATTTTATAAAAGTGTTAATTAGTTTTAAATTATGTGTGTAATGGCCGACTAATTCATCTTTTAGAAAAAAAAATATTGTTTTTGAGAAAACATTTATTTTTATTTGAAATGATTATTATTTTATTTATAATATATAGATAGATAATAAAAATATGTAAAATATATATTTTAATAATTTATTTAATCTTATTCATACCCTCCATTCCAATGGCAAGGTGATAACTATCATATTAAATCATTATATTAATAGTATATTGTTATTCCGAAAAAATTGGGTCTTCTGTGTGACACAAGCTATCAAAGAAACTCATTGTTGTGTGTAAATCAAGCTAAAATCATTTTTGTGTGTAATGAAAGATATTGAATAGATTGAATTTATTTAAAAATAAATATATCATAAATTCTTGGGTTGTTATATTCCCTTCTACGCTTGGTGATGTGTGTCGCACACGCTATAGAATACAATGTTCTTATTTTAAAATATCGGGGTGTTACATTCTACCCACAATAAATAAATTGTTTTCTCACAATTTAAACTTGATTCTGGTAATAAACAATTTGATATTTGTAAATTACATTGATGGAAAACCCACATCTTAAAAATATTTAATAAAATATCCCCTTAATAAGAGAGGAAAGGGGGTACAAAGATCATATGGAATAACACATAACTAGGTTTCTACATAAGATAAAATTGGTGGACAATAAATATATAGACATATAAGAAAAGAATAAATAATTATATATAGTGATTGATTTCATTGATCACAATCAAATGAGTAATGAATTGAACATTAAGGGCCTCAAATCCATAAATATGTTATGATTTAAAAGACCATCTAATTCATCTAATATGAAGGTAATATGATAAAAAAATTTCTTCAAGATCCTTTTCATAAAGTTGATGAGTAATTTTACAGTCTTTGAATATAATTAAATATACTAACTTAATACATTTTTATTTCATAAGAAAATTTTCATCCTTTCATTGTGCTTAGAAAAATTCCCAATTCTTTTCTTGCTATAAGAAATTAATATTCATAAATGAATTTTTTATTCTTAAACCACTAAAATTAACTTTTAATAGATCATAAGATCCATAATAGATTGATAATTAATTCATTTGATCTATAGTTATTATTATAAAAACAATGGTTAGTATAGGTTATCAAATATACATAAATATTGATATGGTTATGTACTACAGTAATTTCTAAAACCACAACAAAAGTTCATCTTAAAACATTTTATAAATAGTTAACCATATAACCCTTCAAAAATATCAAGATCCAGACTTTGGAAAGAAGGTAACTCAATTTACAAATTAAACATACCATTAATCCTGAAAATTATAAGAGGTATCTCGCAATCATCACATATCAAACATGTGAATACCTTCATCATGTAATCTCATCAAATGTGGTAATGACCTGAATTACCATAAAACATTATTTTAAAAAATAATTATTCCTTATTCCTTAAGTAAAACATAGATTACTGTATAAATTCCTTAAATCCAAAAATTGTTTAAAGTTCATCAAGCATAAACCACTTTGTCAAAAAATAATTAATTAGTTCTAAGTTGGTCAGTACTATCCAATTTACATTATCTATACCAATCATCTCTTTATTTCAGCATCATTACCTCAAAATTATGAACATATTAAGGGGAACAAGGGCTTCATCCCAGTTGGTGAGGACTTGGAAAGTGAATCCAAGAGACCTGAGTTCAAATTTGGGCGAAGACATATTTCTGGGTTACTATAATAGGCACTGTATCAGGCACTGTAGCAATCACTATAGTATGAACCTCAATGACTTAGGGCCACCTCAAGGATTTCGAGCCACTTAAAATTTTGCTTAATGGACCAGGTAGACTCTATAAGAATTAGACTCCAAATGAGGATTCATATATGGAGTATTCACCAGCACATAAACTAATGGATGTAGAATAAAGAGAGGGTATGGTGTTTCTATCAAGACCATCCTGTGTATGAATGGGAATCCAAGACGAAAATCCATGCAAAGTTTCAGAGTTGATATCATGATGTAGAAGCTATGCAGGAGCAGTTCCATGTAGTTATAGTATGGATATTTCTTCTAAGACCTACGGGTCCTGTAATATCTAAACATACGGGAAATTTAAAGGGTTCCCCTTCATCCCTTGAAAGGGAGTTTATCAAAGATTCAGTAAAAATTAAGGCCTTCGGGCCATTTAAAGGAACATATTAAGGGTTATTTTCCCCTCAATTCTATTTTTTATAAAAATTTCCAATTTCTATTGCATCACTTTCCTTGTTCTTCAATTCCATTCAACATATGATCTCAAGTAATTAATGAAAAAGTATTGTATTATAATCCTTCTACACTCCAAAATTCTTATAATCAGGATATCATTAATAAAATACTCATATTACATAATTTTTTAATCTAAACACAAGGACATTAATCATCCCCCTTTATCTGTATTAATAGCATAAACTTGATGATGATACATTTGTTTCTTTTAATGTATATTTCATTGATTCTTGGGGAATTTATTTTTATAGTAATCGCATTTCCTACATTCAAAACACTGAATACCAGTGTTCTCTTTCTTCCCATTTAATTCTTTTTTATGGGGACACTTTTCTACACCCTTATAAGAAACTCTCAATCCCTTTTAGCATTTCCCATGGTGGTTCTTTCTATAGTTATCACATAATGGAAAATAGCTCTTTCCTTTCTTCTATTCATTAATCTTTTTCTCTATTGTCATATTCTTCTCTTACTTCCCTTAAATTCCCTAATATTTCAATAATTACTTCTTTATCTTTTTAGCACATGATATTTTGTCCTTAAATTATTAGAATGTTTGGGAGACTAGTTACCTTCAAAAGATTGGATTAATCCTATCAAAGAAATAATAGTTCTTACTCTTTGGATAATGTGAATTGATAGGGTTCCCATTACTCCTACTATGAACCATTTCTAAAAGCTGGAATTCACTAGATTAGGTCATATCATTTTGAAACATGATGTATAATCAAAAATCATGTGAAATACTTAACATAAATTTAAAACATTATGCATTTCTAATCACGAAATTATAAAGATTCTTTCTTTGTGGATACCTATTTTTCAAATACTTTATAATGGTTTGTAAATAAAATGTGAATTATCCTAATAATATCCCTCAGGAGTGTCAAACTAGGTTCACAATAAGGCCTATTTTTGTGCACCATGTTACAATAATTTCAAGATCAATACACCCTTTTTTAAGTTATTTCCCCTAGGTACACCTATTGTAGAACCACATCCACTTGTTTTATCCAGACATAGATGTGTTGCAAGGAAAAAAACACAATATATCTACCTTTCCAAAACATTAATATTTTTTTCTATGCTTATACTAAAATT
Organism: Viscum album; assembly: GCA_963277665.1. Taxonomy (NCBI): domain Eukaryota; kingdom Viridiplantae; phylum Streptophyta; class Magnoliopsida; order Santalales; family Viscaceae; genus Viscum; species Viscum album. The sequence continues at coordinate 108,833,335 of OY728130.1, forward strand.
ATATCATAGTTTTATGTTCCATAATCTATGTTTCCTTAAATCTAGTTTCTAAGGTTTCTACTAAACATCCATTAATAGAAAATATAATGACCCCTGACCCAGTAACCCAGAGTCGATGTCTGGTTTATTACATTGGTATAGATACAATGGGTTGAATCCTAAAGGACTGGTCATTTTATCTATTTTGGAGAAAGAAATACAAAAATCATACCCATTTTATATTTGGAAAAGAAAACAAATCATAACAAAATTAAAATCTCAACATCCTAGAAACTCATTCCAAGAATTCATCTTCATGTCATGGGGAAAGGAAACAAAATAAGGGTGAGATAAAATTATTAGTAAAGTTTAAGTATAACGTATGATTTCATAAATAATTAAAGAATAATAAATATGGAATGGTAAATAAATGAACACACATTCCATTAAAATAACTTTATTTCATAAATATATAAGGTATAATCAATATGTGAATATAAATAACTAAATCACATGTCATTTAATTAATAATCCTAGAATGAAATGCATCCAGAGATAATATTATTGTGATAATATCATGGATAATAATTACTAAATTATTAATGAAGTAAGCTATTCATTATTGGATGTCATTTTTCTCGTGTACATGATACCTTTGCCATAAATACCTTTGATAATGTTGTTTAAAACATACTGGGTAAAAATACATCTGATTTTTCCAACTGATTCGTCTCATGAGACTACTGATGCATCGAGCTCCTATATTATACTAGTCTCCACTGATTTAATTCCTATCCAAATCATTCCTCATATATAAAATAATCTATTTAATTCATAAACAATGGGCCTTATCATAAATTATTCATATAACATTATAGACTTTTGAACATTTTCTCTTTAAAAACCCGCTTTCTCATCACGTCTACGGGATTAATTTTAAATTAAACTTTCTAATTTTAAGAATAGAATTTCAAAAAATAGATTCCATATTTGGAATCAGAGTAATTTATATTATCTAATAATTTCAACTGAATTTTTGACCAAAATGAATAGTGAATGTAGTAAAATTTAATTACAACACTAAGGTAAAAATGGGTTTATCGGGGGGTTAAACTAAAAATATAAGATTAAAAGGACCTGTAAACATTTCTAAAAACATTTTTATGGATATATTTATAATATTAAACCTATAAGTTTTGATAATGGACCATTTTGGACACTTTTTCATATGAGAGACATGGGAGAAGTTAATGCTTTTCATAAATACCAAGCATGACATATCCCCCACTTATAAAATCCCACCCCCTATCTTCTATTTTTCACACCTTAAAACCCATGTGGTTCAAACAATACATACCCAAATCACTTAATAACTTCCCTACTATGGTCTTAGAAACCTTATTTTGGATATAAATAAAACCAAGGAAGTATTTTAGTGCAAATATATGGAGGATACTGGAAGAAGAGGTAATATTCATCAATTATCATTTTTGTTTTATTTCTTCATCCAAATATTTGAATTTATATTATAAAATGATTATATAATAACCTAAGTTTCTTACATATACTTAGATTTTGTTATTTTATGTTCATGACCTAAAACTATCTCTGCTTCCATTAAATGAGTTATGAAATTATCGTTCGTGTGTAGAGTGGACCACCGCCTCACGAACCGGTGTCATTGGTTTTTATATTACCACCTATAAAAGATGGAAATAATGATAGATTTATTGTTTATATAGAACATTTAATAAATTTTTATTCCTATTTAATTATTATATCACACATTCCTTCATTCTTTCCATTTTTTGGGAATATGATAATGTCGCTCATGTGTACGGCGGACTACCACCTCACGAAGGGATTTGATTCATTCATTATTTACATGGAAGGTATTTATGATGGTTCTAATTAAAATATGTGTTATATCTGAAATAAAAGTATTATTGAATTAAAACATATCATTTAGCTTTATTTCTTTCATTCTGATAAGAAAATGGAAAAATTAGTCATGCATACATACAGTCTACCATCTCCATGAACGGTGTATTTCATTTTACATCACTAAATTTTATGGATTACTCTAAATAAATATATACAAAATATATATGATATTTATATTAAAGTTAGTATTATTTAGATTATGGAACCATGATCAATGTAAGAGGACCAAAAATAACAAATCAAAACAAATATGAAAAACAAAGCGGTTATTACCCAAAATGTGACTTTAACATGGGATTGTTAATAAACGGTTAATAAAAGGACATGAGTAAATCATATATGATATGATATATATAAGTATGGTTATTTAATAGATTTATAATAAACTTTTATTTATTATTCAAGATATTTTAATGATTACTAGGGATGTCGAGACTTACACTAAGGGATTTCTAGTCTCGGTTTTATTTCTAGGAGACATATGTAAGTTCACCAATAATTTATTTTGTGTGGTTCATATACTTCCCATTTGACATGTTACATTATGAAAAACGTTATTTTATTGATATTTAATGTTCATTTTATTTTATGATTTATTGGGGGTTACGATTCAAAATATTATTAAAGCGGTAAGGGATTTTTGTCTCATTTTTCCTTCTTTGAGACATATATTATGTTATAAACCTATATTCCACCACAAGGTGTATATAAAAACCATTTGATGTGTAATATCATTAATTTATTTATCCTCATGATATTTGATGTTCTATTTTATGGTAATCCTTCATCTGTCTTATGATTGAAAGTTACCAATGTGGTAATGATTTTATATTACAGTCTCATCATTTATCTTGATAGATATAATTATGTTTCAGATGATAAGATATTATGATAAATATCTCATAAAATTAAAAAAATCACCTTTTTTCATTCATGATATTTTCAGGTAATAACACCATTTCTTCACCCTTTTTTACTTATAATATTTGATAATTCTTTTTAAAAAAATATGAATTTATTTCTCTCTTCGATTGGAAATCCATTTTCTTCCAAAACCATTTTTTCTAAAAATGTTTTCCAAAATGTTTTATTTTTCTCATATGATTTCTAAAAGACATATTTACCCATGTTTTAACTTTTATAAAAAAATTTGAAATGAATCTTCATATGATTTTCCAAACAATTCCTATTTAGATTTTACTAAAAAATTTTGAAGAAATATTTGTGTACGGCATGAACGAAACATCTCGTCATAATAAAAATTATTTATTTGAAGTTTCCTTTATAAGTTTTCAATTTTATTTTCTAAGGAAAACATTTTAAAAAAATTTTTGTTTGAAAAAGTTCTTTTCACAGTGGAAAGAATATTTTCCTCAAGAAATGTTTTATATGATAGATCAAAATTATTTTCTATCTTAGATGGAAGACATTGATGTTACCTATGCCTTAATATAGATATGATTCAAGGATATTGTTCTTATTCTTTATCTAAATGATGTATTTTTATTATGGCATGATGTTTGTGAAAGTCTTTTCTCTTCCACAGGTTATACTAGGATAAAATTATTCTGAAACTTTCTTCTTTTCCATGGTTTATTCTATGATTAAGTGATAAAGTGATAATGAAACATGTCACCTTTATATAGGTTATGATATGTTGAAATTTTTATGAAACCCATTTCATTTCAAGGGTAATGATATGATTAATTTTTTATATTTTTATAGAACACATAAATATGGTTTTTCATTATGAGATGGGTGGGACTGATATCTCCCTCCAATGCATTGGGGGGAAGCTTTATATCTCATGAGATACAAATGGGAAACAAGTAAGTGAGATTTATACACTATGGGAAACATGTGTATCTTAATCAACTATGGGAAATAGGTGTGTCCTAATTCACTATAGGAAATAGGTGCGTCCTGATCCACATTGGGAAAAATGTGATAAGTCATGATCCACTACGTTGATAGTCTTGGTAGTTAACCTTGACTTATGAAATGGTTTTCTATATTTATGATGGTGACATTATTTTATGACTAGATATTATGGTTCATGATTTATTTATGATGATTTATCACCCTTATGGTCCATGTTTTTAAAAATGATAAAGTTTCATTAAACATCTAATGTTTATGATCTATGACAGGTTGGGTGTGAACTTCATAAGTTATATTCATAATCACATACACTTATGTGTATATTATTTTTGCATAAGATCATATATTTATATCTCTTATGTTTACCCTTACTAAGAATCTAATCTCACCCTATATTATGATTCCTTTTCTTATGTTATGATAAAAGGTTTTTTGTAGTGTATGTCTATGAAGAGAACAAATGGGAAGATTTTTGTGGGAAACATTGAAGACATTTCACCAAATTAAAATCCTATGATCAAAGTTTCCAAAAGAACTAAACTATTATGGTCCTCAGGCATGTGTTTGTGTAATTTAATGAATATTCATCTGAACAGATATAATATCCATGTATGAGAAGCATGGGAAACTATAGTGGTCGTCGTAAAATGAATGCAATGTAAATTTAATCTCCTAAAATTCCAGAGTTATGGAAAGGAACCCACATAGCTAAAAATCAGTATAATGGTAATATTGTGCATAATGGAATATATATCATGGTAAATTCCTACATTATTTTTTCATAAAGGTACCACAAATGGTAATTAAAATTCATGAATCCATATTTCTAAAATAAAATTAAAAATCAAAGATATATCTAGCTGAGCTTGAGAAATATTTTTTTAAGAACTCATAATGCATGCTGATGAAGCCACATAGATTTAAGAAATGAATATAGATTTTTTAAAATTCATGGGGTTAATTTTTTTCGAGCTACATAAAGGAAATATTAAGAGCACATAGATCTATTTTCATATATTAAGGGGTTAAACTTGAGTAACCTGAGGTTGAAGATGATATAAAATGACCCATTACATGTGAAAAATCATGAGAAATTTACAGAGATATTGGTTGTGATTCATGAAGATGGAGTTGATGTGTAAATATATTTTAAAAATGGGAGGAACTATGAAATAAAATAATCCATCATCAATAAAACTCTATTGGTAGTAGCTATAAATTGAGGTATGATAAGGAGAAAAATGAAACTCATATGATAGCTAGAGTAAGAGTTGAAGCTTCTCAATAGAGAAGTCTCTTTCTCTTTCCTTTTTCATTTTTGTGATGTTGTTATGAATTCAATATTATATTTTGGATCTTCATACATAATTTTTAACTAAAACTATTTTTGGGGAAATTAAATCTTTAGTTAGGACTCTTTTACTATAAGTCCCCATACTTAAACATTACATAATCATGAATTAAGTTAATAATTCACATTGTGGATCTTTTAAGGTTTATAGCTTTAGAGAATTAGGTGATAACTTATACATAAAAACTTCAATATTAAATGTAGACAATACTACTTAGTATCCATTTTTAATTAAATAAAAACTCTTAAAATATAAGAAACATGTTTAGTTCCATGTTTTAAATAATATTACTTTTCCTTGATCCCATAATTGACCCTATTACACTTTAATTCCTCTGAAAAACATTTTAAAAACATGGTATGATCATAAAAACCTCATAAGGGATACATAAAGAAGAAAAACTGTTACTTTTCAAAACAAAATGTAAATCATAAACTAATACTTTTCACCATTAGAGAAGTACCAAAAACACTTCACTGAATATAAGCTCATTTACTATCATTTTTGTAACAAAAATATTACCATAAAACCCATAGATTTCACACATAACATATAAAAGGTAAACTTGGGACATTATCATACTTAAATGGAATTACCATACAGTCGACTTCCACAAATCATTATTACAAATGGAATAGATATACAGACGAATTCCATGCCAAATTAATTGGAGTTTATAACGTAACCACCCATCTTTGGTTTATCACGGAACCACCCATCATTTGGTATATGACATAACCACCCATCAAATGTCCAAGTATCATTATATAATCAACACACATAAAAGATTGCAAGTATCAACATTTCAATCATAAAAAATTCATTTGTAATCATAAGAAATAATTTAAATATATTTAAATGGTAAATACACCTTCAAAACCATTTCTCAATACCAAAAAATTGTATATGTTATTTATTTTCCATTTAAAAACATCATGGCTTGTTAAGAAATCCAAATATCAAATAATACTCATGGCGGTGGAAAGGTCGATGTCACCACATACGTTAAAAAGAAACATTCACTTTGTTATTTAGTAAAATTATACTTAGAAACAGATTACATTAGAATGAAATTAAAATTAAATGGGGTTTATAAACTGTATAAAATCAATTCGTGTATAAATCAAATTATTCCTCAAATAAAAGAGATTGAGACAAAGTCCCTTACCTCATGTCTGAATTGACTCATTTGTTCTATAATTTCCTAAATAATGAAATTAATTTAATTTATAATTTATTAAGAAATTCTTTAAATTTTATTATTCCTTTTATATCACTTATCACCTTTCTATAACAATTAGTTAATTATTTGATTTCATATCAGAAATTTTGTCGATGTTCGGAACTTGAGTCAAAAATGAACTTGTTATAATTATAAATTGTTCATGTGGTCAAAAATCCATTATCTACAGAATGATATTAATGATTAAAATATCATATATATCATATATATATATACATTATACATGTATTTAGCATATTCCATAGCATTTGGATATAATAAATGAAATGCATTTTTCATGGAGACGGTAAGTCATACGTACTCGTGAATGCTACTTTCATTTATTTTTCATATTTAAAGGAGTGAAAAATAAATGATAATAGGTATATAATAATTATAGTATGATATATATGTTATATATGTCATATATGTTATATATGTTACATAATTTCATTAATTATATCCATTATACGTTCCATGTATAGCATGAATGAGTCATATCACTTTGAAGGGGCGGTAGTCCGCACTTCCTCAAATGAAATTATCGTATTTATAAAACATGAAAATAATGATGGTATGTTCTAAATGAGAATTAAAGTAGTATATAGATAAAATAAATATCATATATATAATATATAATTATAGTTCCATCCTAATGGTTACTATAAGAGGTGGTAGGATAATATTGAACAATCATCGTTTCGTGAGGTAGTAGTTCGTCGTACACAGAAATGGTATGCTTTATATCAATTAGAAGGTGGTTCGTGTAAGTTTAGTTTGAATAATTATCATAAAAAATAACCTATTATATTTATTATATGGGTTTTTTTATATAACCAATTAATAATAAGAACATAAAGAGTGAAGAATAAAAAATAATGGAAAGGGACTTGAAAGAAGACGTAACCTCAAATCGGGTAACTTCTTTTGATTTGAGCCAAAGAGCTATCTTGAGTTGACTTATTCCTAAAGTAAGGCTTATAGTAGGACTTTATAGATTTATAAATATAATTTGGGCAGATTTTGGATGATCCAAAGGGGTTTGAGTGGTGTGAGTAAGGGTTAGAGGTGGTGTCCTTTTATAAGAGGGAGGAGGGGAGCTTTAGGAAAGTATGAAAGTATTATTTTATTATTAATTTATTATATAATTCTAATAACATGAAAGAAATATATTTAGAATATTAGATGAGGATGGGTATAAATACTCTCATACAATGGGTTTTACACAAGTATAGGTCACAAAATTAACCATATCTGTTAGCTTTAACCCTTAGTAAACTTATTTAACTTTTACCATGTCTTCTTGTATATTCATAATATATGGTTACTATAGTTACTATAAAATGCCAAGAAACCAAAAAACGTATAATTAATGACATTTTTAACATAATATATGTCATTTTTCAGAATCTTATATTTTTAATACTACTAAATAATTCAATAAAATATTAATTGATTTAAAAACTTATTTATGTCAATTTTTATACTATTTATATCATGACTTTTTAAAAATCCATAAAAAATTGATTCATTCGGAAAAACATCATTAATTAAAGTATAAAAAGTCATAATCATCCATAAAATTAGTTTATGGAATAAAAAGTTTAAAAATAAATTTATTTTAATTTTTATAATCTAATTTATTTAAATCTTTCATTAATAAGGTAATCACTACATCACCATTGTGTCACAAATAAATTTATTTATTTGATGTATAAAAATTATAAATAAAATAACATGATGTAGGAAAGATTTTTATATTTCTAATGACTATTTATAGTCAAATAGATCACTTATATAACCCCATCTAAAAATATTTTTAGTAGAAGATAAATGTTTAGGTTATATTTTCCTTAACTTTAAATTAAAAGTAATTAAATGTCATTTTCACATCAATGTGGCTTCATGGGATCCAAAAATCGACCCAAGGATTCCCATGGTTGAAAATTTCTCATCCAATAGGATTAGTACATGTGTTAGGGTAATTTAATATTATTATAATATTATGTTTTACCCTTATTTAACAGATTTACCCTTTAACCATGGTAAATAAAATATTTACTCAAGTTACTATTAATAATGTATAAAAATAAAATTTACCAATTTAAATAATTTTTAAATAATTATTAAAAATATGGAATCCATTTTTACAAATTCAAAACATATAATTTATAGAAATTATTTTGAAATTAATTCCTGATGTTAAAACCAAAAATCGTGTTTTTAAGAAGTAAAAACTACTAAAATATTGACATGTGTTTATGTCCAATTTCAAAGTGAAATATCTTAAAATGAAAAAAATTGGATTAAATGATAAAAATATAATCTAATTACACTTTAAAAACTATTCAAAATACAATATAATCGTATTAATAAGTTAGATGAAAAGACAATTTTGACTTAAAATGCAGTATTTTTCACTATTCATTAAAAATAAACTTTATCAGAAAAACACCAAAAATTTACCCAAAGTAAATTTTGATTTCCCTCTTCTAAATGAGAATTTTCTTTTTTCAAATGTAATGTATAAAATTTATAAAACTAGATTTAAAAAGGGTTCACCGTCAAAAGGCGGTAAAACTACATTTTTAAAATATTAGAGTATTTATGTTTAAAATTGGATTCATTATTATTTTAAGCCTCCAAAATTTATTGGATAAATGTAAATACATTTAAAAAACATTTATTATAATAATATGGTTAGTTTTGTTCATTCCCTCCAATACAATGGATATTCATTAACTACCATTTTAAAATAATAATATTATACTATTATTATTTTTCTCAGTATAACTCAGCCTTGTGTGCAACATAAGATTTCAAAGAAACCAATTATTGTGTTTATGGTATTCCATCTAACATATCATCCCCTTTTAAAGTAAAATTAACATTTAATTCACAAATATTAATAAATATGAAAATTTCATAAT